>JAHRHZ010000054.1:3256069-3334162 GCA_024137785.1 Ginglymostoma cirratum
TCCTGCAGCCTTCTCCACCTATCCTCTCCTCTATCCATCCTCTATCCACCTCCCCCTCTCTCCCTAGTTATTTCAGAACCCTCTTCCCCTCCCCCATTTCTGATGAAGGGTCGAGGCCCAAAACATCAAGTTTTCCTGCTCCTATGATGCTGCTTGGCCTGCCGTGTTCATCCAGCTCCACACCTTGTTATCTCAGAATAACAGGCCGTTTGTGACTGAGATGAGGAGGAATTTCTTTATTTAGAAGTTACAGAATCTTTGGAATTCACACTCCTGCAGGTCGTCATTAAGTATATTCAAGACAGAGATCAAAAGATTTCAGCATCTTAATGATTTCAAGGGATATGAGGTTGATAAGGAAAAATGTCATTGAGATAGAAGATTAGCTAGGATCTAGTTGAATAGGACAGCAGACTTAACGGATTGAATGATCTGCTCCTGCTCCTATTTCCTATGTAAACTGCTCACTACCAGCAAACACAGAGGAAATGGACATCACATGATGTGTCAGTGTTAGCTCAAGGGTTCAAGACCCAGTTCAGAGACTTAAGCACATAATCTAGACTAAAACTTCACTGCACTGTTAAAGGTGACATATTTCAGGTCAGACACTACGCCAAGATTATTATCTGGTGGGTGTAAATAGTACTATTCCAAAAAGACCAGTGGCATTACCTTGGTGACCTGTGCTGTATTCATCCTTGCATCAACATCCCATAAAAACAGATTTTCTGATCATTATCTCATTTCAGTTTATGCAAACTCACTCTGGATACATATACTGCCTTATTGTACTTTACCACAGCAATTACATTTTAAAAAGAAAAGTGCTTGTTGATGTCCTGAGGTCATCAAAAACTCCATAATAATGCAAGTTCCATCAAGAGTTCTGAAGAAGAGGCATATTTGAATTGAAATGTTACCTCTGGTTCTCTCTCCATAGATGCTGCCACACCTAATGAGCTGAGTGGCAACCAAAACCATTGCCATGAGTCTGGAGTCATATACAGACCAGACTTGAAGACTGGCAGGTTTCCTTCTCCAAAGAATATTTGTGAACCAGAAATAAAAAGTAGATACTGTTGGAGAAAGTCAACAGGACTGACAGTGTCTCTATCTCTCAGTAAACCAGACAGGTTTTATAATGTTCTACAATGGTTTCATGGTCAACATTACTGGAACTAGCTTTAATTCCATACTTATTACCAAAACAAAATATCACCAGTTTTTGGAATCCCATTGTGTGCTTGGAACTCATGTCTCCAGAAGGCATGGATCTTGGGCCTCTGGATAACTACTGCAATGACTGCACCACTCTGCCTTCCCTGATTATTATGACAGAGTATGAAGTATGGATAACAACTGAGGGCTGGATTAAGCTCAACAGTTGCCCCCCATTATGCTTGAGTGCTCGCTGATCCGCCTTGTCAAGGCACAGAATTTGAAAGAGGACCATTTGGATGAGCTGTCCAGGCTGTCAACACCAGGAGCTTTGCGGCATTGCATTACTCAGAAAAATCTTGAGAGACGAGGGGACATAACTGACCGTGAGAAAGAAAACAATTATCAAAATGAAAAGAGAGAGCTGATCCTACGCAGATCCGAGTCCCATTGCACGTTCTGATTTGTTTAGTGATACTCAATTGAACACTTCCAGGTTCCCTACTGCTGAAATTAAGGTGTCTCAGAGCATGATTAATAGCAGCAGTGATGGACTTCATCCACATGGTCCCAGCGCTCAGGTTGAATGAATGACAGACTCAATCATTTCTTTCAGCGTTTGAGCAATTTGGATAGACGTTGTGTGTGTCTACGCAGGTTCACACCCACCATTTATCAGATTCAGCTCTGATTTTCTTCCCTTTTTCACACGTAATGGCCCAAAGATCTCCTGTGAGTGACACGACTTGTGAGGCTGTCTTGGTGGAGCTGAGTAAATTTATGTTGATGCCTCCCATTAATAGAACCTCAGAACTGGAATTAAAACCAGAAGCAAGGTTATAATCTAATGAGCAAAGATTGGAACCATCTGGAGAGTGGTATTAAACTCCAACTAGAGAGGGGTTATTTCCAAGACTTGCTACAGCCGGTGAATTTCCAGATCCTAAAGGAATAAATCTGGCCAGCGGATTGGCAGGATAATCAATGTCAAAGCTTTATGGTTGGCGTATGCTAGATATAAAACAGAGCAGGAATCTAAACATTTGTTAAACAGAACATGACATTAAAGAACTGCTTGAAAAGAAATAAGAGAATTGACATGTTTATTTTCCATAAACAGGTTTCCATAGTTTCCATTATATTTTACTATAAGAAGTCAGAGGCCAAATGTTCATTCCCATTACGGCACAATGGGATATTTAGTTGGGAGTTCTCTTTTCTCCTGGAATTAGTGAGTATTAAGATACTAAAAGCAGCCAGTAAAAATGATCCCAATTCAAATTCCTATCTGTGAAAATTGGAAAAAATGTGATGCATCTTTAATCAAATTCAATGCAATAAAATTAGCACCAAACATCAGTAGAAATAATGCAATCAAAAAGAGAAAAATATATGAACTTAGACAATGAAGAAGATCTCTATTGTCACAATGTAAACAATCACAAGATACTAAAATATCTCATACATTTTCTCTTCTCCTGAAGATGTTGACTCCTCACTGGGATATATCTCCTATGTACTAGAAATCCTTTACTACTTTGTCCATGTGTTCAAATTTTCAGCAGGTTACATGATGTCTCTGAGGCTGGAAAGAATCAGTTACCACCAACATTGTTTTTCATTCTTTTATGGGATATGGGCATTGCTGGTAAGGTCAGCATATGTTGCCCTTGAACTCAGTGGCTCACAGGCCATTTAAAAGCACAGTTAAGAGTTAATCAAATTGCTATGAATCTGAAGTCAGATATAGGCCAGACCAGGTAAGAATGGCAGATTTTCTTCCCAAAGAACATTAGTGACTAGATGGGACTTTACAACAATCAATAATACTGACATCCGCTTTCAAGTCTAGATCTTATAAATGGAATTTAAAATCCACGAGCTACCAGATGTTCCCAGAACATTAGCCTGGGCCAATGGATTACTAGTCGAGTGACATTACCACTATGCCACCTTCTTCCCAAAAATCTGAGTATGCAAGAGATACTTAACGGAACAGGCAGCATCTGTGAACAAAGAATCAGAGTTAACTTTTCAGATTGAGAAACTTTCATTACCTGGTTTAATCCCAGATTTTAAACAACTCTAGTATTGTTCTTTTACCTCTAGATATATATATAGGTATTCCAAAACAATCCCCACTATCTAGCAATCCTTGTATTAATGTCTAATGTTCTTGCTCAGCTTGAATTAAGTGATACATAATGCTAGCATTTGGTTAGACCATGAACTGACTTTTTTTAAAATTCCAAATTCTGGTTCTTCTATCTCAGAACCACCAATGGTGACTTGATCCCCAAAAGCTGGTAGGTTTGTATCATTTGGGATTTAAAGCTTCAAAAATCAAAACATGAAGATACTGACTGGTCAGTTTTCCTGAGTCTCACAATACTCAGTAGTTAAGGTGGAAAATTGCTACATTGAAGTGGCAATGCTTGTGGGTCAGGTGAGCAGGACTGCTTTCCTCCCTCCAGCCCAAGCTTCTATACCCACGACTGGACAGGCACTCCACTGTGTTTGGTATCTCCCTTCAGTCAGCTCCTCTTGTCCCATGATTATTGATTCCCTACCCCACACCATTTAACTCTGTCCCCAGTCTGTCTCTAACCCTCCCCCATGGTCTCATGCCCTGAAACTGGCAGATCACACTATACCCATTCTTACCTTCAAGAGCAGGCAGTATGGTGGCTCATGAACTGCAAACCCTTACTTGTGCTCCCAGTCAAACAAAGGGACAAGCATGGCAATCAAGCAAAGATGTGACGACAGGTGTCTTTGAAAACAAAAAGTATGCATTCTCTGGAGTTGAACTTGAGCAGCATTCTTAAAAACGCCAGTGTCTGGGTTTCCTGAACAGACGTTCGACCCACAAGCTCCCTCCTGTCCCTATTCCTCTCTTACTATCACGTATTCCTAACCCAATGTATTCAACACAACTAAGTTCCCTTCTCAAATGCTTTCCTCACTGGGCTTGCCTCCTACACAAACTGCAACAAATACAAAAGTCTGCATGACTCCTTTTCACACTAAATGATTGTCTCCTGTAACTGTTAATTCTGCCAAGCTCCACTGTTGACTATCTGTTTATCAATCCAAACATTTATATTTCCTTTATCACTTATCCCTTATCTCCATGGGATTAATTATCCACTAAAGTGATCTCTTCTGACAACAATATACAGCAAGCACTCTATGAACTGATTCTGCTTCTCTGTCTGACCATCTGTAGCAAATCCTTCAGTAATCTGGGCCCCTCTTTTGAACTTTCTCCCATCTAGATCCTTCACTTCTTTTATTCATTAATGAACCAGATGGGTTTTTTCTGACAATTGACAGTCATCATTACATTATTCCAGATATTTTTTGAATTCCAATTCCACCATCTGCCATGGTGGGATTCAAACCTGGGCCCCCAGAACGTCATCTGGGTCTCTGGATTAACAGTCCAGTGATACTGCTACTAGGCCATTGCCTCCCCTGTGTAGGAACATGAGCAGGCAAATCAGTCCATTGTGCCTGCTCAACCATTCTGATAGATTGCAGTCGATCATTTCCCCTAAATGCTGCTTTGCTGCATTATCTCTAATGCCATTAGTCTCCACAAATTTATTGATTCCTGCCTTTAACATGCTCAATGAGTGAACTTCAACAACTCCATGAGGTACAGAATACCAAAGATTCACCACTGACTGAGTGAAGAAATTCCTCCTCATCTCAGTTTAAAATGACCTACCCCTTATGCTGAGATCATATCCCCTCATTCCAGGCTCACCATTCATATCCCCACCATATCATTTGTTAGAATTTTCCAATCTTCTACTTTGATTAGATTTGGCTCCTATTTCATTAACAGGTTGGCAAATTCATCAAAAAACTAGATAGAGTATTTGCCATGTTTTCCCAGGCATATTGTGAATAACATATCTAGCAGTCCTTCAAGGGACCACTAAAGGGTACTGAAGAATTAAGAACTTACATTTTTTTCCCATTTAGGTTAACGTTGAACCAAAGTGCTTCTCCCACTTGTACACCTACTACTGCAGACCAAAGTTCATCCCTTCACGTTTACCACATTTGAGCCGGGCCACTTTGTGAAGCCTCAACTGGCCAGTTGTGTTACTTGCTGCTACCACAAAAGCCAAGTTCTGAGGCTTAACTCAGTGTGAGCCTTGGGGCCCCTATCATCAGTTGCATGCTGTAGACACCTCACTGCTTCACATTTTCAGATGCTCCCTGAATTTCTTGGACCCCTCCCTCTGCAGTCGTGCTTTTGGTCATCATCAAAGCAAACATCAACATTCTTGAATTTACCATCATTGGTGTCATGTTTCCCTTCATTTCTCAGTATGTTCAGACAAATTTAAGTGTTTGTTTAAAAGGGTTTCAAATTTGAGCGTGTTCTCTACCCTCAGCACCTTAGGCAGTTTATGATTCCAGCAAAAGAGGGAAGTTTAACATTGCCCCAATCTGAAGTCATGGAGTTGCAAGACTAATTGGGATTATTGCAAATTACTTGTTAGGAAAAGGGCAGGTGAGTGGTGTTGTCACGCATCCCCTATGAATGGGCATGAACTGTATGGCAGAGCAGGTTCAAGGGGCTGATTGGCCTCCTGCCTGGAGTGCAGGGCACTAAGCCCACCATTGACTTGCCATTTGAGAAACTTTAACTGAGTGCAAATCAAAAACATCTTTAAGAGAATAAATTGTACCTTTCAACCACTGAGGCAACTACGAGCACTACAAATGAATGGAACTCTTTTTTATGATGTTAAATATCACAGTTCAGAGATAACCATAATTAATCTGAGGTACCATATCTTTTTTCTGTTGTTCTCAAAACGTAAGAAATGCCAGCAGGACTGTATTAATTGCAGATCTCTAATTGGCTCTGAAGCTATCAAGAGGATGTCATACTTCTTACAGGCAACCATATTGAGTCATACATAAACCTGAAACACATTAGTGAACCAATTGGGATTTTTAACAACAGTCCAGAGCTTCTCAATGTCATCTCTTCTTCTGGCATCAGCCTATATAAAGGACTGAGTTTGATTTCATTTTCACAACTTGGCTGGTGACATTTTGAACTCATTTCTGCTGAGTTCCTCATCCAGTTCAACAACCACGACCTTTCTTTCTCTCTTGTCCCCTTTCTTCCTCCCAAGTGGTTTTGGGTATTTTTTAACTGCTCTGCTGTTTTGACCATCGTCATCTTGCCCCAGCCTAAAAATCTGTCGGAGGAAGAATGCACTAATTATCCTGAAATTACGGGAAGCTGCACGTCTTTGCACCAGAATCCATTGGGATCTAAAACTGGACTTTTCAAGTTCATTTCATTCAAGTCACAGCCTCCTGCATTTGTCAGTGAGAAGCAGCTATGCCATCTGTTTGGGCTGGAGTCAAAACGCAGGTCTCTGAGGTGAGAAGGAAAATTTTAACATGTTGCATCACCCGTTCTCCCTCCTTGTAACTAACATTTTTGTTTTCAATTGGCTGAATAGAAGAATGTCGTTCTTGAGTTCAGATCGTGTCAAATAAAATAAATAACAAACTTATGAACAAACGATGGAAAATCACAATGTGTTCATCCAGCCCACGGACTAACTCCACCATTGATATCAGGCTGTATAAATATGAGTGAATAATCATGTAAAATCCCTTCTGTTTCTGGCTGGAGGTCTCTCCCTCTCTTTCTCTTGCTGTCCACCGCATCCCCTAAAGAAATGGCTGAAACAGTAGTTTGTTTTTTGGGCCTCCTATGAAGTTTCCCCTGCAAATGTCCAAGCCCAGGATTTCTTTCTGAATGCTCATATTTCTCACCACCATGAGCTGACCATGTGAAATCGTACACTGACTAAAAGCGGAGAGTGAGGATTGTTGGACATGATGCTCAGCTGGTCAACATCTCTATCAAATATTTGTATTGTGCCTCTGTCTTTTAAACTGGGTTTTGGCTGTTATTTTAATGGATTTGCAATCTCTCTTAGAACAATAATAAAAAAATTCCAGCTGAGTACCTGACTTGGAGTCTTGGCCACTGGGAGCAAGTTTCAGAAATTCAGTATATGCCATAAGTTTTCCAGCTACTTAAATGGCTGAAAAATTTTTGCAGTTCCCTTCTGAGTTTGTAATGGCAGGGAACACAAAGTGATGTAATAGCCCCTTAAATACACAGTGGCGAAATTCATACAAAATTAGCGCAAGGTTCTTGTCATGATTTTTATACTCCAAAGTAACTTGATACGTCAATCGTTACGAGATTTCAATGAGATAAGAAGCTAAGCAGGAACTGAATATTTTATCATTACTATTAGTTATTCTGCTACCTCCATAAGTACATTTAACTGCATCTTGAGTCTATTTTACCTGTCCTTTTAGTTATGTATAATATGTAGTTATTTCTGACCCATTTTCAAATGTACATGATCTATTTGAATGAATAAGCGAGAATAATCATCTATGAAAAAGACTGCTGAAGTGGCTTCTCTCAAGAATAGTTCTCAGTGGGTTATGGATCTATTCATGGTGATGAGTACTGGTTTAATCCAAGTCACCATTTAGGAGCCAATCTGTAGCTCGGGTTACTGGACCTATCAATAAAGATGAGTCTCGTTAAGACATAGGTTTATTTGTTTATGTGCTGGGTTAATTGTTTATCTATGTTATCATTCCATCCATGAGGTAAGTTAGAATCTATCCATGCAGTAAAGTGTTGGTCAGTTCTTGCAACAGATTATTGATCTATCTTTAGTTTGGTTCAAAATTTTTAGAGTTTGTATACTAGCTTATTGATTTAGGAGCCAAGTATCATTGCACTCTAAACAAGATGCAAAATTATCGAATAATTAGCTATCTCATTGTGAGGGTTGCTGCAGGATCATTTATGGCTAAGTGAGGCGATAATACTTCTTGATGGTCTAGCTACGAAATCAGGCATTATTACATTTGAGTGGTAAGGTCTATCAATCAGCCATACACCATCTGCCAATGGAATCATTGTTGCCTGGATCTTCCCAGGCTATTGCTTTGCATTATGTGTGAATTTTGACACTACCACTTGAGGCCTAAATAAAGTCATTAATATGATCAGTGAACACTATGGGCCAACACCGCCATGCTGAAAACTGTCTTTAACTCAATTCTCTGTTTTCTCTCTTCTAATTAATTTTTAGTCCAGTTTACTATTTCTCCTGACGCCCAAAGCTGTGTTTCTTAATTTCATCTAATACTTTCCCATGAGACAAAGGATCTTCTGAAGTCCATGCAGATTAAATTCATTGCATTTCTTCCATTTAACATGACCAGTTAACTTTCCAACAGACTGAAAAAGAACTAAAAGAATTAGTCTCCTTTCAACAGCTCAATCGTTCTTCACAGCAATAACCTCATCTTGCAGTTATGCAGCCTCGATGTCAAGGGCTGTCCCTCTTACATCACCTCTAGAATTTCACTTTTTTGTCTATGTTTAAACTAAGGCTGTAATGAGTTCAGGAGCTGAGTTGTCCTGGTGGAACCCAAACTGGGCATCACTTAGCAAATTACTGCAGAGCAGGTGCTGCTTGAAAGCACTGTTGATGACACCTTCCATCACTTTACTGATGATCGAGAGGAGACTAATGGAGCGGTAATTGGCCGGATTGGATTTGTCCTGCTTTTAATGTACAGGACATCGCTCGGCAATTTTCCACATTGTCGGGTAGATACCAGTGTACTGGAGGAGCTTGGCTAGGGACCATCAAGTTCTGGAGCACAAGTCTTTAGAAATTTGCCAGGGCCCATAGCCTTTGCTGCATCTAGTGTCTCTAACTATCTCTCGATATCGTGTGGAATGATTCAAATTGGCTGAAGACTGGCACCTGTCACACTGGGGACGACTGGAGGAGGCCGAGTTGGATTACCTACTCAACACTTCTGGCTGAAAATTGCCGCAAATGCTTCAGCCTTCTCTTCTGCACTGATGTATTGGGGTCTTCCTTCATTGAGAATGGAGATATTTGTGGACTCTCACCCTCTAGTGAGTTGTTAGGACCTAGAAAACTACTTTGAAGAATTCCTGCAGATTCCTAATGCTTTGGTTAACTGTGGCTTTGATCAGGAGCAGTCACTCTCACTGTACCTCCAGATTTCAATGTGCGAGTGTTTGAAACAAATTTGTAATAAAATCAGGAACTAGTGACCCTGGCAGAACCTGAACTGAGCACCAGTGAGCTAGTTATTGCTAAGGAAGTGCTGTTTGATAGCACTGTTAATGACACTTCCATGCCTTTACTGATGATCAAGGGTAGACTTATAGGATGCATTGGATTTTCCCTGTTATTTTTGTGAACAGGAACTCTTTGGCAATTTTCCGCACTGCTGGGTAGATGTGCTGAAATAGCCTGGCCAAAGGTATGGCACAAGTCTTCAGGGATATTGGCAGAATGCTGTCAGATCCCATAGCCTATGTCATATGCATGTGTTTTCAGCCATTCCTTGACATCACGTGGGCTGAATCGATCTTGCTGAAGACTTGCACCTGTGATGCTGGCGATCTCTGGATGAGACGGAGTTGGATCATCTACTCAGCACTTCTGGCTGAAGATTGCTACAGGTGATGATGCAATCATACCTCATCTGCATTTCAATCCAGCCTATCTCTGCAAAACAGCTCTGTTTCAGTGAGCTACCTCATGGATGAAATCCACTGATTTAACATGCTTTCATTTCCTCAAGCTGTTTTCTTAGACTGTGATCTCCCAATCTCCATTCATCACTTGCACTATATTCTAGTTTAGAACCTGCTAATCCCACACTACTTCTGCAAGCTCCTCCGGTACACCCAGCCATACCCAGTGATCCTCTTTATGTCATAATCAAAACCCTTATTCCATGGTAGAGTCATCTACATTCTATTCTTCCCCTGAATGTCTCATTTTACAACTTCACTACATATCAATTTTACAACTGCTCTTCAGTGAAAGGCACTTGTCAGAAGCCAGCAGCATCCTTGCTTTGATATGTTCATCAGGGTCCATAAATAGCACAAGTGTTCAATTGGAATTTTAATTGGACGCTTGTGCAGGGAAGGCCAACGTTGCAAGAATAAGAGCTGGAAGCTGAAGAGGCCCAAATAAGCATTTAATTGTCTCTTTTTGCCTTTTCACGTGGATCTTTGAGGAACAGAAATACCCTTTTCTGAGTCCCACATGGAAAATTTAAATCCTATTCCTTCCCACATTCCAGGGCCTACCTGAAACTACATTTAGCCACTAACCTGGGTGCTAGGGACCATTCCATTGCTTTCTGCCATCTCATTTGGACCCATTTTGACGGACCCATACCAAAGATGTCTTAGAAACAAAATCTCCCAGTGTCTGGATACTGTGCCATTCATTTCCATTTCCATTTCCACCCACATACACTGTTAAAATTAAGATTCAGACTCCTCTCCTCACTGTAAAGCACCCACCCACACTCCATTCACTTCTTTCAGGCTTTCAGTTTTCTCTCTCAAGTTCCTCGCCCCTACTTTCTCTGGCTTATGATTCTCACAACCCTTTTAAATACCTGCATCTGTTTTCCTTTCTCATAGGGTCCTAGCTCCATTTAACTCTTTGAAGATGCTGCTATCCTCCATCGGACTTAACAATAAACCCTCCCACTCTTTTCCATTCCCTTCTTTCAGTCTCCACACTAGCTCCTATATAGTTTATTTCTCTCATGATTCCAAATGCTTCTCCCTTCTCATGAGCTCCTAACCATCTCCATTCAGCTTCCCAGTCAGTTCTTTCCACTTTTATGCTCCCATTCCATAGCAGGCTCCACCTTCCTGTCTCAAGTTCCCAATCTATGATCTCCTTCCTGCTTTCACCTTTCACTCCTCTTTTGGATTCAGAATTTCCTCTCATAGCATCTCCAGTCTGTCCTCTGTCGGTAAAGACCATGGATTCCGTTCCTACCTTCCAGGTTCCTCATAATTCCCTGGTTTCTTCTCACTCACTCTTCTCTCTACATTTTCCAGTCTCTCGCATATGTACTCCTCTCCATCCCCACTCCTCCCCCGCAACTCCTCTCCCTTTTTCCAGGCTGCTGTCAGTCCTTGGATCTCTTTTGCCATCAGTCTTCTTTCCTGGTCTGGCTCCAGTCTTCTGTGTATGTGAAATAAGCTGTCGAACCAGTCGGCACATGTAAAATACTAAGTTCTTGCTCCATAGGAAGATTCAATGCCTGGCAGTAAGATCTTAAGTTTTCGGTCTTTTTGAGTGGTCAGGCTTTTGTGCACTTAGGTCTAATGATATGTAACTATGTGAGGTACCGACTGGTTGCCATTGATGGGGATCTACGAGAACCAGAGGAAGAAAAGAGAAAAATCTCCTTCCCAAGCATAATCAATGTTCAAAACATCTGTGTGAAAAGCAAAAATGAGAAAATAACACCAGTGGTGAAGTGACACAGTAGGGCTTTCTTCACCCCAGTTGACCGTCGATTCATACACCATAAAAACGAAAAGCAATTTTGGACCACAGCTGAGATCAGAGGCACCAAATAAAACAAGCCTCTATTGGCTCGTCACTTCCAAACTGACTGGGCGTTTTCTTTCCCAGACTCGTCGCTTTGTAAGGTGGGAAACACCAGGAGTGGAGGATAGGAAGCTAGGCCCAAGGGTTGAGTTTGATTTGGCACACGCTGAGTGCCTCCCATGTTCCCAGGATCAAAGATTTCATCTGGAAAAATTGAAAAGCCTGTGGAATCACAGTGAGTATCACCAGGAAATGATGTTCAGGCAGATTTCAAGGTTTCCTGTTTCACAGACTTATGGACTGACCTTTTGGGCGCTGACCCACTGTGGAGAAACTTATCTATACATATTTAAGTGTTGAGATATCTGACCTCCAGAGGGCTTCATCTCACTGTTTCCACTTCGCACAGAGACAACTAAGATGTTTTTCCATTCAAGTGTTCACTGACTAAAGCATTGTTTAAAAAGAAATTAGATGAATATTTGAAATGGAAGAATGCAAAGGACATAGAAAAAGGGCAGGGAAATGAAATTACTAATATGTGGGACATAAAAGGTTGTGAAGGAGAGTCAGATTAATCTTCTTTTACCTATGACTTAAAGAAAAACATTACGGGAAAACTTTCTGCCTGTAGAAGGAAGTGAGCATTGAGCATGTATCCTGTATGTGCAAACCAGCATGATTGCCACTTACAAAAATCACCATTAGCAAGGCTTTTGAGGAATGCAACACCAACAGACTGCAGATTTTTACTGTCCTGAATATACTCAGCAGATCAGAAAGCCTCTGGACAGAGAAAAGTCTTTCTTTGGGTTTCTGAAATATGAGGTACGGCAATTCCGGATGTCCCAAATTCAAACCCACCACCACCTGTAAGTTTCCCTCTGAGCCATCCACCATCCCGATGTGGAAATAAATCACCGTTCCTTCACTGTTGCTGGGTCAAAGTTCCCCCTTAATGGCATTGTGGGTTTACCTACAACTCATGGACTGCAGCAGTTCAAGAGAACAGTTCATCACCAACTTCTCAAGGGCATCCAGGGATTGGCAATAAATTCTGCCCAGCCAGTGATACCCACATCCTATGAATGCCTTTTTTTTGACAAAGTAGGAAAAGCACTCGAATGTATCTCAATGCTTGCACAATGCTGGTCATTGTAATGCTTAATTTACCTTTTACAAACAAAGCTCTTGATCAACCGCTGCAGTGAGAAACATATCTAACTTCTAACGCAGCACCGAATGACATCTAACAAGAATTAAGTTATCAAAGCATTTTACATTTATTTACCAGATTGTTTCTCATTCCTAAGCCATTTCCCCCCAAAGATTCCAAACTCTCTGACCTGACCATTCCAAATACTTCCCAAAGCTGGTTGAGCCTGAACATGCTGTGATACAGTGAATGTGTATTTCCTGTAACCAGTCAATGGGACTTTGGCAGTCACCCTGAGTGAGGAATCACAACCCAAACTCAATCTGAACATTTCCTATCTATGGGAAAATTATCAGGGTATCTTTTTGAGGTGGGGAAGAAGTGGTCGGGTGGTGTAATACAAATTTAATCCCAGATATCAATGTAGTTAACTTCCTCTGAATAACTTCTAACTCATTTACATCCTTCCTTAAAAAAGTTGACCAAAACTGAACAAAGTATTCAAGATATCATCGCACCAATGCCCTGTGTAGCCCTTACTTTCACGTTCAATTCCTCTAATAAGGGGTAACATTCAATAGCCTTCTTGATTATGTCCTGTACTTGCATACCAACTTTTTGTCACTTATGCATTAAAACGCATAGATCCCTCTGCATCTAGGAGTTCTGCAGTTATTCTCTATTTAAATAATACCCTGATTTTTATTCTTCCTGCCAATATGAGCAATGCCACATTTCCCCAAATCACATTCCTTGCTCAGTCTATGTATAGAGTACAAGAGCAAGGAAGTGCTGTTAAACTTGTATAAGACATTTGTTAGACTTCAGCTTGAGTATTATGTGCCAAATTATAGGAAAGATGAGAATGCATTGGAGAGAGTGCAAAAGTGATTTTCAAGAAATGAGAAGTTTCAGTCCTGAGGACAGACTGAAGGTGTTGAGACTGTTCAGCTTGAAGAGAAGAAGGCTAAGCGGAGATTTGATGGAAGTTTTCAAAATCATCAGCGAGCTGGATACAATAGTTAGGGATAAGTTGCTCCTGCTCGTAAAAGAAAAAAGAATGAAAGGGCATAGATTTAAAGTGATATGCAAAGGTAATATGAGAAAAAAAATTCATATAGTGAGTAGTCAGGGCGAGGAATGCACAGCTTGGAAATGTGGTGGAGGCAGGTTCAATTGAGGCAGTAAGGGCATTGGATCAGTATTTGGATAGAAATTATTTGGGGAAAAGCAGGAGATTGGACTAGGAAATGATGCTCGTTTGAAGAGCTGGTGCAGTAATGATGGGCCAAAAGGCCTCCTTTTGCATGTAACAGTTCTGTGATTCTGTGACTTGTTTTTGTTTTTCTGTTCACTTTATTTCATGTTGTGCCAGCGAATGCAGATTTTCACAGCATCCTTAAGGCACATATACATCATCTCAAAATTATTAAAGTATAAAGCTATGATATAAGAATGTTAATTCAGTAATGATTCAGTTTGTGCTATAATTGACCACAGCACTTCTAAGCAACAGAGGGCATTTAACACAAATATTTGGACAAGAGAATGCAGGGTGTTCAAGGAGCAAAGAAAGAGGGACAGGGTTAGAGAGGGATAGCGTTAGAGAGGGATAGTGAGAGAGCAAGAGATGGAAAGAGAGAGAGAGAGAAAGAGAAAGAGAAAGAAAGAGAGAGAGAGAGAGAGAGAAAGAGATCATGAATTCCAACCAGACACATCAGTGTATTACACAGTGCCAATATTTTTGGGAATGCTGTCAAATGAGAATTAAATCCAGTGAATGCGAAAACTCCTCAAGGCATTACTTAATTAAAACGATGGAGATTCCCAATATTCTGGGCAATATTCAGCCCCCAACAAACACAGCACAGATTAACAGATGGGATATTATGTAAAATTACTTCTCTATTTTAATTGTCCATGATTCATATCAGTGTGAACAGTGTGAAAACAAAAAAAATCCAGTTGCACATTGCTGTAAAAATGTTTTTAAATTTCTTTCTAAAAGGCCTAGCAATAAATTATCCCTCAAGCAAAATAATTGAAAAAAAGCAATTATATCCTACCTATCTCCCTCTCATCCCCGCCTCCTTGGCCTGTCTATCTTCTCTCCCACCTATCCGCTCCTCCCACCTCACTGACCAATCCCCACCACTACCTACCTGCTCTCACCTATCACCATCTCACCTACCTTCCCCAGCCCCACCCCTCCCCCATTTCTGAAGAAGGGTCCTGACCCGAAACATCAGCTTTCCTGCTCCTCTGATGCCGCCTGGCCTGCTGTGTTCCTCCAGCTCTACATTGTGTCATCTATATTTTCCATGCTCTCTGTGGGAACTTGCTCTGTATAAACTGGCTGGCACATTTCCCAGAATGACACTGACTACACTTAATAGTGTTTCATTGGGTATGAAGTGCTTTCAAATGACTTGTGGTCATAAAAGATGTCACAGAAATGCATGCCTTTCTTTTTAAATCTAAGGGGCTTTTTCTTTAACCAGCAAGTGGTGGGAGATATAGAAATAAAATTTGTCTCCATCAGAAAGGCTAAAACCTAAAGTGGGTCAGCCAGGAGTTAGTTTTAACACTACATGCCATTTTATTTCCCTTCAATGGAGAAGTATCTACAATACTTGACTCTCTTTTTGTGGCTATCAATCTAAGTTGACGTGATTGTACATTAAGTGAAGAGATAACTATGCACTTAATAGTGCCCTGCAGTCCCTGTTCCTCCCCTCCATTTCCCCAATTTAATGAATTAAAGATGCTGCTTCAAGGACAACAAGTAAATTTCTGTAGCTCCTCCTTAGCCTGACATTAGCGTCTAGTGACAGGGTAAGCAGTATAACTTTACAGGATTAGACATCCCCTCAACACGGGTGAATAAGTGTAAGACTTTCCTTTTTTACCATTTAGAAATAATGTTGGATCACAGCTGGTCCTAACAGTTTTGTTGGTGAATGCACTCCACAATACACTGCCGAGGCACATTCAATGTCTGGTCTGTACTGAATTAACTGATTTCTGCTGAGAAGGGAGTTGACCAATGCCAATTGGCACCCACCCATGTGAGGAATTGTGGGTGGGGAAATTTTGCATGGTTCCCTTTCCTGTGTACTTAGCCCCTCTACACTGGATGAGAAGGTAAAGCTCAGATGCAGTTCCATACAACCCATTCCACCTTGTTAACGATAGAATAGGTCCCTGGCATCCAACTTCTATACTGACATATTTCGACGAGGTAACGAGGAAACTTATTCCTGTGAAGCCTTCTCTCAGTACCATCAAGGGAAGAGAACTACGTCTGTTACATGGTCAAAAAACACAATACATTGTGCAATCTGGGAAGAATGTCATTATTCAACAGAGTTTGTTTTACAGTTAAGAGTTGAGTCATAAATGCAATGGGTGTAGCTGGAAACAGATCTATTTGTATGGAGGGATATTGAGCTTTGAGTGGGGGAGTGGATAATTATGTGGTTTCAGTCAACCCAAGGGTGTTGGCTTCTAGCATAATATCATCAGGTTTATGTAACCATGGTGGTCTGATACCTGCTAGCCTTAAAACAACGATGTTATCATCAATTAACATTGTTTCTCGTGTTTCTGTTAACTTGATACTGTGTTTAATTCCAACCATGCTACCTAATGATGAAGAGCCTGTCTGGAAACAGTACAGCTGTGGCTGGGAAGTCGCTATGATTCCTTAGCCCCAGATGTTTACGTAGTTGGTTAAGAACTGTATAGTTTCTCAGAGTTCGCTAAAGTGGTTATTATGGGATGTGCTGGTGATCATCATTTCCTATTCACATTTTCTCTACTCCTCTCCTGAAGGAGTCAGTTACATTGCAGTACAATTCCACAAGTATGAGCTACCTTCCATTCTGGGATAAAACACAAGTAATATTTAGCACGCTTGCCTTCATTGCTGAGTCCTTTTGAGTATAGGAGTTGGGAAGTCATGTTGAGGTTGTACAGGACATTGGTGAGGCCTCTGCTGGAATACTGTGTCCAGTTCTGGTCGCCCTGTTATAGGAAGGAAATTATTAAGCTAGAGAGGGTTCAGAAGAGTTTTATCAGGATGTTGCCAGGTATGAAAGGTTTGAGTTATAAAGAAAGGTTGGATAGGCTGGGAATTTTTCCACTGGAGCATAGGAGGTTGACAGGTGACTTTATAGAGGTTTATAAAATCATGAGCAGTACAGATAGGGTTAATGGTAAGTGTCTTTTCCCTAGGATAGGAGATTTCAAGATTAAGAGGCATACTTTTAAGGTGAGAGGAGAGAAATTTAGAAAAGACACAAGGGGCAATGTTTTTCACACAGAGGGTGGTTCATGTGTGGACTGAACATCCTGAGGAAGTGGCAGATGCAAGTACAGTTAAAACTTTTAAAAGACACTTAGATAATTACATGACTAGGAAAGGTTTGGAGGGATATGGGCTAGGACCAGGCAGGTGGTTGGACCGAAAGGTCTGTTTCCAAGCTGTATGACTCTATGATTTGGGAAATGCCAAATGTGTTTGGGATTTTGGTTCCTAAAGTTGTCCACCACTGACATCATGTCTGGGTTTGTTGTAGACTTAACTGTTAGAAAGTGATTCACATGATTAGTCAACAACTCCATTATTGCATTATGTAAATGCCAGCATGGTACAAGTTAATGAGTGGTAGCACTCTGAGCTATAAGGTAAAAACTTAGGGATACAAATTCCACTTTAGAGATTTGAGGACATAACTTAGACTGATATACCTGTGCAGTGCTGAAGTAGTGGTACACTGTTAAAAGTGCCATTATCAAATCAGACTATATTTTCTCCCTGGTGAATGTAAATGATCCTAGAGCACTAGTTTGCTTGGGAGTTCTCCCCAGTATCCTGGTCATTATTTACCTTTCAACCAATATCACTAAAATATATTACCTGGTCATTATTAAATTGCTATTTATAGGATCTTGCTGTATGTGATTTGGCTACATCCTAGCAGAGGCAACAATTTAAATATACCTCAGCAATTATAAAGTAGGTCATTGAAAGGCATTTTGTAAATCTTATACAAAATTTTTACTTTCTTTCACTCTTCCCAGGAGGGAAGTCTTGTCAGCTCATGCATGAAGCTCTTATGAACAACAGGTCAAGCCCCTCCAAATCCTACCGAAGAGCCTGACCATCCTTCAATAACAACTTGGAGTTGCCTGGCTCAGAAGAATTATAGTGCAAATCACTTTGAGAAATGATGTAGCTTTGCATCAGATGTTGAGTTTAAGCAACTTGTGCACTTTCTAATTTCAAATACCTTGCATCAACATTAAGTGCTTACAACAAAGAGATAGGTTTTGATTGTATCAGAGATAATAGGTACTGCAGATGCTGGACAATCCAAGATAACAAGGTGTGGGGCTGGATGAACACAGCAGGCCATGCAGCATCATAGGAGCAGGAAAGCTTGACGTTTCGGGCCTTGTTTGAATGTAGGGAGAGAGCAGGTAACACAGAAGAGTTTAAGAATAAAGTTGGAGCCAGTAGGATGCAGGGGTATAAATGTCTGCCACTAATTTAGGAGGGTATGTACACAGTGCTGGCATTAGAGATCTACAGGGTAAAGGATTGAGAATTAGGATAAAGCATTTTAAACGTACATTCTGCAATTCTGTCCTGTCTAGTCATGAATAATGGTGGACAATTAAACAATCCATTCAAGGAGGGGGCTCCACAAACATCTCCACCCTCAACAATGGTGGAGATCCTGCACATTGGTGTGACAGAGAAGGGTGAGGCATTTCAACCAAAATCAGTGAGAAATACTGAGTAAATGATCCATCTTGGCCTTGCTCTGAGACCCCGAGCAGATGCCAGTCTCCAACAAAATTGATTAAATCCACATGATATCAAGAAATGTCTGATAATGCTGTTTACTGCTAAGACTATGAGCCCTGACAATATTCCATAATTGACACTGAAGGTATGTGTTCCAGAACTAGCCATGCCGCTAGCTAAGCATTTCCAGTGCAACTACAACACTGGAAACTATGTAAAAATGTAGAAAATTGCTCAGGTATGTCTTGTTCACAAAAAGCAGAACAAATTCAACCCAGTAAATTACTACCCTTTAGGTCCACACTCAATCATTGGCAAAGAAATGGAAGTGGTCATCAACAGAGCTATCAAGTGGCATTTACTCAGCAATATCCTGCTCACAGGTGCCCAGTCTGGATTCTGTCAGGTTCACTTAGCTCTTGACTTCATTATAGCCTTGAGTCAAACATTAATAAAAGAGCTGAATTCCAGAGATCAGGTGAGAGTGACAGCCCTTGATGTCAAGGCAACATTTGACCAATAGTGGCATCAAAGAGCTCTAGCAGTCAAGTGGAAACAAGAGGGAAAACTCTCTGCTGGTTGGAACGCTGCCGAGCGCAAAGCAAGATCGTTGGGGTTGTGTCAGACATAATCCCGATTGACAATTAAGAGATAAACTGGATATCACCAGCACAAAAGTGAAAACGACTCTGTGGTGTAAAGTCACTGCCAATTAGCATGTAAATTAAGATAAGGAGGTGAAAAATTATACGTTTAGGTATGGAAAAGGGGGCACGGTGGAAAGGGACGCAGAGCAAGTCGTCATTAGAGATATCCTATGGTTCAGATAGAACTGGAAGATCACCCCTGAATATCAACCATTAGAGAGACAGTGGAATACCATGCAAAGTCAAAACAAAGGTAACAAGGCAGAGTAACATGCTCCAGTCACAGGCACAGAGTTTAGCACTGTGATCTTCACCAAGATACCTTTATTCTTGTGGAAAAGGCAAAGATCAAATGGAGTGGATTCAAAGAAATTTGCATTGTCCACTACCTCCAGCCTTGTGGTACGACAAAGTAATTAAAAAGTAAACACAGTATTTGTTCAAATTTTTAAACAAGTATTCATTTGCTGCCATTCACAATCACTAGCTGTCTCAACAGCATGTTACAGCCAACTGAAGTACTTTTGAAGTGAAATTACTGAGTAGGAAATACATTGAGCAATTTGTGCACAGCAAACTACTTCTTCAAATTTACCAGGATGTTGCCTGGTATGGAGGGAAGGTCTTATGAGGAAAGGCTGAGGGACTTGAGGCTGTTTTCGTTAGAGAGAAGAAGGTTAAGAGGTGACTTAATAGAGACATACAAGATGATCAGAGGATTAGATAGGGTGGACAGTGAGACCCTTTTTCCTCGGATGGTGACAGCTAGCATGAGGGGACATAGCTTTAAATTGAGGGGTGATAGATATAGGACAGATGTCAGAGGTAGGTTCTTTACTCAGAGAGTAGCAAGGGCATGGACTGCCTTGCCTGCAGCAGTTGTAGACTTGCCAACTTTCAGGGCATTTAAATGGTCGTTGGATAAACATATGGATGATAATGGAATAGTGTAGGTTAGACGGGCTTCAGATTGGTTTCACAGGTCGGCACAACATTGAGGGCCAAAGGACCTGTACTGCACTGTAATGTTCTATGTTCTATGTTCTAAATAGTAATGTGATAATGACCAGACAATTTTTTTTTGCAACATTGGTTGACAGGTAGATATTGTTCAAGAATCTAGGGATAACTCTTTGCTCTTCTTTCAAGTAATGCCATGGGATATTAAGGAGGTGCTTTGCTTTAAGTTTATTTTTCTAGAATAATTATTGATGAGATGTAGGCATTGCCAACTGGGCCATCATTTATTGCCCAGCTCCACAGTCCATCACATTGCTGCAGGTTTGGAGTCACATGTAGACCAGACTAGGTTAGGATGGCAGGTTTCCTTCCCTAAAGAACCAGATATATTTTTACAACAGTCATCAATGGTTGCATGGTTATTGTTAGGCCAGCTCTTCTGTAGCTATTTCATAGTTTTGGCACTGAGTGGAAAGATATACAATTCTGCCTCATATCGCCTTTCATTTCCACAGCAGTAAGAATGGAAAATGCACAGCCATTTTCTACTCACTCAGTGGACTACTGCCTTTTTCTTCATTTTCTCCTTGCTGTTTCTTTCAGCTGCTGCTCCTCTTATTCACACATTTTCAGCTGTATTATTCTTGACACCATGGACAGACACCATTGAGCAGCCAATGATGACTTTACATGGATCGGGGCAATTGCAGAGAGCTCAATGGTTCTCATTCACAGCCGTCAGCTGGGAGGATCTTAACCTTTGGAAAGTTCAAATGTTAGCTATGATTGTGCTTCAGGAATCAGTATAGTATAGGTGCTCTGGACACCTTGATACATGAATGACCCTTGTAAGTGAAGTTTTATGTCATCAGTGCAAGTCCCCCAAGCAAGCCTGCAGAATTTTATAGTGGTAATCAGGCTAGTAAACTGTAGATGAGTTAATTGGTACAAAGTGAGCAATATAATGGAACATGTATGATATATGTTTCACAGATACACAACAAGCATTTCTTTGAGGTCTTTAACTTCTGAATGTACACAAATATTTACATCAAGTCCTTTGTTCTTAAATCTAGTTGCTGTCAGGTTCTTGAGGACCTCCCTACTTCATCTCATTATTGTCATGGCTTCTGCAACATTCTGCTTGTTGTCTTTAGCTCCTAAGCTTCCATCAGACTCCCCTTCCTAAGGAGACAAGTGACTGCTCTATTTCCCCCTCCTCAGTCTAAGTTATCACCCTCTCGTTGAATGACGTTGTGCAGTGCACCTCAAATGATGACTATTCTGAAGACCCTGTCCAGCAAGTACTCGAGTGCATTTCCAGAGCAAACTTGATTACAAAAGTGCATCTCAGAAGCCCAACTGTGTGTTCAATTATGGCCTACTGGCATGATCATCATTGTAGTGCTGTTTTCCATCGATCTGAGAGTCTATCACTCAGATCATTAGTCATCCCTTCTGAGAGTTCCTTGGGTCATCCATGAGCCAGCTCTGGAGATGATGTGGGTGGTGGGAGCAAGCATTTAAGAAACCCAGGAGTTGTTCAGAATGTACGTGCTACAGTAGATCCCTGGATAGCAGATGCACACCCAAAGAAATTGTTGCCCATGGTCACAGATGAGCTGGGCATTGAAGGAGTAAAATCCCTTCCTGTTCAAAAATCTGGCTGAATGATGCCAGGGAGCTCTGAGTGTCAAATACATTCAGTCAATGGTACCTCATAGCATTAGAAAGCCAGTGATGACCGCAAATCCCATGTCTTGGGCAGCTTGGCTGACGGAGTCCACAGCAAATTGAACAAACTCAACTGTTTTGTTGTGAAAGGTAACTGGTAACCTCACCTGAGGACTGCTGATTAAGTGATGCCAGCTGAGCTTTGAGAGGAGCCAGTGGACAGGAAATTCAGTACTGCTGTGAATCTTCAGTGCCACTGGCACCATGGCTGCAGACCTGCCTGCAGGAGGTGAAGGATTTAGGTGGCAGCTTCGTCAGTCATGTGAAGGTGCCGCGTGCACTGTTCTTCACTCTTCTGACGGCAGCTGCAATATCTTCTGTACACCCTTTCTCTGTACATTACGATATGTCACTGAAGGCCCTGGATGTCCTCTTCATGTTTGCTGGAGAACCCTGAGCCCCATGACCCTGTTTCTGCAAATGTAGCTGTAAGAACATAGATAAAGGAGCAGAAACAGGCCATTCAACACATCGAATGTGCTCTGCCATCCAATGAGATCTGATAATGATCAACTCCATTTTCCTGTATGTTCCCTATAACACTCAATTCCCTCACTGATTACTAATCTGTTTACTCATTCTCGAATATAATTAACAAGCCAGCCTCAACGGCCCTCTGCAGTAACGAATTCTGCAAATTTTCTACCCTCTGAAAAAGAAATTCCTTCTCATCCTTGTCTTAAATGTGCAAGCCTTATTCTGAGATTAGATCCTCTGGTCCTAAATTGTCCTATAAGGGGAAACAACCTTCCTTAGTACCAGGTCAAGTCCACCTACCTTGTATGTTTCAACAAGTACAGGCCCAACCTACTCAACCTCTCATCACAGGACATTCCCTCCATGCCTGGTATCAGGCTCACGAACCTCCTCTGGACTGTCTGCAATGCAGCATATCTTTCCTTAGATAAGGGACCTACAGAATTCCAGCTGCGCATGTGATACTTACAGCAGAGGTAGGTAGAGATCACATGCTTATGGTAAGCCAGCAAGTGCTCTAAGTACAATTGCATTCTCCATGGTGTACCTTAAAACTCTTACCAAATATTTGCTCACCTTCCCTAATGAATCTCTCTTTATCTCAGTGCCAATTCTTTGTTTGATTCCACTCCTGTGAACCACTTCGGATGTGTAACTGTGACAAACAATTATATCAATATGAGTTGGTGCTATTTGTGTCATGTCACAGAATGTCCTAATAGCTATAAGTTAAAGCAATATGCTGATTTGGAACTGGACTAGCAATCCAGAGGTTGTGAAGGCAAAGTCTTTGAGGCAAATTATGAAGATGAATTAAAATAAACCCAAAAAATATTAATGTTGGCATCAGTAGAAAAAAAAGGATAGAATTGCTGGATTAGTATAGAATCCCAACTCATTCAGGGAAGAGGCACAGTCTTCCATGGCTGACCTGGTCTATAAGTGAGGAGCTTGATTTTTAGTGTAGTCTTAAAATGGGAACTGCCACTGATGTGTTATGTATGTGATTTTCGATATCCTGGGAACATATATTGTAAATTAGTAAAAGGTTGGAAGAGTCTTAGTAACACATGCTGGTTGGAAAGCAGAAAAGAGACTAGAGATAACAAGATGTAGAGCTAGACGAACACAGCAGGCCAAGCAGCATCAGAGGAGCAGGAAGGCTGACGTTTCGGGCCTAGACCCTTCTTCAGAAATGGGGGAAGGGAAGGGGGATCTGAAATAAATAGGGAGAGAGGGGGAGGCGGATAGAAGATAGATAGAGGAGAAGATAGGTAGAGAGGAGACAGACAGGTCAAAGAGGCGGGGAAGGAGCCAGTAAAGGTGAGTGTAGGTGGGGAGGTAGGGAGGAGATAGGTCAGTCCAGGGAGGACGGACAGGTCAAGGGGGCGGGATGAGTAAGTAGATAGGAGATGGGGGTGGGGCTCGAGGTAGGAGGGGGGATATGTGGGAGGAAGGACAGGTTACGGAGGTGGGGACGAGCTGGCCTTGTTTTGGGATGCGGTAGGGGGAGGGGAGATTTTGAAGCTTGTGAAGTCCACATTGATACCATTGGGCTGCAGGGTTCCCAAGCAGAATATGAGTTGCTGTTCCTGCAGCCTTCGGGTAGCATCGTTGTGACACTGCAGGAGGCCCAGGATGGACATGTCATTTGCGGAATGGGAGGTGCAGTTGTTTAGTGCGAACCGAGCATAGGTGTTCTGCAAACCGGTACCCAAGCCTCCGCTTGGTTTCCCCGATCTAGAGGAAGCCACAACGGGAACAGCGGATGCAGTATACCACATTAGCAGATGTGCAGGTGAACATCTGCTTGATGTGGAAAGTCTTCTTGGGGCCTGGGATGGGGGTGAGGGGGGAGGTGTAGGGGCAGGTGTAGCACTTCCTGCGGTTGCAGGAAGCTGCAGTTGCAGAGGTGGGGAGTGTGGAGCGGACAAGGGAGTCATGGAGAGAGTGGTCCCTCTGGAAATCAGATAAGGGTGGGGAGGGAAAAATGTCTTTGGTGGTGGGATCAGATTGCAGATGGCGGAAGTGTCAGAGGATGATGCCTTGGATCTGGAGGTTGGTGGGGTGGTACGTGAGGACGAGTGGTTGTTATTGCCGGGAGGGGGTGTGAGGCATGAGTTGCGGGAAATGCGGGAGACATGGTCGAGGGCGTTCTCGACCATTGAGGGAGGGAAGTTGCGATCCTTGAAGAATGAGGACATCTGAGACGTACGGGAGTGGAATGCCTCAATCTGGGAGCAGATGCGGCGGAGGCAAAGGAATTAGGAATAGGGGATAGCATTTTTGCAGGAAGGTGGGTGGGAGGAGGCGTATTCTAGGTAGCTGTGGGAGTCGGTGGGCTTGAAATGGATATCGGTTTCTAGGTGGTTGCCGGAGATGGAGGCAGAGAGGTCCAGGAAGGAGAGAGGTATTAGAGATGGTCCAAGTGAACTTAAGGTTGGGGTGGAAGGTGTTGGTGAAGTGGATGAACTGTTCGAGCTCCTCGTGGGAGCACGAGATGGCGCCAATACAGTCATCAATGTAACGGAGGAAGAGGTGGTGTTTAGGGCCAGTGTAGGTACGGAAGAGGGGGCTGATGATTGCAAGGAAAGAATACAAAAAGTTATGTTTGTGCAATAACAAAAAACCAGAACAGGATCTCATAGAATCATAGAATAATTACAAGACAGAAGGAGAAGATTCGTCCCATCATGTGGGGAGATGGTGGGGTATTGGTGATGTGACTGGACCAGTAATCCACAAGTCAAGGCTAACCAATTCTTTTATCAATTACCTTAAAGCAGTGCTCTCTGATTCATGAAAGAATCTATTCTTGTGCGAATAGATAGGATCACTCTGGAAACATTTAAGAACAGTTTGATGCTATAATTAGATAAATCAAAACTTTCTTAAACAGTTGATCTAATTTAGGCAAGTGCCACTTACCCATATAGCAACCTTATAAATGAGATTCGAGGCTTGATTTTAATTCTGTGAATTGGTTTTGTGTGCATTAAAATCTTACCATACGGTCCAGGTGAAAAAGGGATAAGCAATGAGCATGAGAATGAGGATAAACCAACTGAGTTGAAAGAAATGGAAGCAAATAACCATGCTGAAAGACATATTATGTTGTCATTATCATATCGTTTTCACTGTGCTCGAGATAAATTGGAGTTGAGGAATCACAGTGGAAAAAAAGACCTTGATGGAAGTTACGTACCAGCTTTTTGGCAAGAGTTAGGATGTGGGCCACAAAATATTTAGAGATAGAAAAGGCATGTAAGAAAGGCTACATGTAGGTGGACTGGGAAAATCAGGCTGGTAGCAGATCTTAAGAAAAGGAATTTGTGGAATGTCTGCAAGATCGTTTTGTGGAGCAATGTGCAGTAGAGCCCACTGGGGAATGGGCAATTCTGGGTTTGGTGATGTGTAATGAGGCAGACTTGATTAGGGAGCTTAAGTTAAAGGAACCCTTAGGGGCAGTGATCATAATAGGACAGAACTAACTCTGCAGTTTGAGCGGGAGTGGCTCGAATCAGACATAATGATATTGCAGTTAATTGAAGCTAACTACAAAGACATGAGGGAGGAACTGGTCACAGTTGATGGGAAGGGAAGCCTAGCAGGGAAGATGGTGAAGCAGTAATGGCAGGAGTTTCTGGAAGTAAAGCAATAATTCATCCCAAGATAGAAGAAACATACTAACAGGAGAACAAGGCAACCATGCCTGGCAAGCAAAGTCAAGGAGAGCATAAAAGCAAAAGGAAAAGCATACAATGTGGTGAAGATTAGTTGGGAATCCAGAGGATTGGGAAGCCTTTAAAAATGCATGAAGTGGGGAGAAGATGAAATTGGAGAGTAAGCGAGCCAGTAATATAAAAGAAGATTGCAAGAGTTTTTTTAAGATATCTAAAAGGTAGGACAGAGGCGAGAGTGGACATTGGAAAGCTGGAGAATGAGCTGGAGAAGTACTAACAGGGAACAAAGAAATGGCAGAGGAACTAAATAAGTTCTTTGCATCAGTTTCATGGTGGAAGATGCCAGTAACATATCAAAATTTGAAAAGAGTCATAGGCAGAGGTGAGTGTAGCAGTCATCACTAAAGAGATGGTGCTGAGGAAGCTGAAAGGCCTGAAGGTCAATAAATCACCCAGAACAGGTGGACTACACCCTAGCCTTCTGAAGGAGATAGCTGAGGAGATTGTGGAGCCATTGGTGGTGATCATTCAGGAGTCACTGGAGTTAGGGAGGGTCCCAGAAGACAGGAAAATTGCAAATGCCACACCCTGTTTAAGAAAGTGGGAGGGGGGGAGGCAGAAGACAGGAAATTATAGGCCAGTTATTTTGACTTCAGTCATAGGTCAAATTTTATAGTCCATTATTTAGCATCAGACTGTGGAGTACTTAGAAAAGTATGGTAAAACAGGGCTGAGTCAGCAAGGCTTCATCAAGAGAAGGTCATGCCTGACAAATCTGTTTGAATTCTTTGAGGTGGTAAATGGCAAGTTAGAGAAAGGAGAGCTAGTGGACATGATTTATTTGGATTTCCAGAAGATCCTTGACAAGGTGCTGCACAGGAGGCTGCTAAACAGGGGGAGGCAATGGCCTGGTGGTATAATCGCTGGACTGTTACTCCAGAGACCCAGATAATGTTCTGAGGAAGCGGTTCGAATCCTGCCATGGCAGATGGTGGAATTTGAGTTCATTAAAAAAATATCTGGAATTAAGTATCTAATGATGACCATGAATCCATTGCTGATTGTCAGGAAAAACCCATCTGGTTCACTAATGTCCTTTAGGGAAGGAAACTGCCATCCTTACCTGGGCTGGCCTACGAGTGACTCCAGACCTACTGCAATGTGGTTGACTCTGAGCAATTAGGGATGGGCAATGAATGCTGCCTGGCCAGCGATACCTTCGTCCAATGAATGAATAAAGGGAAAAAAAAAGACACGAGCCTGTGATGTCAAGGGCAAGGTACTGGCATGGGATGGGCTGAATGGCAGAAGGCAGACAGTGGGGTTAGAGGAGTTTTTTCAGTGATGCAAGCTGGTGACTAGTGGAGTCGTTCAGGGTTGGGACTGTAACTATTCATGTAATACATTAATGAACTGGATGAAGGAACTGAGGGCAATGTTGCTAAGTTTGAAGATGACATAAAGATAAATGGTGAGGCAGGTAGTGCTCAGGAATGGGGAAGCTTGAACAAGTTAGGACAGCGGGCAAAGAAGTGACAAATGGAAAACAATGTGGTAAAGCGTGAAGTTGTACACTTCAGTTGGAAGATGAAAGGCACAGACTATTTTTTAAATGGGGAAATGCTTCAGAAATCTGAACCACAAAGGGCCTTAGGAATCCTAGTTCAGGATTTTCTTAAGGCCAACATGCAGGTTCCATTGGCAGTTAGGAAGGCAAATGCAATGTTAGCATTCATTTTGAGATAGCTAGAATACAAGACCAGAGATGTACAGCCGAGGCTGTACAAGGTCAAATTGCATTTGGAATATTGTGAGCAGTTTTAGGCCATATCTAAGGGAGGATGTGCTGTCCTTGGAGAAAGGAGGTTTACAAGGCTGATCCCAGAGATGAAGGGCTGTTATATGAGGAGCAGTTGTGGACTCTGGGTCGGTACTCGATGGATTTAGAAGGATGAGGAGAGGGAATCTCATTGAAAGTCACAGAATACCAAGAGGCCCACATACAGTGGACGTGGAGAAGATGTTTCCACTTGTAGGAGGGACTGGGAAGTAGGGCTCTGCCTCAGGTGAAGAGATGACCCTTCAGAACTGAGATGAGGAGGAATTTCTTTGGCCAGATGGTGAATCTCTGGAAGTCATTGCTGCAGAAGGCTGTGGAGGCCAAGTCATTGAGTGTACTTAAGACAGCGATAGATTGATTCTTGATTAGTAAGGTGATCAAAGGCTATGGGAAGAAGGCAGGAGAATAGGGATGAGAAATATATCAGCCACGATCAAATAGCAGAGCAAACTCAATCACTCAGCTCCCCAAATCTTATGGTCTAAGCCAGCTGCCACATTTCCTACATTACAACAGTGGCTACAGTTCAAATACACCTTACTGACTGTAAAGCATTTTGTGATATCAAGTTGTCATGAAAGGCGCTATCCAAATGCAAGATTTTATTTTTCCTTACAAGAAAATGGTGGGCTTCAGACAGAAGGAAACTGGTTTACACCAGTAGTGCAAAACAATCTTGGAGTGAAGTGTCATAAATGATGCCTTGAAGTTGTGAAAGGTTCCATATAAATACAAATTCTTCTTTTGATTGAAGACTTGTCTATTGACTATGAAGGTAACTGTACTGTGTCGAGCAGCACTAAGTCACAAGTTGAGTGCCTGATCTGTGCTGGATCACTGATTTCTTGAGGGTAGCTGGTCGGCCTCAGTGGGAAGTCAGGCAAGTATCAGTCAGATTCTCTTGATCACTCTACAATGACAAATCAAGTGTGCACACTGAGTAAAGATGGATCAGCTTTGGCTATGATGCTCTCCACACTCAAATATTCTGCTAATCTAACAATTAAAGCTCACGAATTAAAAATGGCCGCTCTGAGGCATCTGAAGGAAGGTAGCATATTCCCCCAAGAAAGGAAGCAATATACACATGAGAAAATATTTTTAAAAATTTATAATTTTTCCAAGTGAAAGGGAAAGAACATATAAAACAACCGAAGGCCTGTTATAAATTTGAGTCTGCTGTAGATACCTTCTCAGGTTCAGTGGTGTCACTTTCATCAGTGCTTGGGTGTTTTAGTTTCATGAGAGTTGATTCAAACTGACCTTTATACACTTACACAATAGAGAGACCCAGGGGTGTAACAATGAGCTTCCCTTGTGGCCTGAAACAGATATCCTTGTCTCTTACACATTTATTTCTCTTCGAAGACAGACCAAGCTAATACTAGAGGAGATGAAGTATGCACCATTAAGGTTCCTTATACCTCAGTAAGTTGCACAATCAGAGAAATAGTCATGATCAGATTCCCTCCAATCAAACAGAAAAAGCCAATTTTTGTGAATGATATAAAAATAATTAAAAAGCTATACCAGTTCAATGAATTAGCTTACTTAACATAAGCAAACTAACTGACTTTTAACCATGGTGACTTTTAGGAGTCTTGCCATCATATCTCAAGTGTCATTTCTGATATTAAACCTTACCTGACATTAAACCTTGTCTTATTCTTTTAATGACTAACATTCTGCTCTACTAAGCACAATCAGAAAGAGAGTACTGTCACTTATAACGCAATAAGCTGAATTTGCCATGATCGTTGAAAGGCCATGTGGCCATTTTAGGGTCATGATCTCACCTGTTTCAGAGCTATGACTACTATAATTTTCATGGGAACCTAGACAGCGAAATAACAAAGTAAAAAGTGAGAACAAAGAATGTCAAATAGGGCAGACTAAACATTAAACTAACAATGATAGTTCCAAATGGAGTCATATTGGACTCAAAATGTTAACTTTTGTCTCTTTTGCCATGTACACTGCCAGAACTGAGCTTCTCAAATATTTTGTTTTTATTTCAGATTTCAGACATCTGCAGCGTTTTACTTTTGATTAAGCCAGCAGTACCAACCTGCTGTAATACCCCCTGCAAAGCTTTCTGTCTTCAAATGTTGCCAATTGTGGAGGTGAGCAGATGGGCAGAGTGTAAAATGAAATCAATTTTACAAAGTGTTTGTAAACTGGATCTGGAACTTAAACCTCATCAACCAGGAACCACTAATATAAACCTTGGCGTACTTATTTCAACATCTGTTTGGTATAAACTGGTTGGAGGAAAGAGTGGACATATTTTTATTATAAAATATTTAATTAAATAGCAGCATTGCACTGTTTTAGAACTATAGCTGACACTTCCCTAAAAGAAATCAATAAACTATCGAATAGTTTTATCATTAATGAACTTGGTTTAAAACAAATTCAACTGAAAAATATTGACTGCAAACCAACAACGGTTTGACCTGTAGGTGGATGGGTGTGGACTGGTCTTAAGTATACGGCTTCTCTGGGTCTGTTTATTTTCTTTAAGAAACAGTCTTGTTCTGTTGTTCAACTTGGCTTGAAGTTGAGGGCTTTCCCTGTACTGAAGGATCCAGCAAGACAAGACACTGGTGCCCTCTCATGGAAAAGAAAAGCATTTCAACACATTATGTATTGTTCCACCTACCCAAATTATGGAATCAATGGATAGTCTGGGGGATTGAAGACAGGTGGGTGTGAAGAATTGTTCCAGATGTTTTGTGTCACGTCAGAAAGTGTAGAACAGGCAGGTAGGAATGATTAGACCTCAGGTTGAGTATTGTGCCAGCGAAATAAAGACAGGCAAGTTACTTGAATGAAGGGAACAATTCTTACCACAGGACCGGGGGCAGGTGAATACTTACCACAGAAAAACACAGATTCGTGAGAGAGATTTATTCTTTTGAAACCCATTGAAGGTCAAGGCCTAAAGGATAGAATAAAAGTGTCTGAATTGATGGATTATCGGAGTTTCACAGATCAGAAAGAACCAGTGATGTGCACTCTTAGCTAACAAAAAATTCTGAATAGGCTAACTATTAAGCAATTTGGTTTTCTGCAGTTGTGGCAGGTAGGTCTATTCAAAAAGTGAGAAAATGGCCTGGCATAGTTCAGCAAATTGAATGTGAACACAATGAGGATACGGAGAACGTGGACAAGTTAGCATTGATGCACAGGATGAGCATCAGAAATTAAGAAACATGTCTAGTTATTTTGGCACTCAAAGAATGATGTATTTATTTATATTTAGTTAATATTTAATCAGTGCTGGCTCACACCCGTACCACTGAGCGCCTGTGGTAAAGGCACTTTCTCCCACCCGAGTGCTTTTCTGCCAATTCTAAGTATCTATTTATGTTTACAGGGTCAATGAATTCTAGAGGTAGAAGTTGCAATTCAGCAGTGAATGGAGGTCACCAATCATTCTTCTGCATCTGGATAAAGCCAGAGAATCTGATTGAATATGTGATTTTTTTTTTCTCTCTGTAAATGTTGCTTGTGCCACCAAGGTGAAAAGGAGCATAATGGTAATCTTACTAGAGTAGTAAAGCAGAGGGCCAAGCTAATGTTCGAGAGATATGAGTTCAAATCTTCTTGTGGCTGCTGGCAGATTTTAATTCAATTAATTAATATAATGGAATAATCTGTATGTTGCTTCCTTGAGTTGGATACTACCTCTAATTACCAAAATATTGAATTCAGGAGGAGACTAGGTGTAGGACTTGGGGGAATGGGAAAAAAGTTATGGGGAGAAAGCAGGATTAGGCTATTGAGTTTGACGATCAGCCATGATCATGACGAATGGCAGAGCAGGCTTGAAGGGATAGATAGCCTCCTCCTGCTCCTATCATCTATGTTTCTATTTTTCTATCTGGCTCAATATCCCTTTTCAGGGAGAAAATCTGCCATCCTTTCCTGGTCTAGTCTAGATCTGGCTTCAGATCTGCAGCAATGTGGTTGACTCTGGAAATCTGAAACAAATGGAAATTGGTGAAGAAACTCAACAGGTCTGGCAGTGTCTGTACAGAAAAGGCATTACAGCTAACTCTGCTTTCTCTCCACAGCTGCTGTTAGACCTACCGTGTTTCTATTTCTATCTAGTTTGTTCTAGAGCAAGCTACCCAGGATGGGCAATAAATGCTGATCTTGACAGCAACACCAATATCCCAAGGATGGATTAAAAAAAAATCTTGTAGGTTACTTCTTCGAACAAAAACAGAAATTGCTGGTGAAGCTCAGCAAGTCTGGCAGCATCTGCGGGGAGAGAAAGCAGAGCTAACATTTTGAGTCTAGCCAGAGAAGTTACCTCATGAAATTGATGTCTTTACATTTCCTGCACCAAACCTTTTTAATTCCTGAATAGAATAAGCTGTTCCTTTTATATAAATAAGATTTTAAACAAAACCTTGCTCTATTTTAGATTATTTTGTTCTCATCAGGGTTAATACTGGGAAACACAGCAAGTTTCCATTTCAGCCAAAGTGTCAAAAGCAACTACTCCCAGATCAAGTAGAAGGACACATCAGAAGCTCTGTGGCTGTGGTTGAAAGAAACAAAGGCTGGTGGTTTAATAAAAACAATTGACCGTTCGTTCACTGGGCATCTCCAAAATAGATCACCGTTTGGCACACAATAGGGAACAGAAAAGATTTTGAATAGGGGCTGGCAGAGGTGTCCCATACTGAATCTGGTCTTGGGTCCTAGAAATAGAATCAAACTTCTTTTCACTTCTAAGATTTGTAAGCAGATTATCAACTTCTCACAGGTAAGATGCAGTAACTGTAGCTTTCCCATTTCACATTTTTATTAAGTTAAAGGGTTTAAAATGTCTCTATATAAGCCCTGGACACAACTAACGTCCCGAACAAACACATTAATGTTCACTTTTCCAAAGTTCCCTCACCTGAAAGCACTAAGGTACATGCAGTTCTGGAATTTACTGAATTCATACATTTTAACATAACACCTGTCCATTTTGTTATGTAGCATTCTTGATTGTGATCATATTTAATTATTGGTCTGTGCTCAGAGCAGATTTTCTCTGACAGATCTTCTTCTCAATGGAGAAAACAGAGGAATGGGTGTTGAAGACATCCAGGTCAAGTTGTATAAATGTGGCACTGTAGTAGCTTTATACCCAAAGGTTTTGAGTTCAAATCCCCAGTGTGGAATTTAATAAATCTGGTGAGCTATGGACCAACCTTGAAACAAAATCTAACTGGTTCACTAATGTCCTTCAGGGAACAGAGCCTGACACCTCTAGTTGGTCTTGGTTGCACATGATAATAGTTCAGCATTCCATAGTTAACTCATTACTACCATTATCAATAACAGGCTGCTTAAAGCAATTATAACTAGGCAATAAATATATAGTTTTTACCAGTGTCAAACAGGACAATAAAAAATAATTCACCAGTAAATAGAGTACTGTAACAGCCCAAAGTTCATTTAGAGAAAGTGAATGAAATTTTCATTTATCAGCCTGTAAAAGGTCTTTTTTTTTTAAGATTTAAATCAAAGGGTCAACTTTAGATGGCAATGCTTTAGAGGGGCTTAATGCCAATGCTCACAGCCAGATGGCTGCTGTACACCTCTGGGGATTGATTGGTGCAGTTTGTTACAATCTTACGTCCACATTTCAACACAAAATTAAAACATTATTGAAGCTCCCCCAGTTTAGCTCAGTGGGAAAACTGTACTCTTGATTTGGCATTAATGGAGAAAATTAAGAAACCTCTTGCTTCACATCCTAGTCTCTACTGAGTTTCTCTGAACGCAGAGTGTGCCAATGAGCTCAGTCAGAATGGACTGTTCTTGGAAAGTTGGGATCGACTTTTACAGGAGATCAACTTCTACGTCAGTATATGTGGTAACCACTTTACCCAGTAGGCATTAAATATGTAGGACAGACTGTGGGAAGAATGCTAAGTTGGATGTAGACAACAAATTAAAGATGAACTAGATAGATATTTGGCAGAGAAAGGGTTTGATGTGTCTCAGAGATAGTGTACATAGCAGGTTTTTGAAACTTTGGGAGTTACCAGATGGATAACACAGAGCCTTTTACATTCCTGTGATCCTATTTCATTTAAACCACAATTGCAAGATTAAGATGCTGGAAATTAACAGGAAAGGGATTTGGAAAAATGCTCCGTCTGTAGAGAGGGGAGTGCCATAGTCTCAAAACTTCTAAATGGATTTAAGGGCCAGCTCTAGAGAAAAATAAAATGTTGCAATGGGGGTGGAGTGAAAAGAGAGAGAGGAGACAGAGGCACATGAATGGCTCAAAAAAGAGGAGAACTTGGTCAACACAGCGGTATTTCCCTGTTCTCAAATGTACCAACAACATGTCACACCTTGTATTCTTCAAAAAAATATTGACCGATAACTAATTAGGAAAACCTTATAAAAGCAATTCCACTGCAGCAGTTTAGGCCTCTACCTACTCTAGCAAATGATTGGATGCCACTAACCACTAGGACAGCCTAAACATTCCACAGTAGCCTTGGTCATTAGTCATAAGTCAGTACACTAAACTAACATGGTTGTAGAACTTGCAGCATTATGCTACTCACAGACTTATTCTTTCAAGGGTCGTGAGCACAGCAAGGAAGGGATTTGCTGCTCACCTCTAATTACCCTCAAGGAGGTGATGGTGAGCGACCTTATGGAACTGTTGCAGTCCAGCTGATGCAGGGTTTCTTGATCCAACTACAGCAAGAGAACAGCAACACCTTTCCAAGTCATGATGGTGCCTGGCTTGGAAGGGAAATTGCTGGTGGTAATTTTACTGAGTGTCTGCTCCCCTTGTCTGTCTAAGTGGTCGAAAATTTCTGAGGAAGGGTGACTCGACTCGAAACATTAACTGTGATTTCTCTCCACAGATGCTCCCAGACCTGCTGAGCTTTTCTAGCAATTTCTGTTTCTGTTTGTGGTAGGAAATTCCTTACATTTGCGAATATAAGTGCTTCAGGATTCTTGTATTCCTGTAAAACAGAAGTTTGTGTGAATGATCGTGACCTGATCACAAAAGACACTTGATAAAAGACTGTATACATAATTAAAGAAAAGATATACAGGTATTTGGAGTGGGGATGGCTACCTGAACTGGTCTTTCAAAGAGCCATAACAGGATAAATGGACCAGACAGCCATCTTCTGAGCTGTAAGAATCTATTACGGAAAAGCCAAAAAGACTAATCCTATGATGCTGCTGGGCCTGTTGTATTCATCCAGCCCCACATCTTGTTATCCTATAACCCTAACAGGTTTACCTGCAAGTTTATTCCACGTGCCAATGTTTCCGGCATCAATCCTGTATTTGTATTCTTGGAAATATCCTTGCAATTCAAAGTGCACCATAAACCCCTCAGCTCTTATTCCTCTCCGAACCCCACCCCCCAATTTTATTTTTTTCTGCCAAATATCCACCCAATTTCCAATTCAATGGCTGCTGCCCACCTCTGCTGCTTCTCTACACTCGTCACCCTGTATTTTAAGTCTTTTCTTCATTCTTCCAGGATTCAGTTTAGCTTTAAATCTTTAAATCTTAAACGTGATGTACAAGAATAAGAGTTGTCTTTTCTTCAGCAATAACCAAATACATTTTCCTTCCTCACAGCTGAATGGAGAGCAGACCTGGTGCTCTGCACGGGAAGGGAAAATGTGGAAATGGAAGCTCTCGGCTGTTGGCAAGTGAATTTTAAAAAAATACACAAAGTACACTCCCACCCACACTCCCCTCCATTCACCATTCCTCAAGACTTTCCATCTCCTTTAAGCCAACTCTAACACTTATCCAAGACTATGGGCATCAGGAATTTTTATTTTAGCTGGGAGTGATCCACCTATTGAGCGCTGTGGCTTTGGGGCAAAGCCTAAATTTCTGAAGTTGCAGCTGCCAAGGTGACCCCTCCCGCAAAGGACATTTCTGACAATAAGCAGCACCTTATCACCGAATATCATTTGTGTGTTTTTAGGCACCCTTTCCCCAGTCTTGGAAGCCCTTCTAGCTCCATTCCTCATGCTTTGACCAGCCAGTGGTTAAATATATTGCTCATAAGCCCAGTATCGTCCACATCCTAGTTTAATCCCAGATTAGCTGGTCAGCTACACAAGACTTCAGTGTCTCGAACTGAGTGGTAAAATGACCTTAAGACATTGGTTAACTTTCTGTTCCTTTCGGCCCATCAAGTCTGATCCACCATTCAATGATCTCTCAGCTGATCTGATATTTCTCCACTTTCTTGCCTTTTCCCCAATTCCCTTTCTGGTGAAAAATCTGTCTTAAAATACACTTAATGACCCACCTTCAAAAGCCCTGAAAAATTTCACAGATTTACCACCTCAGAGAAGAAATTCATCCTCGTCTCCATCTTAATTGGGTGACTCCTTAAACTGAGATTAGGCCCTCTGGTCTTACACTCTCCTATATAGAGGAACAATGTTTAGCATCTACCTTGTCAACTCCCCCTGGAATCTTACATGTTTCAATGTTCTAAACTCCAACAAGTACAAGCCCAACCTACTCAACCCCACCTCCTAAGAAAATCTCCTCAAATCCAGAAGCAATCTAGCAAACATTCTCAGGACCGCCTCCAGTGCCTTCCCTTAGATGAGGGGAACAAAACTGTTCACAGTATTCCAGGTGTGTTCTGACTCGTGCTTCATATGGTTTTAGCAAGACTTCCCTACTTTTATACTCCATTCCCTTTGGAATAAAGGTCAACGTTCCATGTGCCTTTATTACACACTTCACTCTGGACACAAGCTTTTTTGTGACTCATTTGAGGACCCCCGAAGCCCTATGTGCTGCAGCTTTGTGCAGTCTTTCCTCATTTAAATAATATTTAGCTCTTCTATTTTTCCTGCCAAAGTGCATCACCTTGCATTTTTTCACATTATATTCCATCTGCCTAGTTTTTGCCCACACAGTTAACCAAACTCTGACTTCCTGATCTCCAGAGATGTCTGCAGCAAATTGCTAACATCTGCAAGTTTGGCAATGCCAGGATCAGGCACAGAGTTTACTGGCAGTCCCTGCCTCATGATATAGACTTGCTGGAGATATCTAATTGTCATCTAGCCAAGTGTCAAAGGCTATCCCCCTTAATGGGCAATTAGTCAGCACTCATCAGCAGTGGCAGTGTAGTGATGATGTTATTGTTCTACAAGAAACTAACAATTCACTAAATTTAAATTCACAAGTGTAAATTAATTGAAAAAAGCTGGTTTCTGTAAAAGTGACTGATGCTGTCAGACTGTTGGATAAACTCAACTGGTACTTCTAACTTTTGGAAAAAGAAACATGTCATTCCTACCGTGTATGTGACTCCAGCCTGATAGCAAGAAGGTTGACTCTTTCTGCTCTCTGCAGTGTCCTAGGAAGTTAATTACTTGTATGAAATCTGTACTCAAATAGGTCAAGAAGATAGTCCATCACCAATTTCAAATGACAACTTAAAATAAGCAACAAATTTTAGGCATTCCAGCTACATGAATAATTAGTATTTTATCAAACGTTGTTACATTCAGAAACACAGAATGAACCAGCATTTATAGAACCAATGCTGTAGGAGAATTCCTAAGGTTTGCAGGGGAAGGCTCTGAGCCTACCCTTGGGAGCACCTAATAAATCTTCCAACTATTTCTGTGTTCTTGAGACAGAGATGGAGTCAGTAGCGTTCCTCTGTACACTGTTGCTATGCCACCCAGAACACAACACAGGAGAACTGTGTAAACATATGGGTAAGGCAGCCGTAACAGAGACATCCAAAAATTTCAACACAGCCTCTGTAATGTGGTTTGTAGATTTATTTCAGTATTTATTGTACAAAGCAAACACGACACAGGCAGCGTGTACAATTCCATACAGCAAATCAGTAATATAGTACAGAAAGCAAGAGATTTAATAATGCCTGCTCCCCATTACAAACCATTTTCATAAACATAGAGAGTCTGTAGACAATTACCTGAAACCACTTGAAATTCAACTCCCTCTGTCGTTATAATCAACGGTTGATCTTAAAGACCACACAAACAAAAAAAAATTACATATATAATTCCATTTGAAAATCAATGCTGTAATTTGCAGAATGACCGTGTCTGGCAGGAATTTGGTTTCATTCATTGGTCTGGCAGTACACTTCTCAAGAGCATCAAATATAAGTAATGTCAGGGGTGCCCAAACTTTCATTTTTGTTGACTGCATACCATGGACTCCTTTAGGCCACACAATAAGAATTAGAAAACAAAATGGTGAATCGAACAGAAATGCATAAAACATTCTCCCAGCAGCTAAGACTCAGAAAAAAAATTTAAAACACATTATTTTGTGATCAACAAATAAAAATGTATGTCTATGTACAAGATAAGTTAGGCTCATCTTCTGGCAGGCTGTCTGACTTAGGACCGCTGCCCCAATTGCAAGAGGGCAAGTGGCAATGGCATAAGATAGCCAAGGTCTATGCATAAGAACTTGTGGCCAAGGCAACCAAGCATTATTGACTAGGCACTCTCAGCCAGAGAGCATGCACCACTGATGAGAGACCAATGCTTAGATAAACAGACCATGATCAAAATGCATGGCCAGATAACGAGGATCCATACAGCAGAGAATCGTGGCCAGGAAACCAAGGACTATGGAATAGCAAATCAAGGCCAGAAAACCAGTGACTATGAAGCAGTGTTGAAGCCAGTGATCTAGGAATCAACAGCTTATGGTTTATGCCATGGTTGTGATCAAACTGATTATAATTTTTAATTTGGAAATTACAGTAATGATATTCACAAGAACTAACTTAAAACATGAACTGTGAAGGAACCTGTGTAGGTGTTACATTAACTCCAATATTTGGCTTCAATTCAGTTCAATTCAGTCCAGTCCAATTTCTCTCGTCTAGTCGCATTTGGAGAGAAAGAAGATCAGACAGTTTTTAACAGTTTCCTAGTGGCTGTAAATCTACAATATGCCACCTACATTCAACACTAAATCAGCAATCTCACTAAGGCCACTGGGTGTGTAAATTCTGAAATGTCACAGTTGATGGAAGAAGAAAGCTTTCTTCCAAAATTAGGAATAAGGCACATTATCGGGCAGTGGAGGAAGTTTTACAATTATGTGTGGGAAGGTCCACAGGCTGATGCTAAGTGTAAAATATCTACATCTTATACTGAGCAACCATGTTAAGAATTAAAAGCAAAAATACAAAAGGTGAAACACTACATGAATTCAACAGGATCGAGAAAAGCTTCCCACACCTCTTCCTGTTGCAGTTGAAGGTGTCACTATAAAGGAGCCTTCAGCAAAATAGATGAAAACCAGACATGATTAATCTCTAATGCTCAAATTACAGCTTATCAGGAATGAGACAAGGGGCACCATCTCTCGTGAAGGTAGTTATTCTGAAAGAACATTATATACCCCATATATAGCAAGAAAAAGAACAAGCCTGGAATGATACTTTTAGGATAAGCTGAGCTGCAGGAGAAGACAACACAGAATCTCTGCTGTGAACTAAGAGGTTAAGACTGACAAAGATTGTTATTTTTACAATATCAAAAATCGTAAAGGGTTGTCTGAAAAGTTATTAAGGCCAAGGCACAGCATCCTTGATATGCAGCCAAATTCTTCAATGCAAAGATGATGGGATAGTTTCTAGGAAGGCTGAGATCTATTGGGAAAATAAGGTGTTATTTCTTGAGGATAAAGTGCTATAGAAGACTAATTGTTTTTGACAGCAAGATGCGTGTACATTAGTGGCACTATCAGTAACAAGGACAAAACAGTAGCACTGAAATATTGTAGTTCAGAACCTACTAGAATCCAGTAACAAGCTGAGGAACAATTTACCAATAGCAATTTGCTAACGCACTTCGTAGAGTTGAAAAGCAAAAATGTCCAGGTAAGTACTTTGACGTTCCAGAAAAAAAAATGCACTAACTACAGGCTTTGCCAAGATCACATCAACATCTAGTTTATCAGCAATAGTTGTGAATTCAGTGCCAATCGTGCCAAACAGTGCCTAAAAGCTCAAGCTTTCAAGACTTCCATTATTTTTAAGTGATAATCTGCAGTCTTTCTCACTGCACCTCCTTCTCCTTTCATGGCTTTTTTTTTTGTGTAGGGGTGGAGCAAGAATAGCAATTGTCTCTCACTGAGTCTACCTACTCAAATTCATCCATCCATGAAAGCAGACTCAACACATTGAGTGTTGCTTATCCATGTGCTACAATGTCAATTATTCTATGTCTCTATAAACATTATTCCATCTCCCAGTTTGGAAGGAGTGGTGATGGAAATAAGGGACCGTTAATCCCACTCCAATACCCATCACAAAGCAAAAATATTAAGTGCAGTACACTCAAATAACTGTAAACAATGCCAAAGTTATATTTTAAAAGTAAGCAATTCTACTGAACATTTCCAGCATGTCCTAGTATATTATGATTCACAACAAGCAGTCAATTAATGTGACATTTTAAAGTTACATGTGCGATCCTGCCAAATAGACCATGCCAATGAACATAACTCCTCAGCATAGAAAGTGCTCCATTTATATCTTGAAGTTTATTAAAGTGCACCATTCCCTGTTGGTCCTCCTACTTTTTCATTTGTCTGCAAAGGAAAGCTGCATCCACTCACAGCGGTAACGACATGCCCATGCACTGTCATCAAAATCATCACAATCATCAAAAGGAGAATATGTTAACTAGCATTACATATTGGATATACACGTTATGCTTACAACTTCATCCATAAATCAAGAATTTAACTTAATAAGCCATGCAACATCCTAATGTATACATTTTGCAGCTAACCATAAGTACAAACAGGCAGCAAATTAACATTATAAAGAGATATGTCAAATATAGAGGAAACTCCCAAGACCATTTGATTTAAAATTCCAGATTGTCTTGGAGAGACTGCTGCTGATGCAGTATTGATATTTTAGCCCTAGATATCACTAGCATGCTAAGTATATATTGCAGTGTGTGTTTAGCATATTGGTACCAATATAGTACATTTTGGAAGCAATGCATTTAAATTTTGTTTTTTTAATATCTCGTGTGATACATTTAATTCTTCATAGTGTTTACTTCACCACTGCAGTCACCAGTGGCAGAGGTAGAGCCATAATCATCATCACTTTACCTTTGTTGTATACACATCAAAACTTTCTTCAGGTGCCACAAATACATCAAAAGGGCACGGTCGATAACAGTATTTTATATTCGCTTCCCACCTCTCCTAGAGTTCAAGCACATACATGAAAATGTCACCCACAGACCAAATCCTAGTATAACACAGAATAGAGATATCTAGGGAGGGATAAGCATGATTATTGCATTGAAGCAAAAAGTCCAATAAACCATGGAGAGTAGAGTTGCAAGTCTGTTTGCCTTGTTCCATTTTTTTTTTGAGGAGATATGCGCTACGCAAAGCATCCCCAAAGTGCAACTGATATATGGTGAATTCCATTCGTTAGCCATCCTATTAATGTTGCCATTCATTTGCACTAATTGTATTTGTAGCAACTCACTGAAACAAGATTCTTTACTGATGCAATCAGATTTTAAACCTGATTACTACCCTCACTCCCTATTATACTTGTCCTGAGCCTTTGTAATCCCAAATCCCACCACTCACTCTATGGCCTAAGTTACAAATTTCAGTTCTCTTTCCCCCCCCACACATTGTCTTGTTGCAAAGCAATAATTATGACTTAATCAAACTTTTCATCCAAGGCACAAAATGCAAGGAAGGACCACAAATGCAGGAAATCTTAAAGTAAAAGCAGCTCTCTCAGAATCTCAAGTGAGAAACATTTTCGGTGTCTCACCAGAAAATCTCTCAAACTGCTCGACCAGCTGCATATTATTGGCACTTTGTTGTTGATCTCTAGTGGATACAATTCACCAGGAATAACCTGAGAAAGAAGCAATAATGTGTCATGGAGTAGCGAAATTTGTCCAAGCTTTACACTTTAACAGGACAAGTATTGGCACATTTACAGTTTTGCATGACTTTCCTCTATACGGTGAAGCGGTATGGTACCAGTTGTAAATTTATAAGCAACCAGAAAGGCACACTCAATACAGGGAGAATCTTGACTCAAGGGTATATCTACCTATATTCCCTTAGAAAGAAAAAACATTATTGTATCATTAAGTCTCATTCATTGCTTTTAAAAATGATGCTTTTTTATAGATTGCAAATCTGTAGTATTTTTCAAGCCTTCCTGCCATTACCTAAACTTTACAGTGTTCTAAAACAATTGAATATTAATGGTAAGATGGTTGCCATGGAAATGGTGCCTGATTGACAACAGCACATTCTTAGCTCCTCTACGTATGTTGACATATTGGTGATGAAGCTGACCAGCACACTGGCCACAGATTATTGTAACAATTTATAAGAAGTTTGTCAACAGTCCCAAGACAAGTACACACAAACAGGTCTTTCCTTTCAAACTTTAAGGAGTGAGAGAACCCAATTCATTGCTATCTGACCCATTGTTGTTCCAGCTCATTGAAGCATTCCATCTAAATGCTGACGGTCTGTTGAAGAGCGAGCCATGTTGAACATGACTGAGCATTGCAATATTTGGTCAGCTCAAGTCCTACAGGAGTTTCCGCATTCGCCGGTGACTCATGTTTATCCGGGATGTTGCCTGGTCCGTGGATGAACTGATGACATCCAACACTTCATCCTGGCGTTCTAGCTCAGCCTCAGTATCCAGCGCGATCGTCTTCAACTTCCGTAAGATCTAAAATGAAAGAGTAGGCAAGTGAGTTGTTCCTGGTATACACCAATTCTGGGGAGGTTCAAGTTGTGTACAGCATCACCTGCCACGAATTGCTCCCTTTCATTTCCTTCATACCCCCACAGGAACTGGCAGCTAGGTCAATATAACAAACCAACTTGAGGACTTCATGGGACTGCTGCTGAGTTGGGGCAAAGCATTCAGGCTGTCCCAATTTACAAATGTCGAGCTCAGGAATGCTTGTACTTACAAGCAAGATCCTATATTAATATTAATTCTGAGGATCCAACATGAAAACATTTGCACATACTTACTTAAGGCTATTTTACATTGGACTGTATTGTGTTCCAACTTGGGTACACATCAACTTACATACTTAAGTACAGAACTTGTTCATAACCCAGGTAGGAGGCAGACAGGTTTAGGTAAGGAATTCCAGAGTGTAGAACTTGGTTGAGTGAAAAAGGGAGAAAATACTCCAGAATCAGAAATGTAGTTAGCATAATCTGGACATACGCCTGCAGCAAGTTCCACATGAACTGCTCTGTACCGAACAATTGAGAAATTTTTCAATGTATGCCACACTTGTACAGGAGCTCAGTGAGACTCAAAGGTTGCATAATTCCAGATAATTAATTAACTATTACTTGTTAACTACACCGCAAGATAAGTATTTCAAAGCTGCAATGTTCAGAAACAGTTTTCATTTATTTTATGTGAAATCCATAGGAAAGCACTCTACAAAAGCTAACCAACCAAAAATGGACTCTAAGGCAACAAATGATTAGAGGTTGGTTGGAAGAAAAGTGAAAGAGGTGGTTTTCAAAAATAGAGCTATGTCGTGATAAATGTGTGTTTACATAGGCCTCCTTGGATGAGGTCCTGAAGAATTACTGCAAGCATAGTGCTGAATTTGGTTTATAGTTACCTTTACCCACTGTGTAGGGGTCACAAATTTAGGACTGAGTTGGAAAGGAACTTCTTCACCCAAAGGGTTGCGAATCTGTGGAATTCCCTGCATAGCAAAGGAGTTGAGGCTACCTTGCTGAATGCTTTTAAGGCAAAGACAGATTTTTGAACAGTAAAGGAATTAAGGGTCACGGTGAGCAGGCAAGCAAGCGAAGCCGAGTCCACAAAAAGATCAACCATAATCTATTAAATGGCATAGCAGGCTTGATGGGCCAGATGGCCTACTCCTGCTCCTTTTTCTTATGCTCTTACCAAAGAGATATAATCATTCTTTAAGGTGATAAGGTTTATTTAACTGTCATGGACCTGTTCGTCTTTCAAATCACATTACCTTTTAAAAAGTACTTGGATGAACACTTGAAGTGTCACAGCATTGAAGGCTATGGACCTAATGCAGGAAAGTGGGACCAGTGTAGGTAGTAGTGTATTTTAAGTTTTACAACTCGATGGGCTGAAGGGCTTCTTCTGTACTGTATGATTCTAAGATTCAAATGGGACTTGCACCCCGGCCTCCTAGCTATCACTGTGTCACCCTCTCTTTAGGCATTTTCTAATCAACCTGTTTAGAGGTGCTATCACACACCTCTGGAACAGGTGGAACGTGAACCCATGCCTCCTTGCCCAGAGGTAAGGATACTATCACTGCACCACAAGGGCCCCCTTACCCAGACATTTTTTTTAATATAGCTGGTAGTGTTATCACACAAAACTGAATGATTTTACCACCACGAAATCCCCATGAGTTAATTTTTTTAAGCTATTAACCACCACTAGTAATCACCCGTGCAGCCAATTAGAAGTTTTCACAGAATTCCCATTATCAGCAATGTCCATGATGGGTCATCAAAAGTCGGTCGGGGGGGAGGGCACGACAGCAGGAGGTGGAGGAAGGGACTAAATCAAAACGGACTCACCCATTCTTTACACTTTTACCAAAAACCAGATACAGCTGTCAGTGATGGTTAAAACAAAAATCCTTAGGATTTTTATGGAGTGGGTTGGGGTGACTACATAGCTACTGGCCAATCTGACTGGCACCAGCAGCTGTATCACACCTGGCAATGCCAGACAGAATCCTGCTGACAGATCAGAAAGAAACCCAAAGAGGATCATGACTCTTTGGAGAATTGTGGCTTCCGACCAGGAAGAATCCTGCAGCCCAGGGCAGGAGAGAGAAGGCTGGGGGCTAGGTTCTGTCGGATAAGCGGCACTGAAGGAAAGGGGAGGTTCACATCTTGGGAAAGGGAGGTTGGTGCATTCCTGAATCATAGCCCTTATCTTCCTACTTTTTTTTCCACCCAACATCAGCTATCCTGGACTGCTCACACCAACTACATTTTGGTGCTGGAATCATATTATTCAGATCAATGACCTTGTTAACAGACCAAAATGAACATAATCTAAACACGTCTGGCAGAGATCAAAATAATATTTTTCTCCAGAGCTCCTCTTTACTTTCCTAATGGCCATCTTTTAGCTTTCAGACGATACTTTTCGATACTCGTTAACTCATTCATTAAGTGATGCAGTGATAACAATATCGCAAGTATATGTGTTGACAAAAGGCTGCTGGGACTCTCACAGAAACAGAGTTAATATAATTCATCAATATTCTCAACAATCAGCGATTTTCCTTTAAACTTAAAGCTACACACAAAGAAAGCATCAATTCTCTAGACACCGCCATAGCCATTATTTAATAAAAGTCTCCTTCCCTCCAAAATAACTGACATTTCTGCACACAAAATTCCAGCAACTAAACACAATTTCCACAGACTGGCAAGGTAACAGGTCATCACCAGCTTTACCATAAGCTCAAAGGTGGAACTTAATCTTAATGTGATTGCTACATCTATTGTATCTTGGATCTTAATCTCACACTTAAATTTAACAAGTGACACAATGTTCAGTATAGTAATATCTGCTACATTTTTTCTAAACATAGCAGTTTCTGAACCTATGCAAATTCAAACTAGAGATTCCACATTAATTTCCTAGGAATTCACTATCTCAATGATGTAACTTTTTTTCGGATCCCACTTATCTGAGTATTCAATTGTTGACAAGTCTAAAACTGTTCTTTCTTTTGTAGCCTCTCTTTTCCCCATCCTTCCAATGTGCCTCTCCCCACGACTTCTTACTTGCAGGCTCCTTTTCCTCACTCCAGTCTCCCTTGCAGCCTCTTCTTCACTATCCTATTTCCCAATGCAGCTTCCTCTGTACATCATGTCTCCATTCACCGCCTTCAATCCCCACATTCTTGCAGCCTTCCACTCTGTCCCCAAACAAACACACTGTCACCTCTCTCACCTCAGATCCGGCTGACAGAACTCCCGATTTTGGCAAGAAGACCAGACAAGTAAAAGGAGCCTTCCTTCTGACCTCAGCAAAAAGCCACAACCAACTCCCAAACCCAGCCCTGACAAAAAGTGGCACCCAACTCCACATTCCAGATCCAGGCCAGGCAGAGTCTCCGCCAACAATTCACTCACTGTCAAAACTTAGCTTTCTAAGTTAGTTGCTCTTGCAGTCACAAATGGAGACCCCCCCGCCATGTTTTTTGCCAGTAATCCAATAGTGAGTGTATCATCAACAATCAAAGGGAGACCAGACTGCTCCTCAGCAGTTCCTTCCATTCTACTTACAGGAGCAACATTTCTCCAAGGAGCCAGCTAGACAGAACTTTTTCTGAGGAGCTTTGGACATTTTCTGGGGCAGATTCACATGCTGCCATTGTTTGTTTTGAGCATTGCCTTGCAGGCTGTCAACCTTGAGTCTTGCACACCTAACGTATTATAGGGAAAAGCCGGCTGGGATGAAAGGCTGGGCACAGGTGATAAACTGGCTACTGCTCAATTTATATCATGACCTACCCAAAGGAAAACACAACTGGTGGAAGTAGATTAAATCTATTCTTCCACTAGATTGCTTTGATTGACAGGCCAACTGGTTTCACCTCTGTTTCAACAATTTCAATATTTATTTTTTTGATTTGCCCCTAAAAGCTACTCATTATGAACACCTGGCTGAGCTTCAAAAGCTACAATTATCTCAGTAAGAGTTTCTATGTTTATATTTTGATAGCTCAAAGAAGCTCTTCAATGTGTAGGGAAATGAAGAGAAGCTCTTTTTCAGTAATAGATTAACCTCTTGAGAAGATTTTAAAGCTTCGAGACTGCTATAAATCAGAATGTTTTCTACTGTCTGTACTACGAGTGCTTTATTAGGTTGAATGTTTGTTTTTTTTAATCTTTACATGGCCTCCAAGGTCTGAAAAAGACAAATATTGGACTTGAAATATTAACTGTTTCTCTTTACACATAACACTGTCAAATCTACTGAATTTCTGCAGCATTTTGTGTCTTTATTTGAGCCCAGTACAACACACACTGTGCATACATATTCGTTGTTCTTCTTGTTGCTTGTGGGATCTCCTGCTATTAATAGTACCTGTCACATTTGCATTCATAATAGTTGTTAAATCTCATAGTAATTAAAAGTAGGTCAAGTACTTTGAGATGCTTCCGAGACACAGGATCTTAAAGGAAAAACCGAACAAATGGAACTCATTTGGCCCATCATGTGAATGTTGATTCTTTGATAGGACAATGGAAAACGCATCCACTGTGCTGTTCATGTACTCTGCTTCAAATTTTTATAAATTTCCAATAAAATAACCGATGCTATCTTCTCCAAACACTCCTTCTAGCAAATAATTCAGTGTTCCAATATTAAAAACTTCCTTTTTATCTGCCCTGCTCAATAACTTAACGTCAATTTTAAATTCATGGCTCCTGATCACTGCCTCTCTAAAGCTCACTTTATCAAAGCTTTCAGAATTTTAACATCTTTTATTCAATCTCCTCCTAGCTTCCTTTTTTATCAGTGAATATTGTAAAGCACCGTATTAATGCAAGTTGTTTACATCTGTTCTTAGTGAATGGCAAAACTACCAGCCTCACAATTAAAACAACTTAATTGCAGCTGCTGATTACGATTGAGACCTGCACTGGAAGCATATAAATGAATGGGAGTTAGAAACATGATGTAGTATTTTTTTTATACAAATTCCATGGATATTGACATCAGGAGTTTCTCTATAGGAACAGATGTAGTCATTCAGCCCATCAAGCCTGCCCTGTCACTCAATATGACTGAGGCTGATCAAATACTTCAAGACCTTTTTTCTCACCCGATTCCCACAACCATGAATGCCATTGCTAATCAGGAATTTATCAAACTCTACCTTTAAAATGCTCAAAGAATGAGCTCCCTGGTAAAGAATCCTAAAGACTCCCAAGCGTCTGAGTAAAAAACATCCTCATCTCAGGCCCAAGTGGTAACTGTCTTACTTTTAAACTTTCACCCCAGGTTCTACACACTCCAATCAGGGGAAACATCTTAGCTGCAACTATCCTGTCTATCCCTTTAAGTATTAATCAGGTTTCAATGAAATCACCTCTCATTCTTCAAAACCTTGAAAATACAGGCCCAATTTGCCCAATCTGTTTTCATAGGATAGTCCCTCTGTTCCAGGATATGCCTGGCGAAACTTAAGTATCTTTCCTGAGATATAGAGATCAAAATTGCATGAAGGGTCAAGGTGCAGTCTAACCAAGCATCTATAAAACTGAAGTAAGATTTCATTACTCCTGCAATCAAATCCTCTTGCAATAAAAGGTAACATCCCGTTAGACCTCTTAATAACTTGCTGCACTTCAGTATTCAGTGATTTATTGACAAGGACATCCAAGTCACTTTGTATTTCCACTATTTCTAACGTCTCACCATTTAAGAAATAATCTGCATATCGGTTCCTCCTGCCAAACTGGAACACCTCACACTTTTCCACATTACATTCCAGCTGCTGTGTGCTAGCTCATTCACTAAGCCTGTCCAAATCCTTCTGAAGCCTTCAGCTTTACATCTGTAAAGCCTACAGCTTTACATATTCCTCCCAACATATGTTCCCACTTAGCTATGCATCATCCACGAATTTGGAAATGTTACATTTGATTCCCACTCCAAATCATTGATATGAGTGTTGGTTAGCTCAGTTGGCTAGATAGTTGGTTTGCGATGCAGCGTGATGCCAACAGCATGGGTTCAATTCCTGTACCAGCTGAGGCTATTACAAAATACTGTTCTTCTCAAACTCTTCCCTTGCCTGAGGTGGGGCAACTCTCGGGTTAAACCACCACCAATCTTCTCTCCATAATGACAGATCAGCCCTATGGTCTCATAAGACTACTGCAACTCGACCTTTCCTGTATTATATTTCTATATCACGAACAGCTGGAGCCCAAGTTTTGAACCTTGCAGTACCCCAGTAGTCAGTGTGCTAATAACAACAGTCAGACACTTAGGAAATGAGGCAGTTGGTGAAAATATACACTAGTGGGCATTTAGCACTAGACAAGTTCATGTGTCCCAATGTAGGACTATGTGGTCTTTATTGAGAGGCTGTGCAAATCAGCATTGGGACACCAAACATTTTGAAAAAGAATATCAAAAAAAAAGTAGAAAGCAAAAGCTCCGCCGTTCGGAAACATAATATGTTAGTCCTCACTGAACGCTAATGAAATTTGAATTCAATAAAAGTCTGGAATTAAGACCTAGTCTAATGACCCTGCAACCACTGACAATTGTTGTAGCTGCTTGTGTAGGTCATTAATGTCCCTTTAAGGAAGGAAATCCAATTTCCTTGTACCAGCCCACACATGACTTCCAGGCTCTCAGCAATGCAGCTGAGGACTAACTGCTCTGAAATGGTCCGGCAAGTCACTCAGTTCAAGAGAGGGATGCACACACACACGCACGACCAGTTAGAGATGTCAAACAAACCAACCAGCAATGTTCAAATTAAAAGAGTAAACAACAATTGTGCATTTTCCACCAAGGGCTACCCTGAAGAAGTTGCCCTCCTCCCTCCGGACAAACCTCAGGGAATCTCTCTCCCACTGCAACTCTCTCATAATCTCTTCGGCCTTGAAACCGCTCGACCTCCTCTCCACCTATCCTCTCCTCTATCCATCTTCTATCCGCCTCCCCCTCTCTCCCTATTTATTTCAGAACCCTCTTCCCCTCCCCCATTTCGGGTCAAGGCCCGAAACGTCAAGCTTTCCTGCTCCTATGGTATTCATCAAGCCCCACACCTTATTATCTCGGATTCTCCAGCATCTGCAGTACCTTTTATCTCAGACATCAAACCTGTTGGGAGGGAAGGAGGGAGGAAAGAGGAGGATGGCATACAAAAAAGGGAAGAGAAGCAAGTATCATAGAATAATATAGAACAGAAGGAAGCCATTCAGTTCATCATGCTTTCAGTGATCCAATTAGCAAACTAATTAGTCCCACTTCCCTCCCTTCTCCTCCACTGCACTGGATATCTTCAGTGAATTCCCAGTGAAGTTCTTCTTAAATTTGCATCCTTCAGTTAGTGCATTCCGGATAACAACACCAGACTGTGTAAAAACAATTCTCAAATTGTCACTGGTTCTCTTTGTAATTCTCTTAAATATGAGTTCTCTGGTTACCCTTGCACATGGGGAAGAAAACCAACAGATCGCATATGCACCAAGACTTAGTCCTTCTGCATCATTTCCATGCCAAGCTGATTTCTACATATATTACAGCCAATATCCCACATCCACAGCCTTGCTTTGAATAGGTCTGCAATGCAAAACCAAATGTTCCAGCACACCAACTGAAACCCTTTTCCATCCACATCATCACATCTTTCAAGTCTACTGGAAACTTCTATCAATCTCTTAAATTTATGAAATTGGCTATACCACAGGAAACCCAATAGCTTTTAAAATCAACAACAAGTGACCATTTGGGCAGTACAATCAAACTAAGGTGATCTTGAATCTGTACCTTTACACAATATTTGAAACACACCCCCTAGACCTATTCCAGGCTCCTCATCAGTTTTGTACTGGTAGTTAGTCCCTAGCTGTCCTTCTCTAATCATTTTACCTATGATATTCGGTTTGTATATATTTTGTTGCCTACTAGCTTCCTTAATAGCTGAATCAAGGATTTTAACCTTTCTAGCCAGGATGGCATGGATCCTATTGCTATTTCAGTCTCTTACTTTCAGTACATAACCAGTTTAAACAAAAAAGATACTTGTACAGAATAATTGCTTAGTCATCATTTTTCAGGAAGTATCTCTTTAAATTCTTTGCAGCATTTTGGCTCAGTTTGCTGAAGTTTTCTTGTGTCCCAGTTAAACACACAACTCCAGTTTTAAATAGAAATGAAGAGCATCAGTTCAGCACAATGAAGTCTAATGATTCTGCAAACATGACGACTCCTATACTCCTGCAGCTATTCAGCATGAGGAAAAATTTACTGCAGCCGAACCAAGATTTACCGAGCGTTAAATAAGTTCAATGTTTCAGCAGGTCCACTTACAGAATGCATTTGGAGCCCTCTGGTGTCTGGTTTTATCAATCACTTCTTCACAGAATCTGATATACTGTGCTTCAGTGTGAAAGAGGGTACAGAGAGCTCAAAAAAGAACAAGAGCTGAACAGAGAGAATCAACCCGAATGTGCATGGTAGGTTTCAAAAGTTCAATGTCCCCAAACAAAGCACAAACTAAACATAGTCTTAATTGCAATGTAAGTAAATTTCGTACACACATAGCCAATTTGCAAACAGCGAGATCTCAGAGACAGCAATGGAACAAATCACAAGATTTTACTTTTTCAAAAAAGAGGCCCACAAAGACTGTGCTAATCTTACAGAAGCTTACTGCATAGGAGGTAATCACTCAGACCATTGATCTTGTTCCAGCTCTTTGAAAGAGCTGTTTAATGAATTACACTGTCTGGTTCCTCACCACGCCATCTTTTGTGTACTCCTAAGGCGATGACTCTTTTAACTTTGTACTTAAGAAACTTTGCAGAAAATCACTCTCTGCAAGAAAAGTGATTTTGACCTGAACCAGTGACCTGAAAAAAACCAATCACACCTTTCTGTCAGCCATGGCTCACTGTTAACACCGTCACACAAGTCAGAAAGTTATGGTTCAAGCCTCACTCAGACACTTACAGCAATACTGATGGAGTTTTGCACTGCTAGATATTGGATGAAATGGTGAGCTGGGTCTAGCTGATGGCCTTCATGGTGGCATTTAGTAATCATGATCAATATTCATCCTGCAATCAACCTCAATAAAAATGTTAATTTCACTAATGGGCTGCTGCCTTTCCCTGTATTACAACAGCAACCACTCCTCAAAGTACATCATTGGCTACAAAATGCTTTGGACATGGTGAGGTTGTGAAAGATTCTCTGTAAATGTAAGTTCTTTCTCTTGATTGAGTGAAAAGGGCATGGAGAAATATAGAAATTTAAACTACAATTAGGTGTTAGATATTAATTTAGTACAACAGTAGTGGTCAAACTCAGTTAACAGATATTAATGAGCATGGCTACAGAAGACCTTTCTGTAAAGCAATGCCACATACAGACAGTACCTTCAACTACCTGATCTTGCAGATGAAGAATGGCTACTTGGGAGATGCACAATAACATAGCTCTTAAATTAGGAGTCAATGTCTTCAAAAGAAAAGACATATCACCAGAAACTTGCCAATACTGACGTATGAATAGAAGTGGACTATTTGGCCCCTTGAATCTGCTCTGTCACTCAATGAGAACGTGGCTTATCTGTTCATATTTCAAAGGCCACATTCCCATCTACCCCGTCAACCCGTGATTCATTGGCCTAACATAAATTTATTTGCCTTTTTCTTAAAAATGTTCAATGACCCTGCCTCCACTGCTGGCAGAGGCAGAGTGTTCCAAAGTCACATAATGCTCAGAACAAAAAATTCTGTGATGAAAGGGGACCCCTAAGTTGAAAACTGGAGCCCCAAAATGGAAACAGTGACCCCTACTTCTGAGCTCAACAGCAAGCGAAAATATCCTTGCCCGATTCACTTTGTCAAGGCCATTCATGATCTTATTCATTTCAGTTACCTTCTCAATCTTCCAATCTCGAGTGGAAACAGGCCCAGATTGTGCAAACCATCCTCATTCCTGAGTTATCAAGCAAGTTAATTCCTTATGAGTCATCCCCAATAAATTTACACCTTCCTTAATTAAGGAGACCGAAAATATACACTGCATTCGAGACATGGTCTCATTTTAATCCTGGTAACTAACATAGAAGATCTTTACTTTTATGTTCAATTCCACTTGTAATAAAAGACAACATACCATTAGCATTGTTGATTCCATAGAGTGCCTGCATACTAGTGTTTTCTGGTGGTGTGGAAACAATTAGAAAGAATTAGTCTGCATTTGAAGATGCAGGGATTAATCAAAAACAGTTAGAAAGGGGAGTTCCTGTCTGACCAACTTGATCGAATTTTTCAGAAGTGTGACCAGGTGTGTAAATGGAGCAATGCTTTTGATGTAATCGGTTTGGACTTCAACAAGACATTTGATAAGGTTCTGCTGAGATCACAGATCATAGAATCCCTACCGTGTGGAAACAGGCCCTTCAGTCCAACAAATCCAAACCGATGCTTGGAGCATCCCACCCAGACCCATCCCGCTATAACCCACCTAAGCTATACATCCCTGAACATTACGGGCAATTTAGCATGGCCTGCACATCTTTGGACTGTGGGAGGAAACCGGAACACCCAGAGGAAACCCATGCAGACACGGGGAGAATGTGCAAACTCCACACTGACAGTCGCCCGAGGGTGGAATTGAACCAGAGTCCCTGGCGCTGTGAGGCAGCAGTGCTAACCACTGAGCCACCGGGGTACTGATAGCAAAGGTAATAACGTTTTGGATCAAAATTTGACAAATTGGATCCACAAGCAGTTGAGTACAGGAAGCAGGAGGCGATGGTTAGAAGGTGTTTTCTCTTCACCCTTCCTTTCTTTGAATGTGCTTTTGGGAGAGAGACTGTGTGGTAAATCGGCAGCATTAAATTTCAGATTGAGTGTGTAAATAAATTTATGTAACCCAGGTTAAAATCACCAAAACACTGCTTAGTTGACCAGTTCACTCAGCAGGGGCTAACATACTTGTGCGTCTGCCTCTTAAAGGCTTACTGATTAGGGACAATTGCGAAGCAAACAGAGATTTCTGTTCTCCCTCCCCCTGCCCGTAACAGAACTGACGGTTACATTTGGCATTAGGACTGATTGGAATAAACTGCTCACACTCCTTTTCCAAACATGGTGGTGGTCTTAGGTTGATTAGCTATATCTTGTTTTATTGTTTGAAAACATTCATCCGGAGGGAGTTAGAAAATAATCTTCTTCATTTTAAAAAAAGACCCATTCAATTTGGAATGACTTTGGTGGTCTTAGGATATTCATCTTTAAACCTTTCTTCATCTGAGATGTGCTCTTTTGTTTCCTTTAGACAGTGAGTTAGTTTTTGAATACACTTTTCAACATTCTGCACTTTGTAAAAAGGAAAAAACAAATTAAAAGAATCCACATTGAATAAAGTTTATATCTCAAAAGCTAGGAATATAATAACTTTTTACTGTGCATTTCACTGAATGAGCAAGTGTAAGGGAAAGTACGTGCAAGAAAGAGAATGAAAAGATCTGAACAAAAGAATGAAATATTGTGGCAATGACTCTCCACTTATTGAAGATATGCAGTCAAGCAGGGAGGATAAGTCACAGATAATCGCATTGTCTTGTCATGGTCAATGACATTGTTGGATTTTGCCATCTCCTCTTTCTTGTCTAGACTAAATATACAACTCCAAGAAATAGTTGTCACCAATAGCAAAAGAAGTGACAATGGCTGAAAAAAATGTGCAATGTAATCAGTTGCTTAATAGAAACTACTCAAGCAATGAACTTCAAGGGTATGCCTATCACATAGTATTAAGCCCATAAATGAAAAATATCCAGATAGAGCAGAACACACTAACCTGTCTCAGCTCTTGAGCCTCGGCCTCCGAAACGGTCTGCTCAGACACTTGTTGAGACATCTGTCCACCGCTTGCTGAAACAGGATGCATAACTCTATCCAAGAAGCCAGTTGCTGCAGAAATAAATGCAAACACAAGTTTGTGTTGTATTTGAGATAAAAGGTACTGCAGATGCTGGAAAATCCGAGATAGCAAGCATGGGGCTGGATGAACACAGCAGGTCAAGCAGCATCATAGGAGCAGCTTTGTGTTGTATTTATTGGGACCAGACTGTGTCTGCATCAGTCACAAGGACAGAAGGAAGATAACCAAGTTCTGAAGGGCATCCAAAAACAAAAGCCAGAACAAATGATTCCTAGCACTGAGTTATGAGAAAAGGCAAAGAAACTTGAAAGTTGGCTAGAAGTACCTCACGAAAGGTTTAGTCATAACAGCCCACAGTGTTGCAAATACAGTATTGGAATGGATAGAGAATTGGCTAATGGGCAAGAAATAGCAAGTGGAGATAAGGGGTTCTTTTCCAGATTGGCGACCCATGACCAATGGGATTCCACAGGCATCAGTACTAGGACAGCAACTGTTTACAATATAATTAATGACTTGAAGGAAGGAACTGATTGTACTGTAGCCAAATTTGCAGATGACACAAAAACAGATGGAAAGGCAGGTTGCAAGAGGGATACAAACAGTTTATAGAGAGATATTGATAGGTCAAGTAAAAAAGTTGGCAAATGGAAATAATGGAAAATGGGAACTTATTCATTTTTGAAGGGAGAATAAAAGAACCGAATATTATTTAAATAGAGAAAGCTGCAGCACAAAAGTGACTTGCGAGTACTTGTGCATGAAATACAGGAAGCTAGCACACAGGTGCAGCAGGTAATCGGGAAGGTTAATGGAATGTTGGCCCTTATTTCAAAGGGGTTGGAGTAGAAGAGTAGGGAAGTCATACCGCACTGTACAAGGTGCTGGTGAGACCACATCTAGAGTGCTGAAAGCAGTTTTGGTTCCCTTATTTAAGAAAAGATATTATTTTATTAGAGGCAACTGAAAGAAGGTTCACTGGAAGGATCTCTCATATGGAAGGATCATCTTATGAGCAAAGGCTAAGCAGGTTGGGAATCTATTCACTGGAATTTAGAAGAATGAGCAGTGATCTCATTGAACCATATAGGATTCTTAAGGGGTTTGACAGGGTAAATGCTGACAGGATGTTTTCCCTCATGGGAGAATCTAGGACCAAAGGGAGAAGTCTCAGAATAAAGGGGTGCCAATTTAAGACTGAGATGAGGAGGAATTTCTTCTCTGAGCAGATTCAACGTCTTGCTGAACTCCTTGCTACAGTGAGCTGTGGGGCAGAGCCATTGTGTATATTTATGGCTGAAACAGTCAGATTCTTGATCAGTAGAGAAATTAAGGATTACAGGAAAAAGCAGGAAAATGGATGAGAGGAATTTCAGATCAACCATAATCCTATTGTTTGGTACAGCAGGCTCGACTGAATGAACGGCCTTCTCCTGTTCCCATTTCTTATGGTCTTACAAATAAGGAATGGTAAATTTTGTTAGACACAGAAGTACTATACAAAGGTATTAAATGCAATGTAATCAGGGTAAAACATGACAACAGGGTAGGAAACAGCCCTAACCTCAGTCTGCAATATGCATGTCATTACACAGAAAGGTGATTGCTGTATAATTGTCCACATATTTGAAGTCATGGAAATAAAGTTTAAGAAATGTAAATGAGGCTGCCAAATTATTATCACCTGTGTTACGTGATTAAACTAAATCAAAATCCATCCCAAGTACACTGGAATTATGGCTTTGAAAGTTAAGGTGAAGAATCACTGTAAAATTGATGCTATTTCCGTTTTATAGAAATATTAATATTTGGTCTTCAAACAGCACATGTTGTCCATTATCAAAACTCCATCTACACATAGCATCATAATATTTTTCTACCACATCTGTAACTACAGAACCTACTGGCCCTAGTTCCTAAATTCTTTTTAAGTCACCTAGTCCCAGATCTATCCAGCACAACCTCCAACTTGCCAACTACCTAATACATGCTGATTTCTGTTGGCACAGTAACAATATTACAATTCTCACCATTTATAATTTCTTTCAGAGGCTCCTTTTTCAATCTACTCAAACCCTACATGCTCCCCCAAGATTGAACATTTATGCACTACTCATATTCTAGGTGTTGTTGCATCTTACTCAAATTCAAAGGTCAACTACTTCTTTAATTATGCCTTTAGTTACCTTATCTGTTTTTTTCAAACATCTACCTTTCTTTTTCATATCCAAAGTCCAAGGCCACATTGTCCCTGTAGAAGGTTCAGGGTATATATTACAGAGGGCGCTTGAAGCTACAGACAAATCAGATCCCAGTGATGTTGTTAATATTTTCAAAAACCTGAACTACAGATAGTTTAGACAATTACACAGCATGTGGAAAATGTGTGCAGGAAAAAAAATTGAAGATGGATCTTTGAAGGGATCATTAATTAATAGAAAGAGGTTTTTGGAGCAGGACAGATTGGCCACAGTCTTTCTAAGTGCTGAATTTTCCTATGTAATCTGGATCCAAATGTCTGGAAATTTATCTCATCTTGTAAGCCAATGTATGAAAATGCCTGAATAAATGGCCAGTTTCTGTAGTCACATCACACTGAAAATGTTCATAACAATCTTCAGGCAGAAATGCCAAGTGGATGATCTATCTCAGCCTCCTCCAGAGGTCTGCAGCATCACAGGTGCCAATCTTCAGCCAATTCAACTCACACCATATAATACCAAAAAGAATGGCTGGAGGCACTGGATCCTTCAAAGGATGTGGAACCTGACAACATTCTGGCAATAGCACTGAAGCCATATACACATATCGCTTTTTGCGCACCTAGTCAAGCTATTCCAGTACATCTACAACACAGGCATCTATCCAGCAGTATGGAAAATTGCTCAGGTATGTCCTGTACACACAAAGGATGAATACCACCTGTTCAATCACCATCATGAGTCTACTCTCAATCACCGGTAAAACAATGAAATGTGTCATCAACAATGCTGTCAAACAGCATTTATTTAACAATCGCTGATGCCCAGTTCCGGTTCTGCCAGGGCCGCTCAACTCTTGACATCATTACAACCTCGGTTCAAACATGGGCAAAACAGCTGAACTCCAGAGGTAGGGTTAGAATGACTGCCGTTGTCATCAAGCTGCATTTAACTAAGTTTCGTTATCAAACAACCCTAGAAAAACTGCAGCCAATGTGAATTATGGGAAAATCCTCTGGTTGTAACCATACCTGACATACAGGAATACGGTCGTAATGTTGGAAGACAATCATCTCCATTCTTCTGCAGAAGAGCCTAAGGGACTATCCTGTCAATCATCACCAGCTGTTTCACTTTCCCTCCATAAAATCAGAAGTAGGGATGCTTGGTGATGATTGCACAATGTTTAGCCATTTGCTACTCTTCAGATTCTGAAGCAGTCCAAATGCAGCAACACTAGGCACTACTCAAATTTGGGGTGAAAGGTGGCAAGGAACATTTGCACCACACAAATGCAGGTAATGGCCATCTCCAATGAGAAGGAGTCTAACCATTATCCCTTGACATTTAGTAGCGTTACTATGATTTAGTCCCCAAATATCCTTCAAGTTTCCACTGACAAGAAACTGAACTGCACTAGCCATATAAATACTGTGAGTACAAACACAGGTCAGAGGCTAAAAATCCTTTAGCAAATAACTCACCTCCTGCCCCCCACAAAGCCTGTCCACCGCCTACAAGGCACAAGTCAGGAGTGTGATGGAATACTTCCTACTTGCCTGGGTGAGTGCAGCTCCAAAACACTCAAGAAGCTTGACACCAGCTATGACAGAGCAGCCCACATGATTGGCACCACATCTACAAAGATCCACACTCTCCACCACCAATACTCAGCCATTGCAGCGTGTACCACCTACAAGAGTGCTGGGAGAAATTTGCCACGGGTCTTTGAACACCACCATCTAAACAGTTTTGCAAATTCATGTAGTTGTCCCTTCAATGTCCTAGCATCTACTGAACATGGATCTTGCGCTTTTTCCCATCAAAGTGACACTTACTCTGCCCAGCATGGCAACGTCCCACACACTTTCTAGTAGCACTTCACAGCCAGGGAACGGAAAGTGACGGCAGGGATTGCAGTTCACGATGGACAACATCAGCAATGGGTCACACCTGGTGGCCAGGAACACCACTCCACAAAAAAGCTCAACACCTTCATGACCCCTTTCATCTTACACCAGCTGAGAGCCCATTTCCATGCATGCTCCCCCCATGTGAAGAGTGCGCATTGGCCTACAACTATGTTCCCTCATCCTTGAAGCCCAGCATTACACCTCAATGATTTCCACCCTGTTCCTCTTTGGCCTAGTCATTATAAAAAAAATTGTATAAACTAATAAAGTAATTAACTAAGTAGAAATGGCTGGACAGGTGATGTGTTGTAGCTGTATGATGTGGGAACTGGCTGATCCCATTGCGAACGGCGGTGACTACATCCGCAGTAAGTGTTGGTTGCTTGAGGAACTTCGGCTCAGAGTTGATGAGCTGGAATCGGAGCTTCAAACACTGCAGTACATCCAAGAGGGGGAGAAGTACCTGGGATGCTCTGTTTCAGGAGGCAGTCATACCTGATTGAATTTGTGGTACTTAGTCTGTCAGTGGCCAGGGACAGCAGGGGGTGACTGCACGCGGGGCAGGTAGAGGGATCCTGCAGTCAGGGACAGAGGAGCCTCAGCTCTTGACCTTGACCAACAGGTACAAGGTACTTACTCCCTGTGTGAATGAGGAAAAGGGCTGTAGGGAGGACAAACCAACTGACCACTGTACCGTGGCACAGGAGGCCATTCAAGAAGGGGGAGCAAAAAGACAAGTGGTGGTTGTTGGGGATTCTATAATTAGGGGAATAGACAGTATCCTTTGTAAACAGGATCGAGAGTCCTGCACGGTATGTTGCCTGTCCGGTGCTAGGGTAAGGGATATCTCTTACCGGCTTGAAAGGATACTGGCAAGGGCGGGAGAAGATTCAGTTATTGTGGTCCATGTCGGAACAAACAACATAGGCAAGATTATGAAAGAGGACTTGTTCAGAGATTATCAGGAGCTAGGGACCAAATTAAAGAACAAGTCCTCAAGGGTTATAATCTCCAGATTACTGCCCGAGCCACAAGCAAATTGGCATAGGGACACAAGAATAAGTGAAATAAACACATGGCTAATGGAGCACTGACATCTGTATTGGAACAGGAGGGATCTGTACCGATGGGACGGTCTCCACCTGAACCGAGCTGAGACAAAACGTTCTACCGAACAGGGTAAATAGGCTGGGGCAGGAGTTTAAACTGGAAAGTGGGGGTGAGGGAGAGTAAAACTTACCCCAATAGGAAACAAAACAGCAGGTTAACATCTGTAGGGGTAGATTAAACTGCATGGAAAAATATGAAAGAAATGACAGGAAAGGAGAGGTTATTAAAGTCCCCAGCACAGACACAATTAGACTGAGTGCTTGGAAACAGTTAGGAATCAAACTTCAAGCACACTAGACAAACGAATTACAATGAGAAGAGGGACAGTTAAGACAGGGCTGAAGGTGTTATTTCTGAATGCACGCAGTATAAGAAATAAGGTAAATGACCTTGTGGCAGGTATGACATGGTGGGCATCACGGAGATGTGGCTGCAAGGGGATCAGGATTGGGAACAGAATATCCATGGATATGCATCCTATCGAAAAGATAGGCAGGAGGGCAGAGAGGGTGGGGTTTCATTATTAGTAAGAAATGAAATTAAATCAACAGTAAGAAACAGTAGGATCAGATGGTGTAGAATCTGTGGGTAGAATTGAGGAACCGCAGAAGTAAAATAACCATAGTTGGAGTTATGTACAGGCCTCCAAACAGTAGTCAGGAGCTGCAGCGCAAGACAGACCAGGAGGCAAAAAAGGTGCGTAAGAAAGGCAAAGTTATGGTGATCATGGGGACTTCAATATGCAGGTGGACTGGGAAAATCAGGTTGATAGTGGATTGCAAGAAAAGGAATTTGTTGAATGTCTACGAGATGGTTTTTTGGAGCAGCTTGTGGTGGAGCCCAGTAGGGAAGGAGCAATACTGGATTTAGTGTTGTGCAAAGAGGCAGACTTGATAAGGGAGCTTAAGGTGAATACCCTTAGGAGGCAGTGATCATAATATGATTGAATTTACTCTGAAGTTTGAGAGGGAAAAGATAGAATCAGAGACAATGGTGTTACAGCTGAATAAAGGCAACTACCGAGGCATGAGGGAGGAGCTGGGCAGAAATGACTGGGAAAGCCTAGCAGGCTAGCCCTAGCAGGAAAGACAGTGGAACAGCAATGGCAGGAGTTTCCGGGAGTAATTCAGCAGACACAGCAAAAATTCATCCTTAGGAAAAAGAAACATACTAAAGGGAGGATGAGACAACCATGGCTGACAAGGGAAGTCAGGGATAGCATAAAAGCAAAAGAGAAAGCATACAGTGTGGCAAAGTGCAGTGGGAAACCAAAGGATTGGGAAGCTTACAAAAACCAGACGGCAACAAAAAAAGAAAGGAGGGAGAAGATTAAATATGAAGGTAAGCTAGCCAGTAATATAAAGGAAGACTGTAAGAGTTTCTTTAGTTATTTAAAAGGGCAAAAGAGAAGCGAAAGTGGACATTGGACAGCTGGTAAATGATGCTGAAAAGATACTACTGGAGAACAAGGAAATGGCTGAGGAACTGAATAATTACTTCGCATTAGTCTACACGATGAAGTCACCAGTAATATCCCAAAGTTTCGAGAGAGTCAGGGGGCAGACCCAAGGATAGTGGCCATCACCAAGAAGGTGCTAGAAAAACTGAATGGCCTAAAGGTGGATAAATAGGACCAGATGGACTACACCCCAGAGTTCTCAAGGAGATAGCTGAAGAGATAGTGGAGGCATTGGTGGTGATCTTTCAGGAGTCGCTAGAGTCAGGGAGGGTCCCAGAGGACTGTAAAAACGCTAACGTGACACTCCTGTTTAAAAAGACAGTAAGGCAAAAGGCTGAAAATTACAAGCCTATTAGCCTAACCTTGGTCGTGGGAAAGATTTTGGAGTCCATTGTGAAGGATGAGATTTCTGAATACTTGGAAGTGTATAGTAAAATAGGGCAAGGTCAGCATTGTTTCTACAAGGGCAGGTCATGTCTGATGAATCCGTTAGAATTGTTTGAGGAAGTATCGGGTAGGTTAGACCAAGGAGAGCCAATGGATGTACTGGCCCTGGAGCAGGTTTAGGGGAGGTTCATGAGAGTTCATTTTCAGCAATGAAAAGCTTAACATTTGAGGAACGTTTGAGCATTCTAAGTCTATACTCAATGGAGTTCAGAAGGATGAGAGGGAATCTAACTGAAACTTACAAAAACTGAATGGCCTGGACGGACTGGATGTTGGGAAGATGTTTCCATTGGTAGGAGAAACTAGGACCCAAGGATACAGCCTTAAAGTAAAGGGAAGACCTTTTAGAACTGAGATAAGGAGAAACTTCTTCAGCCAGAGAGTGGTGAATCTGTAGAACTCACTGCCTCCTCAGCCCAGGTCATTGAGTATATTTAAGACAGAGATAGATAAGTTCTTAATTGTCAAGGGGGTCAAGGGTTACGGGGAAAAAGCAGGAGAATGGGTGGGATGATCTGAGGGTCGGTGTGGACTTGTTGGGCCAAAAGACCGGTTTCCACACTGTAGGGATTCTATTCTATGGAATGGGGTTGCAAAACTTATAAGCCATGACTAAATGGCCTAATTTCTGCTCCTATGTCTTATGGTCTCTAAGCTCTTCCCGTGGATGCATCAGCTGTGATCACTGCTACCAAAGCAATCTCCCATATCCCCATGAGATGCTTTGTACCCCACCAATTTACACTGAGTATCTTCCCCATTACTATCCTTGTCCCCCACCTCAGCAAATACCTGTTCCACCTCTCCTGCCAACCTTCATTTCCAACTTTTTTAGTTAAAGATCCCACTGAAATACTACCTCTAGAAATGACTGACTAAACCCTTGACTCGCACAACAGGCAACCCCACCACACAATGTACTCACACACACACACTTACACACACTTGCCCACTCACCCACTCAAACACATGCACACGCACAAGCCTGTGCGTGCTCTCTCTCTCTCAGATTCACACGCGCACACACACAGATACGGAGACACACACGCAAATTATTTCATCCAAGATGTTTGAGTAGTTGCAGATGCATTTTGTTTTGCTCAAAAAAACCTGATGCCCAGTTTAAAACTCAGACAGATTCTAAACAAGACCTCACACCTAAAATGTATTGTCTGACCTGAGATGTCACCTCTTGTATACATTGATAAAACCTTTATCCCAGGACAGTGACTTGAAAGGAATCTAGATTTTGTCGTTTAATCAGTAGTCTCCTTCCTAACTGATTAAAGATTCAACAAGAGGCAGCCAGTTTTAGGGCTGTTAGAATTTATAAACAGAAAGTTGTGTCTTATACACGCTCTCACACACTGTGCCTGAGGAAGGAGCTGAGCTTTGAAAGCTTGCGTTCTCAAATAAACCTGTTGGACTAAAACTTGGTGTCGTATGATTTTTGACCTTCAGCAAATATGAAGCAAGATCTCAGATCTGTGTAAGAATAATAGGGAATGAAAGGGGCTTTTAAGTTTTCAAACATAGAATGGGACTGCCATATTGTTAAGGGCTTGGATAAGGAGGAATTTGTTAAATGTGTTTAAGAAAATTTTCTTTATCAATATGTGGATGTAGCTTCTACAGAAGGAACAAAGCTTGACTTTCTCTTGTGAAATAAAGCAGAGCAAATGACTGATGTTTTAGTTGGGGAGCACTTTGGGACCAGTGACCATAATTCTATTAGTTTTAAAACAGTTATGGAAAAGTATAAAACTTAAAAGTTCTTAATTTGAGTAAGGCCAATTTTGAAGGCATGAAACAGGAACTTTGATTGAAATGGGCTATTCGTTGGTAAAGGGATGACTAGCAAGTGGGAGGCTTTCGAAAGTGAGATAAGAAGTTCAGAGGCAGTATGTTCCTAGTTAGAGAGAAGGGTAAGGCTAGTAGGAGCAGGGAACAATGGAGGAAAAATAATTGAGGTTCTGATCAAGAATAAGAAGGCATATGTTAGGTATAGACAAATGGGATTAAGCAAATCTCTTGAAGGGTATAAGAGATGTAGGGGCATTCTTAAGAGGGAAATCAGGAAGGCAAAAATGGGATGTGAGATAGCCTTTGCAGATAAATTAAAGGATAGGCCACAACGATGCCACCCGAAGGTTGCAGGAACAGCAACTCATATTTCACTTGGGAACCCTGCAGCCAGTTCATCACTTTAAAAATTATCAACAACTTTGATAGGGCAAATTCAAAAAGGCTCTACTTTAGTCCATCGTCAGGAACAATAGAGTGTGACTGCAAGTGGTGCAGGTATTGGGATCCAGACTTTAGCTTTCGAATAGCCTCAGGCCTTGTTAACAGGTTACAAGGTTCGTGCTTCCAGAAGACCATAAGGTATAGGAGCAGAACTAGGCCATTTGGCCCATCTTGTAGAAGAGGGCAAGGAGGACATTACAAGACTCTATTCAAGTGGCGAACAGGGGAAGAAACGTAGTAATGTGATAGGAAATAACACAGTTAGGGGAGTAGGTATTGTTCCCTACAGCAAAGGCCGAGTCCAAAAGGCTGTGTTTCATACCATGAGCCAAAGTTCAGGTCATCTCTTCTGAGATAGAGAGTAACTCAGAGGGGTAGTGGAAGTATCTAGTTGTCATGGCCCACATAGTTGCCAACATTGAAAGGAATAGCAAAGAGATTCTGCTGAGGGACTGCCCAGCAGCTCAGGCTAAATTAAAAAGTAGAAACTACAAAATTTATAATCTCAGGATTATTCCCTGAGCCATGTGCAAATTGGCACAGGGTGACTAAGGTTAAACAGGTAAATGCATTGCTCAAAAATTAATGCGGGAAAAATGGGTTCCGATTCATGGAGCAATGGCACCAGTTACTTAGGAAGGAGGGCTGCGACGCCCCTGTTCAAGAAGAAAGGGAGCCAGAAAACAGGAATTGATAAACCAGTTAGCCTAACGTCTGTCATTTGGGAAATGCTAAATCCACCATTAACGAAGCAATAGGAGGACTTTTGGAAAGCTTAACACAATCAGAGTCAACCTGATTTTGTGAAAGGAAAGAGTTAATTGAGGATGCAGCAAGCAGAGTTGATAACATAATAAATATATATTGTAAAAAGTAACGGCAGGAATAGGCCATTCATCCCTTCGAGTTTGTTTCAGCCATACAACATGATCATGTCTGATCCTTTATTTCAACGCCAAATTCCTGATTTCACACTATACCCTTTGATGCCTTTAATATCTAAAAAATTATCAATCTCTTTCTTGAATATACTCAATGGCCCAGTCTCCGCAGCCTTCAGTGGTAGTAAATTTCATGGGGAGACCACCCTGAGTGAAGAAAGGTTTCCTCAGTCTAAATAGTGTACTCTGTATACTGAGGCTGTGACCCCCACCCCTCCACCCACCCTGTTTCTAGACTTCAAACCAGGGGAAACATTCCCCCTTGCATCTATGTCTCTCAAACCCGGTTAGAATTTTACATGTTTCAGTTAGATCCCCTCAATTTCATCTAATCTCTGGTGAATACAGGTCCAGTTGAATCAATCTTTCCCCATTTGACAATCCTGCCATCCCTGGTATCAGTTTAGTACATCTTCACTACACTCCTTCTATGGCAAGCACGTCCTTTCTTAGATAGGGAGGCCAAAACTGCACATAATACTCCAAGTTCAGTCTTATCAAGGCCCTGGATAACGACAGTAAGCCTACACTGAGCTCTCATCGTCATGCAATACCATACCATTTACCTTCCTAATGCTCGCTGAACCTGCTTGTTTACTTTTACTGAACTGGTATACAAGGATGCCCAAATCCTTTTCTACATCTACATTTCCCAATATAACTCCATTTAAATAATATTGTTTTTCTGTTTTTTTAGACTAAAGTCCATATCTTCATACTTATCCACATTATACAGCATCTATCTTGTATTTGCCTAGATCAAGCTGGTGCCTCCTTGCATTCTCCCGATAACTCTCAATCCCATCTATTTTTACATTCCCTGCAAGCTTGGAAATATTTCATTTGGACCCCTCATCGTTTATATAGATCGTGAATAACTGGAGTCTAAGCACTGATCTCTACCATATACCAATAGTCACCTCCTGCCATCCAGAAAAAGTTATTTATTCCCACTCTGTTTCCAAACTGTCAATCAAGCCTCAATCTGTACCAGCACATTACCCCAAACTCGAGTGTTTAATTTTGACCATTTGTCTCTTATGAGGGACTTCATTAAAAGTATTCTTGAAATCCAAATACATCACATCCACTGGTTTTCCCTTATCTATTCTACAAGGCACATCCTCAGAAAAACTCCACAAGATTAGTTGAGAATGATTTATCTTTCATAAAGCCATGTTGACTTTCTCTAATTCTGTTAATGCTTTCTAAGTCTTCTGTTATCACATCTTTTATAATAGACTGTAGCATTTTATCCCCAACTACTGATGTTCAGCTAACTGGGATGTAATTCTGCTTTTTCTCTCCCTCCTTATTTTGAATACAGGGCCCCTGATTTGAGAACATCCAACTTATGAATGCTCATACTTATGAACAGGATCCTATACAGGGGTGTAATTTTAAATATCCAACATATGAACATTTCCAGTATTTACAATTGGCTGTTTTGTATTGTCCTACATTTTGTTCCGACTTGCATACAAGTTGCCTTGCAAATGGACTCAAGAATGGAACTAGATCACAACCCAGGACTGCCTGTAGTGGGGTTACATTTGCTACCCCACAATCTGCAGGAACTACTCTACAGCCTATAGAATTTGGAAGATGACCACCAATACAACCAATATTTCCAAGGCCACTTCCTTCTTTATTCTCTGGGATGCAGGCTATCAGGCCTTGGTGATTTGACCCATTAATTTAGCCCCATTAAATTCTCTACCATCAATTTTGTAACTGATTTTCTTCAATTCTTCCGTTTCACTAGATGCTTGGTTCTCTAAAATTTCTGGGATATTATTTGTGTGAAGCTTTTGTGAAGATAGAACCAAATACGTGTTCAATTCTTCTGCCTTTTCTTTGTTCTCCACTATAATTGCCTCCATTTCTAACTGTAATCTTATATTTATGAAAGCTTTTACAGTCAATATTTATGTTCCTTACAAATTTAATCTCATACTCTATCATCCCCTTCTTAATCAATCTTTATGTCCTCTCTTGCTGAATTATAAACTGTGCCCAATCCTCAGGCTTGCCATTTTTGCTGTCAATTTTGTGTCTCCCCCTTTTGGGTTTAATTTGATCCCTAATTCATTTTGTAAGCCACTGTCAACTACCTTTCCTGTTTTATTCTTGCACTAGGTAAGAATGAATATTGGCTGTAATTATGCACCTGTTCCTTAACTATTAGCCATTACTACCCACTTCCAATCCTTATAGTGAGGTTCCCCAATTCATCATTGCCAAATCACATCTCATACCCTCATGGTTCCCTTTGTTTAGATTCAGGAGTGAACTTCTTCACTCTCCATTTTGATGAGCAATACTTGCACTTTATGGTTCCTCTTCCCTAACGGACCCCACACAACAAGATTTCATTGCATAACGACCAGCCTAGATAGCCCGCTTTTTAGTTGGTTCCTCAACATATTGGTCTAAAACAAAAATCACTCCAGGAAATTCTCCTCCATAGTATTATTACTAGTTTGGTTAGTTCGATATAGGAATTAAAGTAGCCAATGATTAAATTCATAACTTTTTTGCATGTGTCTCTAAACTCCGACTAAATGTTTTCTCTTACATATCTTCTACTCTTTGGGGGCTTATTGACAACACCAAATATTTTCTACTCCTTGGTGTTTCCTATCTCTACCCATTCAGATTCCACATCATGATTTTATGAGCCACCTGCTTTCTCTGTTTGTCTCGCTTTCCTAAATATTGATACACTTGGATGTTCACATGGAGAGCTGTACGTGTAGTATATTTTGATATCTAGAAGACATTTGATAAGGTGCCACATAAGGGCATTGCAGAAGATTGAAGCTGATAGATAGACATTGAGGGTAATGTATTAGCACCGTTGAGGATTTGTTAACATATAGAAGACAGGCAGTTGGGAAACACGTAACTTGTGCCGTGCCACAAGGATCAGTCTTGGGGGCCTTAATTCTTCCTCTATATTAGTGAGTTGCCGGGGGACAGGATTTAACTTATCAAGAATGGCAAAAACAATTTAAGACTTTATTCATTAGTGTTTAAACGAATGAGAATCATCTGACTGAAACATATAGGATTTTGAGGGGCTTGACAGAGTAGATGTTGAGAAGATGTTTCCACTGTGTGAAGATCTCAAACTTGGATACACTGTTACAGAATAAGAGGACATTCATTTAAAACGGAGGCACGGAGGAATTCCATCTTGTTTGATACTTTCACATCATCATTTCAGATTGCATCTATTGTCATTGAAGTTGCTGAAAACAAAACATCATTCACCTTTTCTGCTACACAACCCAAGATACTGTCTCCACTCACAATATCAGTTTGGAAGAGAAAAGTCTGTCTTTCTGTTGCACCGAGAGTAATTTTCAGAGTAATACACAGAAAATTCCAGACATTCACTACCCCAGAGCTGTGGAAGCTAGATCACTGAAAGCATTTAAAGAGGCAAATATTTTTGAATATTTGAGGTGTTGCAGGCAATAAGAAGCTGATATGAAAGAGGAGTTGATGCCTGGGACAGATCAGGAATGATTTTATTAAATAGTGTGACAGGCTCGAAGGACCGAATGTCCTACTACTGGTGTTACAACTTATGATCTTATCAGCAATTGCCATTTTAAATTGCTAAGAGTAAAGAACAAAATTGGGAGAAATTCATTAAAATAGTTATTAAGAACACAGAATGCTTTCCCATAAAGATGAGGCAGAAACAATGCAGAGCAGATTAAAATAAATCAACTGGAAAATGTCAGTATAATAAGATTAAATTTTTGATTGCTCCAGGAAAGAGCAGAATACATTGAAAGATGCTCTCCCTCCCCTTTCTCTACTGTAAATTTATTATGTTATATGAGAAGCAAATACAAACACTTGTATTTCAATAGCATCAGGCTTTGTCACGTTACATTTGAATTAGTGGTTATACTCAAAAACTATATTTCTTAACCATAATCACTATCACAATTGAAGAGATGGATTTTCTTCAGGCCTGGAAAAGGAGGAAGAAATTCTGATATAAAAGATGGTGTATCAGAACAACACAGAGACTGATTTTGTTCTTCCAAATTAATGTTGTGGCTGGAGAGTATTTTGAGGTGTGTAGCAGAAAAGGTGAATTATGTTTTGTCATTAAAGGCACTGAAGACTATTGATGCAAAGTTGGCTAGAGTATTTGTGGATTAGAAGGCAAGAAGTCAGAATTTGGTGTTTGTAAAATGTGGGGGGTGGGAGGGTGTAAAGCAGTGCATGGTCCCTTTAAAAGATGATATGCTTTTTCCATGCTTAGATTTAAACTAAATGTCTGTGGGCAGTAGCTTCTGCGTTTGCAGATGCAGAGAAAGGATTTGAATTGAAACATTTGTATCAAAAATCCGTACAGTTAGCAGGCCAAGCAGCAGTTTTGTTTTGTTATGAAGACAGCAAGTTTTGAATCTAGCCAATCAATTTGAATCAGGCACTTAAGAGACTAAAAACCAATTAAATTTAAACCCAATGGTTTTGACAACATAGGACCAATCCTATTGCAAGAAATTGATATGTCATCAAGGATATAAAAGGAGAGGGCAGCTGGAAAATTAGGAGAGTTAACTGCCATCTGCCAGAGTTAATAGCTCTCAGCTCTCGAGAGAATCAAAAGCACTTTCAGTCTCTAAGTTTTAGAGAAAGCATCATCTAAATCAAAGGTACCTATGGCACAACTAGTTAATATCCCTGACAGAAGAATTCAATGGAGTAGGCGTTCCTAGCAGGACATTCGACAGAGAAGGCACAGAACATGCTGGAAGACGTAACCAGGCTGTAATTTTTAGCGACTAAAGTCTTTTACATAAAATAAATAAGTGAGACCTGTATTCACTGGAACAGCATACCATTAGAACCTTGTTATTCGGGAATAGTTAGTAGTGAAAAGGAGTTTATTTGGTTTGTTAATAATTTAGTTAAATTTGTTCACTGTTAGAGTTAGATGAATAAATTGTTACTTGTTCATTGTGAAGTGAGTGTTGGAGTTTATTGGACTTAACCACTAGAATTTGCTGAAAAAAAGATTACACCACTTTTCAGACTCTTTTTTAACAGATTATAAGGTAAGGCGCTCTTCTTTGGGTAGTGGGGGGTCAACCTCCGCTTAATAATGCTACAAACACAATTGGAAATGATGATCTAAAAGCATCAAACAAGAAATGATGTAGACGCCATATTTCTTTTGGTGAAAACAATCACCACAATTGATGGGATGAGGGGAAGGAGAGTATGATAAACCCAATCTTCATAAATAAGTCCATTACTTCATCGTTTTTCCCTAGTTGACAGGTTATAATTTAAATACATTTGCATACATTCAGACTCTAAACTTTGGCATCTCCCCTTTCCAACTCACTGAAATATACATCTACATACACAAGGCATCCTCCAAGAGTACGTCTAATCACCCATTATTCATGCAGAGAGAGTGTGTTAATAAGTGTCCCTGTCCCTACAACCTCAATCTCCACGTCCCTATGCGTATGTTGCCTTGCATTTCAGCATGAGGGCAGGCAATGAGGGGCTAGCAGTAGAAAACAAATCTCAAAATTATTGTAGTGCAAAGATTTAGTTGGGAAGAGACCACCTTGTTAAGAAAAACGTGCATTTAAGCATTACTATTCCATCCTCCACTGTTTCCCCAAATAAAACTGATGATAACACATTAAACAACTTCCTAAAAACCATCCTACAAATCAGGCTATCCTAATGGAAATTTCCACACATATTTAGTCTGAAATTGATTTCTATGACAAAGACAGGATGGTGAACAAAAGGTCATAGTTTTAGGTTAAGGAGTGGCAGATATAAAACAGGGGTGAGGAGGAAATACTTCTCCCAAAGGGTCATGAATCTGTAGAATTCACTACCCCAGAGTGTAGTAGATTTTTAATTAGTAATAGGTTGAAGGGCGATGGGGAGCAGGCAAGAGGGTAGAATGGCGGCCAAGTTGAGATCAGCCATAACCATATTAAATGGTGGAGCAAGTTCGAGGGGCTGCTTCTGCTGGTAGTTATGATGTTCACATAATCAACACTCCATTGAAATAGATATTTCTTGTGGTCACTGCATAGCGCTCTCACCTCTGAATCAGGAAGTTGTGCATTCAAGTCCTGCTCCAGAGACATGGCGCTTCAGTGAAATACTGAGTGGTTTTGATGAGCCATTAAACCAACGCCCCATCTGTTTCTCAGTTGGATGCAATAGGTTCCTACGGCAGTAGTACAGAAAAAAGGGAAGATCTCTGCTATATCACAGGTAATAATGTCCTTCAACCACGAGCATTAAAGGGCATTTCCAGCCATTACCTCATTATTTGTGGAACCTTGTTATAGACACATTGTATTCCCCATATCTTACGTTGTGGCATTGACTTCAAGATTACTTAATTGGCTGAAAATCACTTTGTAACATACTCAGATACTGAAAGATACTGTTTGATTACACAGTCTTGCCTTTTTCTCATTCTCCCCAACAGAGGGGCATGAATAGAGTACAAGACTAGGTTAGTGAATAATAAACAGAACTGAAAGCCTTTAATAATCACATAAAACAGCGATAGAATGTAAAAGAAAGGGGGTGGGAGACAGTCTATTTATGGTTCGAAATTTTTTTTTTCCCCAGACAACAGGCATGTCTGACGTACTTAACAGAGCTTTCACATCTGTTTTCACCACAGGCGATGCTACTAATGTATCAATGACAGTGAAGAAAGTTGTGATATTAGATTACGTAAGTAGAAAAGTCAAATGTCATTGATGAGGTGCATCCTCGGTAATAAGGGAATTGAAGATAGCCACAAAAGTTATACCTGGAGTGAGTGTGTTGTCTTATGAGGATAGATTGGACAGAGTTGATTTGATTCTGCCGCTGTTGAAAAGAGTGACTTGATTAAAGCATATAAGATGGTCTTGACACAACAGACATGTAAAGGATGTTTTGTCTTGTTGTAGAATACCAGAACTAGGGGGCACTGTTTTAAAATTAAAGTTTGACCTCTCAGGGCAGAGATGAAAAATTAATTTTGTTTTCTGAAAATTCAGACTTTGGAATACAGTGTCTCAGAAGGCAGTGGAAATGGGGTCATTGAATATTTTTTAAGGCAGAAGTGGAGGATCTTGTTAGGCAGGGTTATCGAGGGTAGATGGGAATGTTGGATTCAAAACACAAGATCAGCCACAATCTTATTGAAGGGCGAAGAGGATGACTGGTCTACATCTGCTCCTGTTTCATATGTTCATTTGTTCACAGTCCCCCAATTTTCCTTGGAAATTGGTGGCGCTAGAGGAATTAGGGATTGTAAAGGTTGCACACCTGCTTTAAAAAGAGGGAGAAGATTATACCCCGCAATCTTAGGATAGCCAGCCTAACATCAGTGTTGGAGAAATTTTCGGAACAACAATTCAGGGTAAAATGAATTGGCATTCAGAAAATAATAGGCTAATAAATCAAAATCAGGACAGATGTGGTGAAAACAAACGTTCAATTAATTTGATCAAATTTTTGATGAAGCAACAGAAAGATTAACACTGTGTATATGGAATTTGAAAAGGCATTTGATAAAGTATCACATGATAAACTTGTTAACAACATTGAAATCCCATGGATCTGAAGGAACGGTGATAGTATGGGTATTTAATTGACTAAGTAGAGAGATATACTGCATTGTTCTCTAAAGGTCAGTATGAGGCCCGGTACTCTTTTTGATCTATATCAATGATCTGGACTGGCACAGCATCAAATAAAAGTTTGCAGTCAATACAAAAAATAAAATTATAGTAATCCGTGAGAAGGACAGCATCCTACTTCAGGAGGAAAGACAGAGTGGTGAAATAAGCAAACACATCAAAAGTAATGTTTTATTTGGTCAGATTTTGGTAAGAATAAGGACAGGTACCATGAACCAAATCTTGGAACCTGGAGATACAAAAATCTTTTAAAAGATCAAGTACAGAAGTTTAAAAAATGTTGGATCCTTGGCTTTATACAGGCCTCAAATGGCAAACTTAGCACCACTCTTCAGAAATGACAATAAGGTGTTGGGAGAACGAAGGAGCTACGAACATAAGAATAAGAGGTGGAGTAGGCTATTCAGGCCCTCAAACTTGCTCCACCATTTAAAAGATCATAGGTGATCTGATTGCAACTTCAAATCCACATTCCTGCCTAATCTTGATAAATTCATATTAAGCAAGGGGTGAAAGTTTATCTACCTCTGCCTTAAAAATATTCAAAAACTCCACATCCAAAAACTCTCACCCCTCGGAGAAAACAAATTGCCTAATCTCTGCTGTATGAAGATTTACCACAAAACCAGATTAAGAACTTCAACTATGTGTAGAAACTGGAGAAAACGAAGACTGGAGATTGTTCTCCATACACAGACAAGATTAAGAGAGGAGATTTTATAGAAGTCATTAAAAGACAATTAAAAAATAGAACATAACTGTAGGATATTGGCAAAAAAAAAACAAAGCTCTCATGGGGATGGATGAACACAGCAGGTCAAGCAGCATCATAGGAGCAGGAAAACTTGACGTTTCAGGCCTAAACCCTTCATCAGAAATGGGGGAGGGGAAGAGGGCTCTGAAATAAATAGGGAGAGAGGGGGAGGTGGATAGAGGATGGATAGAGGAGAGGATAGGTGGAGAGGAGGCACCCCCTTGACCTGTCTGTCCTCCCTGGACTGACCTGTCTCCTCCCTACCCCCCAACCTACACTCACCTTTACTGGCTCCATCCCCGCCTCTTCGACTTGTCTGCCTCCTCTCCACCTATCCTCTCCTCTATCCATCCTCTATCCACCTCCCCCTCTCTCCCTATTTATTTCAGAACCCTCTTCCCCTCCCCCATTTCTGATGAAGGGTTTAGGCCCGAAACGTCAAGTTTTCCTGCTCCTATGATGCTGCTTGACCTGCTGTGTTCATCCAGCCCCATGCTTGTTATCTCGGATTCTCCAGCATCTGCAGTACCTTTTATCTCTAGCTCTCATGGGGAAACGGTTTTGTTTTTACACAACAAGTTGTTATCATCTCAAATACACAGCCTCAAAGGGTGGTGGACCCAGATTCAAAAATAATTTTCAAAGGAGAATGCGACAAAAAAGGGCAAAAAATTACAGGGCTAAGGGGAACAGACGGGGAGAGACAGAGACAGGTATGATGGGAGAAATAGTCTCATTTTGTGCGAAACAATTTTATCATTCAATACATTTAAACACCAGGCGACGCATAAAAGTTAGCAGTATGAGGTAATGTTAGCTAGCATTTTTTTCATGGATAGTGTAATCAGCATGTGCAATTAGATACCGTGGGAAAGTTATTGAAATTAAAAAAATATACAAATCTCTTTTGGCACACACTTCACATCACTGAAGTCCTTAATCTAGCTTTAAAGGTAAAACTGTGCTACTGAACTAAGAGAATCAGATTCAAGCTCTTCAAGTGATTTATGGGTCTGTGATAGCATATTTGTATAGGCTGCTTAGAAAATATCCTCAAGTTCAACAGGTTACTTTTATCCAGAAGGATCAAAGAATACAATAAATCAGCAGGTTGGGGTTTTCCTGTACAAAATGAGAGAGCATGCTGGAGTCCAATATCCTTTCCTTTATCCAAAAACGCACACACATTCCTAGTTTGGTAATTATCTTTTACATAGATGTGTTATTGCACCTCTTTTACGTTCAAGCACAGTGTCCAAGTGAAAAGTGACATACCTGCATTCCATATGGAGCCGCCCATGCTGAGGTTCTCTGAAACAGGACAGTCCTCTGGTCTGAAGAGTCCCAACAAATCATCTCTGAATTGCACTTTTTTGGAGTACTGTATCTCCACAATGGAAACAACATCAGTCATCTTCGCAGACTGTAGGGTAAAGGAGATATCAGGCTTCCCTATGAACCTCTGACGGACAACCATTTCATAAGGGCTTTGCACTTTAACATCATCGACTTCCTCCCTTCGGAACTTATGCACAAGCTCGTCATTTGAATCACAGATTTCCAGACCTGAGCAAAGAACTGCAAGTGTACCCTGTTTCAGGTTGGGATCTTGACCTTGGGAGTAAAGGACAGGGACTTTTAATATCAAGCCTTCTTTCCCGAATGCCTTTGAGGCAGAGCGTGGGAGTTCTTGCCGACTCTTTGTTTCCTGTTGAGCCTTTCGGTGGCGACTGCTGAATGGCCACCACGGTGGAGACTCCAGCTCAGCTAACAGTCTGTCACAAGGAGATTAAAGTTATTGCACTGGTTATCATTTGACAGAAGCTTTAATCTATAGAGCTGTTACAGAGCATGGAGGGGCAAAGAGCTGGTATAAGTGTCATGTTTTAAGCAAGCCAATCTCCTCAGAAGTCTGAAGTTGTGTTTGTTAATTTGACTTAAACCAAATAAAACAAAACTAGGAAGTTAAGTCGTGAGTTCCTCCATCCTCAGAACAAAGTCTTGACAGCAACATCTTTGGACACCTTCTAATCAATAAGTTCTTTTCTAACAAATAATATGACACTGGTCTAGCCACAAGAGATCATAATGCAAAGTTAGAAAAATGAATTCAGTAAATATCTGCTTGCACAAAATGAAACTAGAAGCTACCAGTACGTTTTAAAACTCAACTGGATTGCTAACATCCTAACATAAGGAAAACAGTAATGCCTGCCTGGTCTGAGACTAAATGTGGTTCCATACCTACCTTACATAGTTAAACTCCCTTAATTCTTTGTGCTGAATAGACAGTGAACATTCTTTCGAAACTGATGCAGTGGTGAAGGAGTCCTCACAATGCTGTTGCTTTTTGCAGCCATTTGATACAGTTGAATTGTTTGATAGGCTACTTCAAAGGGAAGTTGAGAACCAAACACAATAGAACATAGAACAGTACAGCACATGAATAGGCCCTTCAGCCGACGATGTTGGGCCGAACATTATGCCAAATTAAACCAATCCCTTTTGCCTGCCCTTAGTCCACATCCCTCCATATATCGCATACGCATGTGCTTATCTAAAAGTCCCTGAAACACCCCTATTCTACCTGCCTCCACCATCATCCCTGGCAGCACATTCCAGACTCCAACCACTGTGTAAAAAAATCAGCCTCGCATATCTCTTTTGAAGATTCCTCCTCCCCATCTTAAGTGCATGCCCCCTAGTAATAGACATTTCAACTCTCAAGAAAAGATTCTGACCATCAATCCTATCTACGTATCTCATAATTTTATAGACTTCAATCAAGTCTGCCCACAGCCTCTGCCGCTCAAGGGAAAACAACCCAAGTTTTCCAACCTTCTCCTTATAGCTCAAACTCTCTAGGCCAGGCAGCATTCTGGTAAACCTCTTCTGCACTCTCTCCAAAGCCTCTACATCCTTCCTGTAATGTGGTGACCAGAATGAACTCATTACTCTAACTGCAGCCTAAACAAAGTCTTATAAAGTTGCAATAATGTGGTTCAAATAGACACCTATCTATCCTCAATCCTGCTCAACAGTTTTCAAATTCTCACCCTGCCATGTCAGGATTTGGACTCATGTTTTCCAGATTAGTTGTTCATAACAATCACTTCATTCCTGTAAAGGCAATAAAATTTTGCAAAACAAAATCTAATTTGACTATTGGGGAAATAAATATTCAAATAAAATTACAAATAGATCTATTTTGGAAACTCAAATTGCTATGGCACAGGGACAGTGAAACCAAATTAAATCAGCCTTACTATCACTGGATTCGTAACTCAAATATTGAATGATCCTCTAAATTGACCAACTGTTCCTAACCATACTGTATGCATAACAAATCTTGGACACCAATTTTATAGCTTAAATGAAAACTACCATTTTATTATTAATATTGTAACTGTAGTAGAGCAAAGCTACAGCTCAAGGTAATCTAATTAATGTCTACAATTTAAATCCAATCTTCTTTATCGTAACTCCCGCATTCAGATAAGACAGTTAAGGGATAAAGTAAAGAAAATAAAAGAATTGCAATTTGCCAGTTTGATAACCATTTCAACAACAAATGCCAGGTGTTTATGGAATCCTTGAAAGATCCACTATATTACAGTCTAGGTGCTTGTATCTTGCTTCAATTCCAGTCAATGCAAACAACTTCCAACAGACACCATTAGATATTTACTTATTTCTTCTGAACTGGAATTATTTTCTAGGAATAGTCAACAATGCTTTAAAGAATGTAAAATGAGAGAGTACGACTCAAACAAAGCTTGCGAGGACACAGCCACCAAAAACCCAGGAAAAACCAGTTCAACCTATATTTTATCTTTCTTTTTCCAACATTGTCTTTGGGGGGCTGGCAAGCACCAGCAACTCCTTGATTCACCAATGCAATGTCCAACCAGCTGCCAGTCCTTGAGCTTTACACAGCTTGAGGCCGAGACATCTGCACTGTTCTCAGAACAATAACTTGCCAGCAATTATCTTCCAGACCAGTTTGCACATGCAAACATCATTTTGTTTCTTCTTTCCCTGTTTTTAAAACAAGCTGTTGGTAGAGTTCAATTCTCAATTCTAGCTCACAGTTCCAAACAAAACATGAGAAAAACAATCAAAAACAGTGACGGTCTAAACAAAGTAAAACCTGACTAACCTCGAACACATTTACGTTTTGCGTCTCAGTAGACCGAATTTGCCAGAGTACAACACTGTGAGCATCTTCTGTTTAAAAATAAGTTGACTGAAATGCTTTTGTACAAAATTATCTCAAATCACACTTTGAAAAATTACTAGGGACTAAAACATCTCACCTGCCAGTGACATCATTTTCCTCCTGTCTTTCATCCTGGCTATATCTAAACCTGCTTCAATGCAGGATCCTAAAGTCGCTCTTCACTCCTTAAACCCAGTTTAAAAACATCAACCTCAGGATATTCCCCTTGTTGGAAATCCCGGGTAGATCTGACTCAGTGCCCTAATAGGCCAGTACAAACAGAAATTAAAAATGAGCTTCAAAAACAGAGATTGCTGGAAAAGCTCAGCAGGTCTGGCAGCACCTGTGGAGAGAAAT
>JAHRHZ010000054.1:3335778-3395596 GCA_024137785.1 Ginglymostoma cirratum
ATAGAACATAGAACATAGAACATAGAACATAGAACATAGAACATAGAACATAGAACATAGAACATAGAACATAGAACAATACAGCGCAGAACAGGCCCTTTGGCCCTCGATGTTGCGCCGACCTGTGAACTAATCTAAGCCCACCCCCTACACTATCCCATCATCATCCATATGCTTATCCAAGGACTGTTTAAATGCCCCTAATGTGGTTGAGTTAACTACGTTGGCAGGCAGGGCATTCCACACCCTTACCACTCTCTGAGTAAAGAACCTGCCTCTGACATCTGTCTTAAATCCATCACCCCTCAATTTGCAACTATGCCCCCTCGTACTAGCCGACGTCATCATCCTAGGAAAAAGACTCTCACTGTCCACCCTATCTAATCCTCTGATCATTTTGTATGTCTCTATTAAATCCCCTCTTAGCCTTCCTCTCTCCAATGAGAACAGACCCAAGTCCCTCAGCCTTTCCTCATAAGACCTTCGCTCCAGACCAGGCAACATCCTGGTAAATCTCCTCTGCACCTTTTCCAATGCTTCCACATCCTTCCTGTAATGGGGCGACGAGAACTGTACGCAATATTTCAAGTGAGGCCGCACTAGCGTTTTGTACAGTTGCAGCATGACATCATGGCTCCGGAACTCAACCCCTCTACCAATGAAACCTAACACACCGTATGCCTTCTTAACAGCACTATCAACCTGGGTGGCAACTTTCAGGGATCTATGTACCTGGACACCAAGATCCCTCTGCACATCCACACTACCAAGAATCTTTCCATTGAGCCAGTATTCTACCTTCCTATTATTCTTCCCAAAGTGAATCACCTCACATTTATCTGCATTGAACTCCATTTGCCACCTTTCAGCCCAATTCTGCAGTTTATCCAAGTCTCCCTGCAACCTGCAACATTCTTCCACACTGTCCACCACTTCACCAACTTTAGTGTCATCTGCAAACTTACTAACCCATCCACGTATGTCAGCGTCCAAGTCATTTATAAAAAATGACAAACAGCACTGGTCCCAAAACAGATCCTTGTGGCACACCACTAGTAACTGGACTCCAGGCTGAATATTTTCCATCAACCACCACTCTTTGCCTTCTTTCAGAAAGCCAGTTTCTAATCCAAACTGCTAAATCTCCCTCAATCCCATGCTTCCACATTTTCTCCAATAGCCTACCATGTGGAACCTTATCAAAGGCTTTACTGAAGTCCATGTACACCACGTCAACTGCCCTACCCTCATCCACCTGCTTGGTCACCTTCTCAAAAAACTCAATGAGGTTTGTGAGACACGACTTGCCCTTGACGAATCCATGTTGACTATCTCCAATCAAATTATTCCTTTCTAGATGATTATAAATCCTATCTCTTATAATCCTTTCCAAAACTTTTCCTACAACAGATGTAAGGCTCACTGGTCTATAATTACCTGGATCATCTCTACTGCCCTTCTTGAACAAGGGCACATTTGCAATTCTCCAGTCATCTGGTACTAATCCTGTAGCCAATGACGACTCAAAGATCAAGGCCAAAGGCTCCGCCATCTCCTCCCTAGCTTCCCTGAGAATCCTCGGAAAAGTCCCATCCGGCCCAGGGGATTTATGTACCTTCACACCTTCTAGAATTGGTAACACCTCCTCCTTACTAACCTCAATCCTTTCAAGTCTAATAGCCCGTATCTCAGTCTTCTCCTCTACAGTATTCTCCTTTTCCCGAGTGAAAACAGATGAGAAATATTTGTTTAGCACCTCTCTGATCTCCACAGGGTCCACACTCAACTTCCCACTTCTGTCTTTGACTGGCCCTATTCTTACCCTAGTCATCCTTTTATTCCCCACATACCTATAGAAAGCTTTAGGGTTCTCCTTAATTCTACCTGCTAATGACTGCTCATGTCCCCTCCTTGCTTTTCTTAACTCTCTCTTTAAATCCTTCCTAGCTAATCTGTAACTCTCCATTGCCTCATCTGAACCATCTCGTCTCAATGTCACATAAGCCTCCCTCTTCCACTTAACAAGAGATACAATTTCTTTTGTAAACCAAGGTTCCCTTACCTTATCACTTCCTCCCTGCCTGACAGGGACATACCTATCAAGGACACGCAATATCTGTTCCTTAAACCAGCTCCACATTTCGATCGTCCCCATCCCCTTCATTTTGCTACCCCATTCTATCCCTCCTAAGTCTTGCCTAATTGCATTATAATTGCCCTTCCCCCATCTATAACTCTTGCTCAGTGGCACGTTCCTATCCCTTTCCATCGCTAAACTAAACGTAACCGAATTATGGTCACTCTCTCCAAAGTGCTCACCTACCACTAAATCAAACACTTGGCCTGGTTCATTACCAAGTACCAGATCCGGTGTGGCCTCCCCTCTTGTCGGCCCTTCGACATACTGTGTCAGGAAACCCTCCTGCACACATTGGACAAAAACCGATCCATCCGACGTACTAGAGTTATAGCATTTCCAGTTAATGTTGGGGAAGTTAAAGTCTCCCATAATGACCACCCTGTTCCTTTCACTCCTGCCCAGAATCGTTTTGCCGATCCTCTCCTCCACATCCCTGGAACTTTGCGGAGGCCTATAAAAAACTCCCAGCAGTGTGACCTCTCCTTTCCTGTTTCTGACCTCAGCAGACGAGTCCTCGTCAAGAGTTCTTTCAGCCACCGTTATACTGTCCTTGACTAACAAAGCCACACCTGCCCCTCTTTTACCACCTTCCCTGATCTTTATGAAAGATCTAAACCCTGGAACCTGCAACATCCATTCCTGACCCTGCTCTATCCACGTCTCCGAAATGGCCACAACATCGAAGTCCCAGGTACCTATCCATGCTGCAAGCTCACCTACCTTATTCCGGATACTCCTGGCGTTGAAGTAGACACACTTCAAACCAGCTTGCTGTCTGCCAGCACACTCCTGTGACGGTGAACTCCTGTCCATATCCTCCCTCCTCTCATCCTCCTGTGTACTGGAACTACACCACAGGTTCCAATGCCCCTGCTGAGCTAGTTTAAATCCACCCGAATAGCACTCGCAAATTTCCCACCCAGGATATTAGTACCCCTCTGGTTCAAGTGAAGACCTTCCTGTTTGTAGAGGTCCCACCTTCCCCGGAATGAGCCCCAGCTATACCTGAAACCCTCCCTCCTGCACCATCTCTGCAGCCACGTGTTCAGCTGATATCTCTCCCTGTTCTTTGCCTCGCTATCACGTGGCACGGGTAACAACTCTGTTTGTTCTAGCTCTCAGCTTCCACTCTAGCTCCCTGAAATCCTGCCTTATATCCCTATCCCTCTTTCTACCTGTGTCATAGGTGTAGCTTAAGATACACTTCAGAAGTTTGGTGCCATCCATGATAATCTTATATTCTTTATTATCTTCCATGCTGCTAGACTCAATCTTCAATATATCCTATTCTACCACATCCTTCCTGTACTCTCTATAGTGCACGTTTGCTTTAACGGCATCTCCCAGCCCTCTCCCACTGAGGACGAGTTTAGCAATATCACAAAACTGTCATCATCCCCAAGCCCACATAGTCCAACATGAATATACCCCTATATTGTTGCTACCCAGCACTAACACTTTCGTGGCAGTCTGTCAACACAAGCAGAGATCACAGGGAAGGCTTAGGTCACCTTCCCACAACCGCCATGGACAGAATCTGGCAGCATCACCTTCATCCGAAAAAAAAAGCCACATATTATCCTGGTATTTATTTCTGTAGAACACACTATACTGGTAGATAATTCTTCATGCCACGGATCACTACTTAAAAGGTGTGACCTGACTCAAAAACAATATTTTTCTATATTATGAAAAAAGCGAAAAGGATACTTCATTTCTTTTAAGCCATTGTGGTACCACCGTCTCCAAGTAAACACAATGACAGACTGAGTCAAACTTCTTTGTACAATGCAATTCCTGGAAGACTAGGCCAAGCTACAAATGGGTAAAAATGCATACAGTCCTCCTGACAATTTGTAGCAAAGATAGCCCACTGTTAGAAATGCTTTCAGAAAACAAAATCAAGTTTCAACTACTCCCAGAGTAAATGTCTCATAACAACGCTGTATTGCAAGGAATTAATCTGTGCAATGAAAATCTCAAGTTGAATCCTTATAAAATGTTAGTCTGATGGTTCTGGAGCATAGTGATTACCCCAACTTCAAAACAAAATCAGCTAGGAGACCACTATTTAAATGTCATCCAATACAACACCAGCTGTAAACGGCACATGAACAATACTGTGGTTTAGCTGTTTTGTTACTGAACTGATAAGCCAGAAGTACGAAATCCAAAGTATTTGAGTTCTGATCCAATCACAGTAGCTTGAGAACGTGAAGTTATTACAAACAAATAACACTCAAACCAATTCACCAGTACACATAGAGAGAGAAACCTACAGACTTTCCCTTATACAGCTTACACTAGTGTCCAGGACTATGCACGAAGGACACGTATTTGGGGGAACAGCCACAAAGTGTGTTTGGATAGGGAAGGACTGCCATGAAATTCATTCATGGAATGTGGACATCACAGGTTAGGTCAGTATTTACTGCCCATCCCTAACTGCCCTGGATCGGAGTTACTTGCTTGGCCATTCTAGAGACCGTTAACTGTCCTACCACATTGCTGATCAGTTAGGGATTACAGATAGACATCCCTAAAGGGGAATATTAAAACTTTGACAATCATATTGAAGAAAGCATCCTGAACCAGGTCAAGTTGAAATTTATATCCAAGTAACATACATTACAAAACACTTTGACTTGGATTTCGTTTTCCTACGAATTTTAAGAAGGAATTTCTTTTTCGAAAAATGAATGACAGGCATCAGACCTACATGAAAATGAAGGGCTAAAAACAACAAACGCTGGAGATCACAGTGGGTTAGGCAGCATCCATAGAGAGACAGCAAGCTAATATTTTGAGTCTAGATCATCAAAGCTTCACTTCAGACTCGAAATGTTAGCTTGCTCTCTCTCTCTCTAGATGCTGCCTGACCTTCTGTGATCTCCAGCGTTTGTTGCTTTCAGTACAGATTTCAGCATCTGCAGTAATTTGCTCCATCAATATGATGGAGCCTGGAGTAACATGTTATATATTAGTGAGTCACTCGTTTCTGTTCAGTCTAGTGAACCTATGCCACCGAATCTAAATGAGAATCGGTGAAGAACAGTCTCTTCCTACAAAGCCACCCCAAACTGCAACAAAGAAGGCAGCCCATTATCAGCATCTCAAGGCAACAAGGGATAGCAAGTTTTTGTCCAAAATAAATCTTAGGAGATCCCAAATAAACGATGCGGTTGCCAGTGACATCAATATTGTGAAAACAAGTAATAATTAATGTCAAATCAGATAGGACAAGACCGAGCTTGGCAGTCATGATCGAACAGCCACTGACATTCAAGGCTGGATGTTCATCCTTGAAGGAGCTAGTGAGATGTGAGAAAATTCCTTCCTCGCCCCATCTGCCTTAGGAAAAAAGTTCCTTCAAAGGGAGGCGAGAAAGAGTTAGGCTAGCTGCCACCAGGTGAGACAAGCTGGTTAAAATGCCTACCTTGATGCTTTGGTATAGTACCTATAGTAATAATAACAATAAGGCTCTCTAGGCCTCACCCCTCACACACTCCCAGTATCTCATCCATGCCACCTCATGTCCTTCATCCATACCCTCCATGCCAAGTCACAGTTGTTCTCTGCCATTCAATCCTGTAGACAAAGTCACCATAGTCTTACCAGACTATGGTCAACTCTCTCAATTAAGAGATGATTAGTGGTCATTTAACCTGAGAGTCACTACACCTCAGACCAAGAGAGAGATTGTGAAGGAAAGTCTTTGTGGTAACCACAGCCTATGCAGGAACTGAACTCACTGTTTGGATTGTATAACCTATAAGGAAGTTGGACAAACTTGGATTGTTTTTGCTGGCGTATCGGAGGCTGAGGGGTAACCTGATAGAAGTACACAAAATTATGAGAGGCATGGATTGGGTGGATACTTGGACTCTTTTTCCCAGGGTGGTAATCTCGAATACTAAGGGCCATAGATTCAAGGTGAGGGGGGGTAAGTTTATAGGAAATGTGTGAGGCACTTTTATTTTTAGAAACACAGAAGGTAGTATGTGCCTGGAACATGCTACCAGAGGAAGTCGTAAAAGCACATCGGATTGCAATATTTAAGAGGCATTTAAAAAGGCACATGAACAAACAGGGAATACAGGTTCTGAGGAAGGGTCACCGGACCCGAAACATTTACTCTGTTTTCTCCTCCACAGATACTACCACACCTGCTGAGCTTTTCCAGCAACTTTGTTTTCGTTCCTGATTTACAGCATTCGCAGTTCTTTTGGTTTTTATTAGGGAATACAGGTATATGGACCATGTACAGGCAGATCGGATTTGTTTAGAATAGCATCATGGATGGCACAGACCTAGTGGACTGATGGGCCTATTCCTATGCTGTACTGTTCTATGTTGGTGTCACTCACATTGCAAACTAGCTGTCCAATCAACTGGGCTAACCAACCCGCCTCAATCACTACATGCTCTATTTGGAACAAAAGAACATTATAGTGACAACAGGATGTGTTAGACGTATTTATTTCATTTATAAAACTTGCTTTCACACAGTCCAAATGTTAATGTTAATTATTCTGACCCTTTAAAGTATCTATAGCAGGGCGTAAGCACTTAAAATAATTTTAGCTTGTGTAAATAAATATTATGAAATTGACAGAGTGGATCAGACGCCAGAGCTATGAAGAAAACAACAGTCTCCCTGGGATAAAGCAGTTTCAACACTCAAACAGATATCTGGACTCACAGCAAAGATAAGGCATAATAAACACAATGATACGGAGAGCAGGTCTTGATATAGTGTTGACATCACCTGTGATAAAATCCATTTTTCTAACTGCTTTTTCTGAATAAGCAGTATCTGTGAATGTCATAACATTCAAGGAACTCAGTCTTCTCTTAGCTACATTTGAATTCCACTGTTGGTTGCAACATTCAGTTCTGCGCAGCAATGGGGATGGGTTTGCAGGTTTGTTACAAGACTTTCAGTCGTTCACTGAAAACAGTTGAAGGGTGGCTAAACAGCATTTCAAGGGTCACTGAACAGCAGTTAGAGGAAGAGAGAGCCACAAATAGGCTCTGTGCAGAAAAGTGCTGTTGAGAAGGCCATTGGTTCTGTATAGTTGGGGCTAAGAGAAAAGTCCAAGTGTCATTTGGATATCTCTATACCGTTAGGATTCAACAGAAATCCATAAACCAAAAGGGCCTTGTGAGAAGCAATTAATATTTAAGTGCAGCGGAGAGTAGGAGTTGAAAAGCCCACATGCAGAATGATTGGCCCAGCTAAGTCTAGAGATGCGGAAAAAAACCAAGTTCTGGTTGGGTGAAACTCACTGTCTGTGAAAAGCTGAAGTTTTACCTGTGATTAAGGGCTGGAGTGCAATTCTGGAGCCCAGAATTCAGAACAGCATAGACTCAGGACAGGAAAGTGAACTATCAGAACACATGCAGCTATTGAGGCCATCCAATGACAGATGGTCTTTTGAGGGATTTCCAAAGTTAAGTCTTCAAAAGGGAAGAATGGGAATCTCTAGTGAAATTTCAATATTTGGTGACCTACATAGTCCTAACACTTGGGGGTTGGGTTCCTGAAAAATCCATGGGATCTGTCTTGTCCACATTTGCCACCTGACGTGCTCTGTGGTGTTCAATCACAGTGTCTGTTAACTATATTTAGCTCAGGTTAACTTTGGATATTATAATACATGTTGTAAATATATATTGCATTACTATTTTAACTTTGTAAAAAGTAAAGTTTATTGTGTTTTGTTCAAAATCATGAAATCTTGTGGTTTTGTCTCATAGCGAGTACCTGAGGTATCACACTTTGTCTACTTTTTAAACAGCAGCAGCACGGTGGCTCATTGCTGCCTCACAGCACCAGGAACCCGGGTTCAATTCCACCTTTGGGCGACTGTCTGTGTGGAGTTTGCACATTCTCCCAGGGCCTGCGTGAGTTTCCTCCGGGTGCTCCGGTTTCCTCCCACAGTCCAAAGATGTGCAGGCTAGGTGGCTAAACTGCCCGTAGTGATCAGGGATGTGTAGATTAGAGAGAAGGGTCTGGGTGGGATGCTCCGAGGGTCAGTGTGGACTTGTTGGGCCGAAGGGCCTGTTTCCACACTGTAGGGATTCTATGAAGTTACTGGCCCTAAACCAGATTCTAACAAATTTGGCAGTCTGGTCTGAGATCATAACACATTGAACTGGTAATTCAAAGGACCAGGGTAATGCTTGGGGCAATTGGCTCAAATCCCAAAGACAGATGGTGAAATTTCAATTCAGTTATTAAATATGGAATTAAAAGCTAATGTAACGGGAACCATGAAACTACTGCCAATTGTTGTAAAAATCCATCTATTTTTGGCCCTTCGTGTGACTCCAGACCTAAAGCAATGTCGGCAGTTCTTAAATGGTCTCTGAAACAGCCTAGTAAGCCACTCAATCATACAATAAAACTAAAAAGTCTGGAAAAGAAACAAAACCAGATGGACTACCTGGCACTGACCACAGCAAAGCCACCCTGTCAACCCCACAAAGTTCTCCTTACTAAGATTTAGGGACAACTGCCAAAATTGGACCTTCCTCTATAGTGAACATATTCTATTAATTTCACATTATTCACTCTCCAGAGGATTAACACACTTCTTTTTAAAAGTACTTCCTGTTGTCCCTATAGGGTTCGTAGGTACTATAAAAGTATACAGTCGTTGAATGGACATGGAAAAGCTATGTGGCATGTAATGTATGAAAAGATCAAGGAATTGGGTGGGGGCAGAACCTGGCGTGGAGGGCAAGTGTGAAACGTTTCACACTTACTTTGGATAAGGTTCCCTCAGGCAGGCAACGGTTCACAACCTCCAAGGTGCCATGAATCATAAATCTTTTAAACGCCTGCCTTATTCCATGAAAATTGCAGAGGACAAGGAGCTGTCTATCACCTGCTACTCAGCCAGCAAGACTGGGAGTGCAAGGTGTGGGCTTGCCAATCTGAACCAGCTCATACCATCATAAATGGGGCTGATGAAAATCAGAAACCGCTGGGAATGGGGCTGGAAATCCTGGCATTATGTCCTAGCCACTATTTTCACCCCTCCACAAAGTCTTCCAAACTATGCAGATCATGCTGTCAAATTCTGAGTTTATACACAAAGTGTGGCCAGTAGGTCTATAAGCATACAGTGAACCAGCCCTTATATATAGTATAATTAGTTCAAAGCAAATAGAAACTTATAGAAATTGTAAAAGAAATGAAATATTAAAATTAAATGATGTATAGTAGAATAAAATGAAATGCATAATTTTCACTTCTGTGCACCTGTAAGTTTTATAATAGATAAAGTATATAAAGAGCACAAACAAAGGGCTGTTTTTAACTTGCACAACTGCAATTCCAGGATCCCTGGTGATGTTCCATCACTGGGGAATTTCTATTACGGCTGGACCCAGCTTCACTTGTGCACAGGTTACAGCTTGAGAATCTCATTGTCCCAAAAGGTTCGCATGCAAGTGAAAACATTAAAATGCACTCTCAATGGCAAACCAATTTTACTTATTGGCTGCAAACATCAGCCAACTAGTGAAAGTATTCAACTTACCCCCGAGGATTTTATCTAGGACTGCAAAGTTGAACCTTCTACCTCCCACAACCAGCTCAATTTCTAAATAGTACTCTTCCATTCCGATACAAACATCATTACCCTGTCCATATCCTATTAGGGGAGGCATGTGGTATTATCGCTGGACTGTTAATCCAGAGATCCACAGAACATTCTGGAGACCCCAGCTCAAATCCCTCCACAGCCATTGGTGGAATTTAAATTCAATAAATATCTGGAATTAAGAATCTCATGATGACTGTGAGTCCATTGTTGATTGTTGGAAAAACCCATCTGGTCAATAATATCCTTTAGGGAAGGAAACTGCTATCCTTACCTGGCCTGGCCTACATGTGACTCCAGACCCAGAGCAATGTGGTTGACTCTTAACTGGACTGGCGATAAATGCTGCCTAGCCAGCGATGCCCTCATCCCACGAATGAATAAAGAAAAAAATATACAAAGCTGTGCACATACGGGTGTGCAGTAAACTGATCCTTTTTAATTCTACTGTGCGTTGTAAAATTGCAGGAGCCAACATAAATAACATACAACCTGTTCAAAAACAGACAATAATTGGATCAATATGGCCTCAGATAGAAAAACAGCCCAAGATTTTTCAGAGGAGCATAAATGAACAAAGTTGACACTGAACTAATGGAGAAGATACAGAGGGAGACTGAACATTTGGCCAAAGAGTCTGGTTTCAGGGAGGCACAATGGCTCAGTGGATAGCACTACTGTCACACAGCATCAGCGACCTGGGTTTGATTCCACCCTCGGGCAACTGTCTGTGTGGAGTTTGCACATTCTCCCTGTGTCTGCATGCGTTTCCTCCAGGTGCTCTGGTTTCCTTCCAAAATCCAAAGATGTGCAGGTTAGGTGGATTAGCTATGCTAAATTGCCTACAGTGTCCAGGGATGCGTAGGCTAGGTGAATTAGCCATGAGAAATGCAGGGTTACAGGGACAGGGACAGGGTCAGTCTGGGTGGTATGATCTTCGGATTGTCGTTGTGAATTCAATGAGCCGAATGCCCTGCTTCCACACTGTAGGGATTCTATGATTCTAAGAAGCATTTTAAAGGGGAAGGGAAAGGAAGGAAGAGAAGGAAATCAAGAATGTATGACCATATCAGGTGAAGATACAGAGACAGCAGAGAAGCAAAAGGACTGGGAGATTGACAAGATCAGAACTGAAGTGACACAGAATTCCCAAACAGATTGCGCATTTCAGAAATAAGGAAAAAAAAACAGTTAAGGAGTTGGGGAATAAAGGTCACAATCTTAGGTCACATAAAGCCTGAACATAGTTAATATTTCGTTAACGAAATACTGCAGATGCCTGGAAATCTGACAACAAAGGTGATGTTCCTTCCTAGGAAGTAGTAGATTTATGTTGTCGGGGTGACAACGGATCATGGTGATGTTACTAGGCTAGTAATCCAGAGACTCAGGCCAGAATCCCACTGCCATAGCTGGGAGCATTTGAATTCAATTAACGGAATCTGGAATGTTAAGTTTGTCTCAGTAACGGTGCCATGAAACAACTGTCAATTGTCTGATAAATAATATCACTAAAATCTGAAAATCTGCCACCCTTACCTGGTCTGGCCTAGCCTACACTTGATTCCTAATGCCTTCTGTAGCAGCCTAGGAAGCCACTAAATTCAACTGCAATTAGAAGTAACAGCCACCATTTAGCAATCCACAACCCATGAATGAATAAACAAAGAGTTCTCGTGATGCACCCTGATTTGCTAAACTTGGGGGAATCAGAGTTGCTTCTTGCTGGGTGGACATCAGCATGTATCACGGGTAGCTATCTGGTAATGTTAAACAAGGTCACATTTTTGAATGCCTAAATAGTTGGGAAAAGAACTTTCCATCTATTTTCTCCCCTAAATAAGCTGGGATTTTAGTCTGGATCTTATTCCTCCAAGAAGATTACAGGGTTTCTGGTTGGGATGGAGAGAATTTACATTGAGATGAACAATAGAGAGGGGCAGAATGAATGAACCCATAGTTTCCTTCATCGCTTTGTTCATCTAAGAAGAGACATATAAGGTTATGTTTGTTTTCCAAGATGAACTTGGAATATGAATCAGTTTTAGCTAAGGAAGGATATTCCTGATAGTCCTAGATGTGGACAAGTAAGATCCAGCAATAGATAAATCAAGCAGTTGCAAAGCAGCAAAGTACAAGGGGTACAGACTTGACTACCAGGGAGCTAAATAAAGGCCTTACCTGGGGAATGGCCAGAATGGGAAAGCATAATGGCTTTACCGGGGACAAATGCTACCCAAAGCTGGAGGTGAAGAAATCGTTAAGCAAATTGATAATGGCTGAAATGTGATAGAAAGCAAAATAATTGGCAGCTGGAAGTGACTCAGGAGAAGAGTTTATTCTGAGACATACCTAATAATGGAAAAGGGCAAGCGACTTTTTTTCTTTTACCTGGCATTGTACAACTTGTATGCTTGTAGGTGCTAATGCAGAGACAAATACCCTATAAATTAGCATGTGGGACTATACTGTTCCCTTTTAAGTAGTGTGCATCAAACAGGATATTGCACTGCTTCCTTAATTCCCCTGTTTCCTGGAGGTTTTCTGCCTCCTGTTTCTTTTAAAACTCACAAAACTGCCGACAATAACACCATGTGGCCCCAAATACCTGTTTGCCACGTCCATGTCTGACTCGATCTTGTCCAGCCCTTTTATGATGCGATCAAACTGCTCTCCCTGATGATGCAAGACTTTTGCCGTGTCTTCCAAACGTTGGTGGGAGCTGGAAGCCAAGTGGATAAGCTGCTTTCCCTTGGATGTGCAATCAGGGGTGGCCTCTACATCCACCCCTTCCGACGAAAGCAACTGTGCTTGCCAGAAGTGCTCGATAACGTTAAACACCACTGTCCGATTGGGTTGCAGTGAGCTGAACCAGTGCTTCTCATTGCCATTTACCAGCACGGTGAGTGAGCTGAATATGAAGCTGGATGCCTCCTTCTTGATGCTGGTGATGGCAGAGAGCTTGAAGCTGGTCAGCATAAGCCCCTCCTTGTCGGATGTAAATGCCAATTGGCCTGGTGTGAGTGACAGTCTGCCATAAACCCATCGTTTCTCACTGTCAAGATAGTACGAACCAGGCCAGGAATGAATGCACAAGTTTTTATTCATCACAGCAGCACTCGTCTCTCCCAGGAGGTGTGTGTGTTGATAAATCGATGGAAACCTAGGAATGCATTGGGCAAGTGAAGGGAATGTTTAGTTAGGCTTCAGCAGAAGAAATCATAGATCACATTAAAAGGCAAAGCATTAACACCAGAAGCCTAGATAATTTAGGATTGATTAAAGCAATTATACAAATTCTCTCAAAAGAAATCTTTATCCAAAATTTCTGAGGTGGAGGCACTTTTCTACAGCAAAAAGCAGCTACTGTAATTTAAGTAAATAAATTTAATTACTTTAGCATCGGGTCATTTGCCAATTTAAACAGGCCCATTAAACAAATCTGCACCACCTACAAAGCTCAGTGACCTCTTTCTGGCAGGAGTCACAAGACTGAAAAACAATTTTAGAAACATCAAAAAGCTAACGCTGACATAAATTTGCCTCATTTTGAAAAATCTGCTTCACCTTTTCAATATGTCTTTCAATTCCTTTCCACTACAATATTTATAAAGTGTCCCAAATATTTTTGTACTGTCCACTTCAATGGCGGCTTCTAACAATCTTCAAGTTTCACCACCACCCAACCAGTCAGCCATCTAATTTCCTCCAACAACGGGCGTTTGTGCATTACCCACTCTCTTCAACCCATTATTGGTGACAGTACACTGAATTATTTGAAATTATTTCCTGGAATCTCTCCAATTCACTCAACTGCTAAGATTTTCTTTAAAATCAGCCTCTTTTAACTACCACTGCAAATTATTACTTCTTAGCTCTATGCCAATTTCTGTCCAATTTACATATTGACAATTATACAACACCTTAAGTAAATGTAGGTTATATTTGTGAACTATTGCATTACCAAAGTACTCTTTGGGAGAAAATAAACCACTTAAGTTCTTGTCTGATTAACCAATTTATTTATCTCACATCTCAAATATTTAATTTTAAACACATCGTTTCAGTCAAGTTCCTTCATGTCTTGAAAGCTTCATTAAATCTGCAAAAGTCCTTTTCCTAATCCTTGCAATCATTCCTATTGCTCATCTCGGTTTTAAGAGCAACAATTTCCTTTTTATAAATGTAGTAAATTCATATTTAGTGCAGTTTGTATATATGTCAACACAAATGGTACTTTATACATGTTTTAACAGAACATAATCGCGCAGTGCTTCGCAGGAGTGTGAAAAAGCAAAATCTGATACCGAGAGTCACGATGAGGCAAATGATTGAAAGCTCGGGAATGAAGTAGGTTTTAATGAGTTTTGCAAAGAAGGAATGGAAGATCAAGAGGTTTAAGTGAATGTCACATGTTGGCCCTGGAAAATTGAAGGCACAACTGACAGTGGGCTGAGCAATTAAAATCAGGAACCACAAGTTAGAAGAGCATAGATATCTCAAGAGGGCAGTGAGGCTGGAGAACATTACAGAAAAGGAAAGGAGGCCATGACAGATTTAAACAAGGATGGAAATCTTTAAATGGAGAAGTTGATCAATCAAGATTTTGATTAATGTAGGTCAGTGAGCACAGGGTTCACTGGTGAGCAGGGATTTTTGCAAATTAGGAGGACACAGCAGCAGAGTTTTTGACAACCTCAAATTTATTCAGGGTAGAATGTGGGAGGATGGCCAGGAAAGTCATGTCTAGAGCTAAGACATGAATGAGGGATTTATCAGATGAGCAAAGGCAGGGGTGTAGTATGACAACGTTACTGAGGTGAATAGGTAGTGTTCTTGATGGTGCAGATGATCAGAAGCTCATCTCTAGGTCAAACAGGACACCGAGGTTAGAAATGGTCAGGGTCAACTTTGGACAACTGCCAGGTAGGAAACTAAAGAATGGAATTTATAGTGGGGACCAAAAGGAATGGCTTACTCCAGCTCTTAGTTTGCTTGATGCTTTATTCTTTCATGGAACATTAGCATCACTGACAAGGCTAGCATTTGAAACCCACATTGCCCTTAAACTGAGTGGCATGCTAGGCCATTTCAAAAAATAATCAACTGCATTGCTATAGATCTGAAGTCACACATAGGCTAGACCAGCTAAGGACAGCAAATTTCCTTTCCTAAAGGAGAAGACCCAAAGACTTTAGAACAAGAGTAGGCCATTCTGCCCCTCAAGCCTGCTCTGCCATTCTCTATTATCATGGCTGATCCAACATACCTCACATGCAATTTCCTGCCCTTTCCCTGTAACCCGTGATTCCCCTACTGATCAAGAATCTATCTGCCTCAGCCTTAAAATATACTCAAGATTCTGCCGCACAGCTCTCTGTGGCAAGGAGTTTCAAAGATTCACTACTCTTGGAGAACAAATTCTTCCTCATCTCAGTCTTAAATTGGAACCCTTTATTCCACAACCTTGCCCTCATGTTAACGAAGCAGACGGGTTTTTACAACAAGTGATGATAGTTTCACGGTCACCAGCTGTTTTGTAGCAGGAGTAGAAACCTGACTGGAGGATTTCAAACAAGGTATTCCAGGAAACATAGCCAAAAATTTGAGAGGGGGCACACATTCAAGGCCTTTGGAGAAGAATGGAAGCTTGAAGATTTACAGTAGTTTGCTCTGACTGTAAGGTGATGGGTCAGCATTCTAGAGATCAGGATGATGGTGGTAGATTCCCAGAAGCGAGAAAACTACTGGTGAGCGAGATTTCCTGGCCTGAATCATTTTGTGCACTTCAAAATGTACACCAATGTGTTCCTTATTTAAGTAGCTTTTGTTTGAAACTGTTTGATCTTGTTTGAAGATCGAGTCAATACCAGGAAAGAACCGTTAAACAACATCAACCACTACAGCAGGCAGATGGGCTTCAGTTTAACATCTCATGCAAAAGACAAGACATCTGACAATATAGGGTTCCCTCAGTGCACTGGGACTACAGGCTTAATTTTTAGCCTCACTCTAGAGTGGGACTTTGAACCCAAAACCCTGTGACTCGCAGGCAAGGACACTAACAATTGCATCACGGCTCACACTACAACAGAGCATTTAAGTGTTAACCATAAACAAATAACTATCAAAGAATTAGCTTTACATATCATTTGTTCCACTTAACAATCCTCCTCAGAGTTGCTCTCTTAAAACTTTTCCACTGTTCCACTTTTGTCCAGTAAGTCTAAATCTTTAATGAAAACACCAGAAAATCAGTTTACAAGGATTTAGACTTTTATTCCTTCTTCTTTTTCTCGTTTTACAACCGGAAGTTATACCAACCACCCCAGCAAACCGAGGAATATAAAAAACAAGTGGGACAGAACACCAATGCTTCACTGGAGACGCACTGATGATATTACCTAGCAGGCTGACGAAATGTTTGCAACCAAACCCACCAGCTCGGCAAGCATGTCTACAACCTCATCCACAACCCGATCTACAAATCTTCTCAAACTTTAAACCAGTGAACATAATTCTATCTGTTTTCAAATAATTATGGAAAAGGATAGGCCTGGTCTATAAGCTGACATTCTAAATTGGGGCAAAGCCGATTTTGATGGTATTAGACAGGAACTTTCAAAAGTTGATTGGGGAAGGCTGTTCGTAGGCAAAGGGACAACTAGCAAGTAGGAAGATCTCAAAAGCGAGATAACAAGAGCTCAGAGCCAGCATGTTCCTGTTAGCGTGAAGGGCAGGGCTGGCATGAGAAGGGAACACCGGATTAATTCTTGACCAGACTGTCAATATATAAGAAGGAAGCACATGTCAGATATAGACATCTGGAAATCCCTTCAGGAGTACTGGGGTGGGTGTATACTTAAGAGGAAAATTAGGAGGGAGGGAGAAAAGGAAACATGAGACACTATTGGCAGATAAGGTAAAGGAGAATCTAAAGAGATTCTATAAGTGTATTAAGGACAAAAGAGTAATGGGACAGCAAATAGGGCCCCTGAAAATCAATAAGGCCATCTATATATGGAACCATAGGAGCCGGGTAAGATCCTAAACAACCATTTCAGCACTTACTGTGGAGAAAGACATGGAAGCTAGAGAACTCAGGAATATAAACAACAATGTCTTAAAATGCATAAAGGTAGACAAATCCCCGGGACCAGTGCCATTATTTAAGAAAGGCTGCAAGGAAAAGCCAGGGAACTACAGAAGGTGAACCTAACATCAGTAGTGGGTAAGCTGCTAGAAGGCATTCTAAAAGACAGGATCTACATGCTTTAGAAAGGAAAGGACCAATGAGATAGCATGGCTCTGTGAGTGGGAAATCATTTCACAAACTTGATTGATTTTTTTGAAGAGGTGACCCAGAAGATAGATAGACGGTGGTGGAGCGGTAGACATTGTCTACATGGACTTTAGCAAGGCCTTCAACAGTGTTCTGCAGGATAGACTAGTTAGTAAGGTTAGGCTACTTGAGATCCAGGGAGAGCCACCCAATTAAATACAGAATTGGCTTGACAGCAGGAAACAGACAGTAGAGGCAGAGGACTGTTGTTCACTGAAGGCCTGTGACCAGTGGTGTAACGCAAGGATCGATGCTGGGTTTACTGTTGTTTATCATTAAAATAAACGGTTTGGATGAGAATATAGGAGGCATGGTTATAAGTTTGCAGGTGACACCAAAACTGGTGATATAGTGGACAGTGAAGAAGGTTATCAAAGATTACAATGGGATCTTGATCAATTGGGCCACTGGACTGATGAATGGCAGGTGGAGTTTAATTTGGATAAATGCAAAATGTTGCATTTTGGTAAGGCAAAGTGAAGCAGGACTTATGCACCTAATGGTAGGGCCCTGGGAGCATTATCGAACAAAGATACCTAACGATGCAGGTCCATAGTTCCTCAAAAGTGGCATCATAGATAAACAGGGTGGTGAGGAAGGCACTTGACATGCTTGCCTTCAATGGTCAGAATATTGAGTACAGGAGTTGAGAAATCATGTTACAACAGTACAAGACACTGGTACAGACACATTTTGAGTACTGCATACAATTCTGGTCATCTTGCTATAGGAAGGATGTTAACTGGAAAGGGAGCAAAAAAGATTTACAAGAATGTTATCGAGACTGAGGGCTTGAATTATAAGGGGAGGATAGATATGCTGTAACATTTTTCCCCTGGAGTATAGGAGCTGAGAGGTGGCCTTATAGAGGTTTATAAAATCATGAGGGGCATAAATAAGGTGAATAGCCAATATCTTTTCCCCAGGGTAGGAAAGTCCAGAACTAGACAGCATGGGTTTCAGGTGAGAGGGGAAAGATTTAAAAGGGGCCTGAGCAGCAAACTTTTCACACAGAGGGTGGTGCATGTATGGGATGAACTGCCAGAGGAAGTGATAGAGACAAGTACAATTACAATATTTAAAAGAAATCTGGGCAGGTACATGGATAAGAAAGGTTTACAGGGACATGAGCCAAACTCAGGCAAATGGGACTAGTTCAGTTTAGGAAACCTGATCAGCATGGACGAGTTAGGCTGAAGGGTCTGTTTCCATACTCAATGGCTGTACAACTCGATCCTGTGTCTCCTCAAGCATCAGTCTTGCCATTGCAGGAATCAGTCGGGTAAACCTTCATTGCTCTCCCTTCATAGCCAGAACATCCTTCTTCAGGGAAGGAGACGAGAACTGTACACAACACTCCAGGTGTGGTCTCACCAAGATACTGTACATTTGAGCAAGATGTCCCTGCTCCTGGACTCAAATCCTCTCACTATGAAGGCAAACAGACCATCTAGCTTCTTCACCACCAGCATGCTTATTTTCAGCAGTTTCCTTTGGAACTTCACAGGCTGGAATAGAACACTTCTTTGCAAATAACGCTCTTTAAATCTTTCAGTCTGCTAACCTATAAGCATCTGTTTGACTAACTTACGTTGTATTCCAACTCATTTTCCTTTCTGTACTTCTTGGCACATTCTGCATTACATGACTTGTTTTCTTCTGCTATATTCCCGGGGGTTTTATTGTGGCGCTAGCTTTTTTTTAAATTTTCCCTCCACTTTCGGTGACTCATCTATGTCGCTCTCTTAATTTGCTCGATATCCATCAACATATTCCCTGTTCCCCAATACTTCTCCATGTCAGGAGCTATTCTATCCGCCTGCAACCGTCTCCTCTCCAAGATGTTAGCCTCTCGCATTGCAGCAGATTTTATCTCTGGACATTCTTTCGGGCAAAATTTACTTAGCCCAGGATCTGATCTCTCATGCAGGATTTCTTTCAAGAGATGTTATTATCCCCGCAAGACTTATCTCAAGATATTTCTCTCCTCAGGGATTTATCACATCTCCCTCCTGCAAAATTTCTCCTCAAATAACCTGCTTTCTCCTGCAAGATTTGTCCCAGGAGATTCTCTCTCACTCTGCAGAACCTGGCAGCCTGGGATCCCCCACTCTCGATGCCCCAGACACTACTGCTCCCTCACCATGTAACAGGACTGTGGCACAGAGCTCAGGCCCTCGTTGCCTGCAATACTCACACCGTTGCCACCGTTGCCTCCGTTTCCCCAGTCTCAGGCCCTTCCCATTTCTCCAGGAAGCTAACAGAGTGCTCGCATCTCTCGCTAACTCCACTCGAGGTTTGCCTCTAAACAGAGCTCCACCTCCCGCTGGCCTTCCTCAAGCTTCCTCCTGTCAGCTCCTGTACGACACTGTCATTCACTGACACCGCACCCTTCCCATCCGCTGTCAATCACACACTGACCCCGCCCCTTCGTCTATCCTGTCAATCACAATCTGATCCCACCCCTTCGCCTATCCTGTCAATCACACACAGACCCCACCCCCTTCCCATGCCCAGTCAATCACACTGACTCCACCCCTTCACTAGTTTCAGTCAATCACATCCTGACTCCGCCCCTTCACCGTTACAGTCAACCACACACTGACCACACCCTCCTTCAGCATTCTGTCAATCACACACTGACCCACACGTCACCCGCTCCTGTCAATCACACACTGACACCACCCCTTCACTAGTTTCAATCACACCGTGACACCGCTCCTTCCCCGTTCCAGCCTGTCACACACTGACCACACCCTCTTCCAGCATTCTGTCGATCACACACTGACAGCCACTCACCCAATCCCCTGCTGCTGTCAATCACACACGGTCCCCACCCCCGCCCCAAACCAGTCAATCACTCCCTGACACCACCCCTCCACGATAACAGTCAATCACTCACTGACCCCCATCCAACGTTCCTGTCAATCACACACTGACCCCACCCCTTTCCCCGGTACCTGTCAATCACAAGTCCCCTCCCCCCCCTTACTGGAATCTCACTCGTTGATTCCGGTCTGGTATCTGCGGCTGCGCCCCAGGCTCTCGGTGCCCGGTTGTAGCGTGTCCCCCGTGTTTGTGAAATTTCGGACTGTTTCACTAAAGATGGAGTTGGTCTGAATAACAGACACTCTGCCGCCAACGGGCAGCTGTCCGGCGCGACAGACTTTACCACTGACGGGCTGATTTTCTGTATAAATCTGATCAGCTGGACTATAGGTTGAAATTGATTTCTGATACATTTTACAACCACCCTTTCTGCCCTTGAAATAGAATCAGCATTTGCAGTAGTTCAGCGAGGAACATTGAGGAAAGAAAAGCTGCAAGATTCTGATCATTTAATGTGAGGGTTATTAGGAGTGAAATTCCTGACTGCTGAAACATGGACGAGGAAACATTGAAGAGTGCACTGGTATTCTTCCAGAGTGACAGGCCTTCATATGGAGAGTTTCGTAAAGGTCGAAAACCTGATTACTTATGGAAATCAGATTGGAGTTACTCCCAGTTTTTCAGGGATTTTCTGCTTCCTAATTTCCCATGCATACTGTCACCCGAGTTTACGGAAGGCTGGAGGAGCAGGCAAGAGTGGGTGAAAGGCGATGGCAAGCCTGACTTTGAGAACTTGCTGAAACATTTTGGTTAGTCCCATTTTCTCTTGGTGGTGTATTTGCTGAAAGGGGTAAGGGAAATCACAGCAGCCCTGGGCTTTTGTTTTTCTTTCCAGTGGAATGTGGGTGACGCTGGCAAAGCTCCAGTTTGTTGACTATTTTCAGTTAACACTTAACTGAGTAGTTTGCTGGACCATATTGCAGAGTGCAGTTAAATCCAACCATACGGCTCTTTGTCTGGAGTGGTAGATTTCCTTCCCAAAGAGCATTAGTGAACCAGAAGGGTTTCTACAAGAATCAATTATTGTTGTCATGGAATACTGAGATTAGATTTATATTTCACATATATGAATTCAATTTAAATTCCGGCAGATGTTGTGGTGGGATTTGAACTAATCTCCCCAGGATTTTAGCCTAGACATCTGGATTATCAGTGGATGTCAAAACACAAGTCAAATTTGCTGACCCTGACTGTAGTTTAGTGGATGAGAAGAGGATTGGACTGATCTTGTGATAACTACCATGCTGAGATAACATTGAGTAGGAATCACTGGCCTGGGCAAGTGGTGGAGAAGACATTTGGACAAGGATTGTTGCAAACACTCTTGGATTGTGTTGGTGTCTTCAGGAATTAACAATAACCTCTCAGAATAATGCTGTAATATTCCAGGGAGGTAGGAATGAGGAAATGAGACTTTTTAAAAATCAAAATTCAGTGCACACTTTCGCTGTTGATCCATATACAACACTTTAGCAGTATCAGAGATAAAAGGTACTGCAGATGCTGGAGAATCTGAGACAACAAGCATGGGGCTGGATGAACACAGCAGGCCAAGCAGCACCACAGGAGCAGGAAAACTTGACGCTTCGGGCCTAAACCCTTCATCAGAATCATTTAGCAGTATTGTCCTCATCAACCCCCTCTGTTTCCTCTTCCAAAAAAACTCCAGCAAGCCAGTTAAACATGATCTTCCCTTAAGAAAGTGTGCTGGCTCATCTCAATTGATCCACGTTTGTCATGTGACTCTTAATTTTATTCAGATTTGTTTGTTGAAGATGTTCTCCCATCACTGAAGTTACTTGATGTGCAGTTCTCAAGTCCTTGAGCATCACTCCTGAGTCTAAGAAAGACTGAAAGTTATGAACAGTGCCTCTGTAATTTCCACTCTCACTTCCTTCAATACCCTATTTCCATTTGTTTTAATTTGAATGTGGTGCCACGTATTTCCACAATTTGAAATCCTGATTTTAGATGGCAACTCAGTGCCTCCACTCTCACCTTGAAAGTCAGTCACTATAACATTGCACAGTGTCATCCAACAAAAACGTGCATTCCTATACATAGTTATTATTACATCTTTACAGTAGGGTAATGTTCCAAGGAGCAATATAAGGGTTATCGAGCACAGTTTGAAGCATAATCGCACATGGAGCTATGAAAGAAGACAACCAAAAGATTGGTCAAAGAAATTGATTTTAAATAGTTTCTTAAAGGCAAGAAGAAATACACAGATTCCACAACATTTGGAAGCATAGCCATCATGTTAGAGTATTAAAATTGGAGATTGTCATAAGACCAGAATTGAAAATACCTGGGAGGGTTCAAAGGCTGGAAGAAATTACAAAGGCGGGGAGAGGAACTGTCATTGAGGAATTTAAAACAGCAGTGAGAACTTTAGAATTCCTGAAAGCTTTTTGTCTTGCATTCATTCGGACAAGGCTCAAGAATATCAGTTTTAAGGGAAGCCAATATTTGTAGAGGAGAATCGCTGATTCCTTGGCAAGAGGATTCTGATTGGTAGAAATGTTGCAGTGAAGAATGCATTAGTTCATGCTGCCCGATAGGTAACTGCTAAGTTTTGTTTATATTTTAAACTAGGCAGGTTGATTCTAATTCATCAAAACATTGCCATGAGAAATGAATCAGTGAATGATTGTTGTCGTGTTGAAACGGATATAATACATTTACATGTTATATCTGGAGCACTGCATACTATTATATGTAGCTTCCAATACACGCAAGTACCTCACACTGTGACTCTGACTGACAATCTTAAAATAGTTTCAGTGTAATTCTTTGCACACTCAGAATTATCTAGTAAATGTTATCCAGTTGCCGAATCATATCTAATGTGGACACTGTGTTATGCATTTTGAAAACATGGGCTAGTTGGATATGATGAGTGCCTTGACTGTTGTGAACATCCAAAGAGATATCGGATTTGACGCAACCAACCAGTCTTCAGTGTATATGGCCCACATACCTGGTTTCACATGAGCACTGAAATTCATATGTTATCTTTATGCAATAGGCAGAATGCCTTTCCAGCTTGACAGCAGCATCCTGTTTATGGCAACACCAGTAGTGTTTCTACTGCATTGTAACAGCATGAAACAGCTAGCTCACCCGTCGCTCAAACATTTGAGATACTTTACTGTTCCAGTGTAAGCTGAGGTAGACTGCACTTTTCATGACTAACAGTGGCTACCTTAGGACCATTCTCAAGTTCGCATGATACACTGTGAGAAATGATTTGACCAAGATAGTCATTGTCCCAGGAATTGCTTTGATATGTCATATTTCAGCAACAAGTTTTCATGGTGGGCAAATTGCTCAGGCCTCATTTACAAGCTTACCAATAAGAGATATTTTATAGTGCATGGCACCATAGGAATCCCAACTTGTGTACTGACCAGTGAGGATATTGCATTCTCCATGACAATGTCTCCACCATTTACTTTCCAATTGCCAACCGATCAGCACTCACATACAGTATAAATTTCAACCTGAATCTTTCCGTATTGTCCTGATGTGTGCAAGACAAAGCTGTGACAGAGTGTAAATTTTATTTCAACACCATTTGAATCTAGTACTGCTAATTTAGAATTTTATAGTTAAACTGTTATTTAACTCAAATCCAATGTAGACAAGGGTGTAATGGGTGAATCAGACAGTGAGGACATGAGGTCAGAGTTCTGGATGACCTCAAGTTTCTAGAGAATAGAATGTGGGATGTTGACAATTGAAATAGTTAAGTCAAGAGAGAAAAAGGCATGGATAAGGGACTCAGCAATTGCTGAACTGAGAAAAGAGTAGAATCAAGCAATGTTGCAGAGATAGAAGTATGTTTTCCCTATGATGTGAATTCCAGCTCACCTTGGAGGCAGATATGACGCAAAGCTTTGTTTCGCCCTCAAAAAGTTTCCAAGCAAACTAGTGACTGGAAATGTGACTCCTGGTGGTGAACCAGTGAATAATAGATTAGTATTTACTCATTTTTTAAAGTACATGGATTCTGCTGTATCTCGTCCCCATATCAGCCCAAGGGCAACATGAGGAATTCACCATCTGGAAGTTCTTAAGTGCATTAACAGCCAGTACACTTCAGAACTATGTTATTGACTGTAAAATACTTTGGGATGTCTTGAGGTAATGTAAGGCACTAGATAAATGAACTCTTTCTTGCTTTCAGATGCTAATCAGACTGCAAAAATTGTTGCTGTCTGCTACGTTAAACTGTGTCAACACAGAAATCGGTTTCTGAGCTTCAGTACGCAATACCAGAAAGTGCTGGGAGTTACGGTAAAACATGATCTTGACCAGATGCCTCTGCAGCAGCAAGGAAGTGAGCCAACCCTAGCAACCTGCTGATTTAGCAATTGATTGTTTTAGGAAATTGCGCCATTTCCATGTTTCTGAGTTATGTGGCTAAGTAGAAATTTAATTATTGTGGGATGCACTTCTGAGATCTTTTCTGAGATTTGGTCATTGATGGTATAGGGATTGGAACGAGGTCAGCTGGGTGGATCACATAGAATATGAGTTCCCTGATTGGGACTGTTAACCTGGTCTATTCAGGGAGTCCTGGCTGACAGATATAAACAGGAATGTCAGGGGATCTGCTCACTCTAGGAACCGGCTCTGAATAGCTGGACCAGCGTCATATATACTGTGTACATATAAATAAATGGTGACTTGGTGTCAGGATACCAGCCTTTGTGAGATTATTTCAGATGGATTCACTGATGCCCTTTCCAGAAGGAAAATTGCCGCCCTTACCTGGTCTAGATGACGTATGGCACCAGACCCGCAGCAATGTGGTTGGCTCATGACTACTCTCTCTGATAGCCTAACAGTTCAAGCGCAATTATGGAAGGGCAAAAATGCCAGGCAATGATCATCTCCAATAAGAAACAAGCTGACCACTGCTTCTTGTCATTAGATGATGTTACCATCACCAAATCCCCACTGTCCACACCCTGGGGTTCCTATTGCACAGCGACTCAACTGGAGTCACCACATAAATACAACGGCTACAACAGCAGGTCAGAGACTAGGAATGCAGCAGCAAGTAACTCATATCCTGACTCGCCAAAGCCTGTTCACCATCTACAAGGCACAAGTCAGAAGTATAATGGAATATTTCCTACTAGCATGGATGAGCGCAGCTCCAACAACACTCAAGAGGTTTGATAGCATCCAGAACAAAGCAACCCACTTGACTGGCACCACATCCACAAAGGAATGAGCTCCTTCCACCAAATGAAGCTTAATAACAACAATGTATACTATCTAAAGATGCACTGCAGAAATTCACCTAAGATTCGTAGACAGCACTTTCCAAACCCATGACCACTTCCATCCAGAAGGACAAGGGCAGCAGATACCTCTAAGTTCTACTTCAAGCCACTCACAATCCAGCTTTGAAAAACTTTGAAGTTGTTGGGTCAAAATCCAGGAATTCCCTACCTGAGGACATTGCGGGCCAACCTGTAGCACAGAGTACAAAAATTCAAGAAGGCTGCTAACCACCACCTTCTTAAGGGCAACTAGTGACGGGTAATAAATGCTGGCCAGCCAGCGACGCCCACACCTCAAAAAATGCCATGAAGAAATAAATTTTAAAATGTGTTAAATAATACACGTAGTAACTCTCTAAGCAGGTCCAAACTTTATGCAGTGTTATTTTTGTACTTAATTCTAAAATTGTGTTCTTTCTCCATGTGCATTCCATATAATTCTGTTTTATTCCTGTTTTGTTTTATAGGAGATTTTATTGTCCCTGTGGCCAACTGTGATGTGAAGGAATACAATGCAAATCCAAAGCACAACATCCCACTAAGGGACTACCTCAGTTACTGGAGAGAACACAGGGAGAGTGGCTATTCATCTCCACAGGGCTGCTTGTACATGAAAGACTGGCACATGCACAGGTGAGTGTATGCAGGATAATTCCACTGTTGCTTTTCATTTCAAACTGTCAAATCATTCTACTTGAACCCCACAGTAATTGAAGCTTAGGTAATGCGGTGGGTTATCTAAAAATGCAGTTGTGGTCAATGGGATGAAAGTGTCCCCTATTTCGTCCTGATTGAAATGGTGCCAAATTAGTTAACTGGATAGTGTTAACCTAGTCAATGTAGATGAGGCCCCACATTAGAAAACCCTGCCTTCCCTGCAAAGGAGCAGTCCCTGCATTTCATCAATTCATTAGAAATGTTTTGGTTTTTATCTGAGAGATGGGTCCCTACCCGAAACATCAACTTCCCTGCTCCTCTGATGCTGTCTGGCCTGCTTTGTTCCTCCAGCTCCGTACTGTTTTGTCTGTGTAAATGTAAGCTCTTTTCTGTACTGAGCCATCAAACTTACTTAGGGAGATTTTGTGGACGATTGCTGCAGGTAAATTTTAGGCGTCTCGTGTAATTTAATCTCAAATCCTAATATTAATCTGTTCAATTGGAACTTTAACTAAGAAGGCAATAGTAATCAGTCTTGTGCCGTAACTCAGGAAATTTTGCTTAGATTATAAATAATACCTATTAATACTTCAAGGGCATACAGCTCTTACTTTCCAGTTCAGCTAAGGACACAGGTCGACCCTCAATTTCTCGGTCCCTTTCCGATTCTTCAAGAGCCATCCACTCCTGATTGGTCGCAGGATAGCTTTAAACTTCTCACACATACCTTGATTACCGAAAGCTATTGCTTATTACCTCTTTCCAAGTTAGAACCGACAGCATGATTGGATACATAATACAAACATGCAGAATCAACGAGGCTTCATGAAGCGGAAATCATGTCTGACAAATTTATTTAGTATTTTTTGAGGAGTTAACAAGCAGGATGAACAAAAGGGAACTATTGATTTCCAAAAAGTGTTCAATAAAGTACTACAATAAGTTATTTAATAAGATAAAGGCACACGGTGTTGGAGGCAGTATATTAGTATGTTTAGAAATTTGGCTCATTAATGGAAAGTGGTGTTGGGATAAAGAGGTTATTTTCAGGATGGCAACCTGTAACTAGTAGAATACAACTGGGACTGCATAATCAAGACTTAGATGAGGGTAGTAAATGTGCAATTGGCAAGTTTGTCTATTACACAAAAATAGGTGGGAAGACAAGTAGTGAAGATGACAAGAGCCTTTGGGGCAGCACGGTGCCTCAGTGGTTAGCACTGCTGCCTCACAGCACCAGGACCCGGGTTCAATTCCACCCTCGGGTGACTATTGCGTGGAGTTTCTGCATGCTCCCCATGTCTGCGTGGGTTTCCTCTGGGTGCTCCAGTTTCCTCCCACAGTCCAAAAATATGGAGGCTAGGTGGATTGGCCATGGTAAATTGCCCGTAGTGTTCAGGGATGAGTAGATTAGGTGGGTTATAGGGGGGTGGGTCTGGGTGGAATGCTCTGTAGCACGGTGTGGACTTGTTGGGCCAAAGGGCCCGTTTCCACACTGTAGGGATTCTATGATTCTGTAGAGGGTTATAGACTAGCTGAGTGAGTGGACTACACAAGGCACTAGTCAGACCATGTCTGGAATACTGCCGTCAGTTTGACCCTGTTATCAAAGAAAAATGTACTGCATTTCGTGGTAGTCCGGAGAAGATTCACTATATTGATTCCACGTATAGAGGGATTGTCTTATGAGGAGACGTTGAGTAAGTTGAGCTTGTACTCTTTGGAATTTAGAAGAACAAGAGGAGACATTTTCAAACTGTATGAGACTCCAAGGGGACTTTACAGTGTAAGTGCTGAGAGGTTTTTCTCCCCCTTGTGTGAGAATCTAGGATCAGAGGGCATAATCTCAGAGTAAGGGATTGCCCAATTAAGAGAGAGTTGAGGAGGAATTTCTTCTCTCAGAGGGTAGTGAATCTTTGGAGTTCTTAATGACACAGCTTCTGTGGTAAGTGTATTCAAGGCAAAGATAGATTTTTAACTAGTAAGGGGAAGGAGGGCATTGGAAAAAAGTGGATTTGAGGATTATTAGATCAACTATGATCTCATTGAATAGTGGAGCAGACTCAATAGGCTGAATTCCTACTTCTGCTTCTGTGTCTATAGTCTTGTGCTCTCCTCAATATCCTAGTTAGTCAACGATGAAAGAACAATATTGAAAATGTGTTTCCAACATTATAGAGTAGATAACTCAAATAAATTAAACCGGCAATAAGTTGAAAATGAATCATAGAGTCTAGCAGCACGGAAACAGATTCCTAAGTAGTCCATGCTGACCATAATTAACCTATTCCCACTTGCCTGCACTTGGCCCAGATCCCTCCATTTCTTATTCATGTACATATCTAAATGTCTTTTAAACATTGTAACCGTACCCACATCCATTAATTTCTCTAGCAGTTCATTCCAAACATGAACCACCCTCTGTGTAAAAAGAATTGCCCCTCGTGTCTTTTTTAAATCTTTCTCCTCTCATGTACTGAACATATTGGAGCTACAGCAACTGGACATTGAAGGCTCACGGACTGAACAATGAATGAACAATGAATCCTAGTTCAGCATAAAAGGTTGAAAGGGCCTTAAGTGGATGCACTGGAATGAAATTTGGTAAGGAGTGATCAGAATGAATGAAAGAAGATAAACCCAAGCAAAAACTTACAGATGTTATTAGATATGGATATGGGATTGACGAAGCTGTTTAACTAGGACAATGAACAGAGGACTAGAGGAATCAAGAACAAAATATGCAAGATTGAACCAGATGGGTCAGATTATTTTGTCTATGAAAGGAACAGGTTTGATGGATTTTTCTTACACTTGTAATATTCCTGAATAGACCTTGTCATTTCTTGGGTTTTAGGGTTTTTCCTGATCATGGGGTATACAGTACTCCTCTCTTCTTCCAATCTGACTGGCTGAATGAATACTGGGACTCTATTCAATTGGACGATTATCGTTTTGTTTACATGGGCCCCAAAGGATCATGGTAAGTGTATCTTATGCCAGAAAGTGTTCCATCCTGTAACTGATGATATATTGAGTAGTCCATAAATAGAGACAATGAATTGCATGCAAAGCTCTTACACAATTACGTAGAATTAAATAGATCAGAATGTTCTAGTCCCACAGGAAGCGTGGAAGAAGCAGGAGCCCTTACAAGTGAGAGAGTTGACATCAGAACACGTAGTCAGAAATTCCTGTCTCTTCCCTGTGGGAAGGCACTTGTGTGATGCTGCTGTCCCACCTCCACTTGAAATCCATAAGTGTTCAACTAACTGCCACTTAAGATATCTTCCTGCCTGGGCTGAATTTTTTGCTGTTTCAAGACAGCCTGCTCCTCAATCCTGGGACTCCTGGGGTTATTGTTCAGGCAGCTGCCACACCCCTGTGACAATGCCATGTGGTAGAATGGCTGGCCTCTGATTGACCAGCTCTAGTGGTGATAAGATGTCATTTCCAGGGTCCTCAGTCATGAGATGGTCTGCTGTTGTCTTCCTAAGTATATGTACCTATGCACCTGATGGACTGGTCTACCTGCTAAGGGTCAGCACCAGTGTCTCACTGCTTTATCAGGAAGCACTCGAGGTACCTGCCAAACTCAGAAGATTGTGTCCAAAGAATGCACAACACAGAAGCATGTCAGACAACCAAGTGGATCTATGCCAATGTATATTCTCCTCATGACCCTCTTCCCATCTTTCTAAATCTGTCAGCAGATCCTTCTTTTCTCCCTCATGTTCTTTTCTCCTTCAAAGCATCTAATGCTGTTATCACAACTACTTTGATACAGAGTTCTTCATCATAACCACTTTTACTTTCTTCTGTGAAGAGATTTGTCCTGAAATTTTATTGGATTTATTCTTTTTCAGGAATATTTTTAATTTCTCTTTAAAAGTTACTGTTAAATCTGCACTCCCCATCCTTTAAAATGGTGTATTCCAAATTATAATTCACTGTGCAAACAGGAGATCTTTTTTGTTTTGCCAATTATCTTAAATTTGTGTCTACTGGTTATTGACCTTGATACCAGAGGGAACAGGTTGTCCTTTAAATTCCTGTAACTGTGAGCAGTACAGTATTCCATCTATCGGATGAGACCTTAGACCAAGGCCCTGTCTGCTGTCTAAAATCAATTCTCAATATTTAACTGGGAAGAATGCACTAATAATAGTGCTCCATTGTTCCTTAAGCAGAGCAAGTAAAACTCTAAAGATCAAAAGTGCAGATTTCATGGATGGGTTAAATTGATACTTATTAGTAAAGCAATGATGGTTTGTCACTTTGACAGTTGATTCTGCAGATTTAGGTCTTTTTTAGAATTTTTTATTTTAAGCTGTGTTGGTTCATCTGTCTTTATCCCCCATAGAAACAGAGAGAGAGAAAGACAGAGAAATATGGTTACAGTTCATAGGCTAAAAATGTTTCTCACTGCTTTTCAACATACAACTTTGTAATAAACTGAAGCTCAGCTAATCAGAAGGTTCTCATCAGTGCAAAAATAGGTAGTGGGTCAGAAAATTAGACAATGTTATGGACAGTTAAGAATGACTAAAAGATTATTAAGGAGAAAAAGCTTTAGAATACGAGAGAAAACTAGCTAGAAATAACGAAACAGATAGTAAGAACTTCCGTAAATATTAAAAGAAAAGAGTTCATAAACTGATCATTGGTCCTGTAGAAATTTAGTGTTGCAAATTAATAATGGAAAATAAGATGTATTTTACAGGAGTCTTCACTCTTGAGGATACAGTTGATATTCCAAAAGTATTTGCAAATCAGGAAATGGAAGTGAGGGAAGAGCTCAGGAAAATTACAACTCTGAGGAAGTTATATCGAGCAAGCAGTTGGAACAGCAACAAAAACAGAAATTGCTAGAAAAACTCAACAGGTCTGTCAGTATCTATGGAGAGAAAGCAGAATTGGAACATCAGTCTGACAAGTCTTTGAGTTCTGATGGACTTCATCTCAGGATCTTTAAAGAAGTGTGTAATGAGATAGTTTTGCATTGATTTTAATTTTTGTTTAGATTCCCTAGATTAGGGAAAGTCTCATTAGATTGGAAAGTAGTAAACTCATTGATTCAAAAAGAAAGCAAGTTACTACAAACCAGTCAGCTTAACATTTGTCGTAAAGAAAATATCAGATGTTGGTACGAAAGATATTATAGCATGGAATTTAGAAAAGGTCAAAGTAATTAGACACAGTCAATGTGGTTCTGTGATGGTTAGATCATGTTCAACCAATTTATTGGATGTCTTTGAATAAGTATCAGTTGCTATGGACAAAGGATAGCCAATAGGTATATTGTATTTAGATTTCCAGAGGATATTTGATAGGATGCCACAGCAAAGGTCATGACAGAAATTAAAAGGTCATGGTGCAGGGGATAACATATTGACATAGACAGAATAATGTTTAACTAACAGATAACAGAAACATAAATTGGGTCTTCTTGTTGGCAAGATGTAATGAGAGTTATGCCATAGGGATAGCGCTGGGGCCTCAACTTACAATTTTTATAAATGACTTGATTGAAGGGCCTAATTTGTTAATAATACAATAAATAATACATCACAAAGTGAGTGGTGAAGAGTACACAAGTATGCTACAAAGAGATATAGATAGGTTGAGTGAGTGGGCAAAGATCTGGCAAATAGAGTATAATGTGGGAAAGAGATATGAAGAGATCTGGGTGTCTTAGTGTATGAATTGCAAAAGGCTAGTGTACAGTTACAACAAGTAATTTTGAAAGCTAATAGAATTTTATCATTATTGCAAGGAAAATTGAATGCAAAAGTAAGATTATACATATGTTGTACAGAGCATTGGCAAGAATACTCTTGGAGTACGATATACAGTATTCAAACCCTTTTAAAGGAATAAGTGTAAATGAGTTGGAAGTATTTCTTAGAATGATTACGGGATCAATATCAAGAATGAGAGGAAAGGCTGGCAGGTTAAGCTTCTAGATGTAGAATTTCAGATGAGTGGGAAGGTACTCAATTGAAACATGTAGGATTCTGAGGGATCTTGACGGCATGGATGTGGAAAGGATGTTTCCTCTTGTGGGAGATTCTAGAACTAAAGGTCACACTTTAAAAATAAGGGGTTAGCTTTTTAAGACAAAGATGAGCAAAGATTCTTTCTCTGAGAGGGTCGTGAGGCTTTGTAGCTCCCTTCCGCAAAAGGTGTGCAATCAGAGTTTTTCAATATTTTGAAGGAAGACGTAAATAGGTCATTGTTAAGCAAGGGCAAGTGGGAATGTTACTGGATGGATCCCTTCCTGAGATGGAAAATTATGATATTAGATTAAAGGATAAATGGATATTGTAAAAAGCAAGAAAGGAATTTAGAAAAGAAATGTCTGACTTCATAGTGGCATGATACTTTTCTCTTTCATCCTCCCTCTTGTAGGACACCATTTCATGCTGATGTATTCCGATCATACAGCTGGTCAGCCAACATCTGTGGGCGGAAGAAGTGGTTGCTGTTCCCACCTGGTGAAGAGGAACATTTGAAGGACCGCAGTGGTAACCTTGCTTATGATGTCCAGTCTACAGTTCTGCAGGACAAAGATCATTATCCGAAATACAGCCAGTGCAGTCAACCCATTGAAGTGGTGCAGAGTGTTGGAGAGGTCATCTTTGTTCCAAGCGGATGGTACCATCAAGTTTACAATCTGGTATAGAAAACAAATTTTGTAATATATTGTATGTATCCTAAAGCAACCTTGACCATTCAATGTAGACGTAGGGATTCATGAAGCTCTATGCTCTATAATTTTGGCTTTATTAGCAATCTTGTAAATATGCCCCAAGCCATTTGCACATCTTTAAAAGGTTAACTACAGGATAGTGGCTATCATGTGTATACTACTGTTCAGTGTTGCAAACAAACCATTACATCTGGACCTGATGAAGGCCCAGTCAAACTCAAGTTCTCCTTAAAAGGCAGAATAGCTATAAATATTTGAAGAACAAGTTATGCTGTTTCATTTCAATTCATTTAGTACACAAATAGAATTTTCCACAAACAGAATACTGACTTTTCTGTGAAAAGACTTTCTGCTGACCACACAATTGAGGATATTATCCCTGAATTTCACTACCTGTGTGATGTCATTTATATAGGCTAAAAGTTCAAGTGATCAGATGATTGAATCAAATAGCAAGTTCCTTTGGTTGCTGTACGAGGCAGAGTACGGACTTACTGAACCAGCTTGTACCGGCAAAATCCAAAGCAAATAGTCAACTGTTTGATGTGATTCACAATTGGGCAGCAGTTGCTGAACAATCCTAATAATTACATTAACAACCAAAATAAAATAATCAGTCCAGTTCATAACTTGGCTCATTTATACTTGCTATAGGCAACTCTGCAAACAGAAGGAAAATGTTCAAGACTTGCACCTGTTTTGAATCATCTAGGAGGCTCCCTGTAGATTCCTCCAGGACAATGATTTGTAGCAGTTATAATATTGAGGACTGTTGGATAATTGCAACTTACTGTTGCTCCTATAAAATTTGAGCTTTTAAGTTGGGTGCCTGCAAGTTAGGGTATCCCATTAAGTTATGTGCATCTTCACATGGGATTTCCAAGGCATTACTCTTGAGACACAAATGCCCTACAACTTGATATAACTGAAACACATTTTTCTGTTCTGGTTTAATTTGTGGTACTGGGTTTACAGTTTTTCTATCATAATTGCGCATCATGGTAGGTTTTCTTCTCTCCTGACTTTGTATATATTATAATAAATCATTTTGTGTTCTTCTGTTCAGGAGGACACAATCTCCATCAATCACAACTGGCTGAATGGCTGCAGCATAGACATCATGTGGCAATTCCTCCAGCAGGAGCTGAAGGCTGTCCAGGAGGAGATCAGGGAGTGGGAGAACCATATGGAGGGTTGGAATCAACATTGTCAGGTATTGGAGGAGAGAGTAATTCATTTGTTTATTGCTTTCCCTTCATGTCAGCAGTGACTGAATTTCAACATAAATGAGCAAAGTAAAACAGCTGGTTTGTGAAATGCAATACAACATAGTGATACAAATTCTGTTCATTCTCAGGATGTGAGCATCATCTTCAGGGCCACTATTGATAGTCCATTGCTCATGGCCCTGAAAAAATTGTAGTGAGACTATCTTCTTGGACCACTTAAATCTGATATTTGTTGCCATTTAAAGCTTGGTTTGCTAGCAATTTTGAGCCAACCATATGAAGTGACTCCATATCATGTGATAGGCGAGATGCATAAAAATACCAGGTTTCTTTTCCTGAGTAAAGTAGTGAACCAATTTGTTTTTACCATCATCAATAGTTTTTTAAACAAATTCGAATCACCATGGTGGGATTTGGGTTTGTGTTCTCTCAACAGCTAATTTAGATCTCTTGATTATGAATACAGTAATGTAAGCATTCGACTAGACCTGCGACATATTTTTGAAAGGACCATTACACTGTAACTGATTGTTCTAACATGGTCTAGGTGTGCTTAACACAAATCTGTTTAACACCCTCCCACAAACATCCTGAAGCACAATATTACATATTAAATAGAAAAATATGCAATGGCGTGTTTGTATTTAACAGGTGAAAACAGTCTTCAAACACTGTTACTGAAGAAGTGTGGGTCTCCACATACGCAATATGACGAATTGTAGATTCAGAAAACTAGAAATGATACAGTCATACCTCTAAATTTATAATGTCCTAAACATTTGAAGAAACCACCGAAACCTCAAAATTTTAACAACATACATGTCGTATTCTCTCTGATGGCCATTGTCTCTGTTCTATTCCTGTTTGCTGCAGTTGCTGTTGAAATCGTGCACTGGAATCAACTACCATGAATTCTATACCTTTCTGAAAATAATAGCGAGAAATAGAATAGCAGTATTAGAGGCCTCGTCAGGAGACTCAGCAGCCTTCCACAGTACATTTCCTGCAGAACTATCCACTCTCGGACTGTGTCACTCAGTGTTCGATTTACACCGGACTGAAGATGTGCTGACTTCAGTGCTTACCAATGAGAACTTCAATAGGCTAGACTCAGACTTGTTGGATCCTCGTCCAGAGGATCTGCTGGATGAGATTAAAGAAATAAAGGATGCTGTCTCGTCATAATATTCTACTTGTGTTCCTTATAAACCAAGCCACATGGCAACTCCTTATCTTCTGTTAAGGGATTCCAAAGTGCATTCTGGAATTGGAAGGGAAAAGAATTAAGCAACTGGGGTCACTTCTGCTGCTTAGCCTGATGCAAACTGTGCTGCAAAGGATAAAGAATACATATAATGGCTACAATAGTTCAGTGACATTCAGTTTAATTTTGGAGTTCAAATTCCATGCTGGTTTGGGAATAAAAGTCCAGAAATGGAAACCTAAAACCACCCAAAGTAACCATTCATCTCTTGGATCATCAGGAAACAGAACAGAGTAGATTTTCTCCGGGAAACGAGACCCACTCTCTTTACCCAGTGTCCTACGTAATTCTTAAATTACTAAAGCATGGTACAAACACATTTACAACATGAGGTATGTAGTTAAATGAGAAAAAAAAAGTCAAGGCTCGGCTCTGCTGCATCTGAACAGTTGAGCAGATTGTCATATCTCCCTGCTGCAACAAAACATGAAATGTACACAAGGTACTAGAGAGAGCAGCTAGATTGTATACCAAACACATCAGCACCATTGGGAACAGAAAAAAACTAGGGCACTAAGTACAATCTTGTACATAAAGGAGGTTAGAAATGAAAACTCTCCAAGATATCTGCAGTTATTTAAATCAAGAAACTTGTCGTGAAAGATGATTAAAACTATATTTAAAACAATTCTGTTTCATCAAGAAACATTCATATTATTTAATATACTTATTTTCTACTCTGAAGGATGGGGCTAACTGCAGCTGCTTTTGGCCCCAGAGGAAAAGCTCTTTGAGGGATGTGGTTTGAAAACAGGCCTCCAGTATAGTACTTCAGATTCTTGAAGCCCGTTGCTTTAGTTGGGAGCACAGTAAATAGAGAGTGTATCCTGGGCTCAGTTCAGCGAAATTAGAAAAACACCAACTATCTCTGGTGTTGACAACAGAGTGGAATGTGGAGATGAGACTACATCAAATCAGCAATGATATGTTGAATGGCAGTGCAGACTAGAGGAACTAAAAGACCTGCTGCTGCTCCCAATTTATCTGTTTATCTTAAGAACCTGCAGTTGGGCTTCTTCAGCTGTGCACTAATACAGACAATTTGAGCAAAAATGGCAATTGGTCTCATGCATTGTCACACAAAGTCTCTACAGTATGTGCTAGAGACAGACACTAACACACTGTCACAGTATCTTGTGCTGGATCATAAACATGCATCACATTTGGTCATCAGGTGGTGTGGCTGCGAGTTGGCCCTCAGAATCTCTAGCAATAGAAAAGGACCGTTGCTCAATAGCAAATAAAAGAGAGTGCAGCACACAAATGTAATTTTACTGGAGTATAACACAAGAATACTTCCTGTGCGCGACTGATATTCTTGGGAGCAGTGAAAAAGCTTTTGTAATTGGAATAACAGAGCACCTAAGTCTTGAATGTTATTGAAAGAAGATGCATTGAAGAGCCCCAGAGACATTTATAAAAGGAAGACATGAGAGAAATAAGACTTGTCCCTAGAGAACATTGTATACCTAGATTACAGATGGCTCTCAAGGATGCTGACAAAACATTGAAATCAGAAAAAATAGGCTGCTGCTAGAATTAGACATTTAGAAAAATGTATAAATAATAATAAAAATGATTTCACATCCATTTTCTAATTGTTTTTAGATTTGCAAAGCCAAACTGTGGCACGGCTGACAATCTGTCAGGCACAACCCTTTCTCTCAACTTAGTCACTGTTTGATCTACCAGGCCACAGAATTTATATATCTTCAGCTACATCCAATATTCACTCTAAGCTGTTTGGCTACTCAAAGGGTCTATTCACATTGATTGCTGTCCCAAAGTATTTACTGACAGTTTCTCCAGCCATTGCCATGCACAGACCTCAGAAATCCATACAGCAGCTGGAGAAATTACGGGGAATGTATGCTACATCCCATCTAACCACCCTCTCTAGGTTACTGCTACTCTGTCACCAGTTCCCACTAGTCACCAGCATTGTGTCATTATCCAGTAGGAGAACATCACATAAAGGCAAGCAATCAGATAATTCAAACATGAGCCTTTATTTAAAAGCACCAAAACTGAAGACAAACAAAACAGAGATGGTGTAGTTTGCACCCATAATGCTGGCATCATGACCAGTGACTTTTTTTTACATTCCACAATGGTCTGCTGCATCCAGCTCTTATCTGCTGTCATGAGGTCCTTGTGTTGCCCAATACAGCTGAACTTTGACACATAGAAGGAGTTCCCTCCTTCCCAACGTTCTACTCCTCGGAAGACTGAGCCGGCCCCACCCCGCACACCCTCAGTTCCTCAGTGTCTACAACAACACCTCATTACCTGCTCAAGGTGTACAGAACAGAGCAGACCAGGATAGCGAGGCATATTCAATACAGGCTATAGTGGAGGCCTCCACCTCCCGCCAGTTACGACCAGTCCAAGCGGCAGATCATCTTCAGCGCCTTCACACTTAGTCCAGCCTGCTCTTAGTCAAAGCATGGAGAGTATTGTATCTGCATTCCATAATGGGAACACGAGCCATGGCTATAATGGATAGCTCGTGCCTCCTTAATAATCTTGTCCTCCATGAAGTTGGAGAAATGGTAGCTGCAAGAGTAGTGGATACACACCTCCAAGAAGTGATCACCTGGATATTAATCAAACAGAACCCCTTCCTATTGTGAATTCTGAATGTTGCAGTATGGCACTTTGCAACATGCGTATGTAGTCAATGGCACCCTGTACATGGTGAGCAGGGAGCCAGCCATATTTCCAAATCCTACTACTCAGGCTACAGGTCTAACCTGGCCATTGAGGACGAGTGTGGTCTTTCACAGGTGACATCAGTCAGTGTCCTGGTGCATTGTGGGTACACAATTGATAATTCCCACATAGGAAGGACGCAGAAGCCTATTACACCCCAGATTTTTGACTGACTTCAATGAGTACCTCCTGGACCTGACTGACCAGACCCCTGACAATTGTCTTTGCAGCACTCCAAGTAACACAATATCATTCCCCCGAATACTAGGCTGGCTCTACGGAACTGTTGTCCAATCTCCAGACTGTAATCGGACAGATTCTCCAGCCGTGAGCAGCCCAATCAGATGAAGGACCATACTCAAGTTTTTGGACAGTGTGCAGATGGTGCCTCTGTCTGACCATACCAGGACTCTCTGACAGCAGCAACCCCATGACTATACTGAGAAGTAGTCCCCACCCAGTTTCCAATATGGCCATTTGGTTCAATAAACATGCAGTTTGTTTGCCACACAGGAAGCCCGCACATGCTTCCCACATGCCTGGATTAGTTCAGCTCTAACGACACTCAGGAAGTTTAACACCATCCATGACAAAGAGCCTATTTGATTGTTTGTGGATGTGGTAGCAAGCACTCCCTCCAACACCAATGATCAGGAGCAATAGTGTGTACCATCTACAAGATGCACAGCAGAAATTCACAAAAATTACTTAGACCACGACCACAACCACTGCCATATGGAAGGGCAGCAGATACACGGGGCTATAACCATCTGCAAATTCCCTGCCAAGCTACTCACCACCCTGACTCAGAATTATATCAGTTCCTTCAGTGCTGCTGGATCAAAATTCTGGACCTCCCTCTGCAATGGCATTGTGGGTCTATATACTTTCAAGTGCACTTTGGTTTTTATTCCTTCGTAGAATGCGGGTGTCACTGGCTGACCAGCATTTATTGCTCATCCCTAGTTGCCGTTTAGAAGATAGTGGTGAGTTGTCTTCTTGAAATGCTGCAGTCCATATGCTGTCCACAATGCCCTTAGGGCAGGAATTCCAAGAATTTGACCCAGTGACAATGAAGGAATGCTGATATATTTCCAATTCAGAATGGTGAATGGAAATTATAGGTTGTGGTATTTCCATGTATCTGCTGCCCTTGACCTTCTAGATCAAAGAGGTCATGGGTTTGGAAGGTGCTGTCTAAGGATCTTTGGAGAATTTCTACAGTGCAACTTGTAGAAAGTACATACTACTGAGCATTGTTGGTGGAGAGGGTGGATGTTTATGAATGTTATACCAATCAATCCTGGATTTGTCCTGGATGGTGTCAAGATTCTTGAGTGTTGTTGGAGCTGCACCCACCCAGGCAAGTGGGGAGTATTCTGTCACATTCGTGACTTGTGCCTGACCTCTGAGGAGCAAGAAGGCTAATTACTGGTTGCAGTATTCCTAGCTTCTGACCTGCTGTTATAAGCACTGTGTTTATTGGTGAGCCCAGCTGAGTTTCTGGTCAATGGTAACCCCAAGAATATTAATTGTGGGGGATTTGGTGATGGTAACACCATTGAATGGTAAGTGGTGGTGGTTAGATTGTCTCCTATTTGAGATGGCCATTGCCTGGCATTTGTGTGGTGCAAATGCTTCTTGCCACTTACCATCCCATCACTGCAGAGGTTCAAGAAGGCAGCTCACCTCTTAAGGGCACTAGAGACAGGCAATAAAAGTTCCCATGTATCTGCTGCCCTTCTACATGGTAGCGGCTGTGGATTTGGAAGACATGATCCAAAGAAACTTGGTGAATTTCTGCAGTGCATCTTGTGGGTGGTGCTGCTGCTGCTGATCATTGGTGTTGGAGACAGTGATTGGCACCGTATCCACAAACAATAAAGTGGGCTACTTTGTCCTGAATGGTGTCAAGCTTGAGTGTTTTGAGAGCTGAATTAATGTGCCGGCTTCCTGCATGGCGAAAAAACTGCATGAATGAATCAAAAGAAAATTGCAACAAATTCAGATTCCACACATGCCAAGCACATGCCAATCAGTTTGTCAGTGCACTGACTTCCAGTTCCAGAAGCATCTGCCATGCACATACCTCAAAAGTCCATTCAGTGGGAATAAAAAAGTACAGAGAACATGTCCTGTGCATCTGTGCAGAAAAGCTAGTCAGGATGGTAGTATGGATCACCTTTGGCTCTGGCTGAAGCAACCAGCATGGCACAACACAGTAAGACAAGGCAAGGCATGGATGCTGTGAGCATGCAGTCAATCTTGTCGTCAGCTAAGTGGCTGGGGGCTAAGAAAGTAAGTGAGCAGCCCTGAGATGCAGCCTCATCCTATATGTGAGCTGGGTGCCTTTCCCGGCATGCAAAGTCCGTGAGCAGTCTTTCAATTGCTAGTTGCCAATGCAGACTGCAATGCAATTCTGTACTTCCTAAGGAAGTTTACCGTGATGGTCAGGAGGGTTTGGTGAATGTCAGATGCCAATATCTGTGGACTAAGGGTGTGTGCACTGATAGCCATGGATCGTGCCCTGAGGTGCTCTTTCGTGCTGAGTATCATAGAACTTCCTCATACCCAGGGATGAGCTGAAGCTGCCAGGTACTCACTGACTTCCATGCTGAGAATTCTTGACATCTTCTTAGGCACATTTGGTAACAAAGGAAACTGATTAGTGAGGTGATTCGCAGCATTGATAAGGTGTTTTACAAGCTATTACATGCTTCAAATTTCCAGCATCCGCAATTCTTTGTTTTTTTTTTTGTTTATTGGAATGTTGGTCCTTATTTCAAGGGGGTTGCTACTATTATTAGTAGGTAAGTCTTATAACGACTGTACAAGGTGCTGGTGAGACCACATCTGGAGTACAGTGAGCAGTTTTGGTCCCCTTTCTAAGGAAAGATGTCATTTCACTAATGTAGTTCAGAGAAGGTTTACTTGGATGATCCATGGTATGGAGGAATTGTTTTATGAGCAAGGCTAAACAGATTGGGACTGTACTCATTGGAATTTAGAAGAATGAGCAGTGATCTCATTGAAACATAAAGGATTCTTAAGGGGCTTGACAGGGTAAATGCTGAGAGGATGTTTCCCCTCATGGGAGAGTCTAGTACCAGAGGGCATTTTCACAGAATTAAGGAGCACCAATTTAAGACTGAGATGAGGAGGAATTTCTTCTCTCAAAAGGTTGGGTGTCTTTGGAACTCCATCCCACTGAGAGTTTTAGGGACAGAATCCATGTGGATATTTACGACTGAGATAGATAATTTCCCCATGCTCAAGAATCTAAGGGTTGCAGAGAAAGGGCAAGAAGGTGTATGTGAGGAACACTGGATCAGCCATGATCTCATTGAATGGTGGAACAGACTCGAGGGGCCAAATGGTTTACTCCTGGTCTTATTTCTTATGGCCTTATGAAGCTTAAAAATCAAGATAAATTGGTTCACAATTATCTTCTTGTTTCAAGGAACAGTTCCAACATCCTCCAGAGCGAATTTAAATATTGAGAACAAGCCCAGCAAAAAGTGCAAAAAATTTATTCAAGGTAGTATAATCTGCAAAATCCATAAACATTAAAATATTTGGTTACAAAAGCATAATATACAAACATTTTCTTTTATAGATTCCCTTAGCTGTTTGTTCCAAATGTAGCAGATACATACCCCAAAGTAAGGTGACTAGTTAATAGTTTTGAAGTAAAGTTGCAAAGATGAGAACAGCAAATCAACAGATTTTTCGGTTTCACCCAAGCTATAAGAACTCAGCAGACTGGAGTCTGTGAATGACAGCACAGAATTCTGTGTGGCATTTCAGATGTATAAATTTAGAACTGCAGTGTTGTAAAGGAAAAACATATAAAGGGACGCTCTATATCTTTCAATACAACGGCTGAATTAGTTGGTGTGCAGAAGTATTTTGATGCATGGTGATCATACTTTGACTTTTTCTTCCTGAGAGGAAGTTCAATTTTCCTCTACATTCCTGACCTCACATCATTTTCCTCTGCCCTTTTAGTGAGCCTGCAATGCATAGTGTATAATACAGTACCGTACCTGAGGTCTGGTTTCACATTTTATATGAGGAATGAAAACTGCATTCCCATTTTGGTCTGGTGGTGCTGAGTGTTGGAAGGCTTAAGAGGTTGTGAAGAAAATGAAAAGCCTGCTGAGGAGACAGGAGCATTATGAAAGATGTGTGAAGTGCTTACATATCTTCAAAAGACACTATTAGGGCTGTATTGTAAGGTAGATATGTTTTTATTTCATCATAAGGTTCTTTTAGAATTAGAATCCCTACAGTGTGGAAACAGGCCCTTTGGCCCAACAAGTCCACACCGAACCTCAGAGCATCCCACCCAGACCCACCCCCCCCGACCTACACCGCCCTGAACACTACAGGCAATTTAAGCATGGCCAATCCGCCTAACCTGCACATCTTTGGACTGTGGGAAGAAACCGGAGCACCTGGAGGAAACCCATGCAGACACAGGGAGAATGTGCAAACTCCACATAGACAGATGCCCGAGGCTGGAATCAAACCTGGGTCCCTGGTGCTGTGAGGCAGCAGTACTAACCACTGAGCCACCGTGCCACCCTTTTGTGCTGCAAAGATAAGTTAATCCTTTCATTGACCAGCATTGTAATTGTTCACGTGTTACGTACTTTTTCATTGAAGCAAGTACCATAGGTATTAAAAAAATTCAAAATGTACTCTGCTGTCGTGGTTTTGGAACCTGAATTAGTTGGACTGGCAAACCTAGCTGTGTTTTTTAAAACTTTGCTTCTGAAGGTAGAAAATAATGGTCTGCATCTGTTTGCCCACCATTGATTAACAGATAAATTGCTTTGAAATGGAAATTGCTATCTGTTCTGTCAGTGAAGCTGGAAATGTTTGTTATGATAATATTCCATTGTGAACGTTTGGCTGGGTTTCAGAATCGCAAGTGGCCTTGTTGATCCAAGAACTGCTGAAGCTTTTACAAGCCTATAAAGTAGAATATGTTTTTAATGTGGTTTCTTGTGAAAAATAAAAGACTAATCGGCACTTAATTGATTTCTGTTGGGCTTTTTGGTCTAATATCAATGATAGTGAATTTGAATTCAGTTATTTGCCTAGATCAAACATCTAAACAATATTTCAAGATAATTCTCACTGTTACTGCATGTGTTCTGAGAACTGTACATGGTGGATACTGGGCATGTGGCTATGAAATATACTTCAGAGAAGTTGAGGATACATGGCAGAATGTAACTGACATGGGAAGTGTAAGGCGACATGACAGATGGGAGAATGGTTCAGATTAAAGAATGTTTGAAGCTGGGTTAATGTACTGGAGAACCAAGATGACCCTTCTATACCTACGTATTTTATCAAGGCTTGCAAAATAGACACTGAGATTGACTCTAGTGTGAAAAGGTGAAAATTCCTTATGAAGTCACACTTAGTACAGGTGTGCAGTTTGCAAATCGCAGAAGAGCACAGGTTAAGTTTACCAAAGTTCAGAAGAGCCCAACGTAAACCCACTTTTGAACTGCAAAAATTATGCAAAGGTTTAAGACCAACAGCACAAGACACAAGAAGAGGCAAAGGAATAACCATCCAATCTGTGGCCTTCCAGTAATCTCTGATTCAAGTATCTGTTTCCTACTGCTTTACAAGTCTGGGATCCATCAGTATCTTGAATGCCCAAAATGCGCCCCAATGTCTGTTTTATATTTATTTCACATTTGTATACAATAGCTTAAGTCACCCAACCATGACTAAAACAAAAGGATAATATTAGCTCTAAAGGAGAATTATATGAAGAAGCTAGAAAAAGTAACAAGCCTAAGTACTGGAAGCAATTTGGAATTCAGCAATGGAGGGCCTAGAAGTTGATTAAAAGGGGAAAAAATGAGTTTGAGAGGAAACTTTGAAGGAACATAAAAGCAGACTGTAAGAGCTTCTACAGGTATGTGCAAAGAAGATTAGTGTAGACAAATGTTAGCCACTTATAGTCTGAAGCGAGAGAATTGGTAATGCAGAACAATGAAATGGTATAGCAATTAAACATGTACTTTAGTTTTGTTTTCTCAGAAGATGAATATGAACTATCTTAATTTGATCAGACCACAGTATTGCCGCTAGACCTACTTATCTCCCTCACACTCAAACCTGTGCCTCTAAATTTACCCTTGTTTACCTTTTGCAAATTTTGATACCCGTGCTGAAACATCCATTGTCCTTCCATCATGTGCAATCAGCATAGAAATAAAATGACAAATGAACAGCAACTTTAACACAATTGCCTTTAGTCAAAGCTATATATGATTCTGACTCAATTGGTGAGTTCAGACATCATTATAAAAATCATTATAATCTATTATGCAAAAATGAAACAAAATTCACAAAGAATTCAATGGATCTTTAGTTAATGAACTTCAGTGCATTCTTCACTGCTATACAGGATTATATCACAGTTCCTGTACACTATTGGCCTAATATTCCACATTGTTTGCATGTAAGAACACCCTTTTCTTCTGCAGCCTGCAAATTGCACTTTCAATTGGAAAATGGGTACCAGAATAGTCAAACCACACCTGGAATATTGTGAAGAGTTTTGGTCCCTTACCTAAGGAAAGATTTACTGGCATTGGAGACACTCCAGAGAAGGTTCAGTAGGTTAATCTGAGTGTGGAGAGATTATTTTATGAGGAAGGATTAAGCAGGTTGGGCCTGTACTTATTGGAGTTTATAAGAATTAGGGGAAACCTCATTGAAACGTATGAGATTTTTAGTGGGCTTCACAGGGTCAGTGCTGAAAGGTTGTTTCTTCATGTGCGAGAGTCTAGGACCAGATGGTATAATCTCAGAGGAAGGGTTGAATATTTAAGACAGTGATAAGGAGGAATTCCTTCTCTCAGAGGGAAGTGATTCTGTGGAATTCTTTAAGGTAGAGTGTTGCTGAGGCTAGGTTGTTAAGTATATTCAAGGCTCATGAGAAAAAGCCAGGAAAATTGATTTAAGATTATCCATGGTCTCATTGAATGGCCCACTTCTGCTACAATGTCTCATGATCTCATGGATTCTTTTATTTACTAGTTGTCAGGAAGCTGGTAGAATTAGCATTTATTCCAACCTCTAGTTGTGTGCCCATTATTACCCACCATATTCTCAGGGCCACTTACAGATGGACCACTGGTGCCCATATTTAAAATAATTGGTAGAAGGATTAGAGGGGTCACTCAAAAAATGTTTCCATCCAGATGGTGTTAGGTGTCTAGAATTTGCTGTCTGGTTTGATGGTGGAGGCAGAATCATTCAACCTGCAAGGTTACAGATTAGGTGCTGGAAAGTTGAATAAGATTTTAAGAGACATTGGGCTGAATGGTCTTGTTCTGGGCTTTTCTAACTTTTCTTTAGTTTTATGCAATTGGAATTATATTTGGGACATGCTGAGCAAGGATGCTTCTCTGAAGCATAATAGTGAACCAGTTTTTTTTAAAATAGCAATCCATGTAATTTATTAATCAGGTCACACATTACTCATCCTCCTGAAGCACTGGAGTTGACACTTTAATTCATTGTTAGATGCTGAAAAATCTTTTCAGAAATTATAATAGAAAACCGTAAGTTTGCCATTTTGGAGTAATTATTGCCTTATTTGTTCCTGTCATCTCGCACCTTTCTTTTTTGGTAACCTTTCCCCACCTTCTACTTACAGATGTGCAAAACATTTTGCAAGTCTTCTCTGTTGTTAACGAGAAATCACTTGAAGCTTAATTTTGCTTCAAGTTTGAGGGATCTTGCAGTAGTAGGTTAGATTTTGTCTGATTTAATTTGCAGTTCATATGAAGTGGTAGTGAAGGAAATGCCCTCCTACAATTGCATTCAATTGCACACTCTTTATTATTTCTGTAGTGTTGTTCATTTTGCATTCCTTGGTCGAAATATTCTTTTTTGTGATGTTAGACATTATTTAGGCAAACTCCTGGACCGTACTTCCTCTTTTTGAATGTGCTGATAGCAAGACTGCAATGAAACAAGATTAAGCAGTTAGAAGGTAATCTGTATCAGCCTAGAGCAAAACCTAACCACATAAAATGTTTTTTTTCACATAACATCATTGTGAACTGTTCCCAAGTTCAGCCTCTGCTCAATAATAGCAGTTTCAACTCTGAATCAAAAATTAATGGTTTCAATTCATACTCCAGAGACTTGAACACATAATCCACACTGGCATTTCAGCACAGCTGAGGACATGTTATACTGTTAGAGGTATCATGAAATAGTGTAACCATCTGCCTTCTCAGATGGATGTAAAAATCCCATCAACTGTTTAAAGAGCAGTTATGGAACCATACAGGACAGAAGAGGCCCTGCAGCCCACTAAATCTGTGTGCTAAAGTTCTCCCCTTTTTTCTGGCCAATATTTATTCCTCAACCAACATGCAAAACAGTTGAACACCTACCCCATTGCTGTGCGCAAAATGGATGCTATTTTTTCTATATTACAACATTTTAGAAACATTTTGGAACATCCTAAGATCATAAGAAGCTGTACATAAATGCAAGTTGTTTTTCATATACAATTATTTCAAAATGTGGTTATTTTCAGACAAATAAATATGGCGATTTTGCCCATAAAAATGAAACAAGACAAATGATTAGTAATCAATTATTATTGATGTTGTTTGTTAGTTAAAGAAAATCAATTGATTTTGCTATCCATGTCATTCCATTTGAAATACACAAACAGGGCTTTGGGACATTGATTTAGTGCCTCCACCAGCAGATAGCTCCTCTAATGATGCAATCCACCTTCAGTAGTCTTCATTAACTACACAAGCTCTTTTGCAAGATTTACACCCCCAATCTTGAGGAGAGAATCTGGATAATAACAATTTTATCTCTACAACTCTAAAAATGTAAAATCCCAGTCTGATGTTAACATGACTCACTTATGCCTCAGAATATAAAATAGGTGAAATGCCACTCCTGCCACTCAGCGAATAATGCAGACTAACACTCCAGTGCAGGACTGAAGGACTGCTACACAATCAGGATACTGTCTTTCAGAAACTATGTTAAACCTGTTCAGATGCGCTAGAAAGGTGGAGCGCTCGGTGCAGCATGGGGCGACATCTACCTAACACTCCTTCCTCAGCCAAAACTAGGTGCTAGATATTCACCTGCACATCTGTTAATGTGGTATATTGTATCCGCTGTTCCCGGTGTGCCCTCCTCTACATCGGGGAAACCAAGCGGAGGCTTAGAGACTGCTTTGTGGAGCACCTATGCTCAGTTCGTGACAAACGACCACACCTCCCAGTCGCGAACCACTTCAACTCCCCCTCCCACTCCTTGGACGACATGTCCATCCTGGGCCTTCTCCAGTGCCACAACAATGCCATCTGAAGGTTGCAGGAACAGCACCTCATATTCCGCTTGGAAACCCTGCAGCCCGATAGTCTCAATGTGGACTTCACAAGCTTCAAAATCTTCCCACCCCCGACCTCATCCCAAGACAGCCCATCTTATCCCCGCCTCCTTGACCTGTCCATCTTTTCTCCCACATATCCCCCCCCCTCCCTCCCTACTGACCAACCCCCATCCCAACTCCCTACCTACACTCACCTATACTGGCTTCATCCCTGCCTCCTTGACCTTGTCCACCTTCTCTCCACCTATCTGCTCCTCTTATCCACCTTTCATCATTGCCTCCCCCCTCTCTATTTATTTCAGAGTCCCGTTCCCCTCCCCCATTTCTGAAGAAGGGTCCAGACCCGAAACGTGAGCTTTCCTGCACCTCTGATGCTGCCTGGCCTGCTGCGTTCATCCAGCTCCACACCTTGTTATGCTAGATATAGGGAGTGTTGCACTGTTAGAAATTGTATCTTCTGCAGCTTTACTAGACAAAGTCCATGTTTTTTTGGTTGATGAATAAAGTAATCAAAAGTACCATTTTAAGAGCAAGAGAGATTTCTCCTAAAAACTTTTTTGGTTATTTATCATATTGGTGCTTGTTGGACCTTATATATAAAAATGGCTGCCGTGTTTACCTACATGACAGTAACTGCATTTCAAGTAATATAAAGCACTTTGGAAAGTTTTAGACATAACACAATGTAAAAATGTTAACTTTTCTTGCCAATTCTCATCCTTGACTCAAACCAGTCTTTTTGAACAAAAAAAAGTGTAAGTTTTGTTTTTAAACTTCATGCTCATTGACACAGGTGGCATGGTGGCTCAGTGGTTAGCACTGCTGCCTCACAGCGCCAGAGACATGGGTTTGATTCCAGCCTCGGTTGACTGTCTGCATAAAGCTTGCTCCAGTTTCGTCTCAGAGTCCAAAGATGTGCAATTAGGTAGGTTGGCCTTTATGAAACACAGTGTTACAGGGATAGGGCAGAGGGTTGGTCTAGGTGGGATGCTCTTCTGAGGGGCTGTATGGACTCAATGGGCCAAATGGCCTGTCTCCACACAGTAGGGGTTATATGATTCTATAACATAGAGGCAGAATTTATTGCCTGTCATCAATTGCTACTGTGTGTCTTGTTAGGTCACTTTTGAAAAAGAAAGTACAAAAGACTGATTTTCTGCTAGAGGCTGGAATGGATCATTACCCTCGATAATGATACTTTGATTTAATTTTGATAAGTTTCCATTAATCCTTTGACTTTTTGTTTTTGTTACAATGCTGCACCAGAACATTTTCTTATAAAAAATGTAGTAACAGACCATCCAGCCCTAAGGTCAACGTTATCGCAGGAGTTGCATATAGGACAGCAAGGCTGATTTATTTCCTCGAAGGACATTGGTGAATCAGTTGCATTTTCACAACATCTAAAAAATTCTTGGTTCGTGTCAATAACAAAATGGAATTAAAATTATGAGAGTCATGTTGGAGTTAAAGCTTAACAACTGTACACTGACAGTAGGTGGTCCTTCATCTCCTATAAAATACCCTTCAACATTAGATAAGAGACATATTAGCTCCATATCACCAGAACAGATTGCTGCTAATGGAGATTATGCCAGCTACACTAACTCACATCAAGGGCAGTAAGCAAGAAGTCATTCATTCCGCCCTCAGTGGAAGGATCCATCATGTCCCGTATCAAGTGGAGTTCTGCACCCAAATGCAAGATTCTGTAGTGGAGGGAAAAGTCAAATATGAGTCAGTTCTGTTAATTTAGTGTTGGTCAGCTCCATTACATTAAAATATTGTCACCAAATGACTATTATTTCTTTCTAAACAATCCCTGGTAAGTCAAAGCATGGATGAGACGTTGATTAAGCATTCCTAGATTAGGTACAGTTAGATTTTGATGGAATAAGCATCAAACATTCTCAAGGTAATTTACATCAAGGGCTAAAAACATAACAAATATCCCTCCATGCTATCGCATCAGTCACTCTTGAAGGGATTAAAATAGGGATGAGACAGAGTTAAACTCCCTCTTTGCTGTTTTGTCATGCTCCCTGGGTAGTGGAACAGGTAATTGCAATGAATTGTCCACAGAACGTAAAATAGGAACAGTAATAGACCATATGGCCTATTAAACCTTCTCTGTCAAGGTCATGGCTGATACAATGGAAACCTCAAAACCACATTCCTGCATAATCCCGATATCCTTTCACATGCCTATACCTTACTTAACAAGAATGTACCTGCCTTTGCCTTAACAAAATGCAAGAACTCTGTTTCCACCGTCTTTTCAGGGAGTGCCAAAGACTGAACCTCAGAAAAATATTCACCTCATTTGTTTTAAATTGGTGACTCCCACAACTCTTAATTTGACCAGAGTCAACATTAACAGTTCGCAATTGCTGAAAATGAGGAACTACAGGAGTTGTAGAAGGTAATTATCCAGGGATGGTCTTTCAGTATTAAAGGAGTACATGAGAAAATTTGCTAATTTTGGTTTTACAGAGATGAACTTTGTATATCACAAGTCATTTTCAAGGGCAAACAAATTCTAATACCAAAGCATTTAACCAAGATATCATGTCCATGTTATAGCAGGGACGCAGGGGTATCAAATGTACATGAAGGCTAGCACTTGAGTCTGTGTACTGGCCAGGGATGAAACAGGAAATTCAATAACTTCCGAATGCATGTGATATGCCAACCATATCAACCCCAGCATGTAGTGCTCCTCTACAACTACACAGTGTTGCACCCACTTCTTGCATAAAAGTTGTAACATACCTATTCACAGTGCACAGGTACATGACAAATTTGTGATAGATTACTTCCGCAGATTTCTCATTGTTTGGCAAATTAGCAACGCAACAGGTGTAACCATTGTTGATATGTTGAGCGTCATTTTCAATTTATTTGGTATCCCGGATTAGCTAATGTCTGAGAACAGACCTGACTGCATGCTTACTAGTTAAAGATATGCGTATGAAGTGGATAATGATCCATGTCCATGCTCAAACAGTCTAACGGAAAGAATTGTCCATACTATTAAATCAGTGATTAAGTATCAAGCAAAGCAAGATTTCCGCATTACATTGCTGCATTTTCAAATTACAGCAATGGAGATGGGACTAACAACCCGTCACAGCCAATGCTTGGACAGCAATTATGAACAATCTTGACCAGCAATGAATTGCCTAACCCATTCGAAGACATAGCACAATGAAAGGGATACAGGAGGGAGGATCAGGTAGAGAGAACTAACAAAACTGCACACTAGGCAAAGAATGAGAGTTAGAAATACAAATACTTGGATGACAGTAAAGGTTTCTAAAAATATGCACAGGCCACATAAAGTCATTACTGATCATGGTCATACATTGCAAAGGAGGAGAAACCAACTGAGACCAGTGTACGACACACCAAACATTCACAAAGACATTGAGGAAGGGAACTCATGATGATAATGATTGTGTGGTGATGTCAAGTGACAGCAACCAGCAACAAGACGACCAAGTTGCCAAACAAGTCCAACAGAGGACAACATGTACTTCCCCAGACAAGTATACAATCACTAGATCGGGGTGAGTTGTCAATCCTCCAAAGCATTTCACTGAATTTTGAAATGTTAGTCTTATAAATTCTGTTTTATGTGTTTGTCTAATTATTGAATTGACAGCACATGCCCATGTACGACTATGTAATCCCTGTTTGGGATTAGTTTTTAATCTTTGACAAAAAGGGTCTGTTGTATGATCTTGTGAGATCAATGTGTCAAGTACGTTAAGTGTTAAGAGACACGCTCATGATCTCATCACTATCATATTCCATTTTACTCAGATCACTTGAAGCATGATTTTCTATTGGAAGCATGTTCCTCTGTTTAATATTATCCCAGACATCAGTGTACCTGATGGATGTGATGTTTATATTTTGTAGTTGTTTGAAAGATGTCTATCAGTTTTTCAAAACTATGATATCCAAACCTAGTTTTTTTACGCTAAGGGAGATAACACATACATTGCTGCATCAGATAAACCACTTGCCTTCCTCCTCTCCGTATACCTCAATTCCCTGAGAGATTAGAAATCTGTTGATTTCAATCTTAAATATAGTCAACAATAGCTCATCTACAATGGTCTAAGGTAAAGAATTCCATGATGCAAAATAACTCGATCAAAGTAATTTCTCATCTCATGCTAAATAATTGACCCTTAACCTGTACCCTGTCAAGCACCTTCATAATCTTGTGTGTTTCAATGAAATCCCTATCCATTCTTCCAAACCCCAGAGCAGTCTCAGTTTACTCAGCCTCTCTTGTAGGACAATTCCTCATTAAAGGAACAAAGTGAACAAACATTCTCTGTACCATTTCCAACGAAAGTATGATTCTTCCTTAGATGTGGTCACCAAAACTATGCACAGTAAATGTAATTCTGAGATTATGCTCTGAGACATTATTTACAATTAAAATATGAACATACGACAAGATACACAGGTTCCAGTAGGTGAAAGACAAGCTTCAAAGCTATAAGCCTCATCAATGATTGACAGATGGAAGAATCCGTTGAATAGGGAAATGGGAACGAAAGTCCAAGAATAATTTCGCAATCAATTTGGTATTTATGGGAAGGCTATTCAATTAATTAGGGAGAAGCTTCCCCCATCTCACTATCTAATGTTAATAAACATGTGCTCCGATCTATATTCTTTTAGAGTAATGCCCCAATTAGTTTCAAAATATTGACTATTCAATGATATCCCAAAACAATGCTTTCTTTCCAAAACACATCACACCCCAGATGTTATGACTCATTCAAACCATCACAGTGCTGTGAAATTCTACCTCTTACCTTGCCCTAGAAACCACATAAACAAGCAACGGTAGTAGGTCATCCATGGAGAGACTGTACTGCCTCTTTAGCACTCGAGTCACTGTGCCCTCAATCTCATGATACGTTTTCATGATGGTGTTCAGCTTTTCCTGAGGGTCTGCTGTAGTACTGTAGAGAGAGTTTCATTCTTGGCAAATTATATTTTTCACAACTGCAGGCTAAATCTTTTCCTATTATGAAGATTTGTTTATGTTCAGTTCTTAGATGCCAACCACTAAGAGCATTGGTCCCCAATGTTGCTAAGTGGTAAAGGATCATACTTCAGCACTTTGATAAATTGATTGGAAAAATGGTCAACATTACGCAGAGATTACGAAAGACAGTGTTTGTATTCACTCATGAAATATGGGCATTGCTGGCTGGGCTGGCATTTATTGCCGATCCTTAATTGCCCCTTAAATCAAGTGGCTTGCTAGGGCTATCTCAGAGGCAAATTAGAGTCGTCCGCATTGCTGTGGGTCTGGAGTCATGTGTAGGCCAATCTAGGTAAGGACAACAGATTTCCTTTTCTTCCTTAAAGAACACCAGTGAAACAGATGGGAAATTACAACAACCGGCAGTAGTCACCATTTGGCTAGTTCAATTCCAGATTTTTATGGAGTGCAAATTTCACCATTTCCATTGGTGGGGTGGGGATTCAAACCCATAATCCTAGTACTTAAGTCTGGATTTCTGGATTCCTAGTCTAATAACATTACCACCATGCTATTGCCTCCTCCAGTGATTCCCTGAATGGTATGGAGCTGCATGTCATGGTGTCATTTCAGTATTCTACTTTGGAATACCCATTCAATAAAACCACAGTTCCCTTCTTAGGGCCTACCTTATCTTTTGGAAACATAAGATGGCAGAAGTGAAGCAGACGTCTTTCACAACAGAGATTCTCTGTGTACAAAACACAAGATTTTCCACCCTTAGTGTTGTACAAACATGTATTGTTGATCCACCACCATGTTCAGTCTCCATTACAATTCCAAATAAAATCATCTAGCTGGGTCAGAAGAAGAATCTCAATTTCCTTGCAGTTTCATCAGGTCACCGTTTACATGCAGTAGACCATCTATTTATTTCTATTGCATTTTCAATGCTCTCAAATTTAGATACAATCAAAAAAGTTTAATATCTTAATTCTAAGTACCTCAATTATAACATTCAATCTCCTTAAATCAATGGGAAAAAGCCACAAAGCCCTAACTGTATTATTGTACTAAAAGCTTTATTCTTGTCTATTGTGTACTATATCTTTTCCAAGTCAAATATAGTTTTCCTTGTGATTCAAGGCCAAATTGCTATGAAGAGTCATGATTAATATATATGGAATTTCTTCATCCATTCCTTTTAATGCCGGGTGGGTGCGGGGATCAGCGGATTTTATGGAATTCTTAATCTTCAATCTTGTATTTTAAATGAACTATATTGCTTCATTTAAATTAATTTGAGTTGTCAGCATTGTTCTGTCCTCTCCCACTATGAAAATGTATAGAAAGGATTCATTTAACAATCAAGTCTGCCACTTTCTTTCATTCCTTATAATTTCATTTGCACCTGTAATTATCAAGCCCACCTCCTTTCTTATCACACTATTTCCCTCGATACATGCCTGAAAAAAATGCTATTAGGTTGAATAGCACCTGTAAGTTACAAGCGGGCCCATTAACTCAGCCAGCTAGCTGACTAAAGCGTGGTACTGAGTAAAGACAACAACACCAGTTCAATCACCATCCTGATTGTGGTAGTTTGTGAAGATCTGCCTCCTCACCTTTCCCCTTGCTTGTGAAGTGGCTACCCTCAAGCTATACATAAAAAAATCTCTAACGGAAAAAGATGTCTTTGGTTTTTTGTTGACTATAGCTTCTTACATTTTGTTGCACTCCTTGTGATCCAATATTGCTGTCTATAGCTCTTCAAGTCTGTTGGACTTTCAATTTTCTTTGCCTTCTAACTTGCTGGCATCTCTTGACTTATCTGTTGACCAATGCTATTTTGCCTTTAATTTAATCAGGATATTTCACTGGTTGGAGGACCCTAAAACATTTTGTATTCCAGTGGGTAGAAGGGGTGCTCTGTTTACTCAAACTGCTGCTGGACCAGCAATCCTTAAATGGTCCAGGGGCAGCACTAATGCAAGTCCCAAATATTTCAGAAACCAACCTTTAGCTCACCTTTCCAAGGACATGATTGGATCTCTTAGTTCTCTACATTCTAACCAACAAGTTTAATTTGACACAACAGATGTATAGTACAGTCCATCTGATCAGTTGTCAACTGGATGTTCATTGCAACTGAATATCAGCTTAACCTATACTCACCTCGACATAGCACACAAATGCAACTTTGATATTTGTTTTCCATGTCAGTCAACCAGCTGCTTTCTATGAATGAGTAGAATTGTTTCTATTTATTTATTGTATTTCTACAGTCAGCAGAAACAAGATTAAGAGTGGCCCAAAATTGATTAAATTATCATCCTCTCAAATCCAGGTAAAAGGAAGTTGTTGTATTCTAACCTGTTTGCTTGTCAGGTGGATGTCTTGAAGAGGCCACAAGTCTCTGTGAATTAGACAGGAATACAACAATAAAGATATTCAGGACAAGACTATTTTTAAAATCATATTCATGACTTGCACCTAATAATTTGGGCAGTCAGGCGATGAGCTAAAGTCAGGCGATGAGCCACTCACCCTATAACATGCAACAGTTCTCAATTCCTCCAATATCGTTCAGATTTTTGGCAAAATTCTTCCTTAGAGTCAGACTGAACAATCTGACCCAACAACGATAACAGTTGTATTTGCATAGTCTCACTTTATATAATTTCTCAGTGTTTTCTTAACTGAATCAATAAAGTTTTGAAGTGCACTATGTCACACTGATGGCAGATAGTTAAATAATGCATGTTCTTTGAACAGCACCCGGTAACCCTAACAGTGTTTACCCCACTGCGAAGCCTCTTCTAAGGATGCCTACCCTGAAGAAGTTACCCTCCTCCCTCCGGAAAAAATCCCACTTCCTACAGACAAAGGGGGTGGCCATGGGTACCCGCATGGGCCCAAGCTATGCCTGCCTCTTTGTAGGTTACGTGGAACAATCCCTCTTCCGTACCTACACTGACCCTAAACGCCACCTCTTCCTCCGTTACATTGATGACTGCATCGGCGCCGCCTCGTGCTCCCACAAGGAGCTCAAACAGTTCATCCACTTCATCAACACCTTCCACCCCAACCTGAAGTTCACCTGGACCATCTCCAACACTTCTCTCTCCTTCCTGGACCTCTCTGTCTCCATCTCGGGTAACCACCTAGAAACCGATGTCCATTTCAAGCCCACTGACTCCCACAGCTACCTGGAATACACCTCCTCCCACCCACCTTCCTGCAAAAATGCCATCCCCTATTCCCAATTCCTTCGCCTCCGCCGCATCTGCTCCCAGGATGAGACATTCCACTCCCGTACATCTCAGATGTCCTCATTCTTCAAGGACCGCAACTTCCCCCCGACAGTGGTCGAGAACGCCCTCGACCGTGTCTCCCGCATTTCCCGTAACACATCCCTCGTGCCCCGTCCCCGCAATAATAACCAAAAAAAATCCCCCTCGTCCTCACGTACCACCCCACCAACCTCCGGATCCAACGCATCATCCTCCGACACTTCCGCCATCTGCAATCAGACCCCACCACCAAAGACATTTTTCCCTCCCCACCCTTATCTGCCTTCCGGAGGGACCACTCCCTCCGCGACTCCCTTGTCCGCTCCACACTCCCCTCCAGCCCCACCACACCCGGCACTTTTCCCTGCAACCGCAGGAAGTGCTACACCTGCCCCCACACCTCCTCCCTCACCCCAATCCCAGGCCCCAAGAAGACTTTCCACATCAGGCAGATGTTCACCTGCACATCTGCCAATGTGGTATACTGGATCCGCTGTACCCGTTGTGGCTTCCTCTACATCGGGGAAACCAAGCGGAATCTTGGGGACCGCTTTGCAAAACACCTGCGCTCAGTTCGCAACAAACAACTGCACCTCCCAGTCGCGAACCATTTCAACTCCCCCTCCCATTCCTCAGACGACATGTCCATCCTGGGCCTCCTGCAATGCCACAGTGATGCCACCCAAAGGCTGCAGGAACAGCAAATCATATTCAGCCTGGGAACCCTGCAGCCCAATGGCATCAATGTGGATTTCACAAGCTTCAAAATCTCCCCTCCCCCAACCGCATCCCAAAACCAGCCCAGCTCATCTCCACCTCCCTAACCTGTTTTTCGTCTCACCCCAAGCCACACCCCCATCTCCTATCTACTAACATCATCCCACCCCCTTGACCTGTCCGTCCTCCCTGGACTGACCTATCTCCTCCCTACCCCCCTACCTACACTCACCTTTACTGGCTCCATCCCCGCCTCTTCGACTTGTCTGCCTCCTCTCCACCTATCCTCTCTTCTATCCATCCTCTATCCGCCTCCCCCTCTCTCCCTATTTATTTCAGAACCCTCTTCCCTTCCCCCATTTCTGATGAAGGGTCTAGGCCCGAAACGTCAAGTTTTCCTGCTCCTATGATGCTGCTTGACCTGCTGTGTTCATCCAGCCCCACGCTTGTTATCTCGGATTCTCCAGCATCTGCAGTACCTTTTATCTCAGTGTTTACTTCATTATGGGTTATCTGGCAGCTTTCACTTCAGAATCTTTGGACCTTAGTAAGCACAAGGGAATTGTCCAAACAAATCAACAGCTTTGTGTGAAATGCTGATGCAGAGTCCCAAAGCCTGGACCTGATAGGCCTGTATCCTCTAAACCTGAGAAGAGTCAAAGGGACTTAGTTGAAAGATATGAGATTCTGAGTAGTAGTTTGATCAGGTGGACGTGAAAATGATGTTTCCTCTTGTGGGAGAATCTGGAATGAGGGGTTAAAAATAATGGATTGCCCATTTAAGACAAGATTTATTTTCCTCAGGAGGGTTGAGAGACTTTGGAACCCTCTTCCTCAAAAGGAAATGGAAGCACAATCTTTAATTTTTTTTTAAGGCAGAGGTAGATAGATTCTCGATTACCAAGGGATAAAAGGTTATCGGAGAATTGAATTAAAATCAGATCAGCCATCATTTTGTTGAAGAGGCTTGAAGGGCTGAGTGGACTACTCCTGTTCCTCATTTATAAGTTCATACATATCCCTGTTCTCATGGCTCGAATAGATGCAAGAGGAAGACACAAAGTCCTGAAAAACAAGCTGCTGTCGAGCAAAGAATAGATTTGGTCAACAACGTATTGTTTTTCATATTTTTGACATTGGTGGTGTCCTGTTAGGGCTAAAATGATTACCCATGTTGCCTTCCTGACAAAAATCACTTCAAAATAACACTTTGGATGGTCAGTGCTCGATGGTGCTTGAGAGAAGTATGACAAAGCACCTCAAAACAACTGTGTCTTTGTTTTGCAATAAACTCCTTCAGCTTGTTAAATATATAATAATAGAATTCATAAAAGAATATATATTCATACTGGAGACTCATCACTACCTATACTTTTTCGTGCACTATGTTTTATGTTCTCATATGTTATCCAATAATTTACCTTAATTCCATACTTCGTGGAGTTCTCCTTTTCTGTTCTCAAGTAATTTCAAACCAATGCCAAATTCTAGATACTTTTGTCCTGTGGTTTTTTTTTTCCCCATTGAAATTAGATTGAGATCCTTGTTTTCAAATCAAGTGATCTTTATTCCAATAGTTGGACTTTGAGTTGAAATATTTTAACTGATATTAAGCAAAGGTTCCACCTGCTCTTAGGTGGATGTAAAAGAATGCGATGATATGATCTGAATAAGAGAAGTCAGCTCTCATGCAGTTATTTATCTCTTAGTCAATATAACAGGAATAGATTAACTGATCATTTGTCTCATTAGTTTGAGCTGTATTGCTGTACAAGATTGGTTACCACAACTCCCTTAATTACAACAGTAATTCAAAATACCTGGTTGCAAAGCACTTTAAAAAGGTGTTCAGACTTTCTAAAAGGTGCAATATAAATGCAATTTCTTTCTTTTGCAAGGTGACTTAAGCACCTTAAGTGAAAGGCTGCAGTTCCAGTAGTCCACACTTACTTTTGTACTTCAAGAAATTCCAGCAGCTTGGTGTCAGAGAGAAGTTCCAGATGCAGTATTCCCTTCCAGTACAGTGAATCTTCTGTCTCATGGTACAGCATATACAGCATGAAGAGATCAGGGTTGAACCGTGGCAAGATCAGGGGAAGTGTCACTGTGTAAGCATTTAAATTATCTCTACAGACACAAAAAGTCAAATATAAATAGAGATTTCTCACACACTCAATTTCATCAGCCATTAAACGATTACTGATGAAAATTAACCTTTCACACTGAATATCAATATTAATAATATTTAATTACCTCATAGTACAAACAGTGCTAATGATAAAAGATTCATCTTCAACGTGATTAATACCTGACAAGCAATGGGAGAAGAAACTCTGGAATCATTGAAGAAGGAGTTAGATCCTAGAGATTAAATATTATTCATTGGATGCTTTCTTTGCCATGAGCAGTGCTCATAATTTTGCTAGCTGTTCAAAGATAAAGAGAATGTACATTCTGGTCTGTGCTAATAGGTTGATACAAAACGGAATGGAACATTGGCCTTTTCTCCCTATCTAACCAGTTTACCAAAGAAAATATGATTTACCTTAATTTACCTTCAGCGGAGGAATAGTCATTCACCAGTGACTTGGGTAAGAAATACCTGGAAAACAATTAACAGAAAGGTAAATCAAGACCTCCTTCAGCAAAACTAATAGTTTAGAAATGTCAGTCTATCATAGAATTACGCAAGGTCCACAAAACAGAAATGGGCCATTCAGCCCAGCTGATGATGATGCTGATGTTTGTATGAAACAGAATTTTCTATCCACAAAATAAAACAAAGAACTGCAAGAGCTGTAGATCTGAAACAAACAAAAACAGAAACTGCTGGAGAATCTCAGCAGGTCTGGCAGCATCTGTGGAGAGAGAAACAGAGTTAACATGACCCTTCTTCAGAATTGGTTCCAGCAATTTCCGATTTTGTTTGTTTCACACTTCTATCCATTTGTCTTTATCTAACTCATCAGCTTATTTAGTTCTTCATTTTTCCTTCACATGTTCAACTAGATTCCCCTTAAAATGTATGCAAGCTATTCACCTCAACCACTTGTGGTTGAAAGGCCCACATTCTTACCGACCACTGTTTGAGTAAAGAATTTCTCCAACAGTCTCAATTTGATTTATTAATGATTATTTTACAATCATAATCTCTGTTTTTGGGTTTCCACCACAAGGTGAAATACTTTCCGTATGTCTGTCCTTTCAGACCCTTTCACAGTCTTATGGTCTTCCATCAAGTCACCCCTCAGCCTTCTCTATTCTCGACAGAGGAGCACAATTATGTTGAGCCTTTCCAGTGATTTATTTCTCAGTTGTGGTAGTATCTTTGTGAATCTTTTTTGCATTGTCTGCAATGCCTCTGTAAATTTTTAAAATATGAACACTAGAGCTGAGCAAAATTATCCAAGTTAACAAGCATGGGGCTGGATGAACACAGCAGGTCAAGCAGCATCATAGGAGCAGGAAAACTTGACGTTTCGGGCCTAAACCCTTCATCAGAAATGCATTTCTGATGAAGG
>JAHRHZ010000054.1:3395996-3409743 GCA_024137785.1 Ginglymostoma cirratum
TCTGATGCTGCTTGGCCTGCTGTGTTCATCCAGCTGTACACCTTGTTATCCCAGTACGTATTCTTTTTTTCTGGCAATTATGACTTGCATAATTCACTTTTATGGGACATTTTCTCCTTTAAAGACTCTTACAATTCAAGCAGTAAGTGGGCCTCATGTTCTAAGAAAGTGCACCACCACCACCACTTACCTGCATTGCATATAATTTGCCAATTACATGCTTATTCTGCAGTTTTTTAGTGTCATCTTGTACTTATGTCATTTTTTTCCTCAGTATTAACTATACATTTCAATTTGATTTCATCTGCAAATTTTAAAATTATACTTCTGATCTCCAAGTCCACATCATTGAGGTAAATTGTGAAAAGCTGAACACTCTGAAACACGGCTTCCACACATTTTCCCATTTGAGAAACTACCTTTAACCGTTAACCATTTTCTTTTTGGTACCTCATTAACTACCCATTCTGCTAATTTGACATGCCCTGACCCTAGTTATGGATCTACTGTAGGCTATCTTACCAAAGCCTGATATGTAGCTCATCAAATGATGACAGTATCATATTCCTAGGGTTAATCTTCTTAAGACATTTGCTGTAACTTACAGAATGGATATCAATTTAGGCATTGAAGGTTTCGTGGAATCATCGCAATTAGGAAAAATAAAGGTAGGGAAATAAACTTGGAGGATCTTTTCCCAAAGAAAACAGATCCCCACAGAAGTCACTGGATAACAATTAAGATCATTTGACCTGTTGATTGATCACCTTTTTATTCTGCCACTCCCACCAACAAACCCCTCTGCAAATCATCTAATCTAGGACCTCAGGGAAAACCCTTCAACATTGTTAGCTTAAAACTCACCAATAGACCAGGAATTAAACAAAGGACTTTCCTGTTATTCAATTTAACTCTGAGCTATCAAAGCAACCTTAATAATGATTTGTTTAAGCCTTCTCCCTCCATTTCACCAACCAATTCAAATACATACTCTTGCTTAGCCAGAACCTGCTTATCTGTTGAACTTTGAAGATCTGTTGTCAGACCACGCTATAATGATTATCAATCTTTGAGGTGGAAATGCATCCATTCAGCTCCTGCTGCAGAAGTCATTATAATGTTACTGATTTCACCTTAATATAGTTTATTTTTTCTTACAGCAAAGCCATTCCACATGTACCACACAAGTCCAATTCCCAAGCCTTCCTATGCCTATATTGAGAGCTTACTGAAAAAATGATATTAAGCTATACAGGTCGTTTGAATCTTAACAAATCAATAGTTGGCTATTTTCATTAGTGAGCAGTCTATACTTAACACTTCTTTGAAAAACAGTAGTTCAGTCTGCATCACCTGTCAATGAAATATTATTGAAAGTTTAACACTGACCTGGCCAATTGAAGAATTTATTATCAGGGAATGAGCATTCCCATGACCAAACAGTTATTGGAAAAGAATGATCATTTGGACTAACAAAGTCAATAAAGTGTATCTGATTTAACACTGACCTTGCTAACTCAAAGAGTTTCTTAGCATGTGATACAACTTCCTGCTGTGCCATTGAGAGTAACCGTTTGTGCATACAGATCCCAGAATACGTGTCCTGAAAAACCAGAATTAATGTCTGGAGTAGTTTTCCAAGAGGATGACGAGTTGACGCAAACACCTAGAATAGAATTCAAACAGAAAATCCTTTTAAGGTGGCAGCACTAACAATAAATTGGCTTAAATAAAAAGGTATAGGGATCCTTGGCCTTATAAATAGAAATCTGGACTATAAAAGCAAAGTGGTATCGTTAAACATTTACAAGTCACTAGTTAGGCCTGAGGTGGAATATCATGTTCAATTCTGGTTATCGTCGTTTTGGTAAGATGCTCTGGAGCTTTTGTTCTTTCATGGAATATGAGCACTGTTGGCAAGGCCAGCATGTCTTGTCCATTCATATGAACTGAGTGGCTTAACAGGACAATTTAGAGGGTAGGAGAGTCAACAACATTGCTGTGGGTCTGGAGTCACACCTAGACCTGTCTGTCTTCCCTAAATGGCATGATTGAACTAAATGATTTTTTAAGGATAATTAATGATAATTTCATGGTCACCTTTACTGAGAACAATTTTCACTGCTAGATCTTGATTAACAGAATTCAAATTCCACCAGGTGCTGTCATCAGAACATTAGCCTGTATCTCTGGCTTACTAAACCAGTGACGTCACCACTGTGCCAGAGATGGATTTCAGAGAGACTAGAGGAGCTAGGATTGTTCTGTTTAAACTATGACTCATTGAGATACTAGTTGGATATCTCTTTCAGAGGACTTGCATGGACTTGAAATAGTATGAATTTCTGTATTGAAATGTTCTGTTTTTTCTGTCATTCTATGCCCTAGCTCAGGCAATAGCTTCTTGATAATGGTAACATGTAGATCTCATTCTATAGACTTGACCATATTTTGCAGGATTATTGAGGTTGACAATTCAGTGTAGTATTGGAGAATTTTGGAGGCACCATCTTTTGAAGGTGACATGAAGTAAAACACCTTGTGTCTCCCCAGATAATTGCAAAACATCCCACAGTACTTTCTGAAGAGCAGGAAAGTTCACCCGGGCCAAACTTTATTCTTCAGGCAGCAGAAGTAAACAGATTATTTGTTTAGCAAGACCATGTTATTTGTAGGATCTTGAAAGTTGTCTACATTAAATAAAAACTTGTATTTATGTAGCAACTTTCAAAACCACTGCTGGATATCCCAAAGTGTTTAAAACCCGCCAGTGTAGTTATTGAAGTGTAGTACTGACATAATGTAAGAAAGGTAGCAGCTAATTTGGACACAGTATGCATTCAAAAACAGCTAATGACCACAAAAACTATTGTTATGATTTTGACTGAGGTATAGACACCAACCAGGATGCCCTGTTAACACTACTCTAAAGTAGTACCATGGGATCTTTTATATTCACATTGAATATAGGAGTCAGAAGGTCATTTTGCGGGTGTACAGGACGTTGGTTAGGTCACTTTTGGAATGCTGCATGCAATTCTAGCCTCCCTGCTAATAGGAAAGATGTTGTGAAACTTGAAAGGGTTCAGAAAAGATTTACGAAAACATTCCTGGGCTTGGAGGTTTTGAGCTGTAGGGAGAGGCTGGTTAGGCTGGGGGTATTTTCCCAGGAGTGTCAGAGGCTGAGGGATGACCTTATAGAGGTTATAAGCTCAGGAGGGGCATGGATAGGATGAATAGCCAAGGTCTTTTCCCCAGGGTAGGGGAGTCCAAAAATAGAGAACATAGGGTTAAGGTGAGAGGGGAAAGATTTAAAAGGGGTCTGATGGCAACTTTTTCACACAGAGGTTGGTGCATGTATGGAATGAGCTGCCAGAGGAAGTTGTGGAGGTGGGTACAATTACAACATTTAAAAAGGCATCTAGATGGGTATATGACTAGGAAGGGTTTAGAGGGATATGGGCCAAAGGCTGGCAAATGGCACTAGATTAATTTAGGATATCCAGTTGGCATGGACGAGTTGGAACAAAGAGTTTGTTTCTGTGCTGTACATCTCTACGACACTATGACTGAGGAGACAGATGGCACCCCTGACAGTGCAACACTCCCACGGCTCTGTATTGGGACTGTCAGCCTAAGTTGTTGAGGTCAGGTCTTGGATCCACAGCCTTTTGACTGAGAGTCTCAAGTTCTACCAACTGAGCAATTAGCTGACACTTGCATTGCAACAGTGACTACACTTCAAAAGAAAAGGACTTAATTATGAAGCTGCTCTATAAATGCATAAACCTGTCTGCCTTACCTCACTCAGGTACTCCTTCAACTCTTTCCCCTCAGCCAAGTTACATTGGTTTGGTGGCAGTTTCTCAGGTTTGGTAGCAATTGACCTAAAAGAAGGGGAAATAAGTGATCAAAATAAATGTTTGGACAAGTGGATCAGATAACTGAGGTAATATTCTTAGGTCTTATCCTTTATGCACAAATCAGAATCCAACGTAAACTAACAGAATTATGGTCTCCCTTTTTTTTACAAATTATTTACAAATAAAAATCTGTTATTCTCAATTCATTATCAACATTCACATTTTTGTCCTGTTTATTTACAATTGTTTCTAGCATTCCAAGTCCGCTATTTTCAGGAGCATGTGGCATTGTAAGTACACTGCATTTCCCAAGGTCCACGCTGATCTGCTGTCAGATTTCTCAAGAATCTACAATTTCTGAAAATGGCAAATGCAAGAATCCATTGCCTTTCTAATTTTGAACATGAAAGCCATAAACAGAAAGGCTGCCACTCAATGGAATTGTAATTGTGCAGCTAACAAAGAAATTCATTTCAATTTGGAAATTGATTGCAGTTGTAGGAATATTTGGCCTGGTATAATTTCTAGGATATTAGGGAGCTGATACAGATACATCTACTCCAAAAGCCACATAGAACTCCTCAGGGCCTTGGTGAGACCACATCTGGAATACTGTGTGCAGTTTTGGTCTCCTTTTCTGAGGAAGGATGCTCTTGCTCTCGAGGGAGTGCAGCGAGGGTTTACCAGGCTGATTCTGGGGATGGCAGGTCTGATGTATGAGGAGAGATTGACTAGGTTGGGATTGTTTTCGCTGGAGTGAGGGGGGATGTCACAGAGACTTATAAAATTCTAACAGGACTGGACAGGGTAGATGCAGGGAGGATGTTCCCAATGGTGGGTGTGTCCAGAACTAGGGGTCATAGTACGAAGATTCGGGATAGACTATTTAGGACGGAGATGAGGAGACATTTCTTCAACCAGAGTGGTAACCTTGTGGAATTCATTTCCACAGGAAGTAGTTAATGCCAAAACATTGAATGTATTCAGGAGGCAACTAGATATAGCAGTTGGGGTGAATGTGATCAAAGGTTATTGGGAGAAAGCAGGATTAGGCTATTGATTTGGACATCAGTCATGATCATGAAGAATAGCGGAGCAGGCTCAAAGGGCCAAATGGCCTCATCCTGCTCTAATCTTCTATGATTCTGTTTTCTATGTTTGTCTCTCCCAACAGATGATGTGTAACGTCAGTTGAATAGGTGGAGCCAACGAACATGAACTCCTTAAAAACCATTACCTCAAATAACAAAGGGAAACAATCTTACCTGCTGCAAGACAAAAAATCAAGCGGATCTTCATTGGAATGTTCCATGGCACTTCCCACTTCTGTGGTTATTGCCCTGCTTTTCAGAGCTTTCCGTCGTTCTCTGTTCTTTGAGTAAAACCCAAGGAAGGATTCCATTGAAGTTTCATCAGAGCCAGAACGAAGGAAATCACTAAATTGGTCATAGATTCCCTGCCATCGATCTTTAGCTGGGGTTATGTGGCTGCCCAATTGCCTAGAATGGAATAACATCTCACGTGAAATAGCCTCTTACTTTCTCTGCTATGAATAGAAAAGCAAAATACTGTGAATGTTGGAAATATGAAATAAACACAGAACATGGCAGAAATACCCAGGTCAGACAATGTCTTTGGAGAAAGGGAGAGAAACTGTTAAAGTTTTAGATCTGGTAAACAGTCCTTGGCTACAACATTAACTGTTTCTCTCTCCATAGTTTCTGCCCTGATAACTATTTCTAGCATTTTTCTGTTTTTGTATTAAATCTGCTTGTTTGAATATTGGCCTTGAAATTCCATTGTTAGTTGTCCTGTCTCAGGTCAATACTCCAACAGGAAACCAGGGAATTATCAAAGAAACAGGGTAAAACAACAATGCCAATACAGAGGAAATGATGAATTGTCAGTAATGCCATGATTTGGATGAGACTTTAAACCGAGGCCCTGCTTCCACCCACACGTACATGAAAAAAATCAAAACAATGCCTTGCCATCAATCAAAGCAATATAATTAGCCACTACATTTTCCAACAAGGATAAGAATCACCTCAAAAGTGTTTCTTTAGGCTATAAATAACATTGCAAATTCATAAGGTTCTAAAACGCCTATATAAATGCAAGGTTTTTTTTGCCTTCTAACACAGTTATTTAGTTAATCTATTAATCTGTTTGCTTTCTTAATTGCTAATTAATTTGGCAGTGACTCCTAACACCCCCAAAGAGTTCACATTGCACATGCTGGAAATTCTAAGAATGTATACTTTCTAAAATGCCCTGCCAGTAAATAAAATGGCAATACCCAAATAAACACAATAAGTATGATCAAATGAGATGGAATGTCATCACTGGCATTTTGCACATGCATAGTGAGAGAATTTTCAGGATGTCAGCTGACATTCTCAATTAATTTCGACCAGACCATTTTCTTTAAACGATTCCTCATTGGCCTGTATTGCCAGGTTTATCCACTTCCACTTTTTTTTTGCTAGGATAACACTGGATACAATCCTCTGACACCAATTGATATCTAAGAAATATTGGAAGATTGTGACCAGGACCTCTGAAGTTCCCACACTTACGTTCTTCAGTACCCAAGGATACATGCCATCCAAACCACATAACATTTTTACTGTGATCACAGCTAACTCTGTGTTGTTGGCCACATCCTCTCCTTCTGTGATACCAAACGAGAAGTGCTCATTATCTCAGCCTTCACGATTGTTTCCATTTTGGTTCTCTAATCAGCCCATCTTCCTTTGACTAGCTTGGTAACTCTTTGTATTTATTGTGGTTGGCATGACCAACTCCTCTTGAATTATATATAGACAGGCAATTACTTTTTTCAGTTCTCCTCTGTGCTTTTTATGTTCTGTTTGGTTCTCTGCTGAATTTTGAGTTTGACATTGATCAAAAACATTCTCCATTTCATTTTAATTTATATGCTTAGTCATTGAGGACACTTCAGAATTTAATATCCTTCCGTCCTTATGAGAATTTGTGTAGCCTGTATCCAATACAGTTTACTTTGAGGCTCTTTAGGTTCATTCATTTTTTAAAAAATATGCCAAGCTTTGATAGTAATCTGCCTGGGCTAAGCAGATTTTCAACCCATTGGAAAGAAATCTCACCAAGTTCAGTGTATTGGCTTCTGGTTTTTTCTTCTCCTTTTGTATAGCTATTATAAACCTAACCAGATGGTAGGTATGGAATTGTTGCAATGTAAAGAGAATTATCAAGTTGATTTTGCTACACACAAGTATGGAATGTGTTACTGCTTTCTAAGTTTGGACAATTCACACTCACATTTTGCTGGTGATCAAAGGGTTTAGTTCTTCTGTGGGTTTGCAGAATGTTCCATTGGTCTTCAAACCACTTCCCCATTTGTTGCTGAATAATCCTTCTATCATGTACCCACTACTAAAGGTGAGCTTTCCCTGGAACATAACAATTGCAAATTAGTTTTTTTTTTAAGTACAGGCCTCTTTTTGTTTCAGCAGTTTGATGTGTGTTGTACATATCAGGCAAGCAGTCTTCTGGAGTAACGTGATCTAGACTGGGTAGGAAAACAAATTTCCTTCTACAAAGGACATTTATGAATCAGATAAGTTTTCACGACTATCCGGTTGGCCACGGTCACATTTACAAGTCCAGTAAAATTACCACTGTCATTTCTTAATGCCTCAGTACTTCTCTAATCTCCCATCATATCTTTGGTGAAAGACCAGCAGATCGCCCAGAGAATTGTAAAAGCTGTTTCCAGTTATGGTCATGCTATCTCTTGAAAGGTTTTCACTGATCTGCAAATGTTATACGAGGTGGTCATGACAGTCTTCGTGAACTGAATGTCTCTGATGGAGAAAGACCAATAGCTCATAGAAAATCTTGGAACAATGACAATATGTTCACCATAACCAAGCTAATACCAGTCAAACCATTTCTCCCTATCCCCCTTGTATCATCTCCACCCATTTCTTATCTCTGAACCTTCAATGCACAACTGTTCAAATATGTGAAAAATATTCAAAGTTGGTGCTCAGGAGCAATCTGGAAGTAAAACATAGTGAACAAAATGCTATAAGCAAACAGCAGTTTCTGCAGCAGCTGGAAAGAACATAAGAGAAGTTATGATCTTCAATGAGATGAGTTTTTTACTTGCCCATCATCTGAGCCATTCAATTCGTAGGCTCTAACCATCATTAACTTGCTCAAGTGATTATTCTTATGTTATTGATCTTGCACCAATATTAGACTGGTTGTTTCAGAAGCAGTTCAGAGAAGGTTCACTCAACTCATTCCTGGGATGAACAGCTTGTCTTATTAAGAATGGTTGAACAGGTTAGGCTCACGTCCATTGGAGTTTAAAAGAATGAGGCTGACCTTATTGAAACAGAAGATCTTGAAGGGACTGGACAGGGTAGATACCTGGAGGTTATTACCTCTCATAGAGGAAATCAAAACTAAGGGATGCAGCTAAAGAATAAAAAAGATTTTCTTTGAGACAGAGGAGGAGTTTTTTTTTTCTTCCAATGTTGTTACACTAAGGAATTGCATTCCCCAAAAGTGGAAGATGTATCTTTAAATTCATTCAAGGTTGAGTTACACTTTTGATAAACAAAGGAGTAAAAGGTCATGGGGAGCATAGGGGAAAAAGGAGCAGAGACATCAACTAGCTCAGCGATGATCCTGTTGAATAGTAGAGCTGGCTTGAGTGGCCAAATGGCATACTACTGCGATTAATCTTATGTTCCAATGACTGAGAGGTCCATCTCAATGAAGTGTTATTCTTTCCTAAACCACTGCTCATACATTCTAACTGCTTACAATGTAGGCCACAAAGTAACATTGATCGTTCTTTTCAATGAGGCCATTGTGAATCAACCACATAACAGAATCACATAGGTCAAAAGAGATAGGACTGGCAATTGTCCTGTTACATCAATTGAATTTTTATGGAAATTCAACAGACGCACTGCCATTTTCTGGTGCCAGCTGACAAATAACCAAATTTATTGAATTTGATTTCTTAATTAATTTAAAATTACAGTGACTGGGCTCTAAATCTAGCATCATAACTACCAAATTACCATATCTACTTACAACAGGCCTCACTGGATGGCTGAACTGCATTTCAAACTTCTTATCCAGAAAACTCAAGGCCAGGTGACATTCATACATTGCTATCTCCCCTGGATTCACTAACCAGATACAGATGAGGTAGTGTCCCGATTCTTCTGACTGAATACCACCCCGTACAATACATTTATTTTCCTCACTGGGGTAATCCTTTATTGACATAATGAAAGAATCATAGCTTTTAACACGTAAGTAAATTCACTTATAACCTTCAAAAAAAACCAACTACTCTATTAGTGACGATCAATGTTCCAAGTAGTTGTGTTCAGTGATGGGAAAACTCCAGTTAATTAAAAAGGACCAGCTGTGCACAACCTCCAGTTCAGCATAAGTCACATTAGAACTTTTAACATCATGGCCACTGAAGATAGGATTTAACGGGCTTTACGGTTCTTCATTCTTTCTAGATTTCTCCATATCAGTAGATATCTTTCTCATCTACCCCCTCCTTCGCAACCATTGGCTACCTTTTCATCTTCAGCCAAAAATGTGGCTCTCTCGTTCACGCTGTCTTTCTCTCACCACGCCCAAATCAATGTCCACCTTGCTTCTACTGTCTCAAATGTGGGAGCCATATGTAAAACACATTTGTCACATCTAGGCAAGGAATCATTCATCTGCTGCTGCTAATGAAACACGGCAACCTCACGGATGCCTCGTCATGAGTTGCTTGCTCTGTTTGAATCCTAATCTATCCAGCACAGCGATAGTGCCTGATAACATGACAAAGAGCTTTGTCTGCGCTCCTGATCATGTCACAGACAAATGCATCTGCTACAAGTAGGCTGGTGAGGACAAGGTCAAGAATGTTTTTCCTCTCGTTGGTTTTCCCACCAGCAGCAGCAAGCCCAGCCTGGCAGCTATACCTTTTAAGACCTCACCAACTCTGTTAGTTGTGGTGCTACACAATGAAGTCCCCTGTGCAGAGTACTTTGTGCATCCTTGCCAACTTTGGTGTTTCCTCCAAGTGGGATTCTACATGGAGAACAGAAAAATTCCTTGCCTGTGTTCAACCTGATTTAATGAGTCAGCATTGAGAACTCCCAGGGTGATACCCTCCAGACTGCATGCCATGTGCCACCAACTTTGGTGGATCTCCAGGAATTGTGACTGTGATGTTTGGGACATTGTCTGTAATGTATATTCCAGTTTGCTCCAATCCAGTCTCCCAATTTGTACCCAGATGTTACCAAGGATGGTTTTGCAGGGTCAAAAGGACCACGTGTGCATAGTTGTTTCCAATGCCTTGGTCCATCTACATTGCTGTTGGTCTGGAGTTACATGTAGTCCGGAGCTGGTGAAGATGGCAGATTTTTCTTACCCTGGAGGATACTAATGAAACAGTCGGGATTGTATTTTTAATATGACAATCAACAGCTTTTAACTCCAGGTTTGTTAATTGAGTTCAAATTTCACGAACTCCCACATTGAGATTTTAAATCATGGCCCCAGGGTGTTAGCCTGTGTTTCTGAATTACTAGTCCAATAATCATACCACAATATCATTGCTTTCCCTTATACAATCAAATGACCTGTATATAGTATGGGGTCTAAAGCTCCTACCTTTCCAGTTAGAAGCAGCTCTTCTGTGAACTCTCCTTCATAGGCAGAATCATCCTCTGACAGAATTGTTCCAGGACCCTGATGATTATATAGAAAGTAAATTAAATACTGCGTTGTTTATAAAGAGCAATTGATTTGAAGACGTGGAAGTAAGGAGACGTAATACTCAAGATAAATGAGGTCAGTATTCTGCCTCAGCTTCATGCTCAGACCAAGTATATCACATATATATGATACTTCAGGTTGCCAACTTAAGAACAGGACAGGTTAAGTAAAGGGGCCATTAATTCTGTCGGAGTTTGGTATTCTTGGTATGTTATGAAGTACCAGCTGTTTTGATCCCAGCTGATGGTAATACTGGACAACTCAGATCCTCAATTGACACCTGTCTTGATATACTTATAAGTTTTATATTTTCTTTTTGTTTACTAAAGACATGTGTCACTGAACAACTTTATAAGATTCTGCCAGTACACATTAACAAAAGAATGTACAAGTTCATTCCACAGGAGAAACATGCAACATATGTTATAGTATAGAGGAACAATTGGAATAAACTCATTACGTATATCAGAGAGAATGATACAACTCTTTTCATTCTAACATTTAGACACTAAGACCCTCAGTGAAGGGTCACTCCATCTCCATGTTCAGCTAACAGTGTAGTCAGTTTCAATTTCCTTAGGTTCTAGTGTGCATTCACGTGAAGCATTTTTTTTTCATTAATGTCCCTCCCAAAGACCTTTAAACAAGCTGTTATGTCAGCTTACTAATACTAACAGGTATGCATTCCTTAAACCCATATCATAAGCCTTTTTGAATGCCTTGCTTTGACACCTCAGATTTCAGCATCTGGAATTTTCTTATAAGCAATTCAGGACTTCTCCCTTTCTGCCCTGACTGTTTTAGACTGTGCTAAACTAGCAGCACTTCTGCTGTTATAGATCTTCTTATCTCTGAATAAACCTATTTCTGTCCCCATCCCTATCCCTTGTAAAACTAAAATTAACAGATATTTATCAACAGTCTCCTAGGGGGCTTGCTTGTCATTTAGCTTAAATCACAGTATATTGGAAAAGCAACCTTTCGCTCACTATTCAAACTGACTTTATGATCTTTTGAAAACCTACACAAGTGAACACTAAAATTACTTGTTTACTCCACTTTAGATGCCAGTGTTTCAAATGATAACAATATATTACGAGCCTGTGTCTCACAGCTACGACTAAGGGCTATTTGACATCTGTTGATTGCATGCACTGGGAAAGAGTCCTCAGCCATCAGAGCAAAGGCAGCAAAGACAGATCAATGCCAGGGGTCTAAAGAGAGGTCTCCATGGATTTACAGTGTTTTAATGGCTTCATCACTACCTATGCCACACAGATTTTGGCCAGCTGGGTACTGCTTGGACATTCGGGCATGGTGTGCAACTAAATTAACTTAGTGTACAATTTGTGTATTGATAACCTATACTTATATTCCCAGGTTGGGCAGCATAGAGCATCTCAGCTTTGGACCTGGTGTCCAATTTTCTGTGGCTCAATATCCTGCATCATTCACTGTCACTTCTTTCATCTGTGCTTCCACCCTGCTTCCGATGTCGATATCTTCCCTATATACCGCACCTTAAACCACAGAACTGTACTGGTGGAAATGTAACTGCCGGTTGGTCTGCCAAGTTAACAGAAAGATAGGAGTTAGACTAAAAGCGGTTTCTCAGAGTCAAGCTAATAATCTGTCTGTTATAGAAACAATCCAGAGACTGCACAGGTCTGCAATCCACACTTTGTAAATCTGTGTATAGACTTACAAAAGTGATCATTGGTGGAAAGCCACAATTTGCTGGATACTCAGATTGGACGTAAATATTTTGATTTGAACAGACAGAAATAGGAAAACAATGACGTTCCACTAGACATAGGAAATTAACGAATTACATCCAAAGCTCATCAACCAAATGGGAAATTTGTGGTTAAAACCCAGAAGTTACTCTTAGAATTAAAAATTACCCATTAAAGTTCTGTAATAGTTCTAAGTAAACATTGGATGCCATCTTCCGTGAGATGAATCATAGAACACTTAAGGCAATGAATTTTCTGGGTCACTCTTTGCCATGAGAAAGGATAGAAGAAAATCCAGTTACTGACCATCCCCAATGCAATCCTCAGATATCCCAGTGTCAGCTCTATTGCACATGGATAGGATGACAAAGATATAAGTCCAACTAGAAATTCAATAGATGGTTGCTGGCTAGGTGGAGAGAATCCTGAAGGAGAGAATGCCAAGGAGGATTGTAGTCATTTACAGGAGAAAGCTAGAAGCTATGCATTCTACAGAAGGAACTAAACAAAATATCACTATGTGGAGGTATTATTGAGGTCTGGCAAAGAGAGGATGCTATTCCTGAAGTAGAGAATCTGAGCTGCTCGTATGTCAATGACTATCAGTTGCACCCTAACTGTTCAAAGGGTATCCTTTCAATGTAAGAAGTTCCATCAGCTTGTGAAGGCAGTCAAGGTCAAGAATGAAAGAGCTTATATAATAATCCCAGGGTAAACATTCTTCATAGCCAATGGCAAACTTGTAAAATAAAGCTTCTAGACTTCTATTGTGGAAAATACAGTACAAATTTACAAACAGAAATTTGACACTAGTGAGATAAACTGTTTTAGTGATGTTGTTTGAAAAATAACTTTGGTGAGGCATCAGCAATGCCCTTCTACTTTTCTTCAAACACCAATGCTAGATATTTAACCTCCGCCCTAAGATGGACAGGGACCCTTGTTAAGAGTAGAAGGAAGAAACGCTAGTGTTCTGAACGACACTGCACCAACAAACTGACTACTTTTTACTCACCGCTAACTTGTTGTATTGGAAGTTTCCCTCGTAGCACAGTCCTGACTGGGTAATTACGATACCATTCCCATGCTTGCAATCTTCCAGCCATGTGCCAATGTACCTCTCTCCCCTGTATATATAATGATAGAAATGTTATATTTAATTTTTAGCTAAAGTCAGAAAAATAAAGCAAAGACCCATCAAGAAGAAATAAGTTTCACAGATAGTAGGAACTGCCGATGCTGGAGAATCTGAGATAACAAGGTGTAGAGCTGGGTGAACAGAGCAGGCCAAGCAGCATCAGAGGAGCAGGAAAGCTGACGTTTTGGGCCTAGACCCTTCTTCTGAAG
>JAHRHZ010000054.1:3410143-3475395 GCA_024137785.1 Ginglymostoma cirratum
ACGTCAGCTTTCCTGCTCCTCTGATGCTGCTTGGCCTGCTGTGTTCATCCAGCTCTACACTTTGTTATCTAAAGAAGAAATAAGCATTTGTTACTTGAACATGCTCTTACTATAATTTTGTTTTTAAATTTCCTCAGTGCAGAGTTTTGGTGAGACTTGTTTGAAGTACTGTAGTCAGTTTCAGGCATTATATCTCAAAGGATATGTTTGCCTGGAGTAAGGGAGACCACAGGGCTTGAGACATTCACTCTTTGCTCCCCACAGATGCTGTTAGATCTGCTGAATTTCTCCAGCAATTTCTGTCTGTGCTTGTTTCATTATCTGAAGAATCATAAATGGTACTGAACATGTGTACAATCATCAGTGAACATCCCCATTTCTGACCTTAATATGGAGGAAAGGTGAAACAATTGAAAAGGATTGGACCTAGCACACTACACCAGGGAGCATGAGGGCTGTTACGGTATAGTAGTAGTGTCTCTACCTTTGCGTTCAAGTCCAACCTGCTCCAGGGGTGTGTTGTGACAGCTGTCTATGAACAGTTACTCTCACCTCACCTTTAGAGCTGAATACTTTTAGCCAGATTTGTACGAAGGCTGGTCAAGAGGTAAGAGGCCCTGGCAGACCTCAATAAGCAAGTGAGTCCTGTGCTGTAGCTTCACCAGGTTGATACCTCATTTTTCTGAAGAAGGGTCTCGATCCAAAACATCAACTTTCCTGCTCCTCTAATGCTTGCTGGCCTGCTGTGTTCCTCCAGCTCCACACTATGTTATCTCTGACTCCAGCATCTGCAGTTCTTGCTATCTCATTTTTAGGTATGCCTTGTACTGCCCATTTTGTACCTTCCTGCATTATTCATTGAACCAGTTTTGATTCCTTGACTTGATAACACATTTCATTTGAGGCCAGTCAGCCCTTCGAGCATGTTCCACCATTCAATATCATCATGGCTGTACACACAACTTGGTACCATGTTCCCACTTTGTCTGTATACTCATTGATCCCTTTAACCCCAAGAAATATATCTAACTCCTTCCTGGAAATATTCAATGCTTTGGCCTCAACTGCTCTCTGGAGCAGAGAATTACACAGGTTCATCACTCTCTGGGTAAAGAAGTTTCTCATCTCTGTACTAAATGGTCTACCGTGACTGTGACCCCTAGTTCTGGACTCCCTGGTCATTGGGAACATCCTTCCTGTGCTTACGCTGTCTAGTCCTGTTAGAATTTTTATGGATTTGTGAGATGACCCCCTCATTCTTCTAAAATATATATATGTAATGAATATAAATCGGAAAATTGGAGTTTGGCATATTATTTACTTTTATAATGATGCAGAAGTAAAATAGTGTGGCATTTATTCATTGGTTACAAAGATCATGTGATTTTTGGACGCAGGAATTTAGGTTTTTTTTGAGACTACCTCACACCAGATGCCTTAGCATTGAAATAAAAAAAACTGCTCAGCAACAGCTTTCGGATTGGTTTTAAGCAGCAGTTTTATCACACAACTGAGAGAAGGCAGCAATAGGACTTGGATGTCCAAAAGCCTGCAAGCAAGTCAGGTCCCTTTCTTTCCTTCTGAGTGGAAAGTAAATAATATTCAAAGACTCTGCAAGGGAAAAAGGTATAACACAATCAAGATCAACATCCAATTAACTGGCTCCTCAGCTAAGGACCACATCGTTCACAAGCATGACATTTTTGCCAAAATACAAAATAACTGAGAGAAAGCCACCTAATTACCCTTGTGTTTTGGGCTCTTGATCCACAGTCTTTCTTTAGACCTCTATTTTCATAGCATCTCTACAGTGTGGAAACAGGCCCTTCGGCACAACAAATCCACACTGATCCTCAGAGCATCCCACCTAGACCCATTCCCCTATAACAAACCTAATGTACACATCTCTGAACATTATGGGCAATTTAGCATGGCCAATTCACCTAGCCTGCATATCTTTGCACTGTGGGAGGAAACCGGAGCACCAGGAGGAAACCCACGCAGACACAGGGAGAATGTGCAAACTCCACACAATCGTGCAAGGGTGGAATCAAACCTGCATTTCTGGTGTTGTGAGGCAGCAGTGCTAACCACTGAGCCACTGTGCCACCCCATTAAGCTCAGAACCCATGATACTGCTGACTCAGTGACTAGCAGCCATGCTAGGACTGAGCCAGCTCAGGCAGTAAAGATGCTACTGAGCTATTCTTGATGATAGACATTGAAGATCTCCAACCAGAGTACATCCTATGCCCTTACTACACCCAGTGATTCTGCTACGTGATGTTCAGTGAAGAGGTAAACCACTTCTTCAGCTGAAGAGGGGAGAGGGAGGCAAATGGTAACTAACCAAGTGGCTTTCTTCACCATGTTTGACCTAATAACATGCTATTTCATGGGATCCAGAATCATTGCTGACAACACTCAGGGCAACACTCACCTGAGTGTATATTTCTGTAGCTCTATCAGTAGTAGTCTGTTCTGTTGGTGGATAGAACATAGACAGCATCATCATCCCCAGGTATCAGGGAAATTGTGATGTTTGATTATGTACGTATGAGTATGCTGGCATTTCTTACCTAATTAGTGGGTCGTGTTCCCCAGTTTTGGCATTAACTCCCAGCTGTTAGTAAGGAGAGTTTGCAGATCAACAAGACTGTATGTGCCATTGTCGTTTCTGATGCTGACACTGGGTGCTTCATTTATTTATTTAGCTTTTGTAGTGGTTTCACTGAATGGAGTCCCTTGCTAGGCTATTTCTGAGGTCAGTTATGAGTCAACCACATTGCTACACATTTGGAATCATATGTAGGCTAATCTATGGGAACTTAGGAACAGACAGTAGGCCATTCAGCCCCTCAAGCCTATTCTGTCATCTAATTTGGTAATGGCTGACCTCAATACAAGTTTTTGCTTATATCCTTAATATTTTTCTCCACAACAATTTATCTATCTTAGATTTAAAATTAACAACTGATCCTGCATCAATTGCTGTTTGTGGATGAAAGTTCCAACCAACTACCACACTTTGTGCTTTCTAACATCTCTCCTGAACATTAACCCTCATTCTCAGATTATATCCCCTTGTTCTAGAATCCCCAACCAGTGGAAATAGCTTACCCTTTCTACCCTGTCTTATCCTGTTAATATCTTGAAGACTTTAATCAGCTCACCCTTTAATCTTCTAAATTCTCTCCTCATAACTTAACCCCTGAAGTCCAGATATTATTCTTGTAAACCTACATTGAACTCCCTCCAAAGCCAATATGTCCTTCCAAAGGTGTGGTGCACAGATCTGCTCTCAGTATTCCAGATTTTGTATAGGTGTAGCATAATGTTGTTGTTGTGTACTCCAATATATGTCCAGGTATAAGTTCAGTTATTTGGTTGCCATTGTACTGGTTTTGAATTTCAGGTTTTTGTTCAATTCAAATTTCAACATTGTCATAGTGAGATTTGGACCCATGCTCCCAAAATATTAACCAGGGTGTCTGAGTTACTAGTCCAGTGAAATTCATTTGTTAATTAATTATACATCTCTTTTCCCTCTTCCTCTTAGTGCTTGAACTTGCTTTTGGAGTGTGTTCCATATGGATCTTAGATCAGTTGTTAATTTTAAGTAAGATTGATAAATTTTTGTTTTCAAAGGAATTACGGGATATTGGCCTTAGACAAGTATACAGACTTAGACCACAGATCAGCCATAATCTCATTAAATGGTGGAACAAGCCTGAGTGATGAATGGCCTACTCCTGTTCCTACATTGTCAAGGCTCCCGCTCACTACGCTGCTTAGTAAAGTCAAGTCATCATGGTCCCAGAGGATCATAGGGCTGCTCGCTCACAGGAGAGAGATGACTGGTGTTTGATCTGAGGGTCACCACGTCTCAGGTGAGGGTGAGATTGAGAAGTCAGGATCTTCATGATAACCTCAGTCGGTGAAGGAACTGAACCTTCGCTATTAGCATCACTCTGCATTGCAAACTAGCCATCCGGCTCTGTGATAGCAATGAATCTTGGCAGAGTAGTCTCAGAGCAGAGCTGTACCCTGATTAATTCCACAATCTAGTCCATGAACTACTGTCACCTAAATCAAGGCCAATTTACAGAGCAAAGACCTTCCCAGTTACATGGCCCAGCTATTCAGTGGCTGAATTCTTTCAGTCGTCGAGGAGCTCAGGACTCGAGGAATCATTTAAGAGGTAAATGACAATTAAAATGTTTGTTCTGACTGGTGGCTTTACATTATAATCTAAAAAATTGGTTCAGAGTGGCCTAAATTTGCAAGGTTCATAGTTTACCCATAATCCTGGGTTGATCAAGGCCAATTAAAAAGATTGAAATACAAGATTGATCCGAAAGCAATAAGAAAGAAAATCGATTTTTTCTCCTTCCTGCCCATGGATTCAGTATTGGAATAACTGATTAGATTGCCTCATACCTGTCAAGATCATCAAATACTCCATATCCGCTTTTCTTATCGTTCTCCCAATGTCCCACATACTTAAAGGGAAGATTTTCCAGTCGAGAACTGTGTAGAATTCCAAATCCATGACGTTGGTTGTCTTGAAAATAACCTTTGTAGGTCATTCCATTTCCATACCTAGAAACAAATTGGTTTTATTTATATTTTCAGACTGAGTTATTATTGCTAAACAGGCTATGAGGCACCCAGATTCAATCCACAGTCTGTGCTGAGTTAACTCGTCTTCTAGCCGTAAATGCTTCACTGTTTATGTAGTTAGTAAACTTGTTCTATTGAATTCAGTTTTCCGCTATACGATAAGTATAGAACGGCTGTAGACAGAGTTGCATCTCCCTGAGATTTAGAGGTTATAATGAATTTACGGATCAGTCAGAAAACCCAGACCAAATTAGTAAGATTGGTAATCTTTGAATTTCCCCTTTTAGATGATGGGTTGTTAGCCAGGAACACGCAAGCGTGAAATTATTCTTGTAATCCTAAAATTAAAATGAAGACAATTACAATACATTATAGGGAGAGAAAAAAACCTCATGAGGACAGGAATTGGAATGTTTGGAGTGAACTACAGAAAATAAAATGATTCTACAAATGATTCTACAACAGACTCATGGTGGCTAAGTCATTGGGTTGGCAAAGATGCCATTGAGGCATATTGACATATCAATCCTCTTTGAATGTGTCAATTTTGTCACTGGACTCGAAAATAGCTAATGTAACAGTTTTATTCGAGGAGGGAAAGAAGGCTGGACTGGGCAATTATAAACTGGTTCATGTAACGTTAGATATAGGCAAAACTTTGGCATTCTGAAAAACAGATGGGAACTGAGTCACCAAATCAAATCTTTCTAGTTTCAAAGCCTGAGAGCTGACTGTCACACGGAGTTAATGATTCGATGTACTTACTCACAGATGCCATAGCCATGCATTTTCCCTCTTTTCCAGTGACACTTGTAACAATCAAAGATCTCTGGCCCTCCAGGAGCAACATACACACCAAAACTAGAACAAAGCACAAGTCATTAGTATATCCGTAAATCAGTGAAATTCCCAATTTACCAAGGGATTATTTGTGCCCCTCCTGTACCGTTCACTTATGACCATCAGTACCCTGTTGTGCCTCTGACAATTAGTAGTATGATGCTGATCAAGCCAGGATTTAATGCTGCTCTCTCCCCTTTGCTGAAGCAATGCCAAAAGAGGCAGGCACATCTGAGTTTTGTGCTCTGTCAATCAGAAAGGATGCCTGTAGGACAGAGGCCTTGGAAAATTATTAATGGCAGGATGAATGTGGAGTGCTTATGTTCAGTCTTCCCCCTCCTCCAAGCAATATATCAGCACTATTTAGCTCATTTTGAAGCCATACAGCGCATTTTGTTAATTGTTCAGTATGATGGCTGCACCTCTTAAATTGTGCCTGACCTAATGAAGTAACAACTTGCATTCAAAGCACAGTTTCAACAAAATGTACCAAAGCACTTTACCAGTGCATAATCAGGTAACATTGATAGGGCCAAGGGTGAGAGATTAGATAGGGATGTTAGTTACCCATCCTGAAAACTGAAATGACCTTGATGTCACTCGCAATAGGTGTTGATCTTACAGCCAGTGAGCTGTGTCTTTTTGGAATACAACTGTAACTCTCTTTTAATTAAGTTATTTAAAAATGTCAGACAGATTGAATTACCATCTCACCATTCTCAGGATTTTAGACCCACTAAAGAGGAAAATGAGTACAATAATTCACTTTGCCAGCCAAGCCCTTCACATTAGCCAGAAATGTCAGAGTTGGAAATGTTACATCTGAAATGTTGATATATATGATGAAAGGTCATTGACCTGAAACGTTCACTTTTTTCTCTCCACAGATGCTTTCTGCCCTTTCGAATATTGAACATGTCCTGCCTTTATTTTACAACAAAACCTCAAACTAGTATAATATTATAAATGCTTCAACAAGGAAGTAATTAGACGCCAAACAACATAGGGAGTATTAAGATACGACCAAAAAGCTTAGTCAAAGGGGTAGAATTTAAGCAGCATCTTTAAGGATAAGAGAGGGATGGAGAAGCAGAGCAATTTCAGGATGGAATTCTAGCACTTAACAACTGAAAACATAACCATCAACACTGGAGCGATGAAAACAAAGGAGGCACAAAAGCCAGAATTGGAGAATGCTGGATATAGTTGTGGAGTTCAAGCTGGTTATGTAGATAGGAAGGGCAAGGTAATAGAAAATTTCAAACATAAGGTTGTAAATTCTAAAATCAAACTGCTGCTGGAAAAGGGATTTGGAGGTCAATGCAAGTCAGAGAATATGGGGATGAGAGTTAAGGAGGACTTGGTACAATTTAAGATGTGGCAGCAGAATTTTGGATGAATCTCAAATTTCTGGAGGCTGGAAAACAAGAGATTCACCAAGCAGCCCTAAAACAGTCAAGCCTACAGGGAAGAAAAAGATTTGGGTGTCAGTGCCTGATCATGTAAGGCAGGGGGAAGATCCAAGTGATGCTATGGTAGTGGAATTAGACAGTCTTGTCATTGCTTACCCATGTTCCTGACCATCTTCATAATTTCCAGCATAATTCCGTCCATCTGGCCATTTCATGATTCCGCTAAACCAATGAAAATACCAGTTACTATGTGGCTGCTGCCATCCACAACCTTAGTCCTAGGAAATTTGAGGTGGTGCCCAAATTGGAAGGTAGGGATTAGTCCTGCAATCAGTCTCACCCAGCAATGAACAGCATTGGCAGTTAGGACTGAATGCTGCAGATCCACAACTCTCAGCTCCTATCTAATCGTGGATATGGGTCCATGATCTATGGGTCTGTTTGCTCCAAGAATTTCTCACTGGGCAGGTCTGCTTACAGATATAAGATGTTATCACTCTACTGATTTTGTCATCCAATCTTGGAGCACATAAGGCATCTTTTAACCCATCATGCCTGTATTAGCTCTTGGAAAAAATCTTTTCCAATATTTCCACCTTCCTGATAGCACTGATTTTCAAGAAACTAACTAATTACCTTTGAAAAATTAACACTGAATCTGCATCCAATGTCCTAGCAGACAGCACCTTCAGTTTCCATGCTTCCTCCACAGACTTGCTGACCTCCCTCAAAAAAGGCAACCAAACCAGACCTTGCTTAAATTCTATTTTGAGTTAGTTACCTCTGTTTGCACTCTGCAGCCATATTTATAAAATCAGTCACTACACAAAATAAGTGGCTTTAAAGAGAGGTTAGAGATTACTTCCGCCAATGTTTTATATTTTTCAATCAGTAATGTATCCACACTCCAGGACTAGTCAGTTCTTGAGTTAGGAACTACTTTCATAAAACATTGTTAAGAACTGTGTGCAAGACAGTTCCAAAAAGACTGGTATTTCAGCCATTCATGTGAAAGGACACTGTCTTCAAATATAAACACTCTTAATGAGAACATTTAAGGATGTTCCACTGCACCTACTGTATCAGTAATGAAGAATAGGCAGGTCGTCGTAAGACATAATTTTGCCCAACAAACACTAATCATAAACCATCTAAACAATATAAAACAATTTTCAGTTTGCGACTTCACAATTAGACATTGGTTGAAAAGGTTAACTCTAAACAGCCATATACCTGCCGTGGGGCTTTCCCTTATACCAGTCCCCTTCATAGATTGCATCCTTAAATCGAGGGTTGCTGTTAAAAGTATAGGCAGCAAAACGACAAACAGGCATGTTGTATGAATCCTCTGCACCTTCTTCACCCCACAAAGGGAAATCCAGTTTGCCAGCTAAGTGCTGCCGAATTGCTTGGTTCAGCTTCCAAAACCATACCATCTGTGAATCACAGAAACGAAATGCTAAAGTGTGAATATGTGAGAAAGGTACGCATTCAGGTTGTTTACAGTCTCAGGACATCCCAAAGCCCTTTGTAGCAATGTACATGTTGAAGTATAATTGCTGTGATAACGGACTCTAATGGCAGTCCATTGGCACACAGCAGTGTCACACAAAAGCAAATGAAATTGATAACAACAACGTGTGATTTTGAAAATGTTCCTTTGAGCTAAATGTTGGACAAAGCATTAGAAGGACTGTCCTGCTTTTCTTAAAATAGTACCATGGAAGATTTGCACCCAGCTACAAAGGTGTAGATAGGGCTTTAGTTTAACATTTCATTCAAAAGACTACACCTCAAAGTAGCATTACACATAGTCTCATACTTTCTATGCAGCGCAAAACTGAAGAGTCAACCCAGAATTTGTGCTCAAGTCTCTGCAATGGGATTCCAATCTGAAGCTTTCAGACTTGAAAGATCAGGGACCAATCACTGAGCAAAGGGCATTTTAGTCAGTGTTGTGAAATTGACTGGAAATTGTGTTGGAAAGAATACTATGATATGTGGCTGTTGTTTCACCTTTGTATAAATTTCAAATAAAGTAAGAGAATTTTAACTTCATTCCAGATACATTAAGGACATAAATTTGCAATGGGACTAGTTTAGATTTAGTGTAGTTTTGGCAGTACAGACTCAAGGGGCCTCTTTTGTACTATATGAATCTATGATTCTCTACCTAAATAATTACTTCTGTAGTGTAGTCACTGTTATTACATTGTTAGTCATTTTGACCACAGATACACCGTACAAACAGAGAGCTAGATGACCAGTTAGCTTTATTTTTGTTTGGAACATTGGCAGCATGTCCTGACATCCTTCAAATAGTGCAGTGGTATCTTGAAATACATAGGCACAATGAAGCAATCCCTTTTTTTGGACTGGAGTACTAGTTCTCAAGTGCTGCAATCACCCAAAGGCCAGAAGGATTTGAAAAGAGTCAAAGTGACAACCTGAGGTGAGCCAACTCACAACATGTTGTCACCAACAGAAACCTGAAGAAATCTTCCTTCAATACAGGCTTCCTACAAGTTCAAAATTTTTGTTCAAAATTGTTATTTGAAATTAAAGTTCAGAGTCAGTTATGAACAGTTTTAACAGCACAATCTTAGGCCAAAATGTAATTGCATCCAAAGTGGCAAAAATGCACTTCACAAATGATCCTCCATCATCCAAAATGGTTGGTTTCCATTCGTTCATTCTAACCTGCATGGACATTCAGATCTCAGGAGGTGACAAGACCATATCATTTCCCTTTTACTTCTGACCAAGTTTTAAGTTCCTTTCTCACCTTATCCTGGATATCTTGAATGATGAATATAAATTCTTCCTCTGGAACAATTATCTTCAACTGATTTCTAAACAGAACAGAAACATATTTTGTTAATATGGAATTCAGGGAAAGATCCCAAAGTGCTCAAGTGAACAAAACTGTACAACAGATTTGCAAAATAATGACAATTTCTAATGTGTGTTGGAAGGCAATGCCTCACAATTTAGTCTGAACACAAAAAAATTTCTAGCATTTTCACTGAAAATGGTCAGCAGCCAGCTTTGGCTAATTGATGGCACTTACAATAGGAAGGGTTTTAATAAAAATGATCAAGACAGAGGCTAGCGTAAAAGTCCTGGAGGTGGTAATGAGGGCACACCCACTGGATTCAGATTTATCTAAGGCAGACATTGATCCACCCCAAAGTGCTACTGGACATATTCCAGCACTACAGCTGGAACATTTGATAAACATCAAATTCCATTAATACAGGCTGAAGGCAAGACAGTCTGGAGGTGGATGGCTTTTACTTCTTCCTGGAAACTGTAAATTCTGATTTAAAACTCTGTGTGTCTTCTTGAACACAAATATCATAAGCCAACAACTGTTTTGAAAGTAACAGTTCTCTCATGTCTTTTCATTGAGGTATATTACATCATGGGAGGGATCCCTTCTCTTATTTGTCAGGTTTACATGTTCCACACCAACCTGACCTTCCATCTTGTAGCACAGCTTACAACAGAAGTCAATTACTACTGGATGCTCTGATGATTAACAATTAAATGCCTTAAAAGAAACTAAATGTATTAGTTGCTCGGGGTATGGGGGCTTCACCAAGAGCAGTAGGTTTCTGAACTGCAAGGTTTCCTCAATTCTAAAACCAAAACACTATCCCCAGTACTGCAGCAAAGTATCAGATTAATGGATATACTCAAGTCCTAGGGTAGGTCATGGATCTACAATCTGTAAGAGTAAATATGCTGAGATGCTGCAGCCAGTTCTACACAGGATAAAGTCAAGAAGTTAGATGCTTGTATGCAATTTACAAAATCATCAGTATTTCCATCATGGTTCCTTTCTGTAGAATGAAATTGGTGTATCTGCTAGCCAGAGAGGTTATTTTAACAGCAAGGACTGCATTTTGTATTAAGATTGGACTCTTTAAATCAATGGATAGTTTTTCCAGAATCTGCTGCCTGTTTATTGGAAAACATCGAACCATCAAAACAAATCTCCAGTGCAATTTTAAGTTGCATAATTGAACAATTTTGTAACTTACATAATTCTGACCTTCTGTTAAATATAAATCAGTTTGATGACAATATGTTTACCTTCTCTGTACACACAAGGATTCAAGCCAATTTGTCATTTTGCCCCCAGAACTATAATGAAACTTTCATGCTCTGCTATCACAGACACTTAATGTGAGCTAATGCAAGGTAATGAAATCCAAGGGCTGAATCTTATTTTTTTTGGCCAAATAGTTGTCTCATAGCCTGAAATACTCATGGAAATAATAGCATTACCCACACCAAAGACTAACTGGAGAACCAATGGGAGCCCTGCATTGCATCTTTGAGGGAAGACCCGCTGAATTAAGTACAACTCAGGCACTTAACTGGACAGCAGTGGGCCTTTGTGGGCAGAGGTCATACCCAGCAAGAGCTGTCAGTCAATTGTCAGTAACCCCATTGATAGTAGCACCATGGAGGGATGCAGCGGAAGAGACTCTACTCACCTGAGGCGTAGGTTCAACCCCACATCTCAGGTTATAGATGAGTGAGTGGTATGGAAAGGGGATTCGGTGGGAATGACAAGACAGTGGCTAAGGTAAGTGGGTGGCTCTCAGCAAATGCCTTCAAATGGGGATCCACCCTGGGACCCTGAAAAACAACCCTACATAGGTTTACTTGTTGCGCTCCCTGCATGGTGAGCCCCTGGCCAATGCTGGAGTAATCGCATCTGCAGCAGGGTAAGGCCATTTGGTGTCCTTTACTTGTCACCCTTCCCAGCCCACAGCCCCCAAAAACAAAATGGGCACGGCATCAAATTTCACCAATATATACAACAGTACCATTGAACCATATAGCAACATGAACCAGCATCTGGAGACGAAAATATATATGTTTCCCTCCCTGAGCAACAATCCAAACCTCTTCCTGCTCACCTTTCAGAGCTACTGTCATCCACCCACAGTGTGTCAAGCTTGTAGATGCTACTTTCAGAACCCTATGGAAAGAAAGGAAAAGGTAACTTGGATTAAAGTAACTAAATCCACAATAAATAATTTCAGAGGCACCAAGCTGCCAAAGAGGGATCTGCGGCTATAATCTCAGTTTCCACTTGAGTTGACCTTGTCCATCTTAAGTCATTGGTAACACTCCAGCATTTTAGTAAAACACTGTAGGTCAAGTCCCACTCCAGAGAGAGACCACTTACTGCCACTTGTCGTGTCACCCATTACCAGTCCTTCCTTAACACTTCTGCTGCTGAAAACCTCACCCGTGTCTTTATTATTTTCAATCTCTATAACTCCAATACTCTCCTGATTGACATTTCTTCCACACTGTATAAAATTCAGCTGATCCAAACCCTGTATCCTAATTCGCATCAACTACATCGTTCCTGGCTTCACTGACCTTTGCTGCTGGTCCATCAAATCCTCAATTTTAAAGTTCTCATCCTTGTGTTCAAACCTTTCTATTGCTCCTCTCCATCTCTTAAAACTCAACCCTCCAATTCAGGCTGTGCACACACCTTCAGTTTCCAGAGAAAGCCATCCAAAACATGGTCACCAACTCCCACATTTTCAATCGTCCTCACAAGTGTATGTTCTCCATTTCATTATTTGCAAAACTACAGCAGCATACTACATGAACAAATGAAGCTGTGTCCATTTCCTTGAACGCAGAGCTCTTTACCTGAATAAAAACAAGGCTATCATCGAAAAGCAAAAGCCTGCCATCTGGGCAGATCAGTGGGATATTTTTGCTGTCTTCTCTCAGGCGCCGCTCTGGAAGAAACAAAAGCTCCTGAAAAAAGGAAATAATTATTGGTCAGGAAGTGGAAATAAGCATTGCAGAAAAACGTACATGGACCTAATGCAGATCCATCTCAACATGCTACAAGTGTATATTGCAACGGATGATATGCTTCCTCTGTTGCCCTTCCCACTTTCTCAATTGGAGAATTTGACATTTATTGAGTACAGTTCCATGAGCCTCAGATATTAAGCTTTCCTTCAAGGAGTCTGACATTGTGTCAGCCTTACTAATCCTGGTGGCTTTTGGATGGGTAAATTCAGAGTATTTTAAGTTAATGTCTTTGATACCATCAGAAGCAGTTATTTCAGTGATTCTCTGGCAGCGCCATTGAGCTCATCTGCATTCTGCTGCCTTTAACGCATTCTGCTGCCTTTAACCTAACACAAACCAAGTTCTCTGACCAGCTTACATATGCTTCAGACAATTTTAAAATTCTCATAGGTACATGAGTGGACCATTCACTGCATTGAGCCTGATCCACCATTCAATTAAATCATGGCAGATTACCTAGCTCAATGCCACTTTCCACATATTCTCCACATCCCTTCATGTCATCAGTCTTCAAAAATGTATCAATTTCTGTCTTGAACATGCCAGTGTCTGGGATTTCACAGTCCTCTACGATAGAGAACTCCATAGATTCAGGGCGCTTTCAGTACAGAAATCCCACTTCATCTCAGTGAGGAGATGGCATGTCTGAGATGATATTACTAGTTCTAGACTCGCTAACCAGGGGAAGTAACTAGATCCACTCTGCCATACACTTCAATAACTTTATATATTTCAATGAGATCACCCCTCATGCTTTGAAATTCCAGAGAATACAGACCCAGTTTCCTCAATCTCTCAAAACAATCCTGCCTTGTCAGGGGTTAGTCTGGTGAACTTCTGTTACATTCCCTTCAAAGCAAGTACACCCTACCTTGGATAGGGAGACAAAAACTGCATACAATACTCCAGTTACAGTTTCACCAAGCCTTTATCCAACTGCAACAAAACATGATTACTTCTGTACTCAAAACCTCTTGCATCAAGGCCTTCATAGCCTTGGTCTTCCGAATTACTTGCATGCTAACCATCAGTGTTCGAGGATACCCCTTTGGACACCAGCACTTCCAACCTCTCAACGTTTAAGAAACATTCAGCTTTATTTTCTACCAAAGTGAAAAACTTTACACTTATTCACACTATATTCCAGCTGCTGTGTTCTTACCCATTCACTTAGCCTTGCAGTTTCCACCAATCGTCCACAAAATTTACATTCCCACCTATTTTTGTAACTGCAAACTTGTAAATATTATAATTGCTCCCCACATCCAATTCATTTTAGTTTTTGAACAGCGAAGCTAGCAAGGATCTTTGCAGTAATTCACTAGTAACATTCTCAGGATGATCTGTTTATTCCTACTCTTTGCTTTCAGTGTGTTATTTAATTCTCATTCCATACAAGTATATTATTCCTAATCCCATGTGTTCTAATTTGGTTTACTAACCTCTTGTGTGAACATTATCAAACGTATTCTGAAAATCCAAATAAACTGCATCCACCAGTTCTCCTTTATTTGAAGGAGAAGGTAAAATTGCTATAGTCCTACTGGAACATGGGCTGGGGGAAGGAGAGAAAGAGACAGAGAGAGAGAGAGAACTGGTGGTGTTGTAAGGATCAGGCAGCCCCAGGGACACAATATATACAAACACCCATTCCAGACCAATATCTCAAAGTATAGGTAGCAGTATTGGTTAACACATAATGCAATTTACTTGAAACATTAGGTCTCTCTCTCTCTCTCTCCACAAATGCTGTCTGTTCTACTAATTATGTCCAGCATTTTCTGTTCTTATCCTAAATTTGGAAAGATTATGTCAGCAGAAGGGGAATGATGGATTTTGGTATCATGTGGGCCTCAGACAGCACAGATCTGCTGGCATCTGCGCAGTGAGTCATCACTTTTAGCAGAAGTTCCTGCAACTGTCCGATATTTATTTGAGTGAAATTTATTTGAATTACATTTTTCTCAAACATTTCACAAGGTTTGTATTTATAGTTTGATCTTTTGTAATGCTGGTGACCACTGGATAATGAAATAGTCAGAAGTTCAAATGAAAGGAGGTTTAATGTCATGTACTGAATACAGAAGAAAAACATGGAAAATGCAGAGTATGGGGTAAGTCGGAAAAGGATACAAGAACAACAAAGAGGAGATGATAATAACAAGTGACATAAAAAGGAATGCGGAACTCTTATAAACATTAAAAAGTTAAAGGCTAATTAAGGGAATGATAAAACCAATTAGGTCAGGCTCTTGTGGCACAAGTGCAAGGCCCAGTTCAAGTCCCGCCTGCCCCAGCTATATGTCCTTGTATGTTATGATCAGCCTGTACTGCACACAAAACAAAACTTTTCACTGTATTTAGGCACATATAAATAAATCAAATCAAATCAAATCAGATCCTTGTCATAACATATCTGAATGGGTTGATTAAAACAACTCTAATTAGATACAAAGGAGTTACTAAATAAGTTGGCATCACTCAAAGCTAACAAGTCAATGAGTTCAAATGGGACATGCTTACATTTCCTGAGGGAACGGGAAGATAGTACAAACATTTTTTTAGATTGGACACAGAGTGCTCAGTGTCAGTGCTCTGAACTCAGGAGATTCTGAATCCCCTGTTTGTATTGGTCGGCCAGGGCTTCTTGATTGGCCTGGGTTAATACTCCCAATCAAGGACCTTGTAGTTAACAAGGTCCACCTGGTTCCAATCACTATAGACTTAAAAGCTAATCTTGCGTGATCAACCTGGTCAAAGTCTTCAATGAAGTAACAGTGTGTTTATGAAGGTAGTGTGACGGATACTCTAAAAATTGACTTTAAAATGTCACTTAAGTTGCACATTACAGAAAGCAAAACACATAGAATTAAACGGGACAATTCTACTGAGTCCAAAATTAGCTAAGGGACGGGAAGCAGTCAATAGTGATGTATGAATGTGCCTCTGACTGGACAGAAGCAGACAGTAAGGTCCCCAGGAGCCATAATTTATACCATTCCTTTCCTGTTCTAAATCAATTAGTTACATGTAATGCAATTCTGAAGCTTACAGGTGATACAAAATGGGACAATGTAGTAAATAGTGAACAAGATAGTAGCAGGACAGCAGAGACCAGTTGAACAGGAAAACATGTCAGGTTCAGGTCAGTGTTGGTAACTCTGAAATGATGCACTCGAGGGAAAGAATATAAATATGATCTAAGTGCTACTATTTAATGGGAGAGTTCTAAAAGCAGAGGGACTATCTTGATTTATTTTGCTTTTTGATTTAGTCTCTTTACCTAAGAATGGATACAATTTCATCAGAAGTAGTTCAGAGAAGATTCATTTGACTGATTCCTGAATTGAAGGGTAAAGACTAAGCAAAGATTGAGCAGGTTGGGTTTGGATCCATTTTCTCTGAGAGTCAGTAGTCTGTGGAATTTCCTCCCTCAGAAAGCAGTGGAATCTGGTCCCTGAATTTTTTTAAAGATCATTTAGACGGGTTCTTGATTGACAAGTGAGTCAAAGGGGCTAGGCAGAAATGGAGAATTGGGGCCACAATCAGATCATCTTAACAAATAGAGTAGGCTCAGGGGCTGAAAGGGCTACTCCGGCTTCTTATTCCTAAGTCCATATGCCTGGGTGGGTGCATATTCAGAAATCCATGTTGATGACAGGGAACATTCTGATGACATTTAAGAAAGTATATGGGATACTGGAATGCAGTAAACACAAAATAGAAAATCAAGGGAGTCATGTTAAACCTTTGAAATCTCCAGTTTGGTCTCAGCTGGAGCACTATGCACAATTCTGGGAATAACACTTTCACAAGGACATTAGAACATTGAGAGTGTATAGAGGAGATATGTTAGAATGAAGGGGCTTCAGCTATACGGACAGTATTATTATCTGAAAGGATGATGAAAACTAAGGGAAAGTGGTGGCACAGTGCTATTGTCACAAGAGTAGCAATCTAGAGACAGGGTCTCAAATCTCATCATGACAGTTGTTGAAATTAGAACTTGATTAATTAATATGGAATTTTATAACCTTCCTGATCTAGTGATGGTCACAAAACAACTGTCAATTGTAAAAATCCATCTATTGCACTAGTGTCCATTAGGAAAAAGAAACTCTAACACCCTCACTTGATCTGGCCTGCATGTAACTCCAGATCCACAGCAATGTAGTTGACTTTTAAATGACTTCTAAAATTGTCTAGCAAGCTACTCTATTGAATTGAACAACTACAAAAGTCTAGTAAAAGAAATGAGTCCAGACTGACAACCCAGCAATGATGGAGGGACTTACAAAGGCACACAGCCCTGTCAACTCTGGAAAGTCATCCTAAAAGTATCTGGGGCTATGTCAACATTGAAAGAGCTGTCCCATAAATGTAAGATAGGATTCTCTGAGAGTGACTGCATCCCAGCCACCATATTATGATCTCTGGGTTTGTCCAGAGTCTCCACACAGAGATGGTGGCAACATTGGTTTACAGTCAGGAAGGAGTTTCCAGGGATTCTTCAACATTGACTCTCAACTACATGAAGTTTCATGGCATTAGTCAAACATGGTCAAGGAAACCACCTACAGATTACCACCTACAGCCCCTCAGCTAATAAATAAGTTCCCCTTCATGTTGAACACCACTTGGAGAATGTACCGAGGGTGGCAATGGTATTCTGACTGGGGGATTTCAATAGCCATCACGAAGAGCGGTTCAGTAGCATCACTACTGACTGAACTGATTGAGTCCTGAACGAAATAACTGCTGGATTAGGTCTGTGGCAGGTGGTGAGGGAACCAACAAGAGTGAAAGAAGTACTTGGCATCATCCTCAATAATCTGCCTAGGTCAGATAATTCTGTCAATGACAGTATCAATAATGACAACCACAGAATGCTCACGGAGAAATCCCCTCCTCCACATTGAGGATACCCTCTCATTTTGTTTGGCATTGCAACCCAAATACCACCACACCACATGCTGAAAGGGATAGATTTTGAACAGATCTAACAACTCAAGGCTGGGTAGCAGTAAGGTACCATCAACGAAAGGATTTTATTCAAGCACAATTAATAAACTCTCAGCACAACTTATCCTTCACTCTACCAGCACAGTCAAGAAAAGGGATCGGCTCTGGTTCAAAGAAGAGTGCAGGAGAGCTTTACGTAAGCAGCACGAGCCAAAGAATCCCAAAACCAAAAGCTCAGATCTAACCTCTACAGTCCTGCAACATCCAGTCATAAATAGTGGTGGACATATAAACAACTCACGAGAGGAGGATGATCCTCAAATATCCCTATTGTCAATCATGGATCATCACTACAAAAGATAAGGCTGAAGTAGCTGCTTTTATCTTCAACTAGGAATGTTGAGTTGATGATCCATCTTGGCCTCATTCCAAAATCTCCAACATCATGGGTGTCAGCCTTCAGCCAATTTGATTTACTCCACAAAGTCGAGAAATGGCTGAAGAAACTAGATATTTCTGGCTACGAGCCCTATATTCTTGTAACACTGTTGAAGAATTACCTGCACCTCTAGCCACCTGTTTCAGTACAATTACAAGACTGGCATCTGGCCACCAAAATAGAAACTTGCCCTTAGTATGCTCATGGCACAAAAAGCAGGACAAATCCAACCTGGCTAATTATTCACCCATCAACTGATTCTCAATCAGCAGCAAAAGTGATGCAAGGTGTCACCAACAGTGCTTTCCAGCAGCATTTACTTAACAATACTCTGATCACCGATGCTTAATCTGGGTTTGCTAGGGCCACTCAATTCCTGGACTCATTACAACTTTGGCTTAAACAGAGGCAAAAGGATTAAAGTCAAGAGGATGTGAATATGACTGCCCTTGACATCAAGGTCGCATTTGACAGAACGTGGCACCAAGGAGATCTAGCAAAATTGAAGTTCAAGGGAATTGAGGAAATCTCTCTGTTGGTTGGAGTCATACTAGTACATACGCAGATGTGATCATTGGAGGTAACTCATTTCAGCCTCAAGACACCACTGCAGAAGCTCCTCAGAATAATGTCCTAGATCCAACCATCAGCTTCATCAATGCCATGAATTCCATCTTAAGGTCAGAAGCAGGGATGTTCACTGATGATTGCACCATGTTCAGCACGATCCACAACCCCTCCGATACTGAAGCAGTCAATGTACATATACAGCAAGAAATGGACAATATCTAGGCTTGAGTTGGTAAGTGACAATTAACATTCACCCACACAAGTACCAAGCAATGGCCATCTCCAATAAAAGAGAAACCAACAATTACCTTTTAACCTTACAAGGTATCACTATTACTGAATCCTGCACTTTCAATATACTGCAGTTACCATCACTAGAACTTAAATCAACCATATAAATGCTGTGGCTACAGGAGTAGGTCCGGACTCCCCAAAACCTGTCTACCATCTGCAAGGCACCAGTCAGGAGTTTGTTAGAATACTCTCTACTAGCCTGGGTAACTGAAGCTCTGACACAATTCAAAGATCTACACCACCCAGGACAATGAAACCAGACTAATTGGTACCCCATTTAACACCTTCAACATTCTCTCCTCCATCACTGATGCACTGTTGCAGCAGCCTGTACAATCATTGCAGTCATTCACCAATTGCTTAGACAGTGTCATGAGCTTTACTACCAAGAAAGACAAAGGCAGCAAATGCACAGGAACACCACAAACTGCAAGTTCCTTTCCAAGCCACACATCATCCTGACTTGGAACTATATATCTGTTCCTTCACTCAAGGTCCTCTCCAACAGCTCTGTGAATTGACCCAAACCACATGTACTGCAGTGGTTCAAAGTGGTCACTCATCATCACCTCAAGAGTAATTAGGGGTGGATAATAAACAGTGGTCTAGCCAACTCATATCCTTTTTTTTGAAAACTGCTTCAATTGGGACTTTTCAATAAAGAATTGGATATATAGTGAAGAGAAAAGAGATACAAGAAGAAAGCTGGAGTGTAAAACTAAATTGGACAACATTCAAAAAACTGGAACATGCAATATGACCCCATTCCATACTTTTAGATTCTCGAATAAGATGCATAATGCGAAATAGGGAACCATATTAGAGTTCTTTCTTTGCTTACATACATACTCACAATGAACACAAAAACTCATAAGTAAAAAGTTTAGTATCAATCAGCCATCATTCATCTTTTACAGTTATCATTTTCACTGATGACATGTCATCTGAAGTCAAAATGTCAACAGTGAGCAGGATAGCAACAGATCAGAAGAACATCCTGGTGAGAAGAATACTTCCCACAGAAACATGCAAGCACAAGGCAGCGAACCATTAAATGGTACAATTTGGTAAGGATGAAGAGACACAATCAAATGGTGAACTCAAAGTGAATGCATGAACAGAAAGATCTGTGTCTCCATCTACACGAGACTTTTACAGCAAAGTTGAGAAGCAGTTTAAAAACACACCTGGGGTCCTCAGCTTCATAAATGGTAAGGAAGTTATGATAAACCTGTATAGAACACAGCGGAGGCCCTATCTGGTCAAGTACGCACATCCCTTTTTAGAGACAATGTGAATGCTTTAAAATTAAGGTGTAGAGATTTAATGAGGGTGAAAGACCTCTGTTATATAGATATACTTCAGAAACTGGAGTTATTCCATTTAGAACAGAGAAGGCTTAGGTGAGACAGGGGTATTCAAAATACTGAACAGATTTGATAGAGTAGTAAAATAACGTTCCCATTGTCAGAACAGCCATTACCCAGAAAAGACAGGCTTAAAGATGATTCATAAACAAACCAAAAGGTGGCAAGAGGAAAAATAAAGAACATGACTTGTTGCAATGTATAAAGTGTGCCTGAAAGGATGGTAGAAGCAGATTTACTCACAACATACCATGGGAACTGGATCAATACTTGAAGGGGAGAAAACTTGCATTGCTATGGGAAACAGCAGGGGTATAGGACTAATAGAAGAGCTAACTGAGCCAAAATGAATATTTTCTTGAATATTATTCTCAAATTTGGTGTATCATGCAGCATTCAACTCCCAGCATTCCAGATATTTAAGGGAGACAGTGATTAAAAGAAAATTGTCAGCCACCTTCCAGTTTCTTTTCTTTTCATTCTCTCCACGGAAGTAACTTCTCCATTAACTCAATAGCACAATTCAAAACAGCGTAGCTCATATCTGAATTTGTGACCAGAGAATAAAATCCTGCTTTGTATTACCAAATAAACAATGTATAATTTGAAAATTGCAGGGATAGAATACAGAGAGTAGGAAGTGGTAAATTATTTAGCAACTCCTCCTCTCCCAATCTTGGCTGTTACCTAAAAGAGCAGGAATTGGCTTATCTGGCCATTCAGGGTTTTTATCCAAAATGCCGGTAGCAAAATATAGTGCGGCCCAGATGAGGAATTATGTAGAAAATATTCAATACCTTCCTCATTCAGCAATATTTCATTGGTCCTAGATTTACATTACTTGTTTGGGGAATGTTTCTGCACAACAGATTAGTGAAAATGAAGGAGAATTTATAAGTCCAGCCAAGAGAGGGGTTGGGATCTCAGTTGACACTTCATTTTGAAAATGTTGTCTCCAGTGTTACATTACTCCCTCATTGCTGTGTCAGCAGGGACTACATGATCAAATCTCTGAGTTTGAATATATGGTTCAAGCCTCATACTCATAATAAAATTTCTACCATTTAATACTTAAAGTGATTTGTGTTTAGACATTGAAGCAGTCCATGTCCAAATGCAGCAAGACCTAGACATCTAGGTTTGGACTGACAAGTGGCAAATAAAATTAATGCCACACAAGTACAAAGAAATGACTATCTTCAACAAGAGAGAATCTAGTCATCATCCCTTGACATTCAACAGCATTACCATCACTGAATCCCCCGCTTTCATCAACCTGTGGATTACCTTTGATCAAAAACTGAAATGGACCAGCTATGTAAATACAGTGGCTGAAAGTGCAGGTCAAAAAGCACGAATCATTTAGTGAATAAATCACTTTCTGACTCCCCAAGGCTGACTCCAAGGCACAAGTCAGTAATATAATGCAGTACTCCTCACTTGCCTGGATGAGTGTAGCTCTAACAACACTCAAGAAGCTTGACACAATCCAGGATAACACCATGCACCAAAGCACAGTTGCAGCAATGTGTACCGCCTACAAGATGCATTGCAGAACTTCAACAAATATGGTTAGACAGCACTTTCCAAACCCACGACCACTTCCATCTGGAAAGACAAAGGCAGCAGATACATGGGAACACCACCACATGGAAGTTGCCCTCCAAGTCTGACTTGGAAACATATCACTTCTTCTTCACTGTTGCTAGGTCAGAACTCCCTTCCTAGCGGCATTGTGGGTATGCTCACAATAAATATACTTAGGCAGTTCAAGAAGGCAGCTCACTGCTACCTTCTCAAGGGCAATTAGGGTTGAGCACTAAACACTGACCAAAACAGGGAAGCCTGCATTCCTTGAAAGAATAAAGAAATATCTAATGTTAGGCCCATTTCAAGTAATATGTCTAAATTAGTGAAGTTGGTCAAAAAAACTAAAAGAAGAAGAGCGTTGAACATAATTTGTCCTGTACTCACTGTTAATTTGCTTCCAAGTGAATTCCACAGGGTCTTAGTCAAAGTTGCCACATCCAGAGACTGGCGGATCCATTTGTCCAGATCTATAAAGGTTGCAAGTGCATCAGTGATGGGCTTTGTCTCTGGATTCTGGAATGGACAGAAAAAAAATTCTTGAAAATAGTTAAACTGAATTTCTAACAACTTATTCTCTCAACTCTGTTATGTTGCCATATATAAAACAGAAGCAGATATATACCTGAATAACAGTTATGAGATGGCAAAAAGACAGGAGATTGACATTAGGTTGATCAACTTTCACATGCAATCCACAAAAGTATGATTGGCCAAATAGCCTCACTTTCTGATTCAAACTTCAGTTTAAATGGCCCAAGAGCATGTGATGTAGAAAATGAATTGCATAGGTTTAACAATACAATTATATTACAAAAATTGCTTTGTAATTGGAATGTATTTGAGGTGATTCTTTGTCAACAGATCCAAGTAACACAGCCAAATCATAGTGTTCGGACCAGGAGCAAATGGCATTCTCCTCTGTACACCTGGAGAGTGTTGTGTTGGAAGTGACTCTGAACTTCTGCTAAAAATGTTACATGTTAAATTGAAGACAGAGTTATTCACCTCTCTTGACATCAAAACATGGGAAAATTAGTTGCTGGTCTTCCCAAGAACTTTCAGAGATCTAACTCACCACTTGTGGTTCCATAATGGAAGGTGAAATGCTGAAGTTTTTTTTTCAGATTTTATTCCTCATTTAGATTTTGCTATTTGCCTACAGCATTTTACAACCAAATTCACATTATTCAATTGGGCAGCATTTCATTGCCTATTTACAGTCACAAGACCATGAGACATAAGAGCAGAAGTAGGCCATTTGGCCCAAGTTTGTTCTGCCATTCAATGAGATCATGGCATTTCTGATAACCCTCAACTCCACTTTCCTGCCTTTTCTCCATAACCCTTGAGTCCCTTACTTGTAAAAAATCTCTCTCAACTTTGAATACAGTTAAAAGTCCAGCCTCTACAGTAATCTGCAATAAATAATACCATGGATTTAGTACTCAGAAGAAATTCCTCCTCATTTGTCTTAAATCAGGAACTCCTTACTTAGAGATTATGGCATCAGTTCTAGACTCTCCCACAAGGAGAAACGGCCTCTCCACATCTATCGTGTCAAACCTCTTAAGAATCTTAAGAATCTTAAGAATCCAGAAGGTCATCTCTCACTCTTCTAAGTTCCAATGAGTACGAAGTACTCAGCCTCTCCTCATAAGACAGATCCTCCTACCTAAGATCATCCTTGTGAATCTTTTTCTGGACTGAGTCCAATGCTAATATAGCCTTCCTTAGATAATGGGAACAACACTATTCACAGTCTTCTAGGTATGCTCTAGGTAGTGTCTTGAATAGTTTTAGCAAGACTTCACAATTTTTAAACTCCTTTCCCTTTGAAATAAAGGCTAACATTCCATCTGTTTTCCCTAATGCCTGCTAAACCTGAATGCTAGGTTTTTCATGATTTATGTATGAGGACCCTAAACGCCTCTGTGCTTCAGCTTTCTGCATTGTCTCAACTTAAATAATATTCAGCTCCTCCATTCTTCCTGTCTAAGTACATAACCTCACTTTTACCACATTTAAGTTCAGCTGAGGGTTGGAAAATGGTGTATAACGGTCAATCAATATTTCTGGATGAGATTTATAGAGGAGGTCCCCAAGGGTCATTACTGAAATCTTCACTTTTCCTGAGATACATTAATGATCTGGATTTGTGTGCAGGGGTCAATTTCAAAGTTTGCAAATAAGACGAATCTTGGAAGAACTATAAACTGAGGAAGATAGTGTGGAATTCTAAAAGACAAGTTAGCAAATAAGTGGCAGCTGAGGTTCAATGCAGAGAAGTGTGAGGTGATACACTTTGGTCAGAAGAATTTGAAAAGACAATTCAAAATAGGGGTAACAATTCTAAATGGGATGAAGGAACTGGGTGTATCTATGCACAATCACTGATGGTGGCAGGACAGGTGGAGGGAGAATTTTTTTCAATTTTTTTAATAGGAGCAGAGAGTACAAAGGAAAGGAAAGGAAGTGTACAAGACCTTTGTAAGACCTCCACTACAGTACCATGTACAGCTGTGGGCACCACATTGTAGGAAAGGTGCAAATGCATTGGGAGAGATTACAGGAGCAACTTATCAGAGTAGTTTGAGGAAACTTCAGCTATGAAGATAAATTGAAGTAGTTGGTACTGCTGTCCTTGGAGAGGTGATAGCCGAGAGGAGGTCTGATTGATGTTTTCAAAATCACGAGCAGGCTAGATGGAATAGATAGGGTGAAGCTGTTTCCACATGTGATAGAAACAAGAATGAGAGCACGTAGATTTAAAGTGTTATGCAAACAAAGTGAGGGTGATGTGTGAAAGACCTTTTTTCACATAGCAAGTAGTTAGGGCATGAAATGCACTACCTAGAAATGTGGTGGAGGCATGTTAAATTGAGACAATCAAGATGACATTAGATGTTTTTGGATAGTAATGATGTGCAGGGATATGGGGAAAAGGCAGGAGACTGGCATTAGATTCTCACCACTTGCTTTCCGCCTACTTTTGTGTCATCTGCAAACTTAAGATTGGATTAAAAAATTGACAGAACCAAGGTTAGTCTACAAGATTTTAAGGCCTCTGCTGCCATAAGACATGAGAAGTCTTTGGCAGGTAGGATCAAGGAAAACCCTAAAGCTTTCTAAAGGTATGTCAGGAACAAAAGAATGACTAGAGTAAGATTAGGGCCAGTCAAGGGCAGTAGTGGGAAGTTGTGCGTGGAGTCCAAAGAGATAGGAGAGGCGCTAAATGAATATTTTTCGTCAGTATTCACTCAGGAAAAAGACAATGTTGTCGAGGAGAGTACTGAGATACAGGCTATTAGACTAGACGGGATTGAGGTTCATAAGGAGGTGGTGTTAGCAATTCTGGAAAGTGTGAAAATAGAGAAGTCCCCTGGGCCAGATGGGATTTCTCCTAGGATTCTCTGGGAAGCTAGGGAGGAGATTGCAGAGCCTTTGGCTTTGATATTTATGTCATCATTGTCTACAGGAATAGTGCCAGAAGACTGGAGGATAGCAAATGTTGTCCCCTTGTTCAAGAAGGGGAGTAGAGACAACCCTGGTAATTATAGACCAGTGAGCCTTACTTCGGTTGTGGGTAAAGTGTTGGAAAGGATTATAAGAGATAGGATTTATAATCATCTAGAAAGGAATAATTTGATTAGGGATAGTCAACACGGTTTTGTGAAGGGTAGGTCGTGTCTCACAAACCTTATTGAGTTCTTTGAGAAGGTGACCAAACTGGTGGATGAGGGTAAAGCGGTTGATGTGGTGTATATGGATTTCAGTAAAGCGTTTGATAAGGTTCTCCACAGTAGGCTATTGCAGAAAATACGGAGGCATGGGATTGAGGGTGATTTAGGGGTTTGGATCAGAAATTGGCTAGCTGTAAGACAGAGGGTGGTGGTTGATGGGAAATTTTCATCCTGGAGTTCAGTTACTAGTGGTGTGCTGCAAGGATCTGTTTTGGGACCACTGCTGTTTGTCATTTTTTTAAATGACCTGGATGAGGGCGTAGAAGGATGGGTTAGTAAGTTTGCGGATGACACTAAAGTCGGTGGAGTTGTGGATAGTGCGGAAGGATGTTGCAGGTTACAGAGGGTCATAGATAAGCTGCAGAGCTGTGCTGAGAGGTGGCAAATGGAGTTTAATGCAGAAAAGTGTGATGTGATTCACTTTAGAAGGAGTAACAGGAATACAGAGTAGAGGGTTAATGGTAAGATTCTTGGTAGTGTGGATGAGCAGGGAGATCTCGGTGTCCATGTGCATAGATCCCTTAAAGTTGCCATCCAGGTTGATTGGGTTGTTAAGAAGGCAATGGTAGGTTTTATTGGTAGAGGGATTGAGTTTCGGAGCCATGAGGTCATGTTGCAGCTGTACAAAACATGCGGCCGCACTTGGAGTATTGCGTACAGTTCTGGTCGCCACATTATAGGAAGGATGTGGAAGCATTGGAAAGGGTGCAGAGGAGATTTACCAGGATGTTTCCTGGTATGGAGGGAAGGTCTTATGAGGAAAGGCTGAGGGACTTGAGGCTGTTTTCATTAGAGAGAAGAAGGTTAAGAGGTGACTTAATAGAGATATACAAGATGATCAGAGGATTAGATAGGGTGGACAGTGAGAGCCTTTTTCCTCGGATGGTGATGGCTAACATGAGGGGACATAGCTTTAAATTGAGGGGTGATAGATATAGGACAGATGTCAGAGGTAGGTTCTTTACTCAGAGAGTAGTAAGGGCGTGGAATGCAACAGTAGTAGACTCGCCAACTTTAAGGGCATTTAAATGGTCATTGGATAAACATATGGATGATAATGGAATAGTGTAGGTTAGATGAGCTTCAGATTGGTTGCACAGGTTGGGGCAACATCGAGGGCCAAAGGGCCTGTACTGCGCTGTAATGTCCTATGTTCTATGTTCCAAGGTTCTCAGACCTTATACTCAGCTTAAGCTGTCTGGTTGATTAGTGTATAGGAATAATGGAAGATTTACTTCAATGAATTCTATAAATCAATCAAGGAAATAATTGGTTAGTTAGAATTTCACAATAAAAATTAAAGTCTTCAATCCATTGAAAAATCTATTAAATCATACTGAAAGATTTTGAAGCTCCACTATACTCCAAGTTTGAGTACATTTAGTCTGTGGGATTCTGTACAATGTCAATGAAGGTGTAAGGCTGGTCTTCATTTCAAAAGAATCATGTTCAATGCCATTGTGAATTATGGGTATTGATATCTTTTAGTATCCAGAGCAATCCTAAGTAAAACCACACTCCACAGCCATTTTATGGTCCTGCTTTAATCATGAGAGGCCCCATGGAATTTCAGAACTTCTTATTTATCCATGGTAGTTCCTGATACATAACACATGCACACTTTATTCCTGTACCCTTTGTTGATCAAAGTTACTGTTTGATGTAACTGACCTTTTGCAAGCCCCAACTGAGTTTCCGGAGCACATCGATGTACTTCTGGACCTGGAGACGTATGGGTTCGTGGAAGACTCTGTGCAGGCTCATAGAAAGCGAGCAATTTGAGGACAAATCGAGGTGAAATCCTTTCAAACTTTTCTTGTTCTTTTTCCAATATTCACTGCATTTATTTTAATTATTAGAGGAGGGGAAGAAAAAGTACATTTTTAAGGATTACAGACATTGTGTTGGCTTGGTAATCCACATAAAATGATCAATACCAGAATGCATTGTATTAATGAGGGTTTTCCTCATTTCCCTGATCCTCGTCTTCTACCAGTTGTCTTGTCTCAGTGCTAGATTCTCTAAAAAGTGTACTACAGAACAAGTAATATGGAACAATTCAGTCCCGTTTGATTCTCTTTGACTCCTTTTAAAATTCTTCCAGGGAATCTGGGCATCATGTTGATGTCAGCAAGGGCAGTACATTTATAGCACGCTGCAAATAAAAACAAAATTCACATGCACGTTGCAAAGATGACTCTCATATTATGCCAGCTTTCTGATATAACTTTGGTGGGCAGAAGCATGATCTTCTATTCCATATGTACATACATTTGTTATTGCCTTTAAGATTTTATAGCAGACAGTAGAAATGATACTCAGCAGAACATAATTCATTAGACTTTTCCAACATTCCTGCCTCAGCATCAATGGACATAGGATCCTGAGCATCAAATAGACATTCAAGTGTTTCTAAGACAGAACCACAATATCAAAACTAACACAATGCAGATGGTTTATCTAGTCAAGCACAATAAAGGGCTACTTTATTAGACACAATGGGTCAAGTTTTCACTCTTGAGATGAGTAACGGGAGCTTGGAAAATTTCCAGCTTCGCTCACCTCTTCAGGAAATGCTGACTCCAGGCATTCGCTCATCATTGTTGGCCACTGGAAGCTGCCTGATGTCAGACCAGCTGATCCCAGAAAGACTTCAGAAACCTCCATAGAGGCTGCCAGCTGTGGAGCAGGGCTTTTTAAAAGTCCCAGCTCTATCTGTGGGAGCTCATCTCAGGTGTAAACAAAAAAAATCAGGTAGGCATGTAGCCTCTCTCTCTCTCTCTCTCTCTCACTCACTCATATTCACACACACACACACACACACACACACACACAAAATACTCCATCAATGCCACCTCATGCCCCGTAAGCATTCCATATGGTGACCTAGGCCAAGGTATGGTCCCTGCTCCTACCCTCCATGCCTTCTTGATGCCATGGCTTGTTGTGGCAGTCTACCTGCAATCACCCCTCCCATTCAGCAACTATACACTCTAAAGAAGCAATGAACACCATACCGTATATGTGAAAACAAAATCTTTAAAAAGGAAATCATTTATCTATTTCTACTAAAACACACTGCATCCCAATAAAAGTTTCATTCAAACAGACTTTTAAAGTTTCACATAAAAACCACTTAAACCTGTGTCAATAAACATCGTGCATGTTATTTCTTTACCCTTTTACACGTTGGCATCATTGGCAAGGCCAGCATTTGTTGCTCATTCGAAATGGACTGTTTTAGATGTCTGGAGTCACAAGTAGGCCAGACCCGGTCAGAACAGCAGATTTCCTTCTCCAAAATACATTGGTGAACCGGATGGCGTTTTACATCAATCAATGGCAGTTGCCATGGTCACCATCACCAGTAACTTTATATTAATGATTTATTCATTTAAGTTAATTTACACTTAGTGAGATTTGAGCTCACTTCAATTGTGAATTAGCTACAGCCTTTGGGTTAAGACACCACAATGCCACTATCTCTACTGCTGATTTAGATTGATGAGTTCAGACATTCAGAGCTGTCAATGACTCAACATTTTAGATGCTTCAGCTCTCTAAGCACTCTATTTTGTTCTAACTATGCATCCTAATTAATCATTCTAATTCCTTTCATTCATTCTGTGCGGGTACAAAGAGTCATTTTAAAGGGATTCCAAGTCAACCACTTTTATATGGAACTGAAATCATGTTCATTCTGGGTCTGGCAGGTACAACAAGGTACCTTCCCAAGGAATCATTATGAGCCAGACTTGCAACAATCTGAAGGCATAATGGTCTTGAACTGGAAAATTGAAAACAGCAACCCCCAAGCCATGACCAGTTCCATTTAGAAGGCCAAGAGAATACCACCACCTGGAAGTTTCACTCCAAGCCGCTCACCTTCCTGACTTGGAAATACACGCCCTTCCTTCAGCGTCACATGGTCAAAATCATGGAGCTCCCTCCATAATGAAAAATAATGTGTCTACCCACTTCATGTGAACTGCAGCAATTCAAGAAATCAGCTCACCTTCAACTTCTCTCGGGACACTAGGGATGGGTAATAAATGCTGGCCCAGCCAGCAACACCCAAATAAAAATAATGGTGTTATAAATATATGACATTACAATGGCTGTGATGGGAAGTTATTAATGAACACCTTTTCTGTCATTTACTATATTAATCACATGCTACTTAAACGCCCAAACAATGCTAATTCCATGTTACTAACGTACAGCTAGTCATTGTGAAATGTTCTCTTTTTATTGGTTTCTGTGGAGCTTGTAACAGTGATGAACAGTTTGTTAGGGATTATATTGAAAAATAGAAAAAGAAGTATTGTTTGTCTAAGATAACACAGTATAGAGCTGGAGGAACACAGCAGGCCAGACAGCATCAGAGGAGCAGGAAAGTTGAAGTTTCAAAACGTCAACTTTTCTGCTCCTCTGATGCTGCCTGGCCTGCTGCATTCCTCCAGCTCCATGCTGTGTTGTCTCTGACTCCAGCATCGACAGTTCTTGCTACCTCTACTGTTTGTCTAATTCAAGTTATACCTGACCTGCAATTGCTACTAACTATCCATTTTCCACTGTTATGCCTAAACTTCAAGCATACAAATTCAGAGAAAACAGCAATTAAGGAGTCAATTAACATTCAACGTTTACAATTATGAAGAAATCTAAACTCTATCAATGGCACCTACCTTTTTCCCCTGAACTCGTACCTGGTTTGTTTTGCAATGTTTTCAAAGCCACAGAGAACAACATAGTTTGTGAATGCTGTAAAGTACCTGAAAAGAGAAACAATTACTCAAGGGAGAGAAAACATACCCTGGATCCTGGAAACTCAGGAAGTAGCTGAGAGGAGACTAGAGTGGCAGAGTGTGAGAGTTCAAAGAGAAGTGGCCAGTGCTGAACGGGGAACAGGACCTATACTCTTATGCTGGGCCAGTTGCAAGCGTCCCAAAATGTCCAAGAACTGAGTTTGAATCTGTTCGTCACGTAGATAACCCTTCCACAGTTTGTAATATCTCCAACTATACCCATCAAGCAAATATCTTCGATTGCACAGAGATCCAGCTGAGAGGCTCCTTCACACATGCCCATATGCATTACAATAATCAGTGACTGCCTGAAATTAGCACTGACTGATTTGCACAATAAAAGCTCATGGTTTTTGGCCTGATTGCCAACTCTGTTTATAATGCAGTCTATTTTTTGTTAGGGGTAGTTAAGTGCCATTAACCAAACACTATGTTTGGGGCTACATAATGATTAGTGACAGAGCACTAAAAAGGAGTGACACAGCACTCTAAACATAAGACTCACTGTTCTTAGTGCTATCATGCACGGTGGCTCAGTGGTTAGCACTGCTGCTTCACAGTACCAGGGACCTGGGTTTGATTCCACCCTCGGGTGACTGTCTGTGTGGAGTTTGCACGTTCTCCCTGTGTCTGCGTGGGTTTCCTCTGGGTGCTCTGGTTTCCTCCCACAGTCCAAAGATGTGCAGGCTAGGTGGATTGGCCATGCTAAATTGCCCATAGTGTTCAGGGATGTGTAGTATAGGTGAGTTATAGAGGGATGGGTCTGGGTGGGATGCTCTGAGTGGCGGTGTGGACTTGTTGGGCTGAAGGGCCTGTTTCTACGCTGTAGGGATTCTATGATTCTATGAAATCATCTTGTTAGGTAAGTGCAACTAAATTACTAGACAAGTATGAGTACTAAAAGCTATTGGGAGATGCATAGACTATATCAGTTCATTTGAAAGGTAGAGCAGATCTCACTGTCTCTACCCAAAGACTGTAAGAGGTATCAGATTGGGTGGAGCCAATGCAACATTGTTGATTCTTTCAGAACCATTATCTGATACTACAGGGTCTAAAGTCTGTTGAAGAACCCATTAGAAAACTGGTTCCTCGTGAGCAGAGGAAGTATTCGACCTGGGGATTCGATAGTGACTGCCAGAGGAAGCAAAGTCTTTTACCTGTTGTAATTATAAAAACCTTACCGTGGAGCCAAAAGTAGGAGGCCCTCCAGCTTAGAAGGCAAGAAGGAAAGAGGGTACTTCAGAAGGGCAGCCTACCAATGACATCAACTTTTAATTTAAAAAAGTTGAGAATCTGGCTACAATTGGAGCAGGATCCTTTCCGAAGGGCACATTGTGCCTTGCAGCTGAAGTTTGGGATTCTGGAAGGGCCTTCATGGCTGCCTGAATCACTGCTGTGTGGCTAAACTTCAGGAACCCAGAGGCCAACTTTAAAATTCCAGTTGGCCCTCTACAATTGACCCAGGGCTGAAATGCAGCCAGAAAACTGTCTCTCTGGCCCATGATGAAAATTTACATATTACATTCCCCTCTTCACTCCTCCTCCATACCGACTTCCATCTGCGACGAAAAATTAAGCCCTTAATGGTGAGCCATGCAGATTAAACATGGTACATTCCCTTCTCTAAAGGCAATGTTTCTGCTGTTAACCTGCCAAATACCAGACTTATTGGAAGCATTGTTACCATGTCAGGAGTTAATATTTCAATCTCCACATTGATTGTTCAGTATCATTATAGTCAGGGTAGCCAACTGGTTAAGTCCAGTTTTGATCATGTCAAATATTGGCTCTAAACTTTTAATGACTTCCATCTGCAGGGCACTTGTAACCATCAGCTGACTTGCTTACCAAATGTAAACTTCCTTGAGCCGTTGTGTATTTACAAGTAGATAGAGCTCCTTTCGGGTCAATGTATCCAAAGTATCAGCGAGATGCAAACAGTGTTCTTCCGACTCATTGTAGAGAGCCTCCAGACTCTCCTCCAAGACAAGGAGAGCATCTTTCAACTGTGGCCGGCTCTTTTGATCAGAAGTTTCTGTAAAGAAGAAACGCTGCTCTTACTTACGTCCACGTAAATGAAGGAGAGAGTTAGGCTGGTAGATGTTGTACCAGCCAGCCGACCAGTCTAATTGACAACAATGATACTGAACACCATGAAAAGCATATATCAGGTAGACAATTCAATACCTCCTGTTTTACTCTTATACCCCAAGATAAATTTCTAGCTGAGCCAGTTCCAGATAAGAACTAAAGAACAAAAGTAAGAGAAGACCATTTGTTCTTACAGCCTGGATCAGTCAACAAAATGATGACTGATCTAATTATGGTCTAAACATCACTTTCCTATCTGCTGCCTATGACCCTTGAGTTCATTATCGATCAAAAATTTGTCTAACTAAAACTTGAATATTTTCAATGATTTAGCATCCACTGCCAGCCGCGGAAACAAATTCCAAACAAACCTCTAAGAGAGTGCTCATCACCTTCTTAAATGGGAGACCCATTATTTTAAAACTGTGCTCCTTAAATAAACATACAACTGGTTCAAACCACAGTGAATTTAGTAGCAGTGTGTAAAATTCCAACAGTCCACTCGCTATTAATTTCTCTTGTATAGCATCTAGAGTTACCTCTCTACTGCCTTGATTTGATCATTAAAGTCAGCAGAGATCTGTTCCATTTATGGTTATTATTTGAAAACTTAAATGGAACAGATCTGTGCTGATTTTTCTGATAGACAATCAAGACAGTGGAAAGGAACCTCTAGATTCTACAGGCAGTTTTGCCTGACGATCACTCACTGTGAACATTGCTCAATCCCAGAAGTGCCAAATTGATGAAACATCTCACTGAAAAAGTAAAAAGCTAGGTAAGATGATGGAGAACAAGCAGAGATGGAATATTTGGATTTCCAGAAAGCTTTTCATAAAGTGCCAGAATTAGTGTGCAAAAGTATATGGAAGTGAAGGTAATAATCAGCATAGACTGAGAATCGGTTAGCAGTCAGGTAATAAATTGTAAGAAGAAACGGACTATTTTGGGAGTGAAAGACAAGTGGGATCAACCCCCAGTTATTCACAATATTTATCAATGTTATGGATCAAGGAATCAAATTTCATTTTTCCAAGTTTATTGATTACAAAAACTAATTGGGATTGAGAGTGGTGATCAGGAGATAAAGAGGTTTCAAGGTGATTTGAACAAGTTGAGTGACTGGGCAAATGCATGATAGATGCAGTCAAATATAGATAAGGGTATTAAGTTGTAAAATCAGTCGGAGAAAAAGAATGGCTGAGTATTATTTAAATAGTGATCAATTAGGAAAGGTTAATGCAGAAAGGGTCCTTCTGCACCAGTCACTGAGAGCAAGCATGCAAGCTGCAGCAAACAATTGGAAAGCCAAATGGTATTTTGGCCTTCATTGCAAAAGGTTTTGAACAGAAGAACAAGGAAAGTTTACTGCTGTTGTAAATTTTGAGATCATCCTGGAGTGCTGTGTGCAACTGTGGTCACTTGACCTAAGAAAAGATGAAATTAGCATAGAAGGAGTGCAATGAAGGTCTATCAGACTGATTCCTGGGATGACAGGTTTGTCATATGAGGAGAAGTCTGGTCAACTGAGCCTTTGTCACAGGACTCTGGAAGGATGAAGGGGGATCTCTTTGTAACAATACCGGGCTGGAGGGCATGTAGTTTCTTTACACTTTCACTCAATGCAAACGAGTTTTGGCTCTCATTCACACTGTTTATTATGTTGGTGTCATCAGAAGCTCGGATATATAGCCCTCTATCCCTCGATGAACTTCAAAAAGGCCATTGCTAAATGTAGTGAAGAGCTTAAGGCCCCAAAACATTTCCGTCGGACACAATATGAATCAGATCCTGTTGATAGATTACGTAAGCAAAAAAAAACATTTTGTTATTTTTCTAAACATGTATGGGTACTTTTAGTTCATATCATTTTTCCAAATACTTACTTCCTGTCCTAACCCAAAATAACATCCTAGTAACATACATAGCTCAGCCACAAATAAAAAGATATCTCATAGAAATAAAAACAGTGATTCAGATGTTACATCACGAATCTGCTAACTTTACGTTCAAATGGGAGGGATTTGGTGACATTGCAATGGTCATATAAGGGGTCATCTCAGTTTAAACGTAGGATGTAACTCTGCAAAAATGCCCAGACCAGTTCCTTCATTTGCCCTTATTTTGAACAAGTGTCAATATTGGGGAATTTTGTGGCGGATTTTTCTTTGAGCCCAGGCAATGTTTTGAATGCAATTTTCTGCTGCTGACTTCATGGATTATATATTATCCTCCACAATGCCAGTCCTTGTGAAATCTTGCATTCCACAGAGGCAGGAATGCAGACCAGTGCCAGGAATTTACAACCCTCATGCTGCAGGGGCCATTTTAAAGCCCAACTGCGCATCATTTCAATCACTAAATCAGAAGAAGCCTTTTGGTGAGTTGGTTTGTAATTTCAAACAATATGGCTGAGATGGGCAAATTGACATTCCTCTTCACCAACAGTGACCTAGTGGATGGGGCGGAGGAGGGGCAGGCTGTCCTTTTTTTTACCCAGGACCACCAGAGGAGAACACGGCAACTGATGCTGCCAAACTATCTGCAGCAGCTAGCCTAATCAATGCAGTATCCATGTCTCAAAGAAACGCGCAGCAACACCACAGGATCATTAATGACCTTTTTCACTTTATGAGTGTAAGTGCTGCCATCTCCTCTCTGCACCTCTCATTCACTAACTCCACAACTGCACCCATCTCTCACCAAGCCTCAAGGACCACCACCCTATCAATGCAAGCAGCATCTTTTCTCAACAATTCGCATCCATCCCAAACTCCTAACCCTTTCCACTCTCTGCCCTTCCTACTCACTCAATTGGGGCAGCTCACCGCTGCTCTTGACTGAGGACAGACCAGACCCTTGGCTGATTTCTACATGGTTCCCTGGTCTAGTTAAGAATTAAAAATTCCCAAGGCTGGTTTCTATTTTATCTTTGTTAATTGACAAATTTTTTAGAATAAACCTTACCAAATTATTTCAGCTTCATCTATCAGCCCCTCTAAACTGTCTCATTAACTGAACGCTCAAGTTAACATTCCTATTCTGCTGTAGGTTTAAAAATTATAGATTACCAATAGGCTTGAGAGAATGAAGTCTATGAGGCATCAGGATTCCCTTTGGGTCAATCTTAAATTATTTTAAGATGAATCAGCATTTGACAATTACTTACCAGCCTTGACAAGAGGCTTTAGAATGTGAGTTTTCAGGTCAGTCAGTGAATTCTTGAAGGACTGCTCCAGCTTGAACAGATAGGCAGCTTCTCTTTGGCATTTCTCCTTCAGGGAATTGGAAAAAAAAACAATTTTGATTTTGATGAAGAAGCCCAGATCAATAATGCTGAACACTGCACTTCATCTGAAGAGACCAAAACAATGATTTAGGTAATGCCCAGCTTGATGTTATATAGTAGATGATGGTGCTGTTCCACTGTTTTGAGGGTCTAGGAGAGAATGCGAATATTTTAAGAATGTTTAGAAGAAACACTGGAAAAATCAGAGGCAAAGTGACCACAATAGTATTCAAACAGTAGTTCTGAGTATTGTTGAAGAAAGTCACATTTTCTCCATTGTTTTGTCTTTCAGACATGTTCATGAAATATACACAAAAGGCACGACACAGAAGGAAAAGGAAATTGGTTTGAAATGGACACAACACCTGTAACCACAAATGGTTAGCTTGCAACTCTAGCAACTTAAACCAAATGTAAAAGGAAGTCGGTCTATTATCAAGTTGATTTTAATCAGTTCAGTCATTTCCCTTTCTTCTGGTCTGCAAGTGATTTCACTCTCACCTTACAAAGCTGCTGGAAGTGTCAGATCAACAGATGGCCATCACCAGATAAAAGTAGGGTTGATATTTTGATGGAAAGATAGAACAAGAGGTCTTCTCAAGTTGAAAGACTTTGTGGCATAAAAAAATTCCACAAACCAATTTTGAGAAACTAGATGAAACAAAGGAATAGGCCTATGCTCAAAAGGTCACTAAAAGTTAGTGGACAGATTCATACTGTATGTAATAAAAGGGTGAATGAAAAATTGACCTTTATCATACAAGATGAATACAAAAGGTGAGGAAGTTATTTTCATTTATACAAATGAATGCTAAGAATCATCTAGAGTATTGAAGTATTAAGCATCTAAGCATCTATATTCAAAAAGGGCAAATTAATTGCAGGTTCACAAGAATATAGCAAGGCTTCAAGAGTTAAATTAAGGACGAGTTGCATAAATTTTGAATGCTTTTCCTGAAGATTAGAGAGAACAAAATTTGGACACATCAATCAGAAAAAGGACAGTTCAGGCTCAAAGGGCTACATAGCTTATTCTCATTCTCACCACAATAAAAACATCTTCAGATGTCTCTTGTCAAGTTCTTTACCTTAATTTCTGGCCCCAAGTTAAGGATTGTTCTGGAGCTTGATGCTGAGTTTGAAAAAGGTGTATTCCAATTTCTAGAAAGTTTGGCTCTCTGTAGCAGTGCATCTGGATCAGCCTGCTGGACTGGACGACTTGGATCCATTCTGTGCCTCAACTAAATATTAAAACATCCATCTTCCTCAGCAGATATTTTTCAGAAGTGCTTACTAGTTAATTAAAAAGAGAAACATAAGTATTTAAAATTATCCAGGATTTTCCAGCTAGCATCTAAAGGAATGACATTCATCATGTATGTTTACTTTAGAAACTTTCACTTATACTTGAAACACACTTATAAAGTTTCCCTAAACAGAGGAGTGTATCACCAACAGCATGCTGGGGCATGTGTTGACAACCTCAAGGATTTAATTAGCTAACAGCACACATCTTATTTCACATTCCACTCCCTGTCCATCTGGGAATATTTAGATTCCATAGCAGGTATCTGACAGCAAGTCAAAAAGTGACAATTACATGCAAAAATGATAAAATGGTTAAAATTGAAACAGTAGTTTCAGGTTTCAGTTCCATGAAAATCTGACCTTTAGTTTTAAAGATCAGAAAGTCATTTTGAATATTGCATCCCAACAGTACGTTGGAGAATTTGTTATTCAGCTAAATGCCCAATATGCCACCTGGGGAGATAAATGCTAAAGTGTTTGCTGACTACAATTTTGCAACCACCAGACAGAAAGAGAGGAGTCTGAAGCAGTTTCTTGCAGAATAAAGAGGTACATAACAGCAGAGGTGCTCTCCTGTGAGTCAAATCCAGGGAGAAGTCCTGAGGTACTTAGAAGTCAGTGAGAAGCAAGTTCCAGAGGTGGAAGGCTGTGAGAATACCAAAGAGTAAGGATCCAGTTGTGGTTGGTTGGCTCGCTGAGCTGGTTCGTTGTTCCTCAGGCGATTCATTACCCTGCTGGGTAACATCATCAGTGCAGCCTCCAATAAAACATATGCGGAACAACGAACCAGCTCGGCAAGCCAACCAACAACAACACCCACAACCCGGGCTACAAATCTACTCTAAAACCTCAGAGACCTACCTATAGGCAAAGCATGCTCAAATTGGCACGAAAATGGGAAAACTATGCCAAGTGACAGACCGCTCCCCGTGAACAACTCTACATCAATCAACACATAGAGCTAGACCCCATATACACTCCATTGCAAAGGAAAACCGGAAGTGAGGTAATCCAGCTCAACGGACCCCAGAGTTTAAATAACAGGCGGGAAAACACAAAAGCACTTCATCGGAGGCTGCGCTGATGATGCTACCCAGCAAGGTAATGAAACACCTGCAGAACTACAAACAGCTTGGCGAGCCAACCAATCTCAGCACCCAGAACCCGAGCTACAAATCTACTCTAAAAACTTTAGTAAGGATCCACAGGCTAATGAAGGCTGGAGTATAGAAAATGCAAATTAAGTAGGAGTGAGTTGAGTCTGCAGGTTATTTTAAGTGTTTCTGAAGAAAATGGCATCCAAGGAGTACCAAAAGGAGAGAGATTATAGCAGAGCCAACTAATCAAGAAACTTTAACATTAGGGCAGAGGTGAATCTATTAAAGGTTTGAATATCTTTAAGGATATTGCTGGGATCAAAAGGATGAATCTTTCTTTCTGATGGTCATAATGGGATTGTTCCAATTGTTCTTGTCCAGTAAAATATACATTATGATTTTCATCTGTGTAATAAACTTTTCTCTTACTTTGTTAAAAATGCATTGGCAGCCTGTTGTGAAAATGTTCAGCAACTGATCCCCACAGTATGCAAAAAGAAAAATAAAACTTGTGTTCTATTAAGCCAGATTCCACTCTGGGATCTGACTTATCCAGTATTACCTTCAATTAGGGTCATAACACTGTTGTCAATAATAACAAGGCAGAGTGAGGAGGGAGTGCGTAGATCAATATCGAAAGGGAAGTGTGTGTGATCAGATGCTGGGTGAGAGATAGGAGGTTGGATGGAGAAAGATCATAGAAGGCACTGGAGCTGAGATGGCTATGTATCAATTGCAGCATATTTCCTTACCTGCGAATCAAGAGCATCTTTCCCCTCAAAATTTCATGTTACACCTCAAATGCATCCGCACAACAGGTATCAAAGCAAGAAATGTTAACAAACATCTAGTTTTGGTCCATACTTAAAATTCCCAGTGCAATAAAAAATAACCTGAGTCGGGAAAAAGAAGCACTAAGATATAACGTCTTAATAATTCTGGCATAGGAACTATTCAGTTGATCCAGCAACAAGTGCTGGATTTTCATGAAGGAAATGGAAAACATCCCAATTCTGTCCCCTCTTGTAGTCACATTCCTCTTATAATGTGGTGACCAGAACTGCATGCAGTACTCCAGTTGTGCCTTAACCAGCATTTAATACATATTGCTCTTATATTCTACGCCTTAGCTAATAAAGGCAAGTATCCCATATGCCTCTCCACCTTATCTACATTCTCTGCTTTGAAGAAGCATCTTACCAGACTTGAAATGTTAGTTTTGTTTCTCCCTCCACAGACAGGAGGAGTAGGCCATGGCCTGGTAGTATTCACTAGATCTTTAATCCAGTGACCTAGTTAGTTTTCTAGGGACCTGGATTTGAATTCTGTCATGGAATTTTAATTCAATAAATTACAAATCTAATGCTGATCATGAAAAGGTTGTTAATTGTTGGAAAAACCCATCTGGTTCACTAAAATACTTTAGACAAGGAAACTGTCATCATTGCCTGTGGTCTGGCCTACATGTGACTCCAAACACATAGCAAAGTGGTTAACTCTAAAATGTTACAGATGGGCAATAAATGCTGGCCTAGACAGAGATGCCCACATTTTATGAATAAAAGTATTTGCTACTAGGACTGCCAAGTTTCTCCAGTATTCAGTGTGTTTATCCTCTACCCTCCCCACTACCTTCAGGGACCTATGAATATGCATTTCAAGATCGCTCTCATCTTCAGTACTTCAGAAGACTGTTTTATCTGCAAGCCACTCCCAGCCCATTTGGGCCAAATAGTATGTTCCCTTAGTAAAAGTAGCCTTTCCTGAATTTAGAAATTTTATTCACTGTCCATTCTTATCCTTTCCCATTACTGTCCTAAATCTGGCCAAGTTATGGTCACTATCTCCAAACTGCACCTAACCCTACTGATATGCCATCCACCTGCCTAGGCTACTTTCCAAATATTAGGTCCAGAACATCCCCCTCATTTGTTGGGCTTTCTACTTACTTCCCAAAAACATTCTCCTGGATGAAACTTAAATATTTTGTTCCCTCTCAAACTGTTAACATTTGACTCATTTTTTTCTTAAATTCATTCATGGGATGTGGGTATTGCTGGCTGAGCCAGCTTTTTTGCCATCCCTAGCTGCTCTTGTGAATGTGGTGGTGAGCAGCTTTCTTGAACCGCTGCAGTTCATGGGCATGTCAATCCACGGTGCCACTGGGGAGGAAGTTTCAGGACTTCCACACAGCAACAGTGAAGTTACTGTCATGATATGTTACCAAGTTAGGATGGTGAGTGGCTTGAAGGGGAAGTTGTAGGTGGAGATGTTCCTATGCATCTGCTGCCCTTGTCCTTCTAGATGGAAGTGGTCGTGGGTTTGGAAGGTGTTGTGTAAAGAGCTTTAGTGAATCTCTACAGTGTATCTTGTAGATGATATCTGCTGCTGCTGCTGCTAAGTATCGCTAAGGGAGTGGATGTGGTGCCAATCAAGTGGGCAGCTTTATCGTGCAAGGTGTTAATCTTCTTTAATGTTGTTGGAGCTGCATTCATCCAGGAAAGAAGGTCGTATTCCATCACTTACTCCTAAAATTATTATTATATTATTATTCTTTCATTTTTTCTAAAATTTGATTGCATGTTTGATCATCTCTATCCCTATTTGGAGGTCTCTAATACAGTATTTTTGCTCATAATGTGTTTTTGTGTAATGTTTTTTTGTCCTCCTACCTCATCCTATTTCCCAGAGCAGTTAGACCACACACAGTGCCATGGTGCCATAGCTCTGACTCACCTCCACACAGAAACAAACATTCATTCTTCCTCTCTTCTAAGGCCAAAAGACAGACAGTTAGAGAGATGCATGGGGAATTCCTTCACGACCTGGCTAGTTCCCCTTTTGTCTGACATTCATCCATTCCTCCTCTCCTAGCAGTTCCTCAAAACTGCAGAGTGACCACATCCTGAAATGTGCTGTCCACAAACCTCCTGAATATATCATTGTGTCCTCAGCTGCCATGCAAGCTCAAAAGCTCAGAGGTCAAGCAGATCCAGTCGGAGGCACTTCCTGCACAGATGGTTATCCAGACTGCTAGAGCACTAGGATTTTCCAAGGGCAGCACAGTGGCTCAGTGGTTAGCAGTGCTGCCTCACAGTGCCAGGGACCCAGGTTTGATTCCACCCTCAAGTGACTATCTCTGTATAGATTGTACAGTTTTCCTGTTTCCTCCCACAGTCAAAAGATGTGCTGGTTACATAGATTGTCCATTGTAAATTACCTTCTAATGTCCAGGGATGTGCAGGTTAAGTGAGTTAGCCATGGTAAATGCAGATTTACAGAGTTACGGTCGGGGTCTTGGTAGGATGCTCTCCAGAGCGTCAGTGCAGATCAAAGGTCTGAATGGCCTCTTTCCACACTGTAGGGATTCTCTGATCCGCCATAGTGCAAGATGTGCAAATCTGAGCTAAATAGACTATAGACCCTTTGTTTTACCCTTCCTCCTACTCAAGTATAGACTAAAATAGTCTTATTTTTGTTCATTTCAGACAAATAACCAAACCCCTTGACTCTATTAAGAAAATTCATAACTTACAAAGCAAAAAATTATTTAAACATTTTATATTGTACTTACAGCTTTAAATCAAAATCCAGTCACAAGAAACAAGAGAGGAGAAAAATAGCCAGCAGTTACCTATTTGCTCTCCTGTGTCATTACACTCCACTTTTGTTGAAGCAGCTTTAACAGGACTTATCGGCTTCTGGGACCACTCTGCTCTGAGTGCAGTTAAAAAAGTAGCAGCATTACTGCTGAGTCCCACACAAGTTTGCCCAGATGAGGGTGATGCAAGGCCACAATTGAACAAATGTCATATCAAGGCCTCCTAGCAAAACTGGGCTAAATGGGAATCTGGGGGGGGTGGAGGCAGAGATATCTAGCACTTTGGCAAGTGATTGTGATTATTGGAGGTCGGTAATCTCAGCTCCTGGACATCTCTGCACTTGCTCTTCAGGTTAAACATTTTCAAATCAACCTATTCAGAGGTGTCATTCCACACTTCTGGAGCTGGTGCGACTTAACCCTGGGTTTTCTGGCTTAGTCCTTTGCCCAACCATCTTTAGCTGCTTCGTCAATTAACTTCCCTCTATCATTAGGGCTGAAGTAGGGATGGTTGCTGATGACTGAAGCAAGAGATCTGTTAGATCTCAGCTGATCATCTACCTCAACACCATATTCCAGCACTATTCCCATATGAGAGCATAACAACCAGGACAGTTCAGCCCCAGCCTCAGCTCCTGCCCACTCTCCATAACTTTTCAACTGATTACTAACTAAAAATCTACCTACCATCTGTTTAAATTTACTGAATGTCCCAGCATCCCAGAAGGAATTCCTCACCTCAGTTTTAGGATAAAGAGTAGCAGATTGAAAACAATGGCTTCTCGTTTTCTATTGTCTCACAAGAAGAAGCATCCTTTATCTACTTTGTCAATCTCCTTCAGCATCTTATGTACCTCAATTAGAGATACAGGTAGAAAATTACACATGTTCACTACCCTATGGGTGAATAAATATTTCCTCATTTCAGTCCTAAATCACCCAGACAGTGACCTTTGTTTCTATACTCCCCATTGAAGGAAAAATGTTCTCCCTGCATCTAGTCTGTCTAGCCCTATTGTATATATTTGTATAAATTTCAAAAAGATTCTTCACATCCTTCTAAACTAGAGTGAATACAATCAAAACAATCTATTCTTGTCATACAAATTAGTGAGAATGTTCTGGTGGGAGGAGACTGACTGGACCATCAATGGCAGAATGGCTTATTTCCATACTGTACATTCTATGTAATTCTATGTTTGCTTAGTTAATGCAGCCCAACCCATATTTGACCCATACTCAGCCTGTCCATTTTGGGCACCAGGCCTCATTATCTTACTGCCTGAGAGCTGATATCAGCTTTAAGACTTAACGTTTTCAACATGATTCTTCTTCAAAGAAGAGAACATCTTCCAGTTCTAAAGATAAGTCAAACCAGACACTAAATGTTAACTCTCCACAGATGCTGCCAGACTTACTCAGTTTCTCCAGCATTTTCCATCTTATTTCAGATTTCCAGCATCTGCAGTAATTTGCTTTTAATCCAGTGTTATTCCTCCTAACCTACAAAGATAATTTTAAACTTTGCTTTAAACTTCCACTTTTGATACCTTAATTAGGTCAAAAGATCAATCTTTTTAAAAGGAAACCCAAAAATGAGGAAAGGAGAGAAAAACAAGAATGGGAAATATTTAGTGACTGAATATTTTTAATCACATATTGATACCAACAAGGATCAGGGATTGGTACAAATAATACTTTAAAATGTGAAAGCACAGCAGGATCTACTTTAGCGTAGCTCAAATTGTCCAAATGGGGAATGGGGAAGTCAAGTCTTTAACTGACTGCAGGACTGTCAGAGCAACAAAACTGACGGACCTCTGAATACACACAGCTGTACCTGAGCCTCAAAATGACTATTACCTTTCCTTAAACATTGAGAGTATTTTCATTAAGTAATCACATCTGGTCAACTGGCCGTGTCAACCAAAACTCAGTGGTAGTAATTCTACCAGAGTCTGTGACTCATGGATTCATATGCCACTCAAGTACTTTATCCAGGCCAACCCATCACTGCAGTACTAAGTGAGTGCTGCGCTATTGGAGGTGTTGTCTTTGAGATGAAATGTTAAATCAAGACCCCTGTCTTACATCTCAGCTGTCTGAAAAACCTCCCATTCTTTTCATCAAAGAACTACAGGAGAGTTCATCGAATTGACATTCATTCCATAACAAGCACCTAAAATTGATTCCGTAGTTATTATTATATCACTCCCTGTGCGATCTACAGTGACTGCGTTTCTAAAGAATCTTTTGGTGTAAACTCAAATGTCCTGGAATTGTGTAAAGTATGTTTTAAGTTTTAAATACAAGTCTACTTTTATTTCAGAATGTAAGTACCGCCTCCAGTCAGTGTGAAGCTTAATTTTCTGATTTAAATCATGATGCTACGAAGGTAGACAGAGGCAGAAGCAGAAGCTTATTACTCAAGAAATCCTTTATTAGTTATCCTGGGGTAATTTATCATCACTAAAGTGAAAGTTAACAGAACTGCTGTGCCAGTGATCACCCAAAGTGGAGTCTCTGTTTTGTGGCCCTGTACTTTACCGATATCTTTGAACAGGATTCTTCCACTTTGCTTTACTTCATATCCTACTTCCTCAATACAGCACAGGACACACTGGCTGTAACAGTCAACCAACTTCCCTTTCCACTCAGCCCCCACAGAAGACACATTAACCCCTTTGAGGACATTAATGTAAATCACGTCTCATCAGAAATTAAACGTTGATTGTATTGGAGTGGTACAGCAAATGCAAGAACCAAGTTAACACATCACATTCCAAATCATGTTATAAACTGTCTTTGTGATGTGTTTAATTCTCACATTTGCTGCCAAGTAAGAACGTCTTTCCCAATAGAGGCATGTGTCAACTTGATGAACACAGGAAAAGGAGGAAGTAAACAAATTTAACTCAAAAACTAACTAATGGGCCAACAGCAAAACATGGAAAATCTTTCACATTGTACATGAAGCAAGCCAAAGTTTAGAATTTACCCTACATACATGAGTTGGCACTAGCATTATGGCAAATAAGTTTGCATAAGTTTGCAAACTCAAGTCGTGTGGCTTGAGTTTGCAAACTTATGCAAACTTATTTGCAAACGCCCTCACCCCATCACTGTGACAATACCGATGTGGAAACTCAGTTATTTCAGTAAACACCAGGAGCAGAAGCAAGTTTCTCAAGGCACATCTGAGAATGTTTCTATCCATTTTAAATCGTTTTTCCAAATAAGAAAATTTAAATTCTTTCGCAGGATGTAAATGTGGCTGGCTACACCAGATTTGTCTATTGTTAATTGACCTTAAAGTGGTAATGGTGAGCCACCTTCTTGCACCTCTGCAGAGGTTATAGTGTAGATGCACAGTACTGTTAAGAATACAGCTCCAAGACTTTGACTCACTGAAAGTGTGGGAATGGCAATATATTTCCAAATCAAGTTGACAAGAGGCCTGGATGGGAATTTGTAGGTGTTCCCATGTATCTACTATCTTCTCCTTCTGAGTTGCAAAGGTCTCATATTTGGAAGCTGTGCCAAAGAAACCTGGCTCTAAATAAACTTAAGGTCCAAATTCCCATTTCTCTTTTCATTGCTGTAGTTCATGTGTTCAACTGACTTATGTCTTTGTCCTAAATTAAACGAGAAGTGGTATTCACTGAGTTCAAACTCCTTCATTATCAACATCTAATCTCAAACCAGTGTCCGACAGAAATGTTAGAGCCCTGAAAGCAGAACCTAGAAAATCTGACAATACATATTGCGGAAAAACTAATGACTAGCCAGATTTTCAGGTGCATAGTGAATAGCTGAGTGTGTTGTATAATCTCAAGGCAAATCCTGACATTCAAATATATAGTCTGGAGAGACTGGACTAGTCATATGCCACTGATGTGAGTACAATATTAAAATGCACACTGCGCTCAATGATGGTTCAAGTTTATATCTGTATCATCTGCCATTCCATATGACTGCACAGCCACATTCAACAGCCAGTTGCAGAGACACTTGATGGACTTGTGTAAGGGTGGTAAACTGCCTGATATTACATATGATAGGATTTGTCTTCATTGCTCTGAGTCCATGCATGTCCACCCAACATACACAAAGCAAATGATCCTTCATGCTCTACTTATCTATGATTGGTTCTGCACAACATAATTTCAACAAATGACTGTGTTGACTCATCAAACAGTTCAAAATGAGCCTTCTACATAGGCTGGAATCCTTTGTAGTGTGTCATGTTTTCTACAGGTTAAAAGTTCTTCCCCTGTGTGTCAAAGAACATAAAGAGACAATGTATTACATCTTCACAATTAGATCCTAATGCACATCGTGGATATGTGGCCACTTAAGGTTAACAGGATGACGACAGATGACAACAAAATTCCGAAAGAGAAACAACACCATCAGGACAGAAAATGGATGGAGCTGCTAATGAAGAGTGTTCTGTATGTGTTCTGCCATGAAGAAATTTTAATATATCATTCCTTCACATTTTCAGGGCATTGCAAAACCCTTAATGCTGAACTGTATTCTGAGTGCCTTGAAGATGTAGTCAGGCTAGTCCTTTGCCATTGCTGGTGTGCATGGATGGAGGGTGTCCTGAGGTGTTGGAAAATACTGGCTAGAATGAAGGCCCAGAGAAGTCACAGCAAGCTGCAGCTGCCAGTCAGCACAGTAGCTTTCAGGTCAGGAATTTCACCATCTAGTTTCTCACCAGAACGTTGGAGAAGAGTAACCTGTATATAAATGAAGCCAGATTAGGTAATAATAGGGCCCTTATTGCTTACAAGGAAGATTCACTTTTGAAATTTTAAGGGGAAAATGAAACTTATTTTCCTCGACATCGAGAATGCTACTTTTTCATTCTTATCGTACGTTCTCAATTTTCTCACCATTGCCCCTGTTACGCAAATGCTAAGAAAATGGCACCACCATCCCAATTGTGAACTTCAATAAAGCTTGGCAGAGGCTGAGGTGAACAGAAAATTGTTCAGACTGTACAGACAGAGGTGTAGGAGGTTTAAACTCCTTGGGCCTGTAAGTTTTCAACCTCGCTCCAGTGGGGACAAGTATTAGGTATTTGGAGTTTGCCAATATTTTCAGTGGGGATGCATACAAGTGCTGTCAGGAACATGGACAACATGAGTAAAGTGGGGTAGAATAGCTGGACACTTAACATATTCATTATAATACAGTTGTTCTACTTAATTTACCGCTGAAAGAACACAACATCATGTAGTCCCCTTAAATGGATTATAATAAGGAAAGGACTGGTGACAGAATAAGGAAAGTTAAGTGCATTTTAATTGGAGTGAGGCATAACTGTGTGCTGAATAGATAAATAAATCATTGCTGTAACCAACAGAAGAGGCTGTAAAGAGAACAGGAGCCAATTAACCCCTCGTCTCCTGGATGTGATAGGTTGTACATTGTGTACCTATGGGACTGAGCAAGACAATGTTGATTGGAAGCACCATGCAAAAGGGTTGTTTCAAGATTACATCTCTGCCATGTATGTCCATGTGTTGATACCTCAGAGGAGCCTCAGCATGGCCCGCTGCTCCTCTTCATTCTCCTTGAACACAACCAAAGATAACCAGTGTTCACTCCGTTCATCTCTCCCCAATGGCTCTCCTTGTTCTTTTGCCATGTTGAACAAGGCACGAGGCTGATCACTATGTGAGAAACTCTATTTCATTAGAAGAGGTAGGTGCATAATTCCCTAGAGCAAGAAAGCAAAGCACCTGAAATAGAAAGTACAATGGCATTGTTTATTCTGTTCATCTAATTCCAGATAGGCATCACAAGCCACACCTTCAATGGATATTTGTCATTATGCAGGACCCATTTCCAGAGGGTATAGTGGGTTGAACAATTAGGGCACTAGCAAGTGCCTCATAAAAAAAGGAGTCAAGACAGCCTGCCTGGAACATTCCACAAATTAGCGTGAATCATTGACAGCAGTCACAGTGACGCTGTCCCAGTGAAACTAAACACTCAGGATGGAGTCATTTCTGAGGAAGGGTCTAGGCCCGAAGCGTCAGCTTTCCTGCTCCTCTAATGCTGCCTGGCCTGCTTTGTTCATCCAGCTCAACACCTTGTTAAATCAGAATGGAGTCCTTTCTTATTGCAAATGTCTGTTTCCTCAGATGGAATCTTAAAGGCTACAATCAACTGCAATCAGTTACTGCCTACATTGGAAACAAGTGAGAAAAACAGAGAAATCCCCCCATAGTGGACTTGCTTCACCAGTGTAAAAACCAATGTAAAGGCATTCCCTCATGTACGGATCATCTTCCCCCTGCGTTGTACATATGTATGACCAAATTAAGAAATTCTATAAATGTCACCAGTTTTCCTGAATACATTTCTAGAATTCCATGCCCTATATACTTTTTACATTAATTTTTCCCATACTTAATATTAGGGTAGTTGAAATTCCCAACCATTACTACTTCATGTTTTAGTAATTTGATAGACATAACCTGATAATGACTTAAGATATTCTGTAACTAATTTGTTTAATTGTGGTCATAATTGTCATGTAGGAAGCCAATTTTCATACAGCAAGATCCAACAAAAATGCATTACTGACACTTGTTGAAGGATAAGTATTAGCAATACAACATCTTGCATTTATATGATCATTGTTAAACATAGCAGAACATAGAGTCTTAAGTCATAGAGATATACAGCACGGAAACAGACCCTTTGGTCCAACTCATCCATGCTGACCAGATATCCGAAATAAATCTAGTCCCATTTACCAGCATTTGGCCCATTTCCCTGAAAACCCTTCCTGTTTATATACCCATCCAAATGCCTTTTAAATGTTTTAATTGTACCAGTCTCTACCACCTCCTCTGGCAGCTCATTCCACAAATTCATCACCCTCTGCGTGAAAAAGTTGCCTCTTAGGTTCCTTTTAAATCTTTCCCCTCCCACCTTAAACCTATATCCTCCAGTTTTAGACTCCCCTGCTCATCTCAGGATATATAATAAGAGCGCCATTAGACAAAGTAAAATTTACAATCCAAAACACATTTTATATTCCTATACTTTTTTACTTAATGTTCATAATAGATTCCCCTCATAAATGAATTTGTTTTGCTTCAATGATTGTAGCAAGGCATTCCTTACCCTATAACCTGTGGGAAACTAACCACTTCATGACAATCCTAAACTAACACCCCAACCAATATTAAAACACCTTTCTCAACTCTCATCTAATTTCTCACAAATAATCCGGTGTCTATGATTCTGGATTATCAATTATCTCCTCATAATTGTAATAGACCATCCCTTGCATCATCTTAACAAATGCTCTTTCTGTAGTTGGTTGTTGGGTGCCTTTTTCTTCCTCCTAGTGATACCCTTCAGTTATAAGCACCTTTTTCCAATCCCCACGGAACATTTCATTCGAAATTCTATGACAACACTCCTGGATGTTTCCCAATCTGCCACTTTAGATTTGTCAGCAAAATTTAAGATTTGAAATATAATCACTTGTACAAAGAAAACAAAGTTGGATGGAGCACTGGCCCCTGGAATAAGTTTTTTTTAAAAGTCATTCTGTGGAATGTAGAAATTGCTGGCTAAGCCTGCATTTGCTGCCTATTGCAGTATCCTTGAGGAGGTGATTGTCAGGTCCTTTCCTGACTAACCTCAATCAGTTTAGTACACTTGCAATGTTGCAAGGGAGGAAGTTTCAGCATTTTGATATAAAGGATATACAGTAATTTCAAGTCAGGATTGTCTGTGGTTTAGAGGGAAATTGCAAGCAGTGATGGAGTACATTTCTGCTGTCCTTGTCCTTTTAAGAAGTAGAGATCATAAGTCTTGGATAATTATTTTCCCCCTATTTAATTTCTCCTGCCTTGCAACCTAACACAGACTTTCCTTTTGTGTTTTTCCCACCCCTTCCCATCTCCACTTTGCACTTGCTCAAAACCTACCAGGAATGAGGGATTTTACATACAAGGAAAGATGAGGGAAATTGGGCTTATTCTCCTTGGAGCAGAGAAGGTTATGAGGTGACTTCATTGAAGTATTCAAAATTGTCAACAATTTTACAGGTCAAGGAAGGATATTCTGTTTCAACTAGTTGGTATGTCAGTGATTAAGGGTCACAATTTCAAGATGGTCAGCAAGAGAGCTAGGCGTGAGATGAAGGGAAACTTCTTTACTCAGTTGTTAGGATTCGGAATGCATTGCCTAGGACAGTGGTAGAGATGGATTCTGTAGGGAGATTTTAAAAAGAGCTGGATATATATTTGAAAGTGATGACTTTAAGGACTACAGAGGTAGGGCTGGAGAATGGGATGACTTGTGTAGCTCTTTCGTGAGCTGGCACAGGCATGATGGGTCAAATAGCCTTCTTCGGTACTGAAAAATATTGTGATTCTACATTACATTTCTTACTTGTCCCAGTTGTCAGGAAAGGCCACAGTTGAACCTTAAATTCACAATCCAGAGATTCACTAAGATCTCCTGAATACTTTCAAGACCTTCTCAATTTCCACCATCAATGATATTTTGCTATTACGTCAGATGAGTTTGTAGTTTCTATACCATTCACCATTATTCAAAATGATGCCCTTGCCAGGTGACTGATCCGTAAGATTAGTGAACCAATCTGTAAAACATTTATCGCACTCTAACTTAAGGTTTCCAATTCATTTTATCAACAAAGTTAAACTGGGTATCTGATTACAGTAAATACAAATTCAAGATATCAGTAAAAGATGCTTTATCTGATGTCTGCGGGATTTCAATATGAAATTCATGTGCAGTAAGCCCAATAAATCGTCCCCAAATTGACAAAGTCAGTCAAAGGAGCCAAATATAAAGGGGTTCCACACATCAGACATTGCTCTTGAAGAGGTGAAGGTTAAAACACAATTTAGGGAGACATTTACAATACTCTGCTTCTCAATGTTCTTTGCCATGTACTTATTGTTGACAACAGTTATCTCACATGGAAAATTCTTTAACAGGAATTCTCACCAGGACTTTAAAATTATACCTCTGCCTCCTCAAAACTCATAAATGCCATGATCTTCATTGTTTTTAATACTACTTTGCCTTTTTCAATGCTATAAATGTTATGCGCACTATTTACAATAGAGCATCACTGTGCCCACTAGGATCTGAAATAAGAGATAAAAGGTACTGCAGATGCTGGAGAATCCGAGATAACAAGCATGGGGCTGGATGAACACAGCAGGTCAAGCAGCATCATAGGAGCAGGAAAACTTGACGTTTCGGGCCTAAACCCTTCATCAGAAATGGGGGAGGGGAAGAGGGTTCTGAAATAAATAGGGAGAGAGGGGGAGGCGGATAGAGGATGGATAGAGGAGAGGATAGGTGGAGAGGAGGCAGACAAGTCGAAGAGGCGGGGATGGAGCCAGTGACATTTGAGAGAAATCATGCCAAAAACACCAATCAATGAAAAAAATGTTCTCATTAAGATGCTAATGTTTCTGCTTTTGTATTTCATTTTCATATCATGACACCACGGAAATCGCCATATTCACTTTCCCACATTTCATTAATTATGCACTTTTCAAACAGTAATCACTATTGTTAAATTGACATCATTCCATTTATTAGCTCTGGCATTTCTGTAATGAAGGGTCCTATTTCATTAGGAAAGGTATCAGAATTTTGTGCTTCAGGACACAGGAGTGCATCACAATCATTTAGATTGTTGAAAAATTCAGTTCAATCCTGTTTTCTTTATGTCATTCATTAAATTGCTGAAAAAGGTCAAAATTATGAGTGATTGTAATGGAGGAAAGAGGGAGAAACATTTCCTGTTGACAGCAAGATCAGTGACCATTGGACAGTAATAGATTATAGTTGACAAAAGAACCAAGGGCAAATGGAATGTTTTCTTCCCCTCTCATTGTGCAGAGAGTTGTGACCTGGATTGTACTGCCTGTAGAGGGATGGTGAACATGCGGAAATACTTCCCAAAAAGGAAATTGCAGTTAATTAAAAAGAAAATACGTGCAGAGCTGTGGAGAAAGAGGTGGCAGATGGAGACCACAAACATGCAAGAGCCTGATGACCCTCTTTCCATGCATTGTGATATCTCGAAAATCAAAACAAACAGCAGAAATAAAGCAACTAACAAAAAAAGGAAGGTAACGGTTTAATGTCTGCAGACTGTTTATGAGAAAAGGAGGAATCTATTAAAATTTTGTAAAAGATCACCTAACTGATGTAATGCAGAGGAAGTAGAAAATGGAAAATGATGTACTCATAGCCAAACCATCAGCAATCTGCAGAAATATTGCACAAGGAAACTGATTTGCATTCACGAAGCACAGTTTACTCAGTAAATCAATCCAATTTGACTCATTCTGTAATTTGCTCCTATAAAGTCAAAAGGTTATTAAATAGAAGTTGAGAAACTCGCACTCAAACAACATTTAAGGTGTGGGAGATAGTTTCAGAGTATACAGTTCAGACAGCTGAAGGCTCAGTCAGCATGGAATAGGACTGGTAATTGTTCGAGAGACTAAAGTTGAAGGACGGTCACAATCCCCAGAGGGGTTGTGGGCATGGAGAAAGTTACAACTGACTGTAACAAAAAATATCTTTCATCTACAGAGGCGTCCCAAATGCAAATAGAGAATGTTGCAAATGCTTAGCAAGTCGATTCACACTAGAACAGAAAAAAGAGTCAACATCTAGAACACAGGGAGCAAAGATTTCCTGGTGTACTTAATAATGAAGTTGATGCATCCAAACTATCAATACCCACTTCTTGATTTTAAGGCCTACATTTTTTTTACTATTTACAGTCTTGTGTCATTAAAAAGGAAACAGAATTGATAAAAGTCTTTGTAATCTGAGAGCCCAGAATATGCGGAATAGCATCGCCTTTGTATTTTCTAAATACATAAACAATTGCATGCATCATTTCAGATGTTGTTAACAATCCCTGGCTCCCATCTTCCTGCATATTCCAAATGTCTTTTAAAGTGGAAATAGATTTTAAAAGCATTTGTAAAACAATTCTATGTACAATATTTGGCACTTTAGGTGCTGTGGTTAATTTTGGAAAGAAAGAAACATGAAAGTGCCAAAGGTAGCAGTCTGAGGTTTAAAAAACAGTGAAACTGTGTGCTGAAAAGACCCAAAAACAGCAATGTAAGTTTCCAAGTTATATTGAGTGATACGGATAGAAGGATAAGTACCACACCAGGCATAAATCCCTTGCTCCCTTTTAAAGTACCTTCATGGCATCTTTTGCCTCAACCCATGCTACAGACAGTGCCCTCTGATTAATATCTCATCAAAAAGATGTCACCACCGACACTGCAGCACTACTTCAGAACTGAGATGACAATCTAAATACTGCACTCAACCCTGTAAATTCTTAAACCCATATTCTACTGGCTGAAGTGCTTTACTGAGCTTTCGCTATTGCAGTGGCTTGTGCTGCGTGACTTTTATTCATTTTGTTTAAAAAAAACCATATACGCTTTGGAAACATTAATCTGCAATGAATCAGGTTGGGACAGTGGGTAAGACTGGTTCCTTTATTCAATGGAAACACTCTTCCCTGCCAGATTGAACTAGTTAATAACAGAAGCTGAATATAATGAGTGCACACATTTTCCAGAACTGTGCGCTGGGCATTTTTACCATTTCTTGGGATTGTTCCAGGCTCTTTTGCTACTGCTGGATACATTCCAACATCTCACTGCAGTGCTGAATAACGTCCACAATGCAGCTTTGCATGTTTCATACAAAAAAGGTCATATATAATTACTGAACACACACCCTTATTTCTGTGAAAGTTCCATGTATGAAGCACCCGAGTTATAGAATCAGGGAAGTGTGGGATAGGAAGCTGATCCAAATGGATAGTAATTTTCCTCTAAACGTTTGCTTCCCACTGTAGTCAGCAAAACTGGTTTGCAAATCTCAGCATTGTGCGCAAAGTTACGATGCAACAAGTTTTAATCATCACAGCACAAGTGAGAGGGAGACAACAGAATTCTTTTTTTTAAAAAAGTATAAGAGGGCTGATTCAGCAGCATTGAAATACTTGCCAAGGTCAGACTATCTAAGCAATTGGCAAACTGTGTAAATTAGAGCAAAAGAGGTGTTAAACTGAAACTATATTAGATTTCTAGGGAGCTCTTTCCCCAATACAGCCTGACGAGATCAAATCCTTTCAGAATAATTCAGGTCACTACTTTTCAAAAAGTATTTACAGAATTATTTTTGGTACGGCAGCATTGTTATAAGAAAGCGTCTGTCTTACCTGGTATTGATGTGTTGTCTCAGTTGGCCTTTTTTAAACAAGGCTCATTCACATCAACCCTGTCACAGAGCAAACTGAGGTTGTGAAACTAGGATTAATCATGTGTGATGTGAACTATATCAGTAAGGAAGTACAGTTCAGTAATCAGGCTCCTCCTCTCCCATGTCACTTTGCATGAATTCCTAGTAACCATAGTGATGGCAGCTACACCTTCCCATAATCTGGAGCCGTCCCTACAATCTCAGTTTATGAGTTGAATAAAGATCCCCAGCAGGTTTACATAGCATTATTACTGTTGTACCCCACTGATTTGTACATGTGCACAATATACGTGGTGCCACAGTGTGTGGGCCAACATAGACAAAAAACAAACAAAGAAGCATGCTGTCAGTGTTAATCTGGCAGTTTGTGGTTTCTGTGACCACCACACCTAAAGAATTTCCGCACAAGTTACAGCAAACTCCACATATACGTTCTATATATCTAAATACAGAATGTGTACCCAGTCTACAGAAATGCACAGGCCACTGTTGGAGACACCGCCCACCACATCCTAACCCGTTGAAGACTGATTCTGTCAGAGTTAAACTTCAGACTTACAGCAATGTGATGGAATCTTCATTGCCCTGTGCAATGGCCAAGTGAGCCATTTGGTTTAAGGGCCTGAGGAATGGGCAACAAATGACAACCTTGCCGGTGACGTCCACATCCCATGACAGAATAAAGACTGGTCAAATTCCTTTACTCTGTCCAAGTGGATCCTTTAATGATTCAGTCATTGACTTGAATTTTAACCATGTCCTATTCAGCAAGTGTCCAACTCAAACCTCACTGGTTGAAGTCTAATTCTGTTGCTGCAGGCTGCAGTTTTAATATGCTATTCTAAGCTGAGTACAAGGAATCCAGAAAATGCTTATTTGATAATCTATGATCCTTGATGAGATATGGGCATCACTGGGTAATACAACCTCAGGGGACATTTCAAAGTCATTCATATTGTTGTGGGTCTGGAGTCACATGTAGGCTAGACCAGGCAAGAACAGCAGGTTTCCTTCTCTAAAACGGACATGAGTGAACCTGATGGGTTTTTACTATAGGCAGCACATTGTGGCTGAATAGCAACAACTGTAAGCATGAGGTGCAGCAAACAATGCTGACATTGTCGCCAGGCCTGATAAAGCAAATAAGCCATGTGGCCTATTGCACCCACTATGAAATAGCCCTGCATTTGAAGATCTGTACAAAAAGGCCCTGGGCCTGCCTGTACATGAAGATGCAGCCAAAGACTACAACAGGGAGCGAATAAGCATAAGACAGGCACAGCGCTATGCCAATAGCAGCAAGGAGCCAATCAGAAACCTACATAAATACAAGTTAATACACGAAGACCCACAGTTGAACAAGTCCAAATCACAGTTGAACAAGCTTTCCACATTGTAAATATAATACATGGGCTGAATATTACTTTTTCTCCAATTGTCAGGTTTATTGAGTTTCACTGAGGGGTTCTGTCTGCATCTTACCAAAATCGTTAAATTACCTACAACACTCCTTTCACCTGATTCTAGTGCTATTTTACCACCTGCTAGTCCTGGGAGAATTGCCAATCAGCGGATATCCGCTGAAAGGGCAACATCCCTGGCACCCACACCAAGGCTGTTGTGCATCTGGACGTGTTGGTGTTGCCCTGCACCAGTGTAATGGCACAGTAGCCACAAAGTCACTGTGCTCATAGCATGTGGTTGGTATTCCCCTGCACACACAGTACAATTCTCTCACCCTAGACACTGTTTAATCACCAGGTCACACTGTGTACTGTTTTTAGCTACATCCTGTCTACACACCCTGTCTAAATCACCACTACTCTGTAGCTTGACATTGTCCAGCAGAGGAGCATCACACCCAAGCATCCATTCAGACAATTCTAAACATCAACTTTTATTTACAGACAACAAATGGATAAAAGCCGCAGTTCATCCCCAAAATACAAACCAAATGCTTGCATGATAACCAATGAACTACAGTCCATGTTTGCCGGTTGCATCCAGTTCTCGTCCACTGAAACTCAGTGTCACTCAGGCTCTGTCTGGCTTGACACACCCAATGCAGCTGAGCTCTGTCAAGTAAAAGGAGAACTTCCTCCTCCTCAATGTCCTTGTCCTGCTCAGAAAATGATTGCTCCCCTTCCTCAGCACAGTGCACATTGCTTAATCATCCGGTCCAGTTGCACGGAGCATAGCATACTGAGATGATGCTGCGAGAAAATGTAATGCAACAGAGAAGCAAATAAGAGAAGCAAAATTTTCCACAGCCACAGCAACAATGAAAGGGTGGCAAATAGAACTAGGCCAGTTAGGGATCAGAAAGAACATTGAAAGCATGGACATGGCTGAGATGTTCAATTAATATTTTGTATTAGTCTTTACCAAGGAAGATGTTACCCAGGCCATGTTGACAGAGAAGGAAATTCATTCCTTGAAAGTGGAGTCACAGGTAGACAGGGCAGTGATGAAGGTGTTTGGTAAGCTTGCCTTTATTTGTCAGCGCATTGAGTATAGGAGTTGGGAGGTCATGTTATGGCTGTAAAGGACATTGGTTAGGCCACTTTTGGAATACTACGTGCAATCCTGGTCTCCCTGCAACAGGAAGGATGTTGTGAAACTTGAAAGGGTTGATAAACGAGTTACAAGGATGTTGCCAGGTTTGGAGGGTTTAAGCTACAGGGAGATGCTGAACAGGCTGGGGCTATTTTCCCTGGAGCATCGGAGGCTGAGGGGTGACCTCATAGAAGTTTATGAGATCATGATGGGCAAGTATAGGGTGAATAGACATGGTCCTGTCCCTGGGGTAGGGGGATCCAAAACTAGAGGGCATGGGTTTAAGGTGAGAGGGGAAAGATTTAAAAGGGACTTAAAGGGCAACTTTTTCACTCAGAGGGTGGTGCGTGTATGGAATGAGCTGCCAGAGGAAGTGATGGAGGCTGGTACAATTACAACATTTAAAAGGCATCTAGATGCATATATGAACAGGAAGAGTTTAGAGGGATTTGGGCCAAATGCTGGTAAATGAGACTAGATTTATTTAGGATATCTGGTCAGCGTGGATGAGTTGGATCAAAGGGTCTGTTTCTATGCCTTATGATTCTATGACTCTATAAATGGTTCAAAAATCAATAATTACAAATAGATCCTCAAAGTTGACTAGGCACCAGGATTTGATAGACATTCATCTAAGGAAATTGAAAGAAGAGAATGGAAAGTGCAGAGGTACTGGCTGTTATTTTTCCGACTTCCTTAGACTTATGGTTCTACCAGAGGACAGAAGGATTGCAAACGTTAAGGATTTCTGATGAAGGGTTTAGGCCCGAAACGTCAAGTTTTCCTGCTCCTATGATGCTGCTTGACCTGCTGTGTTCATCCAGCCCCATGCTTGTTATCTTGCAAACGTTAATGCCTTTATTCAAAAATGTGTGCAAGGATACACGGAGTAATTACACAGCTCAATTTCAGTGGCGGGGAATCTTCTAGGAATAATAATTCTGGCTAAAATTAGTGGTCACAAGGACACATGTGGGTTGATTGGAGAAGCTAATATGAATTTCCGAAGAAGACAAAGCATTTTAACTGTCTTGGAGTTTTTGAGGAGGCAACTGAGAGTTGGATGAGAGTAATGCTATTGATGACACATAAATCGATTTCCAAACGGCATTTGGAAATAAAAAATAGTTGTAACTCATGGAATAAAAGCGACAGTATCTACGTGCATAAAAAATTGTCCAAGTAACAAGAAACAGGGTGTGGTAATTAATAGTTTATATTTAGTTTGTAATGGATTTCCCAGAGGTCAGTATTGGAACGCTTGCCTTTCGTGATATATTTAAATGATCTATATCTTTCAAGGGAAAATTTCAAACTTTGTAGATGATATAAAATGTGGAAGCATTGTAAACTGCGTGGAAGAAATGTAGAAAATTGTGAAGTAATTTATTTTATTTGGGAAATTAAATTCCAAAGTGGAGGAAAATGGATTTTAATTTTCTGACGTGAACTTCCGAGTTTTCTTCTTTAGGATGGTCTGAAAAATGTGGCATCTATACTTAAAAAGCCATCACCCTGAGCATATTGTCTGTAGCCTGTTGTGGACACAGCTAAATGTTTGCGAGTTTGACCCTGTCACATTTACAGTGACCATGTAACTTGATTGCCACTTGACATTCAATGACGTTAGCATTGTTGAATACCCCTCAAAGCAACATCCTGGGGCTTACTATTGACTAGAAGCCGAGCTAAGCTAATGATATAAATATTGCGGCTACAAAAGCATATCAGAGTTTGGAATCCTGCAGTTCATAACTCAGCTCTTAACTCCCAAAAGCTTATCGGCCACCTATGAGGCACAAATCAGGAATGTGATGGAATACTCCCCACTTGCCTGGGTGAGTTCCGCTCCAACAACACTCGAGGCTTGACGCTATCCAAGACAAAGCAGCCTGCTTGTTTGGTGCCACATCCACAAACATTCATTCCCTTTACCACTGACACTCAGTAGCAGCAGTGTATATTATCTATAAGATGCCTGACAGAAAGTCAAAGATCTTTAGTCAGCACCTTCCAAACCCACAATCACTTCCATGTAGAAGGACAAGGGCAGCAGGTATCGGGGAACACCACCACCTGCAATTTCCCCTGCAAGCCATTCACCATCCTGACCTGGCAATATATCAATATTCCATCAATGTTAAAATCCTGGAAATCCCTTCTTAATAGCATTGTGGGTGCACCCACACCAAATGGACAGCAGCAGTTCAATAAGGCAGCTCAGGACCACCTTCTCAAGGGCGACTCGGGAACGGGTAATAAATGGAGGCCAGCCAGCGACATCCATGTTCCATGATTTAATTTTAAAAAGTCACAACACTTCAAGTAATTCACAGTACATCCAAAACTTTGAGATGTGATTGCATAAAATTCAAACCTTAGTGACATCAAACTATTCATGAAATGTCCAATTGTCAGTGTTCATTATAATAATAGCCACGATATTCCTTTGCGCCCTATCATTTGTGGACTCAATCCCTTTTCCTCACCCTCTCTAAACTATGTACATAGAACCTCTCTCAGACTCCATCTCTGGTCTTAAATTCTGCCTTTTTTTACCCTCCCCAACCCTCTGATCTTGCATATAAGCCCCCTTTCCCAATCCCTCCCCACTCAAATTTCCATTTTGAGATCTCACTGCTGCTTCAATCTCCCAACAATGGCATTGACCTGTTACATTTTCCATTTTTTTCCCCCTCACCTGCCGCAAGCAGAGAGTCACAAAAAGTGGGTCCCCATCATTGGCTGCATTTGATTTGGTGTTAAGTCACCAAATGCAAAGCTGGAGGGACTTAACACCAAAATATGTTTCTATTGGTCAAATATTTGGTTTAAGCAATAGTACTTAGCCAGAGCATCAATTTTAAAACCATTCTGTCACATGTGTTCATCCCAGGAAGATCAGTAAAGTATTCCAATTAAAGTTGCATTCAATAATCCCTTGGAGGTAACTCACTCTTACTTTGCTTTGCAGAAATTCATACAGAATTACAGAATGTGGGCTGAAAAGTGTTAATTTGCAGACAAATTAATTTAAATCCCTTCCTAATGTCTTAGAATGTGGCCATTTCCTTCTTGGTGTGTGGGTCAAAGATGTCACAGAGCAGCTGCAGGACATTGTTCTGTGGGAATTTGGTCAGTCAGAGGTCATGGTCCACGTTAGTACTAATGTAGCTAGGAAGTGGGATAAGGTCCTACAGTCAGAATTTCAGGAGCAAGGTGGAAAATGAGTAAGCAGAATAAAAATAGTAATCTCCAGTTTACTATCAGTGTCATGTGCAAGTGAATACAGAAATAAAAGGATAAGACATGTGAATACCTGGCTGGAAAGATGATGCAGGAGAGAGGGTTCTCGATTCCTGGACTACTGGGACTGTCTCTGCGGGAGTGGCCATGGGTAGATGCTGGATGGGTTCACCTAAACAGAGCTTGGACTGACTTCATTGTGATGTGTTTTGTGGCTGGGGAGGTGGGAGTAGATTTAAACTAACTCAACAGGTGTGTGGGAACCAGGAGAGTAATTTCAGGGTGCACACCACTCTGTGTGAGACAAGGTGATCCAAATAGAGAATAGTAAGTCATTAGGTGGGGCTTCAGACTGAGACTAATTCAAGGTTACAATACAATGCTTGTGAATGCGTGGATACACACAATAAGACTGGCAAGTTACAGCTTACATTACCAAATGGAGTCATGATGTTATGATAATGACAAAGACTCAAGGAAGTGCAGGACTGGGTGTTAAATACTCCTAGCTGCAAGGTTTCCAGAAAACATAGGAAAGGGAAAAGAAAGGAGGGGTAGCAAATTGGTTAGAGGACATTTCAGTGCTGCAGCAAGAGGAAGTCCCACAGGATCAACGACAGAGATGATTATTTGGCCAGAACTGAGAAACAAAAAGGCTGCAAATTACAAGCATGGGGCTGGATGAACACAGCAGGTCAAGCAGCATCATAGGAGCAGGAAAACTTGACGTTTCGGGCCTAAACCCTTCATCAGAAATGGGGGAGGGGAAGAGGGTTCTGAAATAAATAGGGGTTGCAGTGGGAGACAGATTCCCTGAGGTTTGTCCGGAGGGAGGAGGGTAACTTCTTCAGGGTAGGCTGCAAATTACATTGTCCACTGTAGTCGACAGACAAACAACTGGCTGTTGTTACAACCAATTGCTGGTTGATGTCCCTAATTTAAAAAAAAGTGTTCCAGACAGGATACCCCAAAATGTTAAGCTCCTGGGTGTAAAGAGATGAACTAGCTCCTCTTCAATATTCACCAGACCTCTCCACGGGTAGCAACAATGTTCATTTACTTCCGGAAAGTCCTTTCGCCCTGTCGAAAGGATAAAGTTTTAAAAGTTCATTTGGTTAAATTGGACCAAGTTCAAAAAAGAGAATGAAATAGCTATTTAATGTGAAAAGAAATGTTTATGCAATGCATACTATTCACTCCTAATCTGTTTGAGTCTACAAAAGATTAAAGTTAAAAATAAAAAGACGATCAGCGAGTTGTGTGTAACAAGTAGCGTAATGTTGTGCTGCTATTGTGAAGGTTATCTGTAACATTGAAGTTGGCAGTTGAACAGGCAATTTTGCGATTCTTGGCTTTACAGGTTGATTGAAATTCTTTTGTCTTGATCCCTACCTACCATGGCTGGCTGGAAGCAGAGGGTCGCTTTTGCCTTTCATCGTCAGCAGTGCGGCAGTGTGCTATGACCTTCACAACATACTAGTCTACATTGTAGGGCGTCAGGCCAGTAACACAGGTCATGATTGAAATTATTAAGCCCTTTTTGAAAGGGCTGGAAGGGTAAAACACAAAACAGGTTTGCAGAATTGGAAAAGCTTGGGTAATCAACCTCCCCTCCTTTTTAGCCTTTCCATTTGAAATTTCCCTAATATGATTTTCCATAGGGCTACACAAGGCGCTGCCGGATTGCCACTTAATCCACAGTCTTTTTATTGGCTGTAGCAGTCTCTTAATTAAGAGATTAGAAATGAAAATTTGGTATATCCATAGGAGATCCAAGATTAATGACCATTATCATGATAATGCAGAAGAACAAGGTATACGAGGATATTACAGGTGGTACAAACATCATTCAAGCATCACTTATAATGGGAGACTTCAAATGCCTGGAATTCAGACTAGGATAGAGATGTTGGAAAGAGCAGTGAGGGTTGAACCATCCTCAATGAGGCTTAGGAAATTTTTCTCCAGTATATCTGGTCCAATAAAGGAAGAACTGCTAGAGCTGGTTCTTGGGAATGTGATAGATCAGAGAGTGTCGATGGAGGAGAATTTAGGAGTCAGATCAATATGTTGTAAGGTTTAAAAGGTGACGATGAAAAAGGACAAAGGCTAATCCAGAATCACTAGCTGACAGAGAACTGACTCCAATGGGTCAAGAAAGGAGCTGCATTAGATAGACTAGAACTGAAGGTTAGCAGCAATAACCAAAGCTGAACAATGAACTATCTTAAAAGAAGAGATCCCTCAAGCACAGTTGAGGTACATTTATAAAAAGTGGAAAAATCAGGCTCAGAGCTCCATGGATGAGAAAGGAGGTAGAGATACAAATAGAGAAGGAAAAGTTTGCTTCTGGCAGTTATCAGGTAGAAAATACAATTAAGAGCCGAGAAAAAAAACCAAGAAGGGAGGAGAAAAAGCAAATAAGGTAACAAAGAGGGATTATGAAAAAAGACAAGCAGCTAACAAAATGGGGAATCCCAAAGTGTTCTGTAGACACATATACAAAAATGAATTGGTAAATGAGGGATTGAGAAGGAGTTTATATATTGAAGACTGGGGTTAAGATGATTAAAGAATACTTTGTCATGTCCGTAGCATGTGGTATCTCAGATCTCATGGTATCCATGGTTACCACATCTCTACTGAATGACAGTGGCTTGCAAAGATTCAGCTTAGAATTTGTGAACTGAAAACTGAACTACAGACATTGTGATGTGTCAGGGAGGGGACAGATACCTGGGGACTCTGATCCAGAAGTTAATTTACACCCATTAGGTTAACGTCATCTAGTGTGGTGAATGGTATGGGACAGGAGTTTGTGACTAAAGAATCAGGCAAGTAAGGGGATTGTAAAAGTGGAAGTGTAGGAGCCTCGGCTCTTGCAAAAGGTGCAAGGTGCTGAAATTACATCTCACTGGGGTAGTGCACCGGAAATCACCCTGCTTTTCCTACAGTTGTCACAGACATTAAAAATAAGCAGACTGCCCCAATTTACCTGTCTTTTAGACCCCATTAACAGAATCGGGGATCAGCTTTCCATACTGAAGAATTACCAATTACAATAATTGATTCTAACTACAGATAATTATGAACCATCAACATAACACTAATTAAAATTCTAAATGCATTATATAACTCCCCATCTACACACGCACATGCAGACAAAACAAAATGCGTGATATGGCTAGACAGAAAGACTGTGAAGACAGTTCAGTTGTCCCTGTCCATAAGGTTTGCTGATCTGAATATGGATCCTCATCTTCCTTCTCTAGCTACTTCCACTTGTTTGCAGGAGGGACAGGATGACTGCCTCACACTTATAAAGGTCTCTGACACATTAGCTACAAGTCACAGCAACCTTCAGGCTTGAGATGCTTTTTACTGCAGACTGAAAATATATACACCTTCACAAATGGGGCTTTAAAGAATGAGGCACATGCTGGTTCTGGCATTTTAGAATTCAGAACATCTTTGAGTCTCCTGGGAGAGAGAGAGAGAGGGATAGAGAGATAATATTCACATAGCTCCTTGAGTGACAGACAGGGGAGTAGGGGAATCATCTCATCTCCAATTCTGGTGGAGTGGTCATCTTGTGTGTCCATCTTCAGCTGGAGACCTTAGGTTCAAGGAGTTGCCAGGCGATTGCTTCACTTGACTGTCTGATGGCAGTGGGGGAGGTGGATGATGTGGATGGTGATGGTGCTTCACTTTGTGAAGATATAGGTTTCCTGGTAAGAGCGAGGCAAAGGCGCTTTTAGGAAGTGTCCTCCCTTCCTGGTTCCATCAGAGAACAATGTGTCTTCCAGGGCATCAAGCAGAAATTGTGGGAGTACGGGCACTGGTTTAGCAACTGTGGGAAAATTGTATTTACTGAAGTCCTTTCACTTGGTGGATATCTGGTGGAATCATTTTTTGAGTGATCTGGAGTCGGAGAGTTCAGAAGCAATCCTAAAGTGTACATTTCCGATGTTCTGGCACCTTCTCCAAGGCAGGTTAAGTGCTGGGACCACCAGCTGATCTGGCAAAACCCTTCCATGCCTGCTGCACTTTGCACTCTGGTATTTTATCCTGCAGTTGAAGAACAGACCATTCAAAAATTCATAGATAAGAGATAAAAGGTACTGCAGATGCTGGAGAATCCGAGATAATAAGCATGGGGCTGGATGAACACAGCAGGTCAAGCAGCATCATAGGAGCAGGAAAACTTGACGTTTCGGGCCTAAACCCTTCATCAGAAATGGGGGAGGGGAAGAGGGTTCTGAAATAAATAGGGAGAGAGGGGGAGGCGGATAGAGGATGGATAGAGGAGAGGATAGGTGGAGAGGAGGCAGACAAGTCGAAGAGGCGGGGATGGAGCCAGTAAAGGTGAGTGTAGGTAGGGGGGTAGGGAGGAGATAGGTCAGTCCAGGGAGGATGGACAGGTCAAGGGGGCGGGATGATGTTAGTAGATAGGAGATGGGGGTGTGGCTTGGGGTGAGAGGAAAAACAGGTTAGGGAGGTGGAGATGAGCTGGGCTGGTTTTGGGATGCAGTTGGGGGAGGGGAGATTTTGAAGCTTGTGAAATCCACATTGATGCCATTGGGCTGCAGGGTTCCCAGGCTGAATATGATTTGCTGTTCCTGCAGCCTTCGGGTGGCATCACTGTGGCATTGGAGGAGGCCAAGGATGGACATGTCATCTGAGGAATGGGAGGGGGAGTTGAAATGGTTCGCGACTGGGAGGTGCAGTTGTTTGTTGCGAACTGAGCGCAGGTGTTCTGCAAAGCGGTCCCCGAGCCTCCGCTTGGTTTCCCCGATGTAGAGGAACCCACAACGGGTACAGCGGATGCAGTATACCACATTGGCAGATGTGCAGGTGAACCTCTGCCTGATGTGGAATGTCTTCTTGGGGCCTGGGATTGGGGTGAGGGAGGTGGTGTGGGGGCAGGTGTAGCACTTCCTGCGGTTACAAGGAAAAGTGCCGGGTGTGGTGGGGCTGGAGGGGAGTGTGGCGTGGACAAGGGAGTCGCGGAGGGAGTGGTCCCTCCGGAAGGCAGATAAGGGTGGGGAGGGAAAGATGTCTTTGGTGGTGGGGTCTGACTGTAGATGGCGGAAGTGTCGGAGGATGATGCGTTGGATCCGGAGGTTGGTGGGGTGGTATGTGAGGACGAGGGGGATTCTTTTTTGATTATTGTTGCGGGGACGGGGCGTGAGGGATGTGTTCCGGGAAATGCGGGAGACAC
>JAHRHZ010000054.1:3480395-3511431 GCA_024137785.1 Ginglymostoma cirratum
TATCCATCCTCTATCCGCCTCCCCCTCTCTCCCTATTTATTTCAGAACCCTCTTCCCCTCCCCCATTTCTGATGAAGGGTTTAGGCCCGAAACGTCAAGCCATTCAAAAATTCATTGTCATTTCTGGGCTGTTTGGACAAAAAGGCAGAGCAGGGTGCTTCCCTTTCAGGCTATGGTGAGACATGGGCAGGGATCAGGTCCATGTTGTCCAGACAATTAGGTGAGGGCGGTCAACAAACAGGCCAAAATCCAGCCTTGAGGAGATGGAGAAGGGAATCTTGGCCAGAAATCCCATCTTGGCCGGCCTGATGATTACCTAATCTGCGGATGTTCTAAGGAGGTCGTATGTAGGGAAGAAGGGTGCACCGAGGGACCTGCAATTCATCTGGTCATGAGGTATGAGAGTTAGGATATTCAGCAAAGATTTGTCCCAGCAAGCACCAGAATGTAGACAGTCCCACCTCCGGTGCTGTCTCCCAACTCCTCAAGAAAAAGTCCCCAGGACTGGCCAGGCAGACTGAGGAGTTCTTCAGGCCATTTTCTGCAATGATGATGTGCAGGTCCTGAAGGAATGTCTAATGCCAGAAATCCCAGGCTGGGGTATTCACAATAATGTCCACCTTGTCCAGTATTTGGTCCATATTATTCACAGCACAGGTCCATCAAGTTCCTTTTGGCTCTCAATAAGGAGAAGGCATTCCAGTTCCAGTTGCTGGTTGTTTCCTGGATCAGACTCCCACAGACTGCAGTGGCAACTATCAAAGAGTAATAGGACCCTGATATCACCTCTTCATTTTAGAAGAGGAGTGAGTCAGGCCAGTCTGCAAGTATTCTCTGTAGTGAGCGTTTCTTGTGCCTCTTACACAGAAGGTTGTTGAGATTAGCTCTACACAGGCCTGGAGTAGAGATGGTCCTTTAAGCCTATGCTGATGATGTGCTCCTCTCTCTCTTCCACACGCTCAGTGGACCTACAGAGGATGAGTGAAGGCCAAGAAATGTCCTCCACTAGAATCAACTTGGCACAATGTTCTGGACGCTTGGTCAAAACAGTGGTAGATGGACACCCTGCTGGAATATCTCAGATCTTTTATATGAAATACCACCCATCTCTTCTATTTGAGTTGCTACCTTAGACTTGCTGATGAGTGCTGGCTGGCAACCTGACAACTGCTAGGAACCAAGACAATACCCACCTAAGGCACTGGTGTGGACTACTGAGGGCTGGTCATTAACCAGCTGATTGCTGACATCTTGTGGCACCCTATGGTTACAGCGAGGTTTTGTCTCTCCCGATAAGAGTGGGTGATGTGCCTCCACATAGGTTGTGACCTTCAGAGCCTGCAGCGATACCTTTATGTCGAGCCTCATGATGCACCCTGGCAACATAGTTCCTCCGCCAGGTGCATGACCTGAATTATGACATGCTTAAGTTTGCAGATGGAGTTTAATTTAGATAAATGCAAGGTGTTGCATTTTGGTAGGTCAAATCACGGCAGGACTTACACAGTCAATGGTAGGAGTGATATAGTACAAAGAGATCTAGGAGTGCAGGTTCATATATCCTTGAAAATGGAGTCACAGGTAGACAGGGTGGTGAAGAAGGCTTTTGACGTACTTGCTTTCATCAGTCAGAGCATTGAGTATAGGAGTTGGAACATCATGTTGCAGCAGTATGTTATGTACATGTGCATGTACATCATGCACATGTAGTGGAGGACATTTCTTGGCCTTTACTCATCTTTTGTAGGTCCACAGAGCATGTGAAAGAGAGAGAGGAGCACATTATCAGCATTGGCTTAAAGGACCATCCCTACTCCAGGAACATCATGTACATGCAGCTGCTAGGCCACATTTGGAGTACAGTGTGCAGTTCTGGTCATCCTACTATAGAAAGGGTATTATTAAACTAGAAAAAGTGCAAAAAAGATTTACTGGACTAGAAGGTTTCAGTTATAAGGAGAGGCTGGATAGACTGGGACCTTTTTTTCCCTGGAGTGTAGGAGACTCAGCGGTGACCTCATAGAGGTCTGCAAAATCATGAGAGGCACAGATGAGATAGATAGCCAACAGCTTGCCCCAGGGCATAGGCTTAAAAGAAACAGAAATTGCTAGACTAGCTCAGCTTGTTTGACAGCATCTGTAGGGAGTAATCAGAGTTAATATTTCAGGTCCAGTGACCCTTCCTCAGAACTCTACGATCCTGGGTGGATCCAAAGCACAAAAGATGAAACTTCAGTTGGAATCCACGTGGGATGAGTCTGAACCAGAGACAGTCAATGGGGAATGTGATATATCTGTGAAAACGTGTTTTAGCAAATACTTGGTCAAATGCAAGGAGTGACAGTGAAATTAATGTAGGTGGACAAAGAAAAAAGATTAGAATGAAAATTCCATTGGAAAGAGGAACAGAACTTCTTCAATGTGGGAAAAGAAGTGGCAGTGAGTTAAATATTAAATAAAAACTGAAAGAACTGTGGATGCTGTTGCAGGTAAAATATTACCACGTACAATTCTGCAGTGAATCAGACGCAGTTTTATTAACAAAAGCTTTTGGGAGAAGCAGGGACCTCAAAGGGGCCTCACCAAACTTCTCAGCTCTTACAGACGATTTCAAAGATTATATACATTCGTTGCCGCGTGCCAACCTTCCCCCCTCCACTACCAAGTCTCAGTTCGTTAATCTGTTCCCGGCACCTTGCGAAGCGGTGACAGCTAGCACTTCCATTGTTGTCAGGATGGGATTCATTGTTTTGACGGATGTTTCACCTTGATTGTGTGAAGTTTGATTTAAAAGTCCTTTGTGTTGTTGATCTCTCTCCATTACCAATAAGTTAATGTCTCTTTAAAGGTTAATGCTTACTTCCTTCTTCAGTTGTAAATTACTTTACAATGTCTTCTATAGTTAATGTCTTTAAAGTTAAGGTCTGTACTTCCTTCTTCAATGCTATAAATCAGAAACAAAAACAGAAATTGCTGGACAAGCTCGGCAGGTATGGCAGTATCTGAGGAGAGAAATCAGAGTTAACATTTTGGGTCGAATGACCCTTCCTCAGAACGGACATAGGTTTAAGGTGAGAGGGGAGAAATACAAAAGTGTCCAGAGGGGCAATTTTTCACAGAGGGGCCGGTGAGTGTGCTGCCAGAGGTAGTGGTGGAAGAAAGTACAATTTTATCATTTACGAAACATTTGGACAAATACATGAATGGGTAAGGAATGGAGGGATATGGACCAAATGCAGGCAAATGGGACTAGTTTAATCAGGAAAACTGGGTGTCATGGACAAGTTGGGCTGAAGGGACAGTTTCCATGCTGTAACCACAATGACTCTATAAGTTTATAAGACAAGGAACAGAATTAGGCCTTTCAGCCCATCAGATCTGCTGCAGTGTTCAATCATGGCTGTTATGATTGTCAACCCATTTTCCTGCCTTCTCCCATGATTCCCTTACAAATCAACAGCCTCTCTCCATCTTAAATACGCTCAATGACTTGGCCTTCATAGCCCTCTGTGGCCACAGAGTCACTACCCCTGGCTGAACAGCTGCCATTAATAGACTGGTTGAATCTTCAGGATGTCCCAAAGATACTGCCTGTGCTGGTAAATGCTCAGGGTTTTGTGCCTCTGGGGCAGTGGGTCCTTCTCAGGGGTTTGTGCCTGAACTACTGCAGGCTCAGGGGACAGGCGGAAGGGAATGCTGTAACTGCACTCTGGGTAACCAGAGTCCAACCTGCTAGGTGGCAGAGGTGGACTATATGTTGCCCCAGGAATTGGCATATTGTAGGGTTGTTGGCTTCTGGCCATGGAAGTTTTCCAGAAGGAAAAGAGAGTGTCTCTAAGAGTTTTGTTTGTATTCATTCACTGGCTGGACCAGCATTAATTGCTCAAAGGGCATTTAAGAGTCAACCACATTGCTGTCAGTCTGGAGTCACATGTAGGTCAGCCCAGGTAAAGGAGACAGTAGCCCTCTTTAAAGGACATCAGTAAGTCAAGTGGATTTTTCCTGACAATCAACAATGGATTTGTGGTCATCATTAGACTCTTAATTTCAGAATTTTTAATTGAATTCAAATTCCACCATCTACTATAGCAGGCTTTGAACCTAGGTCCTTGGAACTTTACCTGGGTATCTAGATTAATAGTCCAGGACTAATACCACAAGGCCATCATCTTCCCTAAAGTTTTCAGGAGGAAGTAGAGGGGTGTTTAGCTCACTTTGCCTAAGCACTGCAGTTGATGTGTAGAATTGGTGAGTATTCCGAATCTTTATAGGGAAAAGGTCTTCAGGTTGTGCTCAGATCTTTAGTGTTTTGTTTTGCTTTAATTAAAACTAACTTGTTAGGTATAACATTGATATTGTTTCTTTAAAAAGATAAAGAAAATAGGTCAATAGCAGGACAAGTAATGTGTTATATACACACAAGTTGAATTAGGCAGCAAAAGACTTGCAGAGATTTACAAGGGTTTTATTGTAAATCTGTTGTTTAGCACAAACACAATTTCCACCTTTCCCTTAGACTATAAGATGCAGGAGTAGAATTAGGCCTTTCAACCTGTCGAGTCTGCTCCACCATTCAATATGATCATGGCTGATCTAATATACCTCAACTTCACTTTACTGTCTTTTCCCCATAACCTTCAATTCCCTTTCCGATTAAGATCTGTTCAAGGCGGAGAGCGTTTTAATGACTTGACAGCTCTTTGCGGTAAAGAGTTCTACAGATTCACCACCCTCAGAAGAAATCCCTCTTCCTCTGGCTTAAATGGGTGATCCCTTCCTCAGATTATGCTCTCTGCTTCTAGATTCTCCCAAGGGGACACTATCTTTCTGTACTGGGCCCTCTGAGAATCTATGCTTCAATAAGATCTCATTCTTCTGAACTCCAATGAGTGCAGGCCCAACGTACTCCATCTCTTCTCTTAAGAAAGTCTCACCTTACCAAGGACCAGTTTGGTGAACCTCCTCTACACTGCCTCAAATGCCAATACATTTTTTTCTCAATTAAGGATACCAAAACTGTAATCTATATATGGTTCAACTAGTACCTTGTATAATTTCAGCAAGACATCCCTATTTTAGCACTCCATACCCCTTGCAATGTAGTTGAACATTCTATTTGCCTTACTCATTACCCACTGAAGTGACTTATGCACAGAATCCCCAAATGCCTCTGCACTGCAGGTTTTTGCAGTCTTTCTCCATTTGAATAAATATTCAACTTCTTTGTTCTTCCTGCCAAAGTTTTTCAAATTTCCTACTCAGATTTACCACATAATAACAGCTCTGCCAAGTTTTCTGTCCACTCATGTAGCCCATCTATATCCATCCGCCGACTCCTAGCATCAAAAGGGAAGTACCAAGAATAATCTCTAAAGGAGATTATGGGGAAAGAATTTGTACATTTGGGAGAGTTATGGATCAACTCAGTGGAACTGACCCAAAACAAGGCAGCACAGAAACTTCTAGCGCAACTTCAATCTGTCTTGACCTCAAACATGATCGTGGAGAGATGGAAGAGGAAGTTTTGGTTTATGACCAGTCCCCAAATGCAGAAGCAGCACAACCCTAAATAAGAGCTATCACACATACTGCCTTACAGTAGGGGGCACTGAGAACCACATCATCCACAAATAACTCACCTGTCTGGCCTGTTGGAGCCACTTCCTTCCCTGTCCGGAATTCAAAAAATTTATCACCTTGGTTTCCAATTTCCATCCCACTCTCACTTTCACCTGGTCCAACTTGGACTCCTTCCTTGTTTGACATCTGTTTCAATTTCTGGGGATGGGCTAGCCTCTGATAACCACTACAAATCGACTGACTTTCAAAGTTACCGGGATGAGATGTCATCACGCCTTGCTTCCTGTAAGGACTTCATTCTATTCTCCCAGTTTATCTGTCACATCTATTCTGATTATACCACCTTCTGCAGGCGGTCTTCAAACATTCACCTTTATCCTCAAACATTCACCTTTATCCTCAAACAAGGATTTCCAGCCATTGTGTTTAACAGGGCTCTCAGCCGTTACCAACGTTTCCTGCACTCACCTCTTCTCTTCTCTTCCACAAGAGGGTGCCCTGGTCCTCACTTTCCACCTTACCAACCTCCAAAGAATAAGCTGCCATTTCCACCGTCTCCAATGGGTGGCCACCATCAGAGACATTCCCTTTCTTTGTCAGCATTCAAACTGCTTTCAGTTCTGCCGAAGGTCACTGGACCCAAAACATTAACATTTTCTCTCTACAGATGGCACCAGACCTGCTTTTCTCTGATATTCTGTACCAGATATTCTTTTAAGAAAAAACTTTGGATGCTGGAAATCTGAAATAAAAACAAACTATTATTACAGACAAACAAGAACAATGTTTGAAACTTTTAGATGAATTAATACAGAACATGGGATTAAAATTAACTCTATGAACGCTGAACTGTAGCCCAAGACCAGGTAGAGATGGCAGATTTCCTTTCTGAAAGGATATTAGTGAACCAGATGGGTTCAGACAATGATTAAGATAGCTTATTGTTACTGAGGACAGCATTAAATTAGGATTAAATTTATTAAATCAGGATTAAAATTTCACCAGCTGTCAAGGAGGGATTTAAACCCTTATTCTCAGGGTTCCTAGTCCAGTGATACTACCATAACACCATCTTTGGGAGAACTGCTGTAATGTAGCCATAAGTGGAATAATGGCCTTTCCTCCTGACTAGAGTGAGTAAACAAGACAGGGGCAGAGGAGTTTGGAAGATGGGGAGCATATGCACCGCCTCTGAAAGTTCAAATTAACAGGAGTGCTATCATGGGAAATCACCAGTTTCATTGGCTGGGTGGAGGCTACTGCTGGAGACTTTCTACAAATTGTCAGCTGGTAGGACATAGATTTTTTTTATTAAAACTAGAGTCTGTTTGTGGATTTGACTAACATTCTCAGACACCTTTTCTTAAGAAAAGGAGTAAACCAAGGGGTTTAAGGAATTCATGGCAGCAGAGCTCAACCCTATGATATGTGGCAAATCATAGAAGCTTCAGTTGTCCCTGGTGAACACATGGGTAGATGACAGAGTTCTAGTGTCTCCAGAGTCTCCAGCTGTCATGGGAGACAATATTAGCCATCAGACAAACGGGCTTCTGGCATTATATTCTATTGTGTAGGTAGGCATCTGATACCTGCATCATTAAGGCAGCAGTGAACCAGAATCTGTGTCACCACAGATTCATCTGGAGACCTGCCTGGGATCTCACAGCTGGCTGAGCATCAGGGTCATGTAGAAACCCTTTTCAGTCACACGCTTGGAATTACTGATGATACCAGTTAGGATGAAAGCTGGTGGATTCAGTTCCAAATTTCCAAAGGTGAAGTGCATGATAGACTGTACATGAAAATATTTAAATACTTTTTAAACAGCCAGAAGCTTTTGTCTATAGGAAAGGATATAATTTCCTGAATGGGAAGCTGGTATGTGACAATAAGCAACTATAATGCAGTTCTATGCCTGCTCTCTAGATGGCAGCCTCAGTGCCAACATAGGTAGTCCTGTTCAACAATTCGCAAGCTTCAGATGGCTGGCCTTTCAGGAACAGAGGAAAGTCTTACAAGGTGTAAGATGGTGCCAGTACAAAACATATGGAGTGAGGGCCTCATTGAGTAGACTGTTTTCATGCCTTCATAGACTTTCAATTCAGATCATTATAACCAGCCATTCACGTGTCCTAGTGTGGAAGGAGATCAATCATCTGACCTGAAGAAATGAGGGGAGGGATTCACTTCTTTAGAGAGACAGAGACATTTTATAATTTTATTTTGTTGACTCAATCATACTTTTAATTCAAGCCTGTAGTCAAGATGCTTTCAGCTGTACAACGTGAAAGCTGGTTTTGTCCTCTACTGCAGGGGCCTCATTCCAAAGCCCCTTATATGTATTTAAGACACAAAATGTTGCACAGGACCAACATATAGGGCCAATGTTTCATGATGAGTTTACTTCAGGTTATATTCATTGATTCCTTCCTATGGATTGCCACGTTGCTGTGGTGGAGAGGTCTGAGTGTGTTCATTTGATCTCAAGATCGATGCCAACAGGAGTTCAATTCAAGGCAAAGCCACCCAATGATGGTGAGGTTGGAGGGGAGGGACCAGACAAAGCACAGATCTAAAATAAGTCCTCAATGTGATCCAGGCACAAGATACTGGCGTGATATCAATAATTGCAATAGTGGATGAAACCTGCAGCAGTAGGGAGAACCCCGGTCATTGAGATCTCCCTGCTGGATCTTCCTTCTGTCAAAGGACCATATGTCAGATGAGCAACAACATCCCCATGTTACACAATGTCCCACATAAGACCGCATGCATGCACACAGACACAGACACACACAACACACACACACACACACACACACACACGCACGCATTCATGCTCACAAATGGTGATTGGTGAGAGGTGGCAAGAACAGGATTCAGAGATCTGGAAGGCCCTAGCTTCGGAGGAACATGTCGGTGGTAGAGTTTGACTTAGCTGTTTCACTCTTGTAACAGGAGAGCAATTAACAGCTTTCTTCATGACTGAGTCACCTTCTTCAGGACCCATTTTGCTCACCCCAAATGGGGAAGGTGTTAGAAAAAAATGTCGTAAAAGACAGTTTGTTCCATCACCAACTAAATTGGAAAACAATATCCAGAGTGTTCATCGCCCTGCATTCTAAAATAAAACACCAAATTCAAACTCAATTTCGGAACATGGAATGTACAAACTCTCACAGATAATGAGCAAAACAATCATCCAGAATGAAGAACTGCTCTTATTTCCCACGAATTCAGGCACTTCAGGTCATTATTGCTGCACTGAAGAGCAGGTGAAGGACTTCTGATGGAAGAAGGTCATGGTTGCACCATTGTCTGGAGGAGAAAACCTAAGGATTAATGCTGGATGCATGGAAGTGGATTTGCCATCAAGAACAAACATGTCAACTGACTGAGCTCCCTGTTGGCATTAATGATTGCCTCATGATTTTCTATCTAAATCTTGCCAAGAACCAGCAGGCAATGGTTTTGTAAATGATTTGGATGAAGGCGTGGAAAGGTGGATTAGCAAGTTCGTGGACGATACGAAGGTGGGTCACGTTGTGGACAGTGCGGAGGGCTGTTCTAGGTTACAAAGGGACATTGATAGAATGCAGAGCTGGGCTGAGAAGTGGCAGATGGAGTTTAACCTTGAAAGGTGTGAGGTGATTCATTTTGGAAGGACAAACTTGAAAGCAGAATACAGGGTTAACGGAAAGATTCTTGGCAGTGTGGAGGAGCAGAGGGATCTTGGGGTTCATGTTCACAGTTCCCTGAGAGCTGCCATCCAGGTGGATAGAATTGTTAAGAAGGCGTATGGTGTGTTAGCTTTCATTAATAGAGGGATTGAGTTCGAGAGCCATGAATGCTCCAGCTATAAAAAGCCTGGTTCGTCCACATCCTGAGTATTGTGTCCAGTTCTGGTCACCTCATTACAGGGCAGATGTGGAAGCGTTGGAAAAGGTGCAGAGGAGATTTACCAGGATGTTGCCTGGAATGGAGGGAAGGTCTTACGAGGAAAGGTTGAGAGAGCTAGAGCTTTTCTCTTTAGAACGACGAAGGATGAGAGGTGACTTGATAGATGATCAAAGAAAAAGATAGAGTAGACAGCCAGAGACTTTTTCCTCGGGTGGAGGTAGCTTTTACGAGGGGACATAGTTTTAAAGTGAAAGGAGGTAGATATCGGGGAGACGTCAGAGGTAGGTTCTTTACTCAGAGAGAGGTGAGGCGTGAAATGCATTGCCGGAGAGGGTAGTGGAGTTAGCCTCATTAGGGGCATTTAAGCCGCTATTAGATAGGCATATGGATGATAGTATAAGGTAGCGGTGGAGGTTAGATAGACCTTAGGTTTTGGGTAAAAGTTCAGCACAACATCGTGGGCCGAAGGGCCTGTACTGTGCTGTACTGTTCTATGTTCTATGTTCTATGCTCTAATGGTCATAAGCGCCCATGCTCCAACCTAGATGCCATAGATGAGTTTAAAGGAGGGGTCTACTCCACCTTGGAAACTATACTCACCAATATTCCTAAGGAAGATAAATTTATCATCCTCAGAGACGCCGGTGCCAGGTTTGGAAATGAACTATCAGAAAAGGAGGAGTCAGGAATTGCAACTCCAATGGGATTTTACTGCTCACCAAATGTGTAGAACACCAGCCAGTAGTCACCAACACACTGTTCACCAAGAAAACGTCCAAGACTTTGAGGCATCCAGGATGAAAGCTCTGGCACATTATTGACTATGTCATCATTCAATCCTGAGTCCAAGAGGATGTCATTATTACCAAAGCAATGACCAGTGCAGACGACTGCTCGACAAACCACCAGCTCATCTCCTCCTCAATATCCATCGAATGCCACTAGAAGCAGCTGAAGAGGAAGAAACAGTTCACGAAAACATTCAATGTTGAGAAGCTTCAAGAGCTATACAGACTAGTGAACTTCCACAATGTCTTCATGGATTTTGTTTTCATGGAGTGGAGGAAATCTGGAAAGAACTGAAGATGGCCATTATTTCTTGTCAAGAAATCTTGGCTACAAGACCAGGAAACACCAAGACTGCTCCATGAAGAATGACCACATCATCCAAAACCTCAAAAATTGACAAGGAGGCAGGTTTTCTGTACCTGGCAAAACACATCACCAGTGAGGCAAAAAAGGGAAGGGTTCAAACAGCAAAGGTGGAGTCACAAAAAAGAATAAGGAAAAGTCAAAAACTAAATGGTGGACTATGAAATCTAAGGAGCTGCAATTCCTTGTTGACAAGCATGACACCCAAGGTTTTTACAATGCCAGCATGGCAATATATGACATTATTGAGTCATTGCTGGTGTATGTAGTCAACTTAAGCTGGATGCATCAGGCTGAGAATGCAACTCAGATGTAATTTGCCATCAAGTGTTACATAATAAACCTATTCTATTCAACAAGAATCCAATTCTTTTGGCATAAGGCTGCATATCGCCATCCTTCCCACTTTTCCTTTAATGTGAATCAGTAGTCTTTGACTCATACCAATCTCAAAAGATTGGTAGCAGTGAATCTCCTAAAGACATCCCAGATGGCTATGGATGTACCAATGACTTTGCTATAATTAAGATACCAGCATGCTTTACTAGTACTGAGGTGCGTTGCTAAATAAACAGTATATTTAGTTTACAACTGAGTCATGTGCAAACAGATAGATGCTTTTTGGCCATGGTTGGGTTCCCCGCAGGTGCAGGAGTAATTGATTATATCCATGTAGCCAGTCCAAAAAAATCCATATGGACAGCCCAGCCCTGCTGTGAACTGGAAGAGGTACCACTTGTCAAACTGTGCAGTGTCTGGGAAGCAGCATGATGGCTGCAGGCATCAAGCAATGTTAGATGACCCTAGATCATCGCGAGTACATGGCTGCTGAAAAATTAAAAACGTTACCGCTTGAAATAATGGCTGATGACTTAACCATACTCTTCACGTGTTACTATAAATATTACCAGTCACACTTCAAATAGCAATATCAACTATGGATAGCATGTAAATGTATGGACAATGTAGCACCTTTTATCATGAGTGACTTTTTTCTCCTTATTTTGTGTAATGTTTTATTTTGCAGAGTATTTTAGGCAAATTCTTGAAACGTGAAATTAATGCACTAGAGAATTTAATTTCAGTGCAGTTACTGACTCAGCAGAACCATTGTGCAAACTGTTGTTGGAATCATTTTTCAAACTGGCTCATTCCAAGGCTCAGTCTTATTGTCATAAAACATCTAAAGTGATGTTGACTTGCTGTTCTAAGTTCAGAACTATGGTCAACAAAATTCACTCCCAACACTGAAAATGGCCAATATCCATTGGTTGAGTTTTTGAAAGGGTTTAAAAAATGCACTGCTCTTTACAAATCAAAGAGGTGGTGGATAAAATTTCAATTACAATCTTCAGTAAAAGGCTGTTGAATACCAAGTTGTCGGATAGGCAAAGAACAAAAGAGTAAGGCAGACAGATATGTTAGACTCAAAAATGGGCCAGATGGCATTTTTTGTGCTGGGTCCTTAACATCTCAAACACCAGTTGAAGGCCCATTCTTGCCTCCAGCTGGGGGCAATTAAGAGCAGCTTCCTGTTTGAAACAGATAGATGCTTGTGACCTAACTGGGGGAATTGGATTTAAGACCAAGTCCTCTCCGTACTTTACAAAGAAATATTTTTCCCAAAGATCTTCCAAAATCATCCTGGCTACAAAGCAGACTTTTAAAAAAATGGCCAAAGGCAGAAGTCAGATGCCATGCATTGAAGTTTTAATTACTGACATTAGAAAACAAATAACAAAACCAGCTTTGAAAGTCAGAATGTTTAATTTAAAATCTTGAAACCTGACATGGTTACTTCTTGAGATTCAAAAAGGAACCACACAGAGCTATGCTTAAACCTTCTCAAACCTATCCTGAAAACAAAAAACAATCCAAAGCTAGGTAATATATAGCTGGTCTTCAAACATTCTGGAAGATCTAGAATTGCCTATGGGTCTTCCATGGATTTAATTTTAAATAAAAAAAATAAGCCAGGTTAGCTCATTGTTTTCCAAAGCAACTCACCGTGAAGCTGCTATTGGTGGTCTACGTCTTAATAAGGAGGAGTACTCCAATATGCTTTGGATCTTTCCAATGCCTCGCAAGCATCTGAACTTTTCATCATAGATACAATGAGAATCTGAAATAATCTCCACTGAGAAGTGGAGGGAGACAAGGACAGTGTGCATAGCATAAACAGATAAATGATGTACCTTGAGTGGCTGTATAATGTTAACCAGATATCTCTGCACACAGCTACAATTCAGAGATCAAATGCAACTTTCTGCAGTTTACACATATCTGCATTATCTTCCCTAGTTATTTTTGTTTTAACTAGTAGTTCACATAATCTTCTTTTCCCACTGTCAAGAAAGCAACCAAGTAGGAATGTAAATTTTTCTGCAGTGCACAATAAATTGTTGATCATTACCTGATCCCCATGATTTAGCCATTGTTCTACCACATTATTCATGGTCTTAAGCAATTCAAGAGGCACATTAACTTTTTCTCTCTCTTCTTTCCCCACAAGCCACGTCCCCACCCCTGCCAAAACAAAGTGAAGAGCTGTTCACTCAAGATGACTTTTATACTGTAAGTAGTAACACCAACAACAGTCAGAAAAGATGGAGACTTATAACTGAAGTTACCGAAATTAATGGTACAACCTACTGGATCGGAAGTCGACATATATTCTATTTCTCAACCATCACTTCTTTCCTAGATGGTTTGTTTGCTGCTTGCCAGTTCTTTGTCCCATTACTCCAATCAGTCACTGTTAGAAGGTTTTCCTTTATATTAGAGATCCTAAGACAGGGCCTATACTTTGCTATTAATTGGTTGCTCAATGTGGTCTGACTAATTTTAGTTGATGATTTTACAAAACTGAATTAAGTTGTTTTCATATCTCACAAGGCATTCAATTAATGATAGAGATTTTGGGACATATATTCTTTTAACTTGTTTATAGCTAAAACATTACTCTTAATTGAGTGGTATCTATGATTTTATTATCATCCTTTGGAATGAAGGGCATGGTGGCTCGGTGGTTAGCACTACTGCTTCACGGCATAAGGGACCTAGGTTCAATTGTAGCCTCATTGCACATTCTCCCTGTGCCTGCAGGAGTTTCCACTGGGTACTCTGGTTTACTCCCACAGTCCAAAGGTGTGCACTTTAGGTGGATTGACCATGCTAAATTTTAAAAAAGAATATCCATTAGGAAGTTCAGTCAACCACCTTTGAAGACCATTAGAATAGAAAGAACTGCAGATGCTGGAGTCAGAGACAACACAGTGTGCTGCTGGAGGAACACAGACCATTTCTGAAGAAGGGTCCTGACGCGACACGTCAACTTTCCTGCTCCTCTGATGCCGCCTGGCCTGCTGTGTTTTTGCCACTTTGTTAAATGAAATTAACAAACAATACAATCTAAGTTGATAAATGCATGCTTAGCTAAAAACTATCAAAAGAAGTAATACCAAATCAAAGAGTCCAGTTTAATGTTATTAACAACTATTCAAATATATCTAAGAACATCTAGGAATATCGGAGAATAGAATAGCCATCCATATTTAAAATTTTACATGAAAGCCCCAAGTGTGTAAGATAGCTTCTATTGTGGGAGAAATTCCCTTTAAGAAGTGTTATCTGAAGGTTCCTTATACTTCTGAAATTTCAGTAAAAGAGCTTTCTATTTATATTATTTAGATTCTTACTGCATTGCAAATGTGGGTGTTAACTCTCCATCTAGGTTTCTCCCACTTCCATGTGATAATAGTCACTTAATGTTATTCCTTAATTATTCAGTAAAGACTCCTTTTACAAAGTTGTGAGTTTTTTATCTCGTCAACTTATTTGTCATGTTTTATACACTTAAATGGATATTCCCATCATCTCTCCCTTATTATTTCAATCTTAAAGTTAAAGGTTTACCAGTAAAGATGTTTCATTTCTCTGTCTTTATGAGTGTTGTCCCATCCTAATTTCTAATTGTTTGCGAGATAAGGATCTCTGCCATCACTTAGTAATTGGATGTTTCCAGTATTCTAGTAATTCACATGTCATTTTCACTCCTAGGTTTGAGGTTGCTATTCTTTCCAGGCCTCCCTTTCAGTGGCTAAAATATTCTTGATAACTTTTTGTTATCTGTGTTTGATTAGTCACATATGTGGGTCATCTCCACATCCTAATTTCAAAGTGGACCTTTTCTGGCTTTTCCTAATTGCTGCAGTGGTGTCTTTAATGGTTAATCCAACATGAATCTTTATCTTTAAATATTTTTAATATCAATGTATGTCCTACTTGAGTTACACTTATTTCTCAGTCAAGTTTATATTTCTGACCAGATACTGCTACAACTCAAGTTTACAGCTCTCGATCAACAGACATAACAAGCCTGCCTCTGAATCACACTTTCATTTGTTAGTGTGTATATTGAAATAAAGGGAGGGAACATCCTTTGTTCAGATCATTCTTCAAACAACTTTCACACAAAAGCAAATGTTGTAATCGTTGGAAATCTGAATTAGAAACAAAAATACCGGAAATATTCAGCAGGTCAGACTACATCTGTGAAGAGAAACCAAGTGTATATGTGTGCCAACACTATAACCAAGCACAAATGAGCCAGACTTTATAAAAGACCTTAAAGTAAGGGAACACTTAGGAGGCAGCGATCATAATATGGTAGAGTTCAGTCTGCGGTTTGAAAGAGGGAGAAGGCAAAATCGGATGTAATGGTGTTACAGTTAAATAAAGGTAATTACAGGGGCATGAGAGAGGAACTGACAAAAATCGACTGGAAGCAGAGCCTAACGGGGAAGACAGTAGAGCAACAATGGCAGGAGTTTCTGGGTGTAATTGAGGACACAATACAGAGGTTCATCCCAAAGAAAAGAAAGATTATCCAGGGGAGGATTAGACAGCCATGGCTGACAAATGAAGTCAAGAAATGTATCAAAGAAAAAGAGACAGCCTATATAGTGGCCAAGAGCACTGGGAAATCAGAAGATTGGGAAGGGTACAAGAACAAACAGAGGATAACAAAGAGAGAAATAAGGAAGGAGAGGATCAAATATGAAGGTAGGCTAGCCAGTAATATTAGAAATGATAGTAAAAGTTTCTTTCAATACATAAGAAACAAACGAGAGGCAAAAGTAGACATTGGGATGCTCCAAACTGATACTGGAAGACTAGTGATGGGAGATAAGGAAATAGCTGATGAACTTAATAAGTATTTTGCGTCAGTCTTCACAGTGGAAGACATGAGTAATATCCCAACAATTAAGGAGAGATAGGGGGCAGAGTTGAGTGTGGTAGGCATTACAAAAGAGAAAGTGCTAGAAAAGCTAAAAGGTCTAAAAATTGATAAATCTCCTGGCCCCGATGGGCTACATCCTGGAGTTCTGAGGGAGGTGGCTGAGGAAATAGCGACGGCGTTGGTTGTGATCTTTCAAAAGTCACTGGAGTCAGGGGAAGTCCCAGGTGATTGGAAAATCGCTGTTGTAACCCTCTTGTTTAAGAAAGGATCAAGACAAAAGATGGAAAATTATAGGTCGATTAGCCTAACCTCGGTTGTTGGTAGAATTCTAGAATCCATCGTTAAGGATGAGATTTCTAAATTCTTGGAAGTGCAGGGTCGGATTAGAACAAGTCAGTATGGATTTAGTAAGGGGAGGTCGTGTCTGACAAACCTGTTAGAATTTTTTGAAGAGGTAACAAGTAGGTTAGACCAGGGAAACCCCATGGATGTTATCTAACTAGACTTCCAAAAGGCCTTTGATAAGGTGCCTCACGGGAGGCTGCTGAGTAAGGTGAGGGCCCATGGTGTTCGAGGTGAGTTACTGGCATGGATTGAGGATTGGCTGTCTGACAGAAGGCAGAGAGTTGGGATAAAAGGCTCTTTTTTGGAATGGCAACCTGTGACAAGTGGTGTCCTGCAGGGTTCAGTGTTGGGGCCGTAGCTGTTCGCTTTATATATTAATGATCTGGATGAAGGGACTGGGGGCATTCTGGTGAAGTTTGCCGATGATACGAAGTTAGGTGGACAGGCAGGTAGTACGGAGGAGGTGGGGAGGCTGCAGAATGATTTAGACAGTTTAGGAGAGTGGTCCAGGAAATGGCTGATGAAATTCAACATGAGCAAATGCGAGGTCTTGCACTTTGGAAAAAAGAACACAGGCATGGACTATTTTCTGAACGGTGAGAAAATTCTTACAGCCGAAGTACAAACGGATCTGGGAGTGCTAGTCCAGGATTCTCTAAAGGTTAACTTGCAGGTTGAGTCCGTGATTAAGAAAGCAAATGTAATGCTGTAATTTATCTCAAGAGGGTTGGAATATAAAAGCAGCAATGTGCTTCTGAGACTTTATAAAGCTCTAGTTAGGCTCCATTTAGAATACTGTGTCCAATTTTGGGCCCCACTCCTCAGGAAGGACATACTGGCACTGCAGCATGTCCAGCGGAGATTCACACGAATGATCCCTGGAATGGTAGGCCTAACATACGATGAACGGCTGAGGATCCTGGGATTGTATTCATTAGAGTTTAGAGGGTTGAGGGGAGATCTAATAGAAACTTACAAGATAATGCATGGCTTAGAAAGGGTGGACGCTAGGAAGTTGTTTCCGTTAGGCGGGGAGACTAGGACCCGTGGGCACAGCCTTAGAATTAGAGGGGGTCAATTTAGAACAGAAATGAGGAGACATTTCTTCAGCCAGAGAGTGGTGGGCCTGTGGAATTCATTGCCATGGAGCACAGTGGAGGCAGGGACGTTAAATGTCTTCAAGGCAGAGATTGATAAATTCTTGATCTCGCAAGGAATCAAGGGCTACGGGGAGAGTGTGGGTAAGTGGAGTTGAAATGCCCATCAGCCATGATTAGATGGCGGAGTGGACTCGATGGGCCGAATGGCCTTACTTCCACTCCTATGTCTTATGGTCTGATGGTCTTATCCCTTGTTTCTTCATTTTTGCAGAATCAAGCTTCCACATGGTCTGCCACAATCAGATTCAAGCCTTTCGCCAGTCCAGGCCATCACTCTAATGCTTGAAAGAAATTTGACGGCAATACGGTTCAGTTCAATTGCAGATGAATTTAACATCTTTATTGCAAATTGGTTATTGTACAAATTAGTTTAATGGAATCTACACAAACAAAAATATTTCAATTGAGGGCCTCTGCTTTCTCCTGGGTTGCTGCTCGACAGACAAACTTTCATCTCCATTCCATGACAGAGTTGATATTGGCCCAGTTGACTGATTGGTTTTGAGATTTTATTGGGGTGATGAAGATAATCTTGCCAGCACTGCCCATTCATCTTGAGAGAATCTTTGCTGTTGGAAATTAAAGCAAAATTACTGTTTTTAGAACAAATAGATCTTTGTCCAAGGGGTGCCATTGGCTCCTAAAATTTAGGTTTGCAAAGTCATTCTCAAAATAGCATTAAAAATGACCCAACACTGCATCCTCAGGACCCTAAGCTTGATACAAATAGTGGGCTGTGAGCCTGATATCAAGGAGCCACTGAGGGAAAGGACGACTTCAGAAACATTAATGCATTAGTAATTTCTCATCCACTATTTTCGTTTATCCCATTATTGTAAATAGCGCAGAAAAGAACTTGGAGAGGCAGTATTGCCATCTCACACAGATTCAATTGTCCTAAATAAGGTAAACTTTGACCAGATTTAAACTTTGAATTAGGCATCTATGAGGGTCTGTGAAAAATCATACGCAGCCAAGTTGCATTCGACCACAATCTGTAAGGTCATGGCCTGGTATGTTACCCCACTCTAACATTACCATCAAACCAGTAGACAGTTCAATGAAAAATGCAGGGGGGCATGCCAGGAGCAGCAGCAGGCATACCTAACAATGAGTTGCCAACCTGGTAAAGTTACAACTTAGGATCACCTGCATACTGAACAGTAGAAGCAACACGTAATAGACAGGGATAACACAGTATGGAGCTGGAGGAGCACAGCAGGTCAGGCAGCATCAGAGGAGCAGGAAAGCTGATGTTTAGGGTGGGAACCTTCTCCAGAAATGGGGGAGGGGGATGGGAGCTCCGAAATTAATAGAGAGAGGGGGACGGGACTGGGAAGGTAGGTGGGATGGTGATAGGTGAGTGCAGGTAGGCAGTGGTATGGATGTCAATGAGATGGGAGGAGCGGATAGGTGGGAGAGAAGACAGACAGGTCAAGGAGACGGGGATGAGAGGGAGGGTTAGTCATGGGATGAGGCCAGGGGTGGGAAAATTTTGAAACTGGTAAAGTTCACATTGAGACCTTTGTATTGTAAGCTCCCAAGACAGAATGTGAGGTGCTGCTCCTCACTACAGATAGTGAAGGGGACTGCTGGAGAATGCAGCAGAATATAGATAGATTGGAGAGTTGGGCAGACAAATGGCAGATGGAGTTCAATCCAGGCAAATGCGAGGTGATGCATTTTGGAAGATCCAATTCAAGAGCGAACTATACAGTAAACGGAAAAGCCCTGGGGAAAATTGACGCACAGAGAGATCTGAGTTCATTGTAGTTCAGGTCCATTGTACCCTGAAGGTGGCAACGCAGGCCGATAGAGTGGTCAAGAAGGCATACAGCATCCTTTTGTTCATCGGATGGGGTATTGAGTACAAGAGTTGGCGGGTCATGTTACAGTTGCATAGGACTTTGGTTCGACCACATTTGGAATACTGCATACAGTTCTGGTTGCCACATTACCAAAAGGATGTGGATGCTTTGGAGAGGGTGCAGAGGATGTTCACCAGGATGTTGCCTGGTATGGAGGGTGCTAGCTAAGAAGAGAGGTTGAGTAGATTAGGAGTTTTACATTAGAAAGACGGAGGTTGAGGTCTGATTGACCTGATTGAGGTCTGCAAAATCATGAGAGGTATAGACAGAGTGGATAGCAAGAAGTTTTTTCCCAGAGTCGGGGACTCAATTCCTAGGGGTCACAATTTCAAGGTGAGAGAGGAAATGTTTAAGGGAGATATGCGTGGAAAGTTCTTTATGCAGAGGGTGGTGGGTGCCTGAAACGTGTTGCCAGCAGAGGTGGTAGAGGTGGGCACGATAGCGTCATTTATGATGTATCTAGATAGATACATGAATGGGCAGGGAGCAGAGGGATACAGATCCATGAAAAATAGGTGACAGGTTTAGATAGAGGATCTGGATGGGTGCAGGCTTGGAGGGCCGAAGGGCCTGTTCCTGTGCTGTAATTTTCTTTGTTCTTTGTTCTTTGTTCCTCCAGTATCTGGGTGGCGTCGTTGTGACACTGGAGGAGGCCCAGGATGGACATGCTCCCCAGCGAGTGAGAGTAGGAGGGGGAAGGGGAGTTGAAATGGTTCACGACCGGAAGGTGTTATCGTTGGTTGTGAACAGAGTGCAGGTGCTCTACAAAATGGTCTCCAAGCCTCCGCTTGGTCTCACCGATGTAGAGGTGGCCAGATCAGGAGCAGCGGATGCAAGAGAAGACATTAACGGATATGCAGGTGAACGTCTGTCTGATGTGAAAGGTTTGTTTGGTGCCTTGGATGGAGGAGAGGTGGGAGGTGGAGGGACAGATGTAGCATTTCCTGCAGTTGCAGGGAAAGGTGCTGGGGGTGGTGGGGCTAGTGGGGAGTGTTGAGCAGATGAGGGATTCGCGGAGAGAGCGGTCCCTATGAAAGGCAGATAGGGGTGCGGAGGGAAATATATCTTTTGTTGTGGGGTCAGATTGCAGGTGGCAGAAGTGGCGGAAAATGATACGTTGAATCCAGAGGTTAGTGGGGTGATATTTGAGGACAAGGGGGATACTGTCTTTGTTTTTGTTGTGGGGAGGGGATGTGAAGGCAGAGGTGTGGGAAACGCAAGAGGGATGTGGTTGAGACCATTTTCGATCACCAAAGGGGGGAAGTTGCAAGTCTTGAAATAAGAGGACATCTGGGATGTTTGGGAGTGGAAAGCCCCATCTTGGGAACAGACACGGCGGAGGTGGAGAATTTGGGAGTAGGGGATTGCATTCTTGCAGGAAGGTGGGTGAGAGGAGCTTGCAGGAAGGTGGGTGAGAGGATTGCGTGTAGTGTAGCTAGCTGTGGGAGTCGGTAGGCTTGAAATAGATGTTGATTTCAAGGCAGTCACCAGAGATGGAGACAGAGAGGTCCAGGAAAGAGAGGGAGGTATCAGAGATGGTCCAGGTGAACTTGAGGTCGGGGTGAAAGGTGTTAGTAAAGTTGATGAACTGTTCAAGTTCCTCATAGGAGCACAAGGCAGCGCCGATAGTCATCGATATAACGGAGGAAGACGTGGGGGATGGAGCCAGTGTAACTGCGGAAGAGGGACTGTTCCACGTATTGTGCAAAGAGGCAGGCATAGCTTGGGCCCATGCAGGTTCTTATGGCCACCCCCTTAGTCTGTAGGAAGTCGGAGGCGTTAAAGGAGAAGTTGTTAAGTGTAAGGACAAGTTTGGTTAAGCGGATGAGGGTGTCGGTGGAGGGAGACTGGTTGGGCCGGTGGGAGACGAAGAAGCAGAGGGCTTTTAGGCCATCTGCGTGGGGGATCCAGTGTACTGGGATTGTAGCACCTCATATTCTGTTATCAGAGATAACCACCTGTTATTTCTGACTCCAGCATCAGCAGTTCTTACTATCTCTATGTGATAGACGGGGCTTAGTAAAGCCATAACCAATGGATGCAATCTCTGCAGTCCTGCCACATCCGGCCTTGAATGGTGTGGACAACTAAACGACTAACAAGAAGAGGCATTTCCACAAGTATACCCATCCTTAATCAAGGGATAGCTCAGTACATCAGTGCAAAAGACAAGCATTTGCATCAATCTTCAACCATATGTACCAAGTGGATGACCCATCTCAACCTCCTGCTGATCCCCAGCATCATAATTACAGTCTTTAAGCAATCAATTCACTCCAGATGACATTAAACAAAAAGCTGAGGGTACTGGACACTGCAAAGGCTGTGGGCCTTGATAGTATTCTGGCAATATTACTGAAGTCTTGTTCTCCAGAGCTAGCCAAGCTGGTCCACTACAGCTACAACACTGACATCTGTCCAACAATAAGGAAAATTAAAACAAAGAACTGTGGATGCTGGAAATCTGAAACAAAAACAGAAATAACTGGAGAAACTCACGATCTGTGGAAAGAAAGTACAGTTAACATGAAAATTGTCTAGCAGGTCATTTACCCAAAAATCAGAAAATTCAACCCAGCCAGGTACAAACCCATCAGTCTACTCTCAATCATCGGCAAAATGGAATCCTCTTATATTCAAAAGATTTCTATCCTGCTGACAACCTCCATTTTGTTATGACCACAGCAGATGATAATACTGGAGAGGTCAGATACCAGAATGAAAGTTGTATCTATAAGGCCGCAAGTTTTATTTTTGCAATTTTGCGACTGTGCTGCTCACTCACTGAACATATGCATGTGAAACTACCGAGTATTTTTAACAAAATGATGTAAGCTTATTACACAAAAGAAAATGAAAAAAGTAGAAAGATACATTCTGGTCCAGAAGATCAAATTGAATAGAATCCATGGTGAGGCTGCAAGTTGGATATAAAATTTGGCCATAAAAGACAGAGGGTAATTGTGGAGGGGTGGTTTTCTGACTGGAGGTCTGTGACCAGTGGTTTTCCACAATTATCAGTGCTGGGACATCTGTTGTATATAATACATATACATAGTATATGTATTATATATATAGATATATATAATATATATATATATATATACAGATATATATATAATATAATATATTATAATATATAGATATATAAATGATTTGGATGAAAATGTCAATGATCTGATTCATACATATGCAGATGACACAAAAATTGGTGGAGTTGTGGATAGTGAGGAAGAATATCAAAGGATTCAGCAAGATATGGATTAGGTGGAGAGTTGAGTGGCAAAATGGCAGATGGAGTTTAATTCAGAGAAGCACGAGGTGATGTATATTGTGAGGTCAAATGCAAAATGAAAGTACACAGTAAATGGCTGAAATACAGTAGGATCTTGTGGTCCAAGTCCATAGCTTCATGAAAGTGGCAACACAAGTGGATAAGTTTGAGTTGATTTGATTTGATTTGATTTATTGTCAAGTACAATGAAAAGCTTTGTTTGCAAGCATTGCAGGCAAGGTCATATAGATCACAGGGTGAAAAAACTTGGACAGAGTGGGGCATACAGGTTACACCATATAAGACATGCACTAGACAAATTCAGCATCAACAAGATCAGGATTATTTGAAGTTAGAGAGTCCATTCATCAGTCTAATAGCAGCAGGAAAGAAGCTGTTCTTGAACTTGCTGCTGTGTGTATTCAAGCTTCTGTACCTTCTGCCTGATGAAAGAGGTTGTAAGAGAGCATTACCGGAGTGGGATGGGTCTTTGATGTTGTAGGCAGCCTTTCTGGAGCGACGAGACATGTAAATGGAGTCCATGGATGGGAGGCTGGCTTCTGTGATAGTCTGGGCTGTGCAAACACCCTTCTGTGGTTTCTTACAGTCTTGGGAAGAGCAGTCGCTGTACCAGGCCATTATGTAAAGAAGGTGTACAGCATGCTTGTCTTCATTGGTCAGGGTATTGAGTATAAAAGTTGGAAAGTCATATTGCAACTATATAAGGCATTGGTCAGGCCACATTTGGAGTACTATGTATAGTTCTGTTCCCTGCACTACAGGAGGGATGTCAAGGCTTTGGAGAGGGTGCAGAAGAGGTTTACCAGGATTTTTTCAGGATTGGAGTGTATTAGCTATAATGAAAGGTTGGGCAAACTTGGATTGTTTTTGCTAGAGCATCAGAGACTGAGGGGGCGACCTGATAGAAATAAAATTATAAGAAGCAAGGTTAGTTTGAGTCTCTTTCCCAGGGTGAAAATGTCAAATACTAGAGGGACGTGGGATTAAGTTGAAAGGGCAAGAAAGCTTAAAGGAGCTATGCAAGGAATGTTTTTTACACAGAAGGTAATAGATGCTTGGAGCATGCTGCTGCTGGGGGTGGTGGTAGAAGCAGATATGATGTAAAAATTAAGACGCTGACAGAACATGAACAGGCAAAGAATAGAGGGGCATAGACCATGTGCAGGCAAATAGGATTAGTTTAGAATAGCATCAACACAGACATGGTGGGCCAAAGGGCCTGTTCCTGTGCTGTACTGTTCCATGTTCCATTTATGTGAACTTAAGGCAATTTGGAAAGCTCTTATGATGAATAGTAAAAAGAAAGATCCAACCCTTTCTTCCCAGTAATATCCTTCACACTCAAACTCAGTGGAATATCATTTCTTCATGTTTAATCTATTATTCAACTGATAAGATTGCATGAATTTCCTTTCAGTGACTCTCTGCACATTCACTAGATGTGATTTTTTTTCCATCTTTTCCAGCAATGAATAAACGTAGACTAACTCACTGATTGTTCTCACTGAGCTTTGACGATACCTTTTCAGTTAGTTTCAGGCCCATCTGCCAGCATGGACCTTCTTTTATGAAGAATTTGCTTCTGGCCTCTGACTTATGTTTAAGCAAGCCTTCTCTAAGCAGGGCTGCAAGGTGGCTCAGTGGTTAGCATTGCTGCCTCACAGCACCAGGGACCTAGCATTCAACCCGCCAGTGACTGTCTGTGTGGAGTTTGCATATTCTACCCATGTCTATGTGAGTTTCGTCTTGGTGCTCTGGTTTCCTCCCACATTCAAAAAATGTGCATATTAGGGGGATTGGCTGTACTAAATTGCCCATAGCGTCCATGGGTGTGCAGGCTAGATGGGTTAGCTATGGTGAATTCAGGCTTACAGGGATACGGTAGGGAGGTGGGTCTGGGTGGGATGCTCTTCAGTAGGTTGGTGTGGACTCGACGGGTCGAATGGTCTGCTTCCATACTGTAGGGATTCTATAATTCTAAATACTCACATCAGTAAACAGTTCAACAATTATTTCAGTACGCACTTGTCTGATCTTTTAAGTCACCTATTTTCTTGGAAAGGCTGATTGAACTCTATTCCCAATAAAACTATTTCTGAACTTTATGAAAAAAAACAAGTCTCCCTTCATAGAAGTAAAACCAAGAAAACATTTATCTCCATTTTAGAATCCATGATCTGAAATGAGAATAAGATAAATCTTCATCACATTGTGCCTTTCACACTACAGGATATCCTTTAACAGTTTACAGCTTTGAAGTGTAGTTACTGTTGTTAAATAGGAAACAAAGCAGCCAATTTGCACACATTGGGATTTCACAATCAATGCAAGGTAACCAGTTAATCTGCTTTACTGAGGTTGAATTATAGATAAACATTGGTCACAATTCTGGGACAGGGTAGTGAGGTGCTGTATTCCCCTGCTATTCTTTATTGTCCTTGGGTGCATTGTATCTTAAGATGGCTTTAATTATTTTAATGTCTTACCCAAAGATGTCACTTCCAACAGCACAGCTCTCCCTCTGCACTGAACTAGAGTACGTGTTTTGCACTAGATTTTGTGCTTAAATCCTCGGAGTGAAAAATTATCCCAAAGTCAGGAGTGTGACAGAATACTAAAATAAAACCAAAGACTGCAGATATTAGAAATCTGAAAGAAAAATAGCATTTTTGTTTGTAGAACCATAAAATTATAGAATCCCTATAGTGCGGAAAAGGCCATTTCGGCCCATTGAGTCCGCGCCAACCCTCTGAGCAGCATACCACTCAGACCCATTCCCCAATCTAACCCTGCATTTATCATGGCCAATCTATCTATCCTGCAAATCCATGGACATTATGGGGTAATTTACCATGGCCAATCCATCCAACCTACACATCTTTGGACTGCGGGATGAAACCAGAGTGCCCAGTGGAAACCCACACGGACATGGAAAGAACATGCAAACTCCACATCAACAGTCACCCAAGGCAGAAATGGAACACGGGTCCCTGGCAGCTTGAGGCAAGAGTGCTAACCAATGTTATGTAACAGAATACTCCACATTTACTTTAATGAGTGTAGCTCCAACAACACTCGAAAAACTTGACACCATCCATGACAAATCAGTTGATTGACGTCACATCCGAAAACATCCACTCCTTCTACCAGTGACACTTAACAGCAGCAGTGTGATGCACAAGATACACTGCAACAATTCACCAGGGTCCATTCAACAACACCTTCCAAACCAACCCATGGGAATGCCACCAGATGCAAGATCTCCTCCAAGCCACTCATCTTCCTGACTTGGAAATATATCACCATTCCTTCAGTATGGATAAATCAAAATCCTGGAATTCCTTCCCTAATGGCATTGTTGGTATATTCACGGCATTTAGACTTCCATGGTTCAAGAAAGCAGCTTGTCTCCACCTTCTTCTCAAGGATAACTAGGAACTGGCAATAAATGCTGGCCCAGACAGCGATAACCAAATCCCATGAGTGAATTTAAATAATGTCTTTAACTCAGTGATAAGAATATTATGTTGGGCCAAGAAAATAGTTTGATGGATGTGGTCCTTAACTGGCTGACAGCTGACTTACTGATTTTCAACTGTTCAGGCCTCATTTTTGAGATTTCAAGTTGACCAAAGGATTTCATAACCTGCAGTTTGAAGTCCACTGTCAAATTCTTTAGCTTTCTGACTGCATGACAAGATTTCAAAGTTACTTAACTGTTTATGAAACAAACTTATATTTTGTGTTTGCAAAAGGTGCTATGTCAATGCAAACTTTTATTTTCATTGATACAACTTTCAGTCTTACCTGAGGGCTAACAACTGTGCAGGCAATTGAAAGTACACGAGGTTTCATTGGGCTACGTCTTGAAACAATCACCCGAGTGCTACATCTCATTATCACCTGGAAACGAAAGCGTACTAACTGAATATAATCATCTGAGTAGTTAAAACTAATATTAACATACTCTGGTGAGTTTCAAACTGCAACGTAACCAATGAACATTAATGATTTAATAGGTAAACACATTCCCCAGTGTCATATCGAGACAGTAAATCAAATTTCAGTTCCTTCTCTACAGTCCAATTTGATTTCAGGGACAGTACAATTGATATCCAATATAGCTGGATTGTGGGAGAAAACAGATCAGCCAATGTACCACTCCTGATCACCACTCAGTGGTCTCTTTCACAAAATGTGCTCCATTTTTTCTTTCAATGTGGGCATTGATTATCCATTCAAGTTGTCATGAGAAGGGAGATGTGCAGGTGAAGTGGATTGGCCATGGGAAATGTGGGGTCACAGGGATAGGGTAGGGTGCTGAGTCTGGGTGGGATGTTCTTCAGAGGGTCAGTGTGGACTCAATGGCCAAATGGCCTGCTTTCTCACTGTAAGGATTCTATGATTCTATGATTCTAAGGTGGTGCATCCTCTTGAACTGACGTACTCTTTTCATGAAGATGCTGCCATTGTGCTGTTAATTTGGATTTTGATCAAATGATGATAACTCCACTGTGAATATATACCTACATCAGGATAATATGTGATTTAGAAGGAGCTTTGAGCTAATGGTGTGCCCATATATCTGCTGTCCTTCTCGTATATAGGTTTGGGATGGTTTGACAAAGAAATTGTGACGAATTGTTCAAATGAATTCCATAGACAATAGAAAGAGCATTCACAATGCACCAGCTCTGGAGGATGAGGAAGTTTAGTCCAATGGATGAGATGATAACAAAGGGACACTCCTACATTTTTTTGAGGCGTTTTTCAGGAAGTCTCATCTAGAGTGGATAGAGGGGAAACGGTAGATGTATTGTATTTGGACTTCTAGAAGCTGTTTGATAAGGTATCCTACAAAAGGTTATGTCATAAGATAAGGGCTCGTGATGTTGGATGTAGTATATTGTCATTGATAGAGAATTGGCATTTAGGCAAGAAACAGTGAGTGGGGATAAGGGGTTCTTTTTCAGGTTGATGACCTGTCACCAGTAGGGTTCCACAGGGATCAGCACTGAGACTGCAACCATTTATAATATATATTCATGACTTGGAGGAAGGAAGTAAATGTACAACAGATAACACAAAAATAGGTGTAAAAGCAGGTTGTGAGAGGGATAGAAAGAGCTTACAGAGAAATACTCAAAGGTTAAGTAAGTGGGCAAAATGTGTCAAATGGAGTATAATGGAGTATAAAAGTATTATTTAAACGGAGAAAAACTGCAGGAAGCTGCAACATACAGGATCTTGGAAGTACTTGTGCATGAAACACGGAAAGCTAGCACATAGGTGCAGCAGATAATCAGGAAGGCTAATGGAATTTTGGCCCTTAGTTCAAGGGGGTTGGCATATAAGAGTAGAGGGTGTCTTACAGCAACTATATATACCGCTGGCAATACCACATCTAGTGTACTATGAGCAGTTCTGGTCCCCTTATTTAACAAAATATATCATTTCATTGGAGGCAGTTCAGAGAAGGTTCACTAGGATGATTCCTGGTATGGAGAGATTGTCAGTGAGCAAAGGTTAAACAGGTTGGGACTCTACTCATTGGAGTTTAGAAAAATGAGACGTGATTTCATTGAAATTTATAGAACTCTTCAAGGGCTTGACAGATAAAAGTTGAATGGATGTTTTCCACTCATGGGAGAGTCTAGGACCAGAGGCATAGTCTCAGAACAAAGGGGTACCAATTTAAGAGTGAGGGTTGAGAGTCATTGGAACTCTTGTACAGAGAACTGTGGAGGCAGAGTCCTTGTGTATTTTTAAGGTTATCTAGCAGTTATCTAGCTGTGCTGTCTTAACAAAGTGGATTTGATTGTAAAAATTATGGGAATGTAACAATCAAGATCTGACTCACTGGCTTGGAATGTCTGGGATACCAACATACTGTATACTATACCTGTTCCCTTTTTCTCAGGATCCAAAACAGTTTAAAGACTTTGGCATGTGTTGAGCAGTAGGGGAATCGACGGTCAGAGGGAAAGGGCAGAGAGGTGGACATGAGGAATCAGTATTGTAAAATTGAATGGTGAAGCAGATGCGAGGAGCCAAAGTACCTACTCCTGTTCCTATTTCTAATGTCTTATGTCCAAGTCAGAATGGTGCATGAATTGGTGGGGTAATTGGAGATAATGTTTCTGATTTATTGTTGCTTTTATCCGTTGAGATCACAAGCCAGGCAGTTTGTATACTATCGAGAGATTAGCTACGATGCATTAGGCAACTGCAAAGCCTGTCAGTGCCTAAAGCGTGGCACTAGAGTACAATGTAAGTCAGCTAACAATCTGCACATGATTATGTACTGAACCATACAGAGCATGAAGGTTCAAAGTTTCGTCCAATGTCTTTAGTACTCATGTTGGCTTTAATGATTTGAGTTTGGAAGGAAAGGAGAAAACAGAACAACTTCTGACCCTTATCACATCTGCTGACAAACACATGAGGAATGTTCACTTAAATTGCGAGTCCAAATATGGCCTGCATCAATGTAGCCATTATCACTTTTGGGGCTGAGTACTGAGGACAGACAATTGGACAAATATTAGAGGGAAAAGGTTATAAATTCACTTACACCACCATCCTTGAAATAGCAATCAGCCATATCCAATATTCCTGTGCCTGTGCTGCACGTTGTCTCTCTCATTTGCAGACGAATAAAGTATATACTTGCTTCTCCCAGATCCTGATATGAAATGTTATAAAAGTCACTAAGTCACAAGATTTAGGGCAACAAGGTAAAACCAGAAGAGAACAACAGAAAATGTAGGACAAGAAAAGTCATTGCACCCATTAGGCTTCTTTCTTTTTGCAGATTATTTCAGCAAAGTTTCAGAGGGTCTAAACTTCCATCCTACAATCTCTGTCCCTTGTGTAATTTCAGCTATAGGCAACTGAGTAAAATTACAATATTGAACTGACACTTCCATTGTTTCTAATACTTGATTTTCCTTTCCACAATCTTCAACAGAAAAAAAAATGCGGTGTGTAAATTTTCAGTGTCCCAATATACATTTTAACGTGTATTCTCCTGACGGTTCAACCCCTCTTATAAACACTAAGGCTGAACTGGAATCTTAGATGTATGACATTTGAATTCTTTCAGCCATCATGAATGCAACGCTATTAATCTCATGTGCATGCCCACTTTGGTTCTCTGATAAGTCTATTCCGTCTCAGTCTAAAGCAGAGGGGTTTCAGGGCTATTGGTGCTACTGGAGATTCTATTATTTTAATCATTCATGGGATGATGGCATTGTTAGTCAGGGTGTACCAAATTGCCTTTGAGAAGGTTATAATGTTAAAAAGTAGAATCCATCTACTTTTTCATGCAAATCCTGCAATTGAAGAAAAGGGGAATTCTCTATACTTTTGTCATTTATCTGAATACTGTGGAACTTGCATTGGAAAAATTGCCTACCTTTTTACTGAAATTACAACAATAAAAAATAGTTTCTTAAAGAGCAGGTAACTAGTTGTGTTTTCTTTACAAATCTGGATTTGATTGTAAAAATCATGGGAATATTACAATCAAGATCTGTCTCACTGGAACGCTTATGCTTTACTGGCTTAGAATGTCTGAGATACTGATGTTTTAGAATGCACATGATACCTGTTCCTTTTTTCTCAGGATCCGATACAGTTTAAAGGCGTTGGGTGGTGTATGGCGTGTGTTGTACTCAGCAACAGCAGCAGAAGCCACATCTTCATCAGTCAATGCTGGGACACTGAGAGCCACTGCAAAAAGCCCAACAAACAAAACAATTGCCTGTAAACTCCTCATCTTCCCTTGATGCATTCTGGTCATAGAAACAAGTTCACTCAAATATAAGGGAACAAAACCAAGTGGATTGATTTAAAACCATTTCAAACATCAACAAAATGGGTTAATTATTAACATTTCAGTTTGCTGATCATTTCTGTCTTCATCCTGGATGATAGGGCATCAGGTTGCAACACTTGTTTTCCTGAACTTTTGTGACTGAGCTCAAATGTTATCAATTCGTTGACTTTTATCAGTCACTGTTGTTTTCTTTTCTTACATGAAATTGATCTCAAAGTTTCCAATCCAGACCAATAGTTGAACAGAATATGGGTTTAAATACCACCATGCTAGTTTGAGAATTTGACGTCAGTTAAAAAGAGCTGGAAGTAAAAAAAAACAGCTATCAGTTCAAAATGACCCTGAAGTTGTTGATTGTTGGAAAAGAACTGAATAGATTTTTGTGTCTGTTATTGAGCTGACAGTGAGTGTACAAAGGGCAAGTCGAACTGAAAAATCTCTTGTCTGATTATTCTCTTTCTAATTTCTGCACATTTCCACTTGCCAGGTTCCATCTGGTGCCTCCGCTTTCTATCCTGCTCTATCAAGAGATGATAGAGTGAGGGAAAGAACCTTCTGTTCTTCCAGAGATAGCAGGAACTGCAGATGCTGGAGAATCTGAGATAACAAGGTGTAGAGCTGGATAAACACAGCAGGCCAAGCAGCATCAGA
>JAHRHZ010000054.1:3511831-3549222 GCA_024137785.1 Ginglymostoma cirratum
TGGCCTGCTGTGTTCATCCAGCTCTACACCTTGTTATTTCTGTTTTTCCAAGTTTGTTATTACAGAAAGTTATTTGGACCTTTTCAGATATCTCAGTTACAGATCTTTCAAACTTGTGAGCCAAACATCTGTAGTAATGCATTCTGAATCTACCTCTGTCCCTAACAAGATGCTCAAGTACTTTATCAGAATTCATCCACTGCTCCATCTGTACCATTTAACCTTGGCTATCTTGTTTTTATGAGAGGTAATTTGAATTATCCAAAATAGATGAGTTTGGGTTGGATACAAAGTTAAAATTTCTGAAATTTGAATCAACGTCAGTTCAAAGACTGTAATGTTGGTGCTTCCTTTGGAACCAGGAATTATATGACTTGCAGTTTTGAAAGGAATTGGACATGAGGCAAGTGATCAATCTATTGTGATCTGCTCTCGGTGGGTGATGGATCAGCCATTAAATCATTTCAAGGATGCTGCATGTCTCCAATTTGACAAGGTTTCCATTGTGATCTGCTATTGGCCAGATTTATTTTCTAAACTGTCAGTTCACGTTTTCTATACGTGCATACGAGCAAGGGACAAGAGCAGGCTACTTGGCCCTTCAAGCCTGATCCACCATTCACTAAGTTCATGGCTGATCTGATTTTAGTCTCAACTCTACATTCTTGCATATCTCTAATAATCCTTCATCCCCTTAGTAATCAAGAATCTATCTACCTCTGCCTTAAATCTATTTAAATATTTAACAGCCATGGCCTTTGATAAAGGGAATTCCAAAGACTCATAGAAACATAGAAAATAGGGCAGGGGTAGGCAGTTCAGACCTTCAAGACTGACCCATTATGGCTGAGAACTCAACTCCGTACCCTGTTCTCGCTTTCTCTCCATACCCTTTGATCTATTTAGCCTTAACAACAATATCTAACTCCTTCTCGACAACTCACAATCATCTGAGAAAAAAAAAATTCCTCATCTCTGTTTTCACTGGGTGATCCCTTAATTTAAAACTCTGTCCTCTAGCACTAGATTCTCCCATAAGAAGAAACATCCTTTTGAAATCCACCCAGTCAGGTCCCCCCAGGATCAAGTTTATGTCAATTAAGCCATTTCTGACTCTTCTAATCTTCAGAAGTTGCAGGCCTGGCCTATCTAGCCTTCCCTCATGAGGCAGTCTGCTCATTCCAGGTATTAGTCTAGTAAACCTTCCAGGAAATGTGTCCAACACATTTAACATAATTCCATAAAGTACGGTGACCAGTACCATGCACAATACTCCAGGTGTGCTCTCACCAACACCCTGTATAACTGAAGCATATTCTTGCGTTTATTTCCCCTCACAATAAAACATAACACTCTATTTGTTTTCTTGGTTATTTGCATACTATCCTTTTGTGATTCATGCACTGGGATACCCAGGTCTCTCTGCATCTCAGAGCTCTGAAACTTCTCACCATTTAGAGAACATGCTTCTTTCTCATTCTTTTGGCCAAAATGGATAATTTTACACTTTCCACAATATACTCCATTTAGCAGACTCCATTTGCCCACTCACTGAACCTATCTATATGGCTTGAAACTATGGCTCCTTATGTCCACTCTTTGCCCACTCGCTTAACCTATCTTTGTAGGCTCCTTGTGCCCTGTTCACAACTCACCTTCCTACTTATATTTGTGTCATCAACAATCTTAGCTAACATACCTTTGGTCCCTTCATCCAAATCATTCACAATTTAAACTAAAGAGTTGAGGCCCAACACTGAATCCAGTGACATCCTGCTAGGCTGATAGAGACTCATTTAATCCTAATCTCTGGCGTCCTGTGAGATTGTTAATATTCTATCTATACCACTATGTTACTCTTTTCACCATGAGCTTTTATTTAACCTTTGATGTATCATCTTATCAAACACCCTCTGGAAATGTAACTTCAATATAATCCACAGATTCCCCTATATCTACAGCACAAATTAGTTCTTCAACGAACTCCAGTAAATTAGTTTAACATTATTTCCCTTTGACAAAACCATGTTGGCTCTGCCTGATTACCTTGAAATTAACCTCATGTCCTGTTATAAAGGTCTTTAGTTTTTGAATTCATAAGGGTGGGATTTGTAGATTGAACCTCTAATATATCTCAGAATATTTTCCTTTGAAACTCCTTTTTATAACCTCTTTTTAGAATGACATTACTTTATTCAATTAACTGCAATTACTTCAGTTTTAATAAGAATTATCTTCACAGATGTTAATATTTCCTTAATATTTCCAGCATTTTCTGTCTTTTTCACAATCAGTGGCCCATTGCTTCCTTACAATGAAGTCTGGTTTTGCCTCTTTTGAACCCATTATCAATTAAAACCTAGGTGGAATCTTATTTTGCCCTCAGGACTGGGAAACACAATAGGCAAGCACACATATGCAATTTGGCAGCAAAATATATGCTGCAAACTAAATTGATGGCAGATTAAAGGTGGATTGTGGTTCCTGATGGAAACTGATGATAGATAGATCAAGTTCACTAAAGGCAAAGCAAGATAAGGTGAAGAAATGTGAGTTGAGGGGAATGAAGGGAAGGTCATGGAGACTGAGAGGAGCTGGAAGATGATAGTTTGCAGCTCTATGCTCAATATGGGAGTGTCCAGGGACATAGCTGCTACAACAAGAAAGGGTGCTGATGGTGTTTTGGGTAGAGACCAGGGTGTGGTTAATGCAGAGTGTAGCCCTCCTATTTGGTCAATAATGCTCACCTCAAGAAGGACAGCCAAATAGACTGCTGACCAGATCTTTGCCTGCCTTCTGTTCACAGTTCACCTCAACGATCTTAATAAGACTTTTGCACCCAGTGCTTTCGATGCCTCAACCAGAGGAGAGGACCCAGGTGAAGATGGCTGACTTTGGAGAGCCAGAACAGTGAGAACTTGGACAAGGGATGTTAGCAGGGAGTTGGGCAGCTCAGGATGGTGGCAACCAAGAGTCAGAGTGACAGCACACTCTAGTACATTAGTAAATAATGCTATAAGTTGAGAAACTATCTGTAAGTGTCAGAGAGGCAATATACCGGAGTGGACTAAGGATATCATGGCATTCCATCACTCATCATTGTCAATATCTCCAGAAACCCCTGTGGCTCATGAAAGGGAAGGCAATCTAATCCCAGTAGCTTTAAAAATCACCATAACTCTGAATTTCTAGGCCATTGTGTTATCCCAGGGCCCCATAGGTGACAGTTATGGTATCTCATAGTCGACCACTCATTGAAGCATAAGGGCTGACACCGAAACCCTAAGGTTCACCACAGAGTCTGTGAGTCCGGTAGTTGTAGTTATAAATAAAAGGGCTTTCAGGCTCTCAATGTGTGACTGATCCATGATCACCACAACAAATCCTGCAGACTTGAAGAAAAGATGAAGAACCATTCTGAAGAAGGGACACTGGACCCAAAACATTAACTCTGCTTTCTCTCCACAAATGCTGCCAGACTTGCTGAGTTTTTCCAGCAATTTCTGTTTCTGTTCCTGCAGATTGTCTGCTCACTTCTCAGGGGACTGTCATGATTCCTTCATCCTTCACTCACTCTCACTTTGCTTCCCAACAGCAAGGGGGATCCCCGCAACAAGGGACACTCACAGAGGACCTGGCTCATGACACCTGTGCAGACCCCAGCAATCCCTGGAGAGAAAAGATACAACACACACATATGAGTCAGAAGCAGAATTAGGCCATTTGGCTCATCAAGCCTGCTGTGTCATTCAATACTGTCATAACTGTTCTGTTTATGTTCCAAATTCAACATTCCCCTTTGTCGGTGAGATGAGATCAGCCATAATAATGGTGTTGAATGGAGGAGCAGGCTTGAGGAACAGAATTGTCTACCCCTGCTCTGAGTTCTTATACCTGTTATTCCCTCGCCTAATAAAAGTCTGCCTTGAAAGTATATGATGACCCCACAAAAATCACTCACAAGAGTGAATATCCTATCCATGTCCACCTTGTCAAGAATGTTCAGAATATTATGAACCACTCAGACCTCAACAATGGGCCAGAAATATTGGACTGCTGAAGGTGAAGTTCTGCTACCTGGACAGTGCTACAATATCTGGCTACTGTGAGTCTCCAGGATCATTGTGGCCTGCTGCATTCTACGCAGGTTCATTCAGCGAAGGGGTGAGAATTTGGTAGAATGGGGAGATGGAAGAGCCAGATGCCTCATCAGACATGGAAGAAAGGGTGCATTGAGGCAGAATGACTAAATAAATCATTCAACACCTGGCGTCTACTTCCAGCAACAAAGAGTTTATTGAAATTAAACCAGTGGGGAGAAAATGTCTGGGGGAAGAAGCTTCTTTAATGAACAAAGGAAAGACATAAACTTGTACACATTTGTTTTCATCTCACATTTAGCAATTACAGATCAATCATATTATTACCTAATTACATGCACACTCAATCAAATTAATCCTATAACTCTATGGTCAGTCATGGACAGGCTTACACACAACCCTTAGTCTTCCATGATCTCATGATGTTTGCCAGACATCCTGAAGAGGTAGAATCAGCAGACTATCCAGGAATATGTGATATAGTTCTAGTTGGCGATGGAGCAGCATGCCAGGCAGGCCTGTGACACCCTCATTGCATCTCAAGAGTGAGGACCCAGTAAGGTGTGTTGATTTCTGCCTCAGGAGATGTCGTGGTGCAAGTGCTAGCAGATCCAGTCCACCCCTTCCAGACCATACTACAAGCCTGTGAGCATTGGCACCCCAAAGGGAAAAGGCTGCAGGCCCTTGGCATCAAATACATGGTGAGCACCATATGATGGCAGCAAGGTTCCAATCTAGGTTGGCCTAGTAAAGGTTGACAAGCTGAAAAATCTCCATCTCTTAATAAACACTTACATGCCACTACTTTCAAGGCACTATAAAATATGATCGAGCCGTGACCTCAGAGGAGAGAGTGTGGGGAGTAAAGTGCCCTTTGAATGATCCATGTTATCATCTGAGAGAGAGGGTGCAGCTTCTCTGCTGGGTTAGTTTGTTCATTCCAGATAAACTCTGCAAAATTGACATTTTCTTTGACCTGTTCAGTTGGTTTCTAGAAATTTAAATTGTTTTTAAAAGTTATTGGTCCCTTGCAGGGATCATCACATGGTTCATGAGTGAAAAAATGGTATTTGGTGCTCCTTTATCCTGCATCTAATGCATTCAGTCCTATGACAGCTAATGACATTTCTCTGCCTACACTCAGAATGTTCTGAGAAGAGACCCACCACACCTCAGTGCCAAATGAAGTCTTGCCTCATCTTGAGTAAGATACAGTTACACTTCCCTGCTTACCTGAGATGTTGGAACAGGCCTCAGGAGCCTCCACATGATCCCCACCCCAATTTGCCTTGCTAATGCTTCCTCCAGCTCATTGACAAGCAGATCCTGACAGGTCTCCAGCATCCACTGTGATGTACTGGGAGCTAGATCTCCATGAGGATCAGGATGGAGGAAGTGATGAGTACACAAGGTACTGGTAGCTCTGCCGCATATCCCACAACCTCCTGTTACTATTCCAGTAGGTTCTATGTTACAGGTTCCAGTCAGAGGCTGATCTCCCACAGTGTTGTGACTGCCAGTAACGTCGGCAGTCCACAGTCTCTGTCTGCTGTCAGGGCACATCTATGATGCATTCACCAGCTTGTGACCCTGACTCTAATTGCGAGCAGAAAACCATCAATGTGAGAGCAACTGCATTGGTGGCAGATGTGGGAGGAATATCCTCTGGACAATTTTACTCGTTCTTAAGTAGTATTGTCAATCTTCAAGCCTTGTTTAATGCCTTTGCTGAAGAACACCGAATAATTGGTCTCAGCCTCAGTCTAAAGACAACTCAAATCCTTTCCCAACTTATTGAGGTCAACTTCCAGTCCATTCCTCCATTAAGATCAATGGAGAAGTCCTTACAAACATGGAACAGTTCTCTTACCTGAGAAGATACCTCTCATCCAAGGCTGGCATCAATGTGGAGATTCAACATTACATTCAGTCTGCAAACGCTGTCTTCAGACGCCTAAGGGTGAGAGTCTTTGATGACAATGATTTCTGTACTGATACCAAAATCCTTGTGCATAAGGCAGTCATCCTTTTAACTCTTGATATCATATACAGTGAATTGGAATGGCTGAAGGCTCATTTGATTCTGGGTCCTCAGCTTTCGGCTTTAGACTAAAACAACCATGTAGGCTAAGTCAACCATATAATGTAATGAGCCCCATAGTCAACAACGGATCACAGTCATCTGTCTCTGTTTGAGGAAGAAGTGGTTATATACAGAAATGGAACGATCACAATAAGTATTGGTTTGAAGTGAGGAGACAGGACTCCTTGATCATTACAGACGGTATGGGAATAGAAAATATCTTGCTGGTACCATTCTGCACCACACACTTGTTGTTTAGCAAATTTGATCCTTAACCAATTGTCACCTTTCTCACTGTCTGCAACGTATACTAAAGCAGTGTGACACTTGGGTAAAGAGATCAGTTGATGTTAAGGTTACACTTCAGCATGGACAGTGACAGATCAGCTTCTCGTTACACAGCCCACCCAATTTTCCTTTCCATATGTACTTGGCAATGATAAGTGGCTGACCATTATTGTTCCTGTTAAATTCCAACCAGCCAGGTTTATATACTGCTTGGTAAGGAGCTCTCTGGAATATTTGGAAACCAATCTGAGCTCTATATGCTTTCTTAGAGAGATGAGATCATCCCTTACTTCATTCTAAGCAGACAGAGAGCTATCAAAGGTAGCAAGAACTGCAGATGCTGGAGTCAGAGAAAACACAGTACAGAGCTGGAGGAACACAGCAGGCCAAAATCCATTTCAAGCCCACTGCCTCTCATAGCTACCTAGAATACACCTCCTCCCACCCACCTTCCTGCAAAAATGCCATCCCCTATTCCCAATTCCTTCACCTCCGCCACATCTGCTCCCAGGATGAGACATTCCACTCCTGAACATCTCAGATGTCCTCGTTTTTCAAGGACTGCAACTTCCCAGCACCTCATATTTCGCTTGGGAACCCTGCAGCCCAATGGTATCAATGTGGACTTCACAAGCTTCAAAATATCCCCTCCCCCTACCGCATCCCAAAACCAGCCCAGCTTGTCCCCGCCTCCCTAACCTGTCCTTCCTCCCACCTATCCCCTCCTCCCACCTTAAGCCCCACCCCCATTTCCTACCTACTGGCCTCAAGCCGCCCCCTTGACCTTTCCATCCTCCCTGGACTGACCTATCCCCTCCCTAATTCCCCACCTACACTCACCTTTACTGGCTCCACCCCGCCTCTTTGGCCTGTCTGTCTCCTCTCCACCTATCTTCTCCTCTATCCATCTTCTATCCGCCTCCCCCTCTCTCCTTATTTATTTCAGAACCCCCTTCCCCTCCTCCATTTCTGAAGAAGGGTCTAGGCCCGAAACGTCAGCTTTCCTGCTCCTCTGATGCTGCTTGGCCTGCTGTGTTCATCCAGTTCTACTCCTTGTTATCTCAGATTCTCCAGCATCTGCAGTTCCTACTATCTCTAAAATATTTTTATTTAGTATTTTTGTTCTTTCACAGGACATTGGCATTGCAGCCTCGCCTAACATTTAAAATCCTAGGATTGATTGTGGGAAGGGTAGGGCTTGTAAAAGCTGGACAGGCTATGCCCCAGCTAGCAGGAAGTGGGCCTGGAGTTAGACATAGGCCAGACCAGGTAAGAATGCTGCCAGACCTGCTGAGCTTTTCCAGCAACATCTATTTTTGTTCCTGACTTACAGCATCCGCAGTTCTTTCAGTTTTTATCAGTTAAACAAAGGGCTTCTACAACATTTGGCACAGATTTTTGTTGAATTAAAATTTACCTACTCACCATGGTGAGCTTCCATGCTATGTCCCCAGACCATTAGCCTGGGGTTTTGGATTACTAATCCAGTGGTGTTACTATTAAATCGCTGCCTCATGCGGTTTCAACTGGAGTGTCGGGGGAAGGGAACCTGAGCAGAGAGACACAGAGGAGGAAACAAATATAAAAATGAGATAGAAAAGTGGAAGGCACTGTAAGCAAAGGCTAGCAGCAAGCAGTGCTGCAATAGGAAAAAAAAACTGTTAAAAAGATAAGCCTAAATGAACTATATCTGAAAGTATGGAGCATTCACAATAAGGTGAATAAATTAATAGTGTAAACAGATATAAAAAGGTATGGTGTGATTGCAGTTCTGGAGACATGGCTGCAAAGTGACTGAAGGCTAGGTACTCAATATCCAACCGTATGCAATATTTATTGAGGACAGACAAAAAGGAAAAGGAGGCCGGGTGTCATTGTCAGTAAAGGATGAAATGAGTGTAACAGCGAGGAGAGATATTGTCTCAGAAAATCTAGATGTGAAGTCAGTATGGTGAAGCAAAAACACAACAAGGGATGGTCTCATTAGCTGGAGTTATCTATAGACCAGCAAACAGAGTAGTATGGTTGGGTTTCGAAACAGAAAGTGCTGGAGAAACTCATCAGGTGTGGTGGTATCTGTGGAGACTAAAACAGAATTAACCTTTCGAGTCCAATGACTTTTCTTTGGAACTAAAGGGGGCTAGTATGGTTTTAATGCTATTGACAAATGGGAAGGAGGAGTGAGTGGAACAGATGATAAGCGTGCCCATATAAAAAAGACAAAGGGATCGCTGAAGGTAGCAAAAGACTCAAAAATTGGTTGGTTTGCTGAGAGCAAATTTTTCATTGGGATACAATGAGACGTAGTCCAATCCACAGGTATGGTCATAAATCTAAACAAAATAAATAAGAAAGGTATGAGAGGTTGGCTACAGTGGATGGGTTACTTTGTTAAAAAATATGCTGGTGGATTTGCAATAGTTAATATTGAAGGAAGGAATGTTCGCCTTGCGACAGTTATACTTTCCTTTCTGGCACAAAAACACAAAAGTAAAAGCGACCCAACCTTAGCTAACAAAAGGAATTAAGATTGATATTAAGTTCGAAATGGAGTTATATTTCTAGAAAAAATAACAAGCCTGAGAAGTGGGAATGGTTTACAATTCCGCAAAGGAAGACCAAGAGATTGATTAAGAGGGGGAAAGTAAAGTATGAGAGTTTATAAGGATATAAAAGCAGTCTGCTTTTATATGCATGTAAAAAGAAAAAGTCTAGTGGGGCCAAATGTAGGCCCCTTACAGTCTGAAATAAGAGAATTAGGGAATAGAGAATTAGGAAATGACAGAGTAATTAAATGACTTCTTTAGCACTGTCCTGACAGAAGATAACTTCCCAGAATTGCTAGGGAACCAGGGGTGGAGTGAGAAGGGAATTGTTATCAGGAAAGAAAAAATTGTTAAATAAATTAAAGGGACTGAAATCTGAGAAATCTCCAGGACCTGATTATTTATGTTCCAGGGTACGAAATAAGGTGGCCATGGGAATACTGGGTGAGTTGTGTGGTAGTGTAGATTCTAGAGTGTCAACAGATTAGAGACTGGCAAACGTAACCACACTATTTTAAAAAGAAGGGAAGTAGAAAATGGAATTACAGACCAGGCTGTCCAGTATCAGTAGTGGGGTAAATGCTAAAGTCTATTATAAAGGATTTGATCATGGGCACTTAGAAAATATCCACATGATTAGACAAGGCTAATGTGGGTTTATGAAAGGGAAATCATGTTTGACGGATCTACATGAGTTTTTGAAGATGTAACTAACAGAATAGAATAGGACAAACCAGTGGATGTAGTGAATTTGGAGTTTCAGAAAGCTTTTCATAAAGTTTAGATAAGAGGTTAGTTTGCAAAATTAAAGGTCATGGGATTGTGAGATGTAATATACTGGCATAGATTTAGAATTGGTTAGCAAACAGGAAACAAAGACCTTCCTAAAGGCAGCTATACCTGTTACTGCATTAGTACATCTCTGAATTTCATGTTTTCTGCAATATGAAGCTATACACTGTATTCCATTTCTAGGACACTAATATACATCAAAAACATCACTCATCCTAATATTGGCCCTGAGGGACACCACGGTATACTTTCCTCCAATCTGATAAACCAATATTCACCAACACCTTCCACCCCAACCTTAAGTTCACCTGGACCATGTCTGATACCTCTCTCTCCTTCCTGGACCTCTGTTTCCATCTCTAGCAACCACCTGGAAACCGATCTCCATTTCAAGCCCACTGCCTCCCACAACTACCTAGAATGCATCTCCTCCCACCCACCCTCCTGCAAAACTGCCATCCCCTATTCCCAGTTCCTTCGCCTCTGCCGCATCTGCTCCCAGGATGAGGCATTCCATTCCCGAACATCTCAGATGTCCTCGTTTCTCAAGGACCGCAAATTCCCCACCTCAGTGGTCGAGAACGCCCTTGACCGTGTCTCCCGCATTTCCCGCAACTCATCCCTCACAACCCCTCCCCGCAATAACAACCAAAACAGAATCCCCCTCATCCTCACGTACCACCCCACCAACCTCTGGATCCAACGCATCATCCTCCGACACTTCCGCCATCTGCAATCCGACCCCACTACCACAGACATTTTTCCCTCCCCACCCTTACCTGCTTTCTGGAGGGACCACTCTCTCCATGAATCCCTTGTCCACTCCACACTCCCCTCCAGCCCCACCACACCCGGCACTTTTCCCTGCAACCGCAAGAAATGCCACACCTGCCCCCACACCTCCTCCCTCACCCCAATCCCAGGCCCCAAGAAGACCTTCCACATCAAGCAGATGTTCACCTGCACATCTGCTAATGTGGTATACTGCATCCACTATTCCAGATGTGGCCTCCTCTAGATCGGGGAAACCAAGCGGAGGCTTGGGGACCGCTTTGCGGAACACCTACGCTCGGTTCGCAACAAACAATTGCACCTCCCAGTCACAAACCATTTCAACTCCCCCTCCCACTCCTTAGACAACATGTCCATCCTGGCCCTCCTGCAGTCCCCCAACGATGCCACCTGAAGATTGCAGGAACAGCACCTCATATTTCGCTTGGGAATGCTGCAGCCCAATGGTATCAATGTGGACTTCACAAGTTTCAAAATCTTCCCTCCCCCAACTGCATCCCAAAACCAGCTCAGCTTGTCCCCACCTCCCTAACCTGTCCTTCCTCCCACCTATCCCCTCCTCCCACCTCAAGCCGCACCCCCATCTCCTACTTATTAACCTCATCCCGCCCCCTTGACCTGTCTGTCCTCCCTGAACTGACGTATCCCCTCCCTAACTCCCCACCTACTTACCTTTACTGGCTCCATCCCCGCCTCTTTGACCTGTCTGCCTCCTCTCCACCTATCTTCGCCTTTATCCATCTTCTATCCACCTTCCCTCTCTCCCTATTTATGTCAGAATCCTCCTTCCCTCCCCCATTTCTGAAAAAGTGTCTATGCCCAAAATGTCAGCTTTCCTACTCCTCTGATGCTGCTTGGCCTGCTGTGTTCGTCCAGCTCTACACCTTGTTATTTCAGCATTACTCCACTTTCTATCTCTTGACAAGTACATCAAATATTTCAGTCAGTTCATCAAACACAATTTACCTTTCACAATATGTGTTGGCTTTTAGGTATTGATCCATACTTTTCTCAGTAACAATTAATGTTGTCTTGCAGCATTACCTCTCTACTCCATTGATCTTAAGATAATTGACCTTCAGTTGCGATGTTTGTTTCTGTAACATTCTTTGAATATGGAATAACATTTGCAATACAGGCAGTCCCCAGGTTACATTCCTGAGTACATTCCTACTTTGATTTGTGCATAAGTCAAAACACAATACAATCCAATATAAAATAGCTGTTCATAAGCATGGACAAATGTTGGGTCTCTAAAATTAATATTAATACTGGATCTTATTTTTAAGTACAAGAGTTTGTTAGTCAGATGTCATAAGTCAGTAATCCAGTTCCCAGTCACCACTCAAGTATTGAAGGAGGGTTGAAAGATTGTGGTCACAGCTTCTGCAATTCCCACTCTTACTTCCTTCAACCAACAAGGATTCATTAAGTCCAAATCAAGTAAAGTTTCCACCCTGATACCTGTCAACTAGATTCAAATCTGCGTCCCTTGGCCTATAACGTACTGGCGATAGGGAGTCATATAGAAGGAGATCAACCAGAATACAGAAAGAGTGAAAGATTTTACTAAGAATAAGGAAAAACGATAGAGATACAACTGAATACATGCAAGTATTGGATCAAAGGCGTTCCTAGTTCAGATAGTTGCAAGTTTGTTAAAGGAACTATTTTTCTCCTCAGGACTGGAACTTTGGCAAAAATAAAGCAATACTAACTCCATGGAACCTGCCCCACAGTAAGTACAGAAATGATGCATGTGCAATACTGCCTCTTTGTTTCAAGCGGACACTGTAGCTTGTTGTATAAACACTGTAGCTGTTTGTGCGTTTCAATCCAATGTTAATGTTTTTTACTGAAGTAATTTTAATTGATGAATAAAGCTTTGAACAAAACTGCATTCATGATTGAGCCATTTTGTCCAGATAGGTGATTGGTTACAATTGTGCTCCGCATCCTAGCTTCAGGAAAGTAAAACATCAACAAGAACTCTAACGGTATACTTCCTTAATGTAATAAAATATCCCAAGGAGCTTGACATGAGCATTTTGAAATTAAAAAAAGACCCTGGGCCACATAACAAGGTAATAGCTCAGGGAGCAAAAACAGGTTAAGCTGGTATGTTTTAAACAATGTCTTAAACTAGGACAGTAAGGTAGATGGAAAGGTGCTGGGATGTGTTTCTCAGACAGAATTTTCACTCTTGCTGAATTGGCAGTGCATGTCTGGGGATTTGGTGATGACAAGAACTTGACTCAAACATGATTCTCAGGTTGGCTGAATGGTTTACCAATCTTCAATTTAAAGGTTGATCCATGAATATTATTACCTGGGCAAGGGAGCAGGATACATTAATAATTCGGGCATAATTGAAAGGATTAGAACATTTAGAATCACATTTTTGTCCAAGGAAAATTGGATTTTTTTTTTATCTCCAAACCTGTTAACCAATATTTGCCTTTAGTCCCCTAGAAATTCTTATTCTTGTGGGAATATAGTTCAATCAATACTGAGAGGCCAGCTAAATGACTTTTCTCATATCATATGTATGGACTGACATCCTGTTTGTCCAAGGGATGCATCACAGGCAAGCCTAACCTTGTTCTGTCCCACTGTGACAGGAAATTGGTTGAGCATTAGAGTTACATACTCTGGTACTAATCAGGTCAATGACCAGATTGAGATGTTTCAAATGATTCGGTAATTTCTAGAATAAATAAAAGATGGGTAGCCATCCATTATATTAAACACCACTCTCTTCACCACTGACTCCACGTGGCTACAGTATATAGTATCTGCAGTGTCTACAACAGCTCAGCACCTCGAAATCCTACAAACTCCACTACCTAGGAGAACATCAACATACAGCTTATCATCTTTAATTTCACCTTGAAGTGAACTACCACCCCGCCTTGGACATATATCACCATTCTGGCATCATTGTTGGGTCCAAATTTAATAATTCCCCATCTAACACGACAAAGAAACTTCATCACAGAGTCTTTATTATCTCAGAGGATACTACCACCTTCTCAACCAGAGGCGAGCAATTGCTGACTCTGCAAGTGGTGCTCATATCCTGAGAATAAATGTTTAAAAACTGACTCTTCCCTCTTAGTAGGGAAATCAAGAATGGCCTTATGGAAAGTGGCCTTATTTTAGAAGTGTTGATTACTGGGAACCAAATGGGTCTGTTAGTGGTGCTTTTGCCTCTTAGCCAGAAGGCCCTGGGATCCAACCTACTCCAGAGTGGATTTCACAAGCTTCAAAATCTCCCCTCCCACAACCGCATCCCAAAAACAAGCCCAGCTCGTCCCCGCCTCCCTAACCTGTTCTTCCTCTCACCTATCCCCTCCTCCCACCTCAAGCCCCACCCCCATCTCCTATCTACTAACATCATCCCACCCCCTTGACCTGACCGTCCTCCCTGGACTGACCTATCTCCTCCCTACCTCCCCATCTACACTCACCTTTACTGGCTCCATCCCCACCTCTTTGACTTGTCTGCCTCCTCTCCACCTATCTTCGCCTTTATCCATCTTCTATCTGCCTCCCCCTCTCTCCCTATTTATTTCAGAACCCTCTTCCCCTCCCCCATTTCTGATGAAGGGTCTAGGCCCGAAACGTCAAGCTTTCCTGCTCCTATGATGCTGCTTGGCCTGCCGTGTTCATCCAGCTCCACACCTTGTTATCTCAGATTCTCCAGCATCTGCAGTACCTATTATCTCTACTCCAGACATTGTCAGCTGTGGATTATTAACATGGCTCATGGCAAATTGTGGAAAGTGAAAAGGCCTGAAAAGTGCTCCTGACACTCCATACCGTTTACCAAGGGAGAAGAGTTTGGAGATAGACTCAAAAGAAAACTAATCCAGGGAAAATGTCCTTGCCCAAATGTTTCTACAAATTTATGGTTACATGGTTACAGAAGCATCTTGATGAATTAACATTGGGATTGATGAGGGGTTCAATAGATTCGGCAGTTTGTTATTGCCTGTTTTTCCCGACTGCACAAAGTCAAAATCAAAGTTACCTCCAGTGATTGATATGTTTCATATTAAAATGAAAACAATGGAAAATCTGTGGTGTACACATCCCATGGTTTAATGTGAAGTTCATCATCTGATACTGAGCCAAATGGTTCTGCATTTCATTCTTAGTTAACTTAGCTCAGCCAGATCAGTTTTAGGTACTAATTAGTCTCATCATCACTGATCTAAAAAAGGAAATAAATCAGACAGATTTCTCATTTCTGATCATGGCTTGCACTAATTTCTCTTGACTATTGATTAGTTGCAATTAATCTCCATGGCTGAATAATCCATTAGATGCCATTTTCTTGTTAAGTCCCAGATCATTGTGATGAAAAAAAGGTTTCCAATGGCTGAGTAAGTACATACAGGAAAGGACAAATAGAATTTGGAAATTGTAAAAACAAAAATTGCAAATAAATCAGGTCTGGAAGCATCTGCGAAGGAAAAAACAGAGTTAACATTTCGGGTCCGGTGACCCTTCCTCAGAACTTCCTCAGACCTGCTGAGCTTTTCCAACAACTTTGTTTTGTTCCTGATTTACGGCATCTGCAGTTCTTTCGGTTTTTATTTAAGTGCAAATAAAACTTTTCTTGACAAAGTGCATGTGTAGAATTCACCATCTCAATAGTATTTATTTTTCTTACTTCAGGTGCACATCTAAGAAGTCCAGTCTTGTCAGGAATGAAGAAGCATCCGTATCAAACCTCTTTGAATTTGCTTGCAAAATTAGCAACAATAGCCCCAGAAATGAAGGAAATGAGGCAAACGAAAAATTTCCAAACCTGGATGGATTTATTGCAAGCTGTGGCCACAGTGATTCCAGTAGTTCCAAATCATTGAGAACCGTCACTAATTGTTGTGATTCTAGTGACCCTATGTTAGCCAGTGAACTACAGGAAACCACAGACATCTGTCACAGTAGTCCCAGAGAGGCTGTGTCAGATCAACCGAATTTGACCTCTGGAGAGACAAATACATCTGATAGTGTTCTATTTGTTGACTTGAGGAGTGCAAGAAAAGAAAATAACTTAAAATTGGACTTGGAAAGCTATGAGACTTCAAGTTCCAGCTGTACTGATTTCTCCAGCGAGCCTAATATCAAAGACACTACTGAAAGCTCTGGAATTGGTTCAAGACATATTTCATGTCTCAAAGGCAGTACATCTGCTGATAATTCACAGTTGGATGAAATTAGTGAAATCCGTGAACTCAAAGATACTACTGAATGCAGTAAATTTAAAAGGCGTTCATTGTAAGAAAGTTTTGATGAATCATCAATCCTATCAGATACTTAGTTTGAGTTTGTATCTCTAGCTGTCTTATTACAGATGTAGAGTGGGATCGACTGCACATAGATCAACCCTGGAGATTTCACAGGAGCTTCTACACTATTGTTTAGCTAGTAAGCAAAACAAGAATATTTCTAACCAGTTAACACAGGACAGATACCCAAGGTGTCAGGAAAGCCACCTGCCCCCCTGTCCTTCTCTCATCTCAGCATCAGCTTTTTCGTTGACTTTATGCTGATCATTACTAAGTCTTTTGAAATACATGCATTGGTAGGGGATACACAGGACACCAGAAGACTCCCTAACATCAGTTCAGGAATGTTTTGATTGCAACACTGCAATGCAATCTTTCTAACCTTTATTAGTACCTTACTTTTGCCCTTGACTGCTTAGAATTGTATATGTTCTCCCAGAGAGATAAAATCCATGTTGTGCCAGTTAATCCCATAAGAGTTCTACTCTATCATAAACTTTATTGTCTATTAAGGGTCCTTATTTCTTAAAGTGTTGCCTAAGCTGTACATCCTGGTTTTATTTCTATTCATTATACATTTTGTATTTTATTCTTTAGATTATTTATTCACACCAGCAGTTTACTAAACTTGAATTTATAGTTACAGGAAATCTTTTGAAGAAGTACGGAGGATTGGACAGGGATCCTTCGGTTCAGTTTATGAAGTGAGACACAAAGTTGACAATCACAGATACGCTATCAAATGTGTGCAAATGACTCAGTAAGTATATTTATTCCAATTAGGAAAAATGGATTGAGTCCTCATCTTGTGAGGTTTTGTTTTCACTGGATGTGGTGTGTCCATTCATTGCTCAGCCAATATACAGCTGTAAGAGTCATAGAATACAGCACAGAACCAGACCCTTCGGTCCAACTTGTCAATGCCGATCAGAAATCCTAAATTAATCTAGTCTCATTTGCCAGCATTTTGCCCATATCCATTTAAACCCTCCCTATTCATGTATCCATCCAGACGCCTTTCAAATGTTGTAATTTTACCAGCCTCCACCACTTCCCCTGGTAGCTCATTCCGTCCACGCATCAGACTCTGCATGAAAAAGTTGCCCCTCACGTCCCTTTTAAATCTTTCCCCTCTCGCCCTGAACATATGTCCTCTAATTTTGGACTCACCTACCCTAGGGAAATAACAGACTATTCACCGCACCCATGCCTCTCATGATTTTATAGACTTCTAAGACGTCACCCCACAGCCTCCAATACTCCAGGGAAAATAGCTCCAAGCCTTTTAAGCCTCTCCCTATGGCTCAACACTGGCAATATCCTTGTAAATCTTTTCTGAACTCTTTCAAGTTTCACGACATGTTCCTATAGCAGGGAGACCAGAATGAGGAATGAGGAGAGATTTTTAGTATTGTAAACGATGAAGGAAGAGTTGGACACTTGTCTAAAACCAGGACTCATGTCATCTGACTCACTATTATCAAAATTACAAATCCAACCACCCCTAAAAAAAATTACAAATGCAGCCACCTCAAATAGAGAGATCTATTTGAAACTAGCCTACTATCTGTCCTCACCAAATCATCTGCAAGAATCAAAATCTAAGAACTTATTAAGTAACAGAACTGTCAAGCATCTTTGTTACATGGGCTTCAGTGATTCAAGACAAATATTCATGAATCCCTTCTACCAGGTAACTACATGGGGAGGAGCAATAAATGCTCAACTTGCCAGCAATTCCCACGTTCTAAGTATGTTTCATACAAAAATTGTTAAGTCTGAAGAATGCCTTCATATTTCCATTTTTACCCAGCTTCACTAGGGGTCATTGTTGTGCCTCAGGTTCTAGCATATCTGAACTATGCACTCATTAGCAGTGAGAAATTAATGATAATTGGGGAAAGCTGGATTTAACCCAATGTCACCAGGAGATTTGAAGGCAGGTTGGGGATTTTGAGGTGGGGCATCTAAAATTAACTGGGCAGCCTCCTGGTGCCTACCCGCCTTCTCTTGCCTGTGTTATATTTCTACCAGTGACAGAGATGACTTTGGATGGCATATCCACCATAAGGACAATCCATGCCCTCAAATGGGAAAAGGCCTCATCTTCCCACCACCGGAATCTCACTGGCAGTGGGAGAAGCCGAGCTGATTACACTGCACAGGCTGCTGGCAGGAGCACATCCCTCCTTAAAGGGCCCCCAGCCGGGTACAATCTCCCAAGGTTCCCCTCCCACCATGGCCCCTCTCAAACATTGGGCCCACCCACTCACCAACCCCTCACCAACTCCCAAACACCTAGACAAAGTCACGTTCCAGCGCTGAATGTCTCCTCAAGCCTTGCTAGTCTCTGGATTTGAGCCTTCTGAGATGGGACTTCCTCTCTGTGAGATCCTGCCTCCATTCTACTAGCAACCTATTGGATGTTAAATGGTTGTGAGGCTGTGCTGAGTGGGCTTCCCTCTGGATTTTTTTTGGCAGAGGCTTATGAATATGGCCCCCCACGGTGCTCTGAGAAATCTAACCTCAAGTATTGAATGCAAAAAAAATCAAAATTAATATTCTGTTGCAATACAGAGTGGTGCTGTACTGTCACAGATGCTAGTTTTCAAATGACAAGTTAAACTAAGTCCCCATCTGGCCGCTCAGGTGGATATGAAAGATCCCATGGCACTTGTTTGAAGAAGAGCAGGAAGTGTTTATTTCTGCTGTAATGGGATATTTACTGAGAACAAATGGGCTACTGTAGTTCTCACATTACAGCACATCCAAAGTACTTCATTCGTCATTGAATAGTGAGGATGTGATTTATGCCAGGTATAGAATTGTTAAGCCAACTTTTCTTTACCTCATTCCTTCGTGTTATGTTTTAGGGATGATGATGCAAGAAAAACAGTTAAAGAAGCCCAAACACTCGCAAAATTCTGTCACCAAAACATCATCCGTTACTACAGTTCCTGGATCGACAAGTCTTCATTACAGTAGGTTGAATTCAACAAACATTTAATTATTAGTTTTATTCAAGTGCAAAAGTGATCATAAGAAAAAGTTTGATTGATTAATACACCTCTCCATCTGTGGAACTACGTTAATTATCCTTGTGCAGAACCTGCATCAAAAATGCCAATTCAAGTTAAGTGACTGCTTTGCTGATAATCGATACTCTATCAGTCAGGGTAACAAAGAACTTAAGTGGTCATCTGGGTAGGGTGGGGGAGGCAAAAGACTTATCAATTCATTCAAAAGACGATACTGTCATAATGCTGCTTTCCCACACGTTTGCCAATTTCCTGGTGCCCCCAAAGCTATAAACGATATGTATCGATCATTGACACTCTTGTATTCCTCATTTATATGCCTCTGTGCTTCAATTACATCACTGGATTTCATATGTATGTTGATGTTACCTCGGTCCGGTTCACCACCAACCCTCTTGACTCCTCCACTGTTGTTTCTGACATTATTTTCTCACCAAGGACACATATTTCTGCTTCTGTAACATTGCCAACTTTGCCCTGTCTCAATGATCAGCTGAACTGAAACACTTATTCAGTCTTTCATTTCTGTAGACACCAACAACATATACTGGATCTCAGTCAAGCAATTTAAAATTATCGTCTTTTCTGATTCTTGAATTACCTCAGCCCTATCTACCTCTGACATTTTTTTCAGTTCCAAAACATCTCCAGTGCATCCCTGATTTTATTCACACTATCACTAGTAGTTACATTTTCAGTTACTTAGGCTATAAGCCCTGGAATATCCCCCGACTCTTCTGTACCTTGCTTTCCTTCTTCAAGGCACACCATTAAACCCAATGCGTTTACCATGCTTTTGGTAATCTGACCTATCTCCTGATATGGTTTCACATTATATTATTGTTAAATCCTTCTTAACACACATGTGCACACCAAGAAAACAAAAGGTTGTATGGCCATACAACCACCAACCAGGTGGTTGGTGACTCACCTGGCTTCAGACAGAACTCAGAGCTCCTCCTGTATTTGGTGTTAATGTGGTTTAAAGAAGTAGATGGATGACTTATTTGTTCTTTTAAAGATAGCTACTGCTAGATTGAGCTATTTTTTAAAATCTCGGTCTGTGATACAAGAAGCAACAATAGAAATAGCAAATACAGTTCAAAACCTGTGAATTGTAGATACAGTGAAACCCCCACATTTATTGTTTCCTCAGCATCGCATTTGCTTGGCCTGATCTGAAGACTAAGTAGGTGTTTAAACACACAAAGGGTCAGCTGGCCTGTCAAAGGAACCACACTGTCCATATCCAAAATGGATTCCAGGTGTATGGTTTATGTCATTAACTAATACCTGGACAAATTTATTTCATAATCATTTGGACAATGGGACAAGGGGTTGAGATTGAGATAACAAGGTATGGAGCTGGATGAACACAGCAGGCCAAGCAGCATCATAGGAGCAGGAAAGCTTGACGTTTCGGGCCTAGACCCTTCATCAGAAATGGGGGAGGGGAAGAGGGTTCTGAAATAAATAGGGAGAGAGGGGGGGTGCAGATAGAAGATGGATAGAGGAGAGGATAGGTGGAGAGGAGGCAGACAAGTCAAAGAGGCGGGGATGGAGCCAGTAAACGTGAGAGTAGGTGCGGGATAGGGAGGAGATAGGTCAGTCCAGGGAGGACGGACAGGTCAAGGGGGTGGGATGAGGTTAGTAGATAGGAGATGGGGGTGGGGCTTGAGGTGGGAGGAGGGGATAGGTGAGAGGAAGAACAGGTTAGGGAGGCGGGGACGAGCTGGGCTGGTTTTGGTTTGCGATTGGGGGAGGGGAGATTTTGAAGCTTGTGAAATCCACATTGATACCATTGGGCTGCAGGATTCCCAGGCTGAATATGATTTGCTGTTCCTGCAGCCTTTGGGTGGCATCATTGTGGCATTGCAGGAGGCCCAGGATGGACATGTCATCTGAGGAATGGGAGGGGGAGTTGAAATGGTTCGCGACTGGGAGGTGCAGTTGTTTGTTGCGAACTGAGCGCAGGTGTTCTGCAAAGCGGTCCCCAAGCCTCCGCTTGGTTTCCCCGATATAGAGGAAGCCACAACGGGTACAGCGGATGCAGTAAACCACATTGGCAGATGTGCAGGTGAACCTCTGCCTGATGTGGAAAGTCTTCTTGGGGCCTGGGATTGGGGTGAGGGAGGAGGTGTGGGGGCAGGTGTAGCACTTCCTGCTCGCCGAGCTGGTCTGTTGTTCCACAGATGTTTCTTTACCATGCTGGGTAACATTATCAGTGCAGCCTCCGATGAAGCGTCAGTGTGTTTTCCCCTCTGGTTTTTAAACTTTGGAGTCCATTGAGCTGGATTGCCTCACTTCCGGTTTTCCTTTGTAGTGTGTACGGGGTCGAGTTCTATGTGTTATTAATGGCTTTCTTTGTGGAGTGCCAGGCTTCTAGGAATTCCTGTGCCTGTCTCTGCTTAGCTCGTACCGGGATATTGGTGTTGTCCCTGTCGAATTGATGGTTCTCCTTATCCATGTGGATTGAGATAAGTGAGTATTGGTCATGTCTTTTTGTGGCCAGTTGGTGTTCATGTACCCTTGTTGTTGGTTTCCTTCCTGTTTGTCCAATGTAGTGTTTCTCACAGTCTCTGCAGGGGATCTTATAGATGATATTGGGCCTGTCCATGGAGGGGAGTGGGTCTTTAGTTCGGGTGAGCAGTTGTCGTAGGGTTGATGTGGGCTTGTGTGCCACTCTGATGCCCAGCGGTCGTAGGAGTCTAGTGGTTAGTTCCGACGTGTTCCTGATGTAGGGTAGTGTGATGAGTGTGACGGGGCGTGTAGTACCCTCCTGATGTTGTTTGTGTAGGCATCTTCTGACCCAGTTTTTTGGATATCCATTATCCTTGAAAACCTGGGAAAGGTATTCTTCTTCCTCTTGGTGTAGTTCTGTGTTGCTGCAGTGTGTTGTGGCCAGTTTAAATAGTGTTCGCATGCAGCTTCGTTTGTGTGTGTTGGGATGGTTACTGTTGAAGTTCAGTACCTGGTCCGTGTGTGTGGCTTTTCTGTGTACTTTTGTTTGGAGTTCCCCATTTGTCTTGCGCTCTACTATGACATCAGAAGATGCCTACGCGAACAACATCAGGAGGGTACTACACGCCCCGACACACTCATCACACTACCCTACATCAGGAACACGTCAGAACTAACCACTAGACTCCTATGACCGCTGGGCATCAGATTGGCACACAAGCCCACATCAACCCTACGACAACTGCTCACTCGAACTAAAGACCCACTCCCCGCCATGGACAGGACCAATGTCATCTACAAGATCCCCTGCAGAGACTGTGAGAAACACTACATCGGACAAACAGGAAGGAAACTAACAACAAGGGTACACGAACACCAACTTAATACTCACTCATCTCAATCCACATGGATAAGGAGAACCACCATTCGACTGGGACAACACCAATATCCCGGTACAAGCTAAGCAGAGACAGGCACAGGAATTCCTAGAAGCTTGGCACTCCATGAAGAAAGCCATTAATAAACACGTAGAACACGACCCCATATACACTCCACTATGAAGGAAAACCAGAAGTGAGGCAATCCAGCTCAACGGACTCCAGAGTTTAAAAACCAGACGGGAAAACACACCGACGCTTCATCGGAGGCTGCACTGATGATGTTACCCAGCATGAAACGTCTGCAGAACAACAAACCAGCTCGGCGAGCCAACCAACCTCAACACCCACAACCCAAGCTACAGATCTACTCCAATACCTTAATGGGATAAGTTGCCACACAAAAGGTTGCTGCATGAGATGAAGGAGCACAGCGTTACAGGCATTGTATTGGCATGGATAGAAGATTGGCTAACTAAAAGGAAGCAAACAGTGGAGATAAATGTGTGCTCTTCTGGTTGGCAAACAGTAACTAGTAGTGTGCCTCAGGGATCAGTGTTGGGCCCACAACTATTTATAATTTACATAGATGATTTGGAGTTGGGGACCATGTGCAGTGTGTCAAAGTTTGTGGATGACACCAAGATGAGTGGTAGTGCAAAGGGTGCAGTGGGCTCTGAAAGGTTGCAGCTGGGATATAGATAGTTTAAGTGAGTGGGTGAAGGTCTGGCAGATGGACTTCAATGTTGATAAATGTGAGGTCGTCTATTTTGGTAGGAATAACAGCAAAAGGGACTACTTGAATGGTAAAGAATTGCAGCATGCTGCTGTGCAGAGGGATCTGGGTGTCCTCGTGCATGAATCACCCAAGGTTGGTTTGCAGGTATAACAGGTAATTAAGAAGGCAAATGGAATTTTGTCCGTTAGTGCTAGAGGGATTGAATTTAAAAGCAAGAAGGTTATGTTACAGTTGTATAACTGGAGTACTGCGTGCAGTTTTGGTCTCTGTACTCGAGAAACGATGTACTGGCACTAGAGGGAGTGCAGAGCAGATTCACAAGATTGATTTCAGAATTAAGAGGGTTGGCTTATGAGGAGCGGCTGAATAGACTGGGAATATATTCATTGGAATTTAGAAGAATAAGGGGGGATCTTATAGAAACGTATGAAATTATGGAGGGAATAGATATGATAGAAGCAGGGAGGTTGTTTCCACTGGTGAATGAAACTGCAACAAAAGGACATAGCCTCAAAATTAGGGGACCAGATATAGGACTGAATTGAGGAGGAACTTCTTCACCCAAAGTGTTGTGAATCTGTGGAATTCCCTGTCCAGTTGAGGCTTCCTCATTGAATGTTTTTAAAGCTAAGATAAATAGTTTTTTGAATAGTAAAGGAATTAAGCATTATGGTGAGAGGGTGGGTAAGTGGAACTGCTCCAGGTTCTTATGTTCTTATGACTTTGAATATTTTTTGATAGTTTCCGAGTTGAGTACACTAGTGACTGTCTGTATGAGAACCTAAAGAACTGTGGACACTGCAAATCAGGAAGAAAAACAAAAATTGCTGGCAAAGCTCATCAGGCCTGGTAACATCTGTGGTAACTTACCCGAAATGTTAATTTTGATTTCTCTCCACAGATGCTGCCAGACCTGTTGAGCTTTTCTAGAAATTTCTGTTTTTGTTTCTAACTGTCTGGATGCTTTGTTACTCAGAATGAACAGTCCCTATTCATAATCCTTCAAGGTGATTGTATCTGGTGAAGCTTTGCAGATACATGATCTTAATGGCTTTGGGATGGAGAAGATATAGCGGTACAAATGTGCAACCATCTTTGACTGATTTCAAGTAACTGAATTGTGGCTTTGGTCTTTCTAAGAATTCAAATAATGATTCTCAACCTGTAAATTCAATAAGTAATTTTTCACAAAGCAAGGTGTCACAACAGTCCTGGGGAAAATTGATACACAGAGAGGTCTATTGTACCCTGAAGGTGGCAACGCAGGTCGATAGAGTGGTCAAGAAGGTATTCGGCATGCTTTCATTCATCAGACGGGGTATTGAGTACAAGAGTTGGCAGGTCATGTTACAGTTGTATAGGACTTTGGTTCAACCACATTTGGAATACCGCTCACAGTTCTGGTCGCCACATTGCCAAAAGGATGTGGATGCTTTGGAGAGGGTGCAGAGGATGTTCACCAGGATGTTGCCTGGTATGGAGGGTGCTAGCTAAAAAGAGAGGTTGAGTAGATTAGGAGTTTTACATTAGAAAGACGGAGGTTGAGGGGGGACCTGATTGAGGTCTACAAAATCATGAGAGGTATAGACAGAGTGGATAGCAAGAAGTTTTTTCCCAGAGTCGGGGACTCAATTCCTAGGGGTCACAATTTCAAGGTGAGAGGGGAAAAGTTTAAGGGAGATATGCGTGGAAAGTTCTTTATGCAGAAGGTGGTGGGTGCCTGGAACGTGTTGCCAGCGGAGGTGGTAGAGGCGGGCACATTAGCGTCATTTAAGATGTATCTAGACAGATACATGAATGGGCAGGGAGCAGAGGGATCCAGATCCTTGGAAAATAGGCGACAGGTTTAGATTGAGGATTTGGATCGGCGCTGGCTTGGAGGACCGAAGGGCCTGTTCCTGTTCCAGTGTTATAATTTTCTTTGTTCTTTGTTCTTAGCATATTCATCAAGAGTTATGCACAGCCACAGTAAAGCCTGACCAAGTGAAGCTTAGTGACATCAACATCCCTCACAAAAAACTATGTAAAAACATCAATACACCTCCTAAAATCAATGTGAATACTCACAGTAACTGATAGAAATGTAATGCAGAGGGTATACACATCACTGTTATACCTTATTTATAGCATAAATACTCAGACATCAGGGTAGATCGTGGTACTTCAGGTATATAATTTTTGCTGGTTTATTGAGAGCGGCAATTGAAAAGGTACTAGCCAAAACAATGTTTGCTGTGTATTGATAAAAGTTGTAGAATTCTCAGCAATTTCAATTAACAATATGTGATAGACGAGTTGAAGCTCCCAGGATGGAGATTGATTGATTTGTTAGCTAGGGCAATGAAGAAATAGGAATAAAAGAGCAAAGGTACAATGAGCAATGATCTAAGAGAATGGTGGAATGGGCTGAACTGAGTGACATGCTCCTTTTCCTTTATTCCTATAATTCACAAGTTCTTCAACGTTAGCAGTTATGATAAGTTGAGATGTTTGACAGATTTTTGAATGTCGTATTAAAGAAAAGCTCAGCAAAATAATATAAATGGCTCTTGAGTCACAGTGGTACTGTCCCAGGAGGCCTGAGTTCAAGGCCCGCCCCTTTGTCCTGTAACCACAAATTTTCTACGCTAAATTAGTAAAGAGTTGACTAGATGAATATAAACAGCCTTTAGTGAAGATTCTTGTGGCACACTGGCAGTGTCCTTGGCTCTGAAGCAGGAGGTCTAGGTTGAGGTTGCCACTGCTCCAGAGCAGGTTAATCAGAAAATACCTATCAATGGATCCTGGACAATTCACCTCCATCACTACAAGAAATGAAGGCAATTTGAATTCATGTTCCAACTTTTGGGAGATAATTTATCATTTTATCAAGAATAGAAAATGACTTAATGGGCAGAATAAGCAGAATGGGCACTCTCTAAATTGCATGTTTTCCATTTGAGGACAGTGTTGAAAGATGAGACGAATTGGGCAGATATTTCAAAGAACAGCACGTGGTGGATGAATGAATTTCTTCTGTGTTTTTTTACATCTTATGATTAAAACTGGCATTGCATTGTTCTCATTAGGCAGACTAAATATCTCTGTATTCAAATGGAGTTGTGCAAGAAGACACTAAAGAATTGGTTACAATATGTTGGCAGAGATGAACTGGACAAAAATCGACATCAAATAATTCATCAGATCAGTGCTGGCTTGGTTTATATTCACAACCAAAATTACATCCACCGCGATTTAAAGGTAGGAATTTCCCTACATACAAACATATGAATTCAGATTCAATAAGATCATGGCTGATTTGATTACTTCATATACTTTGCAAAGTATACATATTCTTCATACATTCTTTGCAAAAACCCTAAATACTTTCATATACTGCCTACCTAAAGTAGCCTTCGATCCCTTGCTTGAATATCAAAGGAGCTCTTTCGATCTATTTTTGATATAATTACAGTCTAGACCCAATAACCTTTGAATACACAAGTCTAGTCATGAGACCTCTGGGAGGAGCCATTTTGTGAATCTTGTCTGCTCTCTGTTGGATATCATTATAACTTTCCATAACAGGATGCAGTATTCCATTTGGGGCTGAACCAGTGTTTTACACAAATTTAGTATAATCACCATCAATAAAACCTCAATACTGTTTGATTTATTAATCATTCTCTCAGCATATCTAATCACCTCCAATGTGACTTAGACAGCTGTACCTCCATGTTCCACTCTCCTATATTCCCCCTTAGAACTGTATCCTTTTTTGTGTGATCTTTCCATGTTCTTCCTATCAAAATTTCACATTTCCTTGTACTATTCCCATTTCATCAACTTATCTATATCTTTTGCAGTTCTGCTGTATCTTCTGTGAGTTTTATATCATCTGCAAATTTTGAAATTGTGCCCTGTACACATTGGTCAAGATTATATATATATATCAGACAAAACAACAATCCCAACAAAGACCCTGGCGATCTTCACTACAAACCGTCCTCTAGTCTGAAGACGTTAGCCACTCACCTCTAGTTCTTATCACTGAACCAATTTTGCACTCGTGTGCTACTGATCCTTTTATTCCATGGGGTATAAAATTTGTCACAGGTCTGTTGTATAGTACTGTATCAAATGTCTTTTGGAAATCCATGTACTGCACGTCAATCACAATACCCTCATCAAACATCTCTGTTTCCTCTTCAGAAATCTCCAGCAAGTTGATTAAACATGATTTGCTCTTAACAAATCCACGCTAGCTCTCCTTGAATATCCCACCTTTGCCCAAGTCACTACTAATTTTGTTCTGAATTATCTATTGTTTCTTGAAGCTTCCCTGACCTAAGTTAAACTGGCTTGCAGTTGCTGAGCTTACCATTGTACATATTTTTGAACAAGGCTGTAATGAGTTTTTTCTTTCAATGAAGTGACAATATGTAGAAGTCGCACAATGAGAAAGCCATTTTGTTGATTGCTAAGTAATCAGTTAAAAGCTGTTTTGCAAACAGACTTCCACTAAAAAGCATCAAACTCATTACACGCCATCAACCACCCAAGCTAATTAACAGCATTACTCTGTAAATATAGAAAGCACAACTTGTTCCCAACTACAGCTTTATCTGAGAAACAGCCTCCTAGAAAATTGACTTCAAGAAAACTCGCAGCCTGCTGAGAATCTTATGATTTACAATATTCTTCTTTAAAACTTAAAAAATTGAAACTTTTTAAGAAATCATAGGATTACCATGAAAGTAATGGGGGATAATTGCGAACTGTAACAGTGTAACGCCTTCATCCACATCTTACTTTTGTGCGCGTAAGATGACTGTGTGAAACATTGTGTCATTTTCAGATTAGTGAGTGACAATAAATAGCCTTTTCCTATTTTTAAATTCACAAAACCTTGTTGCTGGAAAAACTTAATTGGATCCCACATTACAAGGTTAAGAAATTACAAATATCTATAAAGAGACACATATGTAAATAATTTACAGATGATCTCATGGAATTTCAAAGTGGTTCTCCCAACTTTCTGTTGCAACTATGTCAGGAACCTGTGAGTAATGACAAAAACTGCTTGTCATATGTCTACAAGGTTTCTGCTGAGTTGATTACATGAAATAAAGGAATTCACATTAAAACAAATTTGAGCCCAGATCTCATTTTCCCATGAATCTATGAACTAGGTTAATGGTCTATTTTATATTTTTCCTAAATCAAGATTGGATAAAATTACTGCTATGACTCTACACCTCATAAACTCTAATATTACAATAACAATGCAACTTTGCCCTATTAAAACTTCAAGCGGGAAGTTTGTGATCTCTTATCTTCTTTATATTTTAATCCTATCTTTACAGTGTAATGCTCTAATCTAATCGAGGATTTGGACTAAAAGTCCTTGCCCTTCAAGAATGTATGAAACCCTCATTATGCATTTTTCCACATTCTTGTGAAGCTTCTGATTCATATCAAAATTACCAAATGATCTTTCTTTGTGCAGCTCTTAGAGTGTGTTTGTGGCCTATTCTGTCATGAGGTAGAACACGGCTATGGTCCTGTTTAATTCAAATATGCATTTAGCAGCCAGTTGCTAGTCAGAGAGTCAACAAGCATGGGGCTGGATGAACACAGCAGGTCAAGCAGCATCATAGGAGCAGGAAACCTCTCTGCTAGTCAGAGAGCCTTTGTTTGCATTATATCCCAGAAATATCCTGCAGCAGTTCACAGTAACTTCTACTTATCCGTATGACTCTGTAACACAGATCAAATTGCTTTTTGATAATGCTTGATGTGGTGTCCCTGATGTGATGTTTTTGACCTGATCTCCTTTCTCTGATGTTCTTGACTTGCAATTTCTGCTTTAATGCTCTTGATCTGATATTGCTGATCTCAGGATACTAATTTGATATTTCTGTTCATTCCCAAAAGCCTGCCAATTTTTTTTTGCATTGGACAATAATATCAAAATTGGAGATTTTGGGCTTGTTACATCCTGGAAGAGAGAAGGACTTGAACAGTTTTCTCAGTCTCCGGAAGTTGGAACTCGTCTATACATGGCACCAGAACAGGTTTGATGACATAGAGAATCAAGTTGTTAATAGAATGTCTCTCCAATACTTTTAAAATTTGATCTCTAGTTGTCTGCAGTGCTTACAGCATACTTCAGAGTTTCCAAATTACTCCCTACTCAGAATTCCATAATGAAGTTTACATTTAGGACCTTATTCCTCTGTTCTATCCAGTTCTTAGTGCATGCATGGCACAGACTGGAACAGCTGAATGGATAACACTCCATTATTGATCATTTCCACGTCAATGTCACTTTTCATCATTTTTCTGATGACTGAGCACAGACCGATGTGCCGGTAATAAGTCAAATCAGATTGTCCTATTTGGTAGGACAAATCTGAGTAATTTTCAGTGTTGTTGTGGAAATTTTGGTATCATAACTGAAGTGGAAAGACTGTTATGTGAATGGAGCAGAAGCCTTCAGTATAATTGTGAGGATATGATTAGGACTTAAATTCTTTTCTGTACTCAGTGCCGTTGGGAAAGCATGTTGGTGGTTCTCTACTTCTAGTCACAAAAAACCTACAAAGTACTTAAAGTTGATTTGAACATTATTGACATTGAACCTTGTATTTCTTGTGCATTCAAATGATGCAACTTTAAGAAATGGAATGAATGTGATATTGGAGAATTTACACTGAATCTTCTTCTTATATCCAACTTTTCATTAATTGTGATGCAGTTCTAACGTGTGGTTTTTTTAAAAAACATTTGATTGTAGATGTCTGAAGTTTACAACCACAAAGTGGATATCCATTCCTTGGGTCTTATATTATTTGAACTTATGTCTCCTATCTTGCAATTTGGAACGAATCACGAGAAGCAGAAGGTAGGTTTTCATCAATAACATGAACTGCATAAGAGAGAAAAAAATTTAGCAATCTTATTCAAATGCACATTCTTTATACTCGCTGATTTGTGTTGACACACTGTTTAAAAATCACAACATTTCCAAACTGAGTTTATATACAGCTGCATAAACATCTAAAAAATTTCTAGCAGGAGCTGCAAGATGCACTGGGTTCAGATTGGATCTAGGAGTGATGTCAAGAACTTGTACAATTTGGATCAGAACTCAGCGCTATTGAGAACTGTCATTCCTGAGGCCCGTGTCAAATGACAATTGATACAAATTGGTTAACAGCTCAGTATTAAGCATAGTTCGGTACAAGTCCAGTCAGGATGAGGATTGATACAAATTGCATCTGGGTTCAGCATTAGCTGTGGGTGCTGTAATGGGTGAGGGCTGGGTGCAGTGTCAGATGAATGGAATGTAGATTGGGTTTGGATGTTCTTGTCAGTTAAGAATTGATGCAGGCTGAGTGTGGGTGCAGTTCTGGTTGCAGAATGGACTTTTTTTAAAGTGATTTTTTAAAATGTTTTAAACGCAAAAACCGAGATTAAAATTAAGCCATCGAGAAATAGTGGACTTGTTTCCCTTGAGAAACATAACAAATGTTTAATTCACAGTCTGCCAAGGCTAAATACTTTCTTTCCAACAGATATGGACTGAAGCGAAAGATTGTAGTTTTCCCACAGAATTTATAAAGGCATTTCCCAAAGAGGTAAGATTATTGAAATGTGATTTGGAATTTGTTGAATTAAAACCTGTCTTTTATGTGGTTATTATTGATACTTCTGTTTATACTTTTGGAATGGTTCATGGTTTGGAAATGATTGGGGCTATCCAGATGTTAGTGGTCAGTTCAGGCCTTGAATACCAAAGTCAAAAGAAGATTCACTCATAGAATCATAGAATCCCTGCTAATCTTAATATGTCAATGAATAAATGTATTACCGAGGGGTATACTAAGATGTGTCCGCCATCTGCAAAGGGTGTGGTGGGATGCTTCCCACTTTCCTTGATGGGATTAGCTCTGGCCACACTCTGGAGGCTTGTTCCATCCGGGACGGGTGGCCTGCTTGATTGGCATCACATCCACTCCCTCCAACACCAGGGCTCGGTGGCAGCGGTTTGTGCATTGTCTGCGGGATGCAATGCAGAAAATTGACAGGGATCCTTGGGCAGCGCCTTTCAGGCCCATGGCCACTTCCATCTGGAGGGATGGAGGCGGCGGTTGTGTGGGAGCATCACCATCTGCAGGTTTGCCTCGGGGCTGCTCACCATCCTCATTTGGAGGTTTGTCCCTGTTCCTTCAGTGTCGCTGGGTCGGGAGCCTGGAATTTCCTCCTTAGTGGCGCAGTGCGTTGGCCTGTGGCACATGGATTGCAGCACCAGCTCACCACCATCTTCTCAAGGACAGCTGGAGATGCGCGGTAAATTGTCGTTCAGCTATTGATGCTCATGTCTGACACGTGATTAAAATAGTGCACCTCACATCTGGAGCAATTGAAGAATTTTGTTTTATTATGTCATATTTCTCTTTCATTACCTGGACATTACAGGTGGGCTGTGAAAGAATTTCAAATATGTGATTTCATACTACTGATACTGGATTCAATTCAATGTTCAGCTGCATAAAACAGAAGTGAAGTTATTTCCTGAATAGGACTGTATTGGATTTACAACAGCTTTTCACTGTTGACTTCGAAACTGAATCTAAGTCAAAAATGATGTTGAAAGTTCAAACTAATTTAAGGTTGAAATGATTAGTAATGATGATAATAATCAATCATTGAAAATATTGAGGGGGAGCACTTAATTCAGACTGGTCAATATAGCATACGGTGGAAATTAGTAATGAAGAAAAGCAAAGAACAATCTAACGTAAATATTTTAAATTGGAAGGGAATAACTTCAATACATTTGAAAGAGATTGTATAACAAGGGTAAAATAGAACAAAAAATTTGACAACATAAACTGTAATGGATGAATGAAGGAAGTTTATGGAGATCTTTCCAGGGTTCTCTAATCAGGGAGTATGTGGAAACAAAAATAAGAGGTATATCAGTATGTGCCAGGTAAATTCTTCAAGCAAGAAACAGGTCAAACACAAAAATTGAGAGGGGAGATGAAGAGGCAAAGGCAGGTTATTCAAATAGAATGGTGAAATAACCCCACGAAGGTCGGTATCCCGTCACCAAGTCACCGTTTATTTACACATCCACAATGACTGAGAATATACAACCCATGGGGGCACCTGCATGGTTGACGTGTGGTCGAGTCCAGGGTATGCCTAGCCATTTTCGTGAATGTGGGGGAGCTGCTGGAAGTGGTTTTTGTCCTTGTTGGCACTCTGGTCACTGCCCACAGGTGCAGCTGTGTCTGCATCCAATCCTGGCCACCTGGTGTGGCTTCTCACCAACATCTTCATTTTGGAAGCCTCTCGGTGGCCCTGGGGGAGTTTAGACAGATCTGGGTGTGACTTTTGCTTGGGAGAATGACTCTTGCTCTTCATGGTGGTGTGTTGTCCTCTGCTGTGATCTGATCTCTCTGGGTCCGGTGGGGGGTTTCACTTCTGGTTGTGACAGCCCTTTGGCATCCCCCATCACCATCAGCTGTTTCAGTTTTGCCAGGGCTGGATCTTTCCGCATCCGGGGTCTGATGTTGTCAGTTGTGATTGCAGGTGTGTCCAGAGAACTAAAAACCTTTCCAAACTCTTTCAGTGGCAGTGCAATCTGTGCCGTATCTGCCGGCGGGAGGTGGCTCAGTGCGTCCGTGTTTGCTACCTGACCTCCTGTGCAGTGTTGCAACTTGTGGTTATGCGCACTTGGTTTTGCGGTCCACCGCTGAGTTCGGCCTGGGGCTGTGGGTGGCACTGCCTTGTCCTCTTTAAGTAGCCATAGCAGGGGTCTGTGGTCCATTGTCATTGCAAGTTTACATCCGTGAAGCTGTTGGTGGAGTTTCATGACTCCAGGTGTGACTGACAGACTTTCCTTTTCTAGTTGGGTGTAGTTGGACTCTGCATTGGCTGAAGTCCTGGATGCATTTGCTATTGGGCGTTCCTCTCCAATGGGCCATCTATGAGTTACTACTACTCCAATGTCATATGGGGAGGCATTGCATGTCACTACCAGATCTTTCTTGGGATCACGGTGTGCCAACGCCCCACAGGATGATTGCTATGGCTTGGATACATGACCGTTCCCAAGGGTGACCCTTTCTTAGGAGTTGGTGCAGGGATGCCATGATGGAGGCCAGGTTATGTATGAACTTGACGGGGAGACCCATCTGGTTCTCCTTTAGGGAACAAAACTGCCATCCTTACCTGGTCTGACCTATATGTGACTCCAGATCCATAGCAATGTGGTTGACTCTTAACTGCCCCCTGGGCAATTAGGGATGGGCAATAAATGCTGCCTAGCTAGTGATGCCCTCATCCCATGAATGAATAAAAAATAAGAAACTTTTCTTTATAGTTCACCAGCCAAGGGAATGACCTAGGCTCTGGTACCTGCGTGGGAGACATGGCACCTTTGGTTGCCCTCGGTTCCTCTTCCGGCAGGTGTAGCCTGGTCTTGTCGACTCTGTAGCCCAAGTATGTTGTGTAGGTCACTTGGGGTGCCTTTGATCACCCTCACTTTATCTTCCAACAGGTGTAACCTGGTCTTGTTGATTCTGTAGCCCAAGTATGTTGTGTAGGTCGCTTGGGGAACTTGGAACACACATTTTTCCCTTCTGGGATGTGCAACCGCCTGGCAGAAATGTCTAAGGATAATGTACAGGTTCTCAAGGTGCTCCTTGTTGGTCTTCCCTGTTGTTAGCACGTCATCTGGATGGATGGGGACCTGGGGTAGACCTTGTAGGGTGTTCTCCATCGTCTGCTAAAAAAGGGCAAAGGCTGATGGTACCCCAAATGGCAGTCTTGTATATTGGTGCACACCCTAATGGGTATTGGTTGTCGCGTGCTCCTGGAAGTTCTCGTCTGGCAGCGGTTGCACGTGCACATGGCTCGTGGCAGCTTCGTGGGGGACAGCCCCCCTGCAAGCTTTGCGTGTGAATCCTCTATGCAAGGGATTGGGTGTTTGTCCAATTGTGAAAGGTGGTTTGCCACTTGTTGAAAATCCTCACAAGTTGTCTAACTCAACTTGGTCCAGAGGGACTCCTATGCTGCCTCCAGTATGCATATTGGCTGAATTACATTGGCTTGCTGGCTGAGATCTTGAAGAAAATTTTTAGGTGTTTGGCTGAGGCTTGGCTTTGTTTGGGGGTTTTGCTGTGGGCTGACCTAGCGTCTTCAGTGAGGCTGTGCAATTGCCTTCACTCGGGTAGCGTTGCTCAGGCTCGGTTGAACTGGCATGGTGCCCACTTCCATTGGAGTGCCCTGCGATTTATGTGCTCCGCTTGCCACATTTTCCAGTGGTGGGGCCGGTTGTGGAGCCTGTGTGAAATCCTGTTGGACTTCAGCTAGTGAACTCTTTTGCACGGTTACGTCATAAATCCCACGTACCAAATGGTCTCTCAGCATCTCATTGAAGGTTAAACCAAGTCACCTGCTCCTGCTAGTCACCTTGACGACATCAAAAATCCCAAGACGGATTGCCGAGTGGTACTGATGGCATCTCGGAGTCGGCGGAGGCTTGGGGTTGTGTTATTCCTTAACTAAGTCAGTCAACTCTTGAAAGGTTTTGGGGTTTTGTGCCTCGGGGGGAGATAGACTTCTAATAATTTAAAAAGCTGGGGTCCATAAGCTATCAGGTGAATTACTTGCTTTTCGTCTGCCCCAGTGTCGTTTGCCTTGGAGGGGGGTGGTGATGCGTTCTTTCCACACGCTGGGCCCGGTCTTTTGATGGCAGGAGCAAACGAGTCAAGCTTCTCAAATGGCAGCATGATGCCAGAAATGTAGCAGCATGATGCCGGAAATGTTTATCCCAACTCAAGGATGCCTGTTGGGTGCGGATTTCTTCAGGAGCATGCTATTCTGTCTTTGCTACTGAAATAGCCCTACAGAGGCTGGAATTCCATCACCAAGTCACCCTAGTGGTGAGGCGAGTAACTCATTTCCTGACTCGCCAAAGCCTGTCTACCATCTACAAGGCACAAGTCAGGAGTGTGATGGAATACTCCCCACTTGCCTGGATGAGTGCAGCCCCAACAACACCCAAGAAGCTTGACACCATCCAGGACAAAGCAGCCCACTTGATTGGCACTACATCCACAAGCATTCACTTCCTCCACCACCAGTGCTCAGTAGAAGCAGTGTGTACTATCTACAAGATGCACTGCAGAAATTCACCAAAGGTCCTCAGACAGCATCTTCCAAACCCACAACCACTTCCATCTAGAAGGAGAAGAGCATTAGACATATGGGAACACCACGACCTCCAAGATCCCCCAAAGTCACTCACCATCCTGACTTGGAAATATATCACCGTACCTTCACTGTCGCTGGGTCAAAATCCTGGAAGTCGCTCCCTAATAGCATTGTGGGTCAACCCACAGCAGGAGGACTGCAGCGGTTCAAGAAGGCAGCTCACCACCACCTTCTCAAGGGCAACTAAGTACGGGTAATAAATGGTGGCTAGCCAGTGACAGCCACATCCCACAAATGAATAGAGAAAAAAAAATTCCGTGGGAAGCTAGGGAAGTGATTGCTGGGCCCCCTGAGATATTTGTATCATTGATAGCAACAGGTCAGGTTCCAAAGACTGGAGGTTGAATAACATAATGCCACTATTTAAGAAAGGTAGTAAGGAAAAGCCGGGGAACTATAGATCAATGAGCCTGACATCAGTAGTGGGAAAGTTGTTGGATGGAATCCTGAGGGATAGGATTTACATGTATTTGGAAATGTTAGGCCTGATTATAGACAGTGAACATGGTTTTGTGCAAGGGAAATTGTGTCTCACTAACCTAATTGAGTTTTACAAAGAAGTAGCAAAGGAGATTGATGAGGGCAGTGTGGTGGACGTAATCTATATGGACTTCACTAAGACGTTCGACAAGGTTCCTCATGGTAGCCTGGTTAGCAAGGTCAGATCACATGGAATACAGGGACTACTAGCTATTTAGATACAGAACTGGCTTGAAGGTGGATGACAGAAGGTGGTGGTGAGGGTTGCTTTTCAGACTGGAGGCCTGTGACCAGTGGTGTGCCACAAGAATTGGTGCTGGGTCCACTGCTTTTTGTCATTTATATAAATGATCTGGATGTGCATGTAGGAGTTTTGGTTAGTAACTTGCAAGTGACACCAAAATTGGAGGTGTAGTTGACAGCGAAGAAGGTTACCTTAGAGTACAATGGGATCTTGATCAGATGGGCCAATGGGCCACAGTGTGGCAGACAGAGTTTAATTTAGATAAATGTGAGCAGTTGTATTTTGGAAGGGCAAATCAGGGCAGGACTTATACACTTCATGGTAAGCTCCTGGGGAATGTTACTGAACAAAGAGATCTTGGAGTGCAGGTTCATAGTTCCTTGAAAGTGGAGTTGCAGGTTGATAGGATAGTGAAGAAGACGGTTGGTATGCTTGCCTTTATCTGTATTTGAGTATAGGAGTCCCAAAGAAGCATAATACCCGAAATGTCGACTTCTTCTTTCTTCCATATGCTGCCTGGCTTGCTGTGTTCTTCCAGCCTCCTGTTTGTCTACATTGAGTGTAGGAATTGAGAGGACATGTTGTGGCTGTGCAGGACATTAGTTATGCTATTTTTGGAATACTGCCTTGAATTCCGGACTCCCTGCTGTAGGAAGGATGTTGTGAAACTTGAAAGGGTTCAGAAAAGATTTACAAGGAGGTTGCCAGGGTTGGGGTTCTTGAGGTATAGGGAGAGGCTAAATAGTCTGTGGTGGCAGGGTGTGGAGGTGGATGAGCGCAGCAGGCCGGGCGGCGTCGGTGGGGCCGGGCGGCTGACATTTCGGGCCTAGACAAGAAGGGTCTGGGCCCGGGGCATCGGCCTTCCTGCTCCTCTGGTGCTGCTTGGCCTACTGTGTTCATCCAGCTCTGCACCTTATTATCTCAGATTCTCCAGCATCTGCTGTTCCTACTATCCCTAAATAGTCTATGGCTATTTTCTCTGGAGTGTAGGAGGCTGCGGGATGACCTTACAGAGATTTATAAAATCATGAGAGACGTGGATAGGGTAAATAGACAAGGTCTTTTCCTTGGAGTGGGGGAGTCCAAAACTGGATGGCATAGGTTTAACATGAGAGGGGCAAGATTTAAAATGGACCTAAGGGGCAACTTTTTCACGCAGAGGGTGGTGCGTGTATGGAATGAGTTGCCAGAAGAAGTGGTGGAGGCTGGTACAATTACAACATTGGATGGCACGGTGGGTCAGTGGTTAGCACTGCTGCCTCACAGCGCCAAGGACCTGGGTTTGATTCCCCCTTGGGCAACTGTCTGCATGGAGTTTGCACGTTCTCCCTGTGTCTGTGTAGGTTTGCTCCAGGTGCTCCAGTTTCCTCCCACAGTCCAA
>JAHRHZ010000054.1:3549322-3570083 GCA_024137785.1 Ginglymostoma cirratum
GGGATGTTCTGAGGGTCAATGTGGACTTGTTGGGCTGAAGGGCCTGTTTCCACACTGTAGGGATTCTAAGTTGCCTCCCCTGCATTTGTCATACTGGATCGGAGGTCATACAAAAAAAGGGTACTTTTTTCATTTTGAATACAAGCAAGTTCTAATGTTTAAGCAGTTGTTTAAGCAGTACTCTAAACAACAAACAAGCAATATGAGATAACAAGCATGGGGCTGGATGAACACAGCAGGTCAAGCAGCATCATAGGAGCAGGAAAACTTGACGTTTCGGGATGAAGGGTTTAGGCCCGAAACGTCAAGTTTTCCTGCTCCTATGATGCTGCTTGACCTGCTGTGTTCATCCAGCCCCATGCTTGTTATTTCGGATTCTCCAGCATCTGCAGTACCTTTTATCTCTGAAACAAGTAATATGACATTACCATATTCCTCCACCGAGCGGAAATATTGGTCTTGGCAATCTTTTCTGCTGAGTGACTTCATTACTTGTTACTCCACAGTGTGCCTCCTTTATACACCATTTCAACTTAGAAATGTGACCAGGTTGTAATATCATATGCATAAGACCTTCAGATTTTAGCGAGCTCCTCTCAGACTCCAGATGGCTATGTTATTCAACATAATCATTTACTTAATTATGTATTGTCATTTTTACACATTTAAGAACATAATAGACACACGATGAGACTATTCAGCCCTTCAAGCTTGCTTCACCATTCAATAAAATCCAATAAGATCAATGATCTTCTATGTCAACTCCAATGTCTCATTGTTCCAAATCCATAGATCCCCTTACTATCTAAAAATCCAACAATTACTGTCTTCTTAATGATTGAAAATCCACAATTCACTAATGTAGAAAATTACAAAGGCCCACAACCTTTGAGTAGAGGAATCTCTTCTCAGTCCTAATTGGCCATGTTATATATTGTAGTTCTAACCATAATGATTGAGTATAGCGCTACCACCAATCCCCCTAATTATGTTGTTATCTAGTTGGCAGTGCTAGAAAACAGAAAACCTTATTAAGTATAAATGAGAACAGGAACTTGCCTAAACAACTAGGCGTGGTTTATTACATGATAGCAATAGATGTAAATTAGACTGAGTAAATTTACAAAGAGTATCAGGAGCCAGAGATTGCATGTCTGTCTCCATTGGGACCTCGTGTTTGCCTGCACTTCTCCACTCAAAGACTGCGTGACATTTTCTAATTAGGTTTTAACTTAGCATAATTTTAGAATGTTACCTTGTATAACAAGCCACCTACTCATGTTGAGGTTGTGATCCCTAGTTCTAGCCCTCCAGACAACATCCTCCAGGCATTGACACTGTCAAGTCCCTTAAAAATTCTCTATGTTACAATGAAAACACCTCTTAGTCTTTTAAATTCTACTAAATGTAAGTCTATTTTCCCCAAACTCCCTTCATGGGGCAATTCCTTCATCTTACGAATTGCACTAGAGAACTTTTATTCCACTGTCTTCAGGGCAAGTATGTCTTTTGTCATAGGTACGGAAAGTCAAAACTGTACTTCAGATGTAGCGTCACCAAAGCACTATCTAATCCAATGATTCCTCCATATTCTGAAGGCCACGACCTCATTTGCTTTCCTAATTTCTTGCTGTGTTGCATGTAAACTTTATGTGGCACAGAGAATGTCAGACAATCTCAGCAGGTCTGGCTTCATCTGTGGAGAGAGAAACGGCTAACATTTTGAGTTTGATGTGACTTCTTCAGAACTGAAAAAAGGCTGGTAAAATGTTGTTAATATTGTTAACAGAAGCAGAGGGGGTGCTGAAGGGAACAGATGGTGTAGAAGCCCAATACAAAAGACAAAGGGATTGTTAATGATAGTGAAAGAGAAAAAGAGATGTGAGAGATGTGTAAATTAAAGTTTCTGTGATTCGTACAAAGCTTCACAGATCCTTTTCAATATAAACACTCCTGATTCTTTCGCTATTCATACCCTGCATTCTCATTCAGCTTACATTTAACAATGCTGATTTACATTGTACCAGATGAATTGCCAGAAAAGGTCTCCCAGTTGGTCTCAGCTCTTCAAGGTAACTAAATTGCCTAGGATCAGCTCTTAGTAATTATTAAGAGTAGGGACATTCTTTCTCAAACATTGTGCTGTTTCTTGTTGTTTAATATGAATGTTCTCATTTTATTATCTTGCAGACTGAACTGTTAAAAATCATGTTGAATAAAGACTCAACCAAAAGGGCTGATGCCCTTGAAGTTGAGATCTCCATTGGGAATCTCTCACCCGCAGTGTGTCTCACAGGAAATGGAGTTACTTCTTTTTAAAGGCGAAATTCCTTCTACAGTTTAGCTTCAAACTGTAAAACACTGTGTATTTGTGCAAGAAACTATTTAAAATCTTAAGAGCATCCAGTACTTCTATATTCACAGCCAAAGTTAATGTGCTTTCTTCTAGCCTATCCATGCTTCTCAAATGTTATAGGACGGTATGATTTCTGAAAGGGATTTTCTTCCTTCAGATCAATTCCCAATGCTCTTCTGACAGCACTTTTCAAACTCATGACCTCTGTCATCTGTTGTGGTACAACATTGAGAGGTGTGGTTATGTTTCTAATGAGAAGTACACAAGGTGTCATTTTTAAGGGCAGACAAATTCCCGATCTCTGCACCACTACAAACTGATAAACTCCAACGATCACATATGGGTATTAACCACACTTAATGATTGACCAGGAATTTTGTCAGGCATATCTGCTTACCAGCCAAGTGAACATCAGGAACTTCTCATTCCCATAAGATTCCTGCCCTCTCATAGGTGAAGATTGGTTCTGATCCATTCCAAATTCTTGAAAAGGATGTAGCTTGTTCTAACTGATTACTTTTTAAAAACATCTAATGGTTACTTGCCACATCGGGTTCTATGATAGCAAATATTTCCAGTGGGATCTTCAGTTTATTCAGCACACCATGATAACTGGATTCCAGCCACCTGGCCAAGTATAAAATAGATGCAATTCCTTTTCTTGACAATAAATTGTTTACATAACATGTATGTTTCTAGATCGGAAAGTTTGATTTAGTCACTTTATATTATCATGACTGAGGAGTCTATCTGTTACTGTCACTATTTTGTATCATATATCCATCTATCCCTTGTTACTATTATTATATGATTAACTTTTATCTTTTTAAGTCTCTCACATTTTATCTCACATAAAGTTGGGATCATCCCAAAGCTCAGCTGCTGATGACTTAGCTCACATGATGTTCATCTGTCACCGTGTGCTTGCTGACCCTCATTGGGACCCTTTCTATTCTGGGGTCTCTTTCATTCTCACAAGACTTTGAGATATTTGTGCTCATTTAATTCTGGATCCTGGAGCTCCTTGATATTTGCGCTCCACTGTTGATAGTCACACTTTAGGTTGCCTAGGTCCTGAGCTCAGGAATTCTGTCCCCATATCTCTGAACCTCTTGATCTGACTTTCCTCCTTTAAAACCACTTTTAAAATCTCTTTGCTCATCTGACATTGTCTCTTTGTGTCTCCTTATGTGACTTGGTGCCATATTTTGTTTTATAATGCTCCTGTAAAGGGGACCTTTCATGATGTTAAAGGTGCAACTATTTGTTGCTATTTCCAATACTATCCCTGTAATATACAATTATTCACAAATTAGTAAAGTTGCCTCAATTGCAAAAAGATGGTCTGAAAATGTAACAATAACGATCATAATGCAAAAAATAGGATGCCCAGCCTTCCTAGCCTTAAGTTTCCAGGATTTTATTGTATTCACTCATGGGAATGGGAGCTTGAAACCAAAGAGTAGGAGTACAAAAATGGCATGAGAAAAACCAGACTTTCAGTCTGAAGAGGAGTTGTCATTAAACGTACTGGCCACTGCTAGCAACACCAACTGTTACTGGGTCATTCCCTTAATGGGAAACTAATGCGAATAGAGATAAACACCTCAGAAGTGGTTTCATTGATACCCGAAAGTATGTATCAGAAGCAGCCGAGTCACATTGCTACACAGGTGAAGTGATGCCTTGGAAAAATATAGAAACATAGAACTGTACAGCACAGGTACAAGTGCATCAATGTGAATGTTCAGTTTTACAATCAGTCAAAAATGTGTTGTCCTTACACATTGTCAAAGGAAACCTTCCAGCTTTATTGGGAAGAACATGGTTGGATAAAATCATACTTGACTGTAGTAAGTCGCTTGTCAGATTTTGAGACTGATCTATCACAAATTCTAAAGAAACATGCCATCATTTTTAATGGGATCTGGGAAGCATAGAAAAGATCTCTGTCAAGTTGAAAATCAAGGATGAGAATAAAGCCAAATGTTGAAAGGCTGGGTAAGTGCCTTGTGTAATCGTACAAAGCTCAAGCCAGAGTCAGAGAGACTGGTCATGGTGGGAGTCCTTGAATCTGTAAATGTGAGTGATTGGGCTGTGTCTATTGTACCAGTGAGGAAAGGTAACCCGGTACACACCTACAATGATTTTAAGATCACTATTAATCTGGTACTGTGTGCTGAGCGGTATAATTGGCCTTTAGTTAATAGCCTATTTGTTGAACTAACTGCAGCTCAGCTTTTCAGTAAAATTAACCTTAGTGAAGCCTATCTCTAGTTGAATATAGACGATTGTAACACATAAAATGTTCAAATACAATATTTAATACAATTCAATACAATTTGGGATTCCATTTGAAATCACATTTGCACCTGTATTATTCCAATATGCCATGGATCAAATTTTAAGTGAGTTGGAAGGATTCCCATGTTACCTAGATGATATTTTAATCATTTAGTTCTTTTTGATGATGTAGTATGGAGAACACCTTTTGGCAGATCAACTTTTGGCAAGCAGAACAAATGAGCCAGAGCCAACATTAGTTGGAGATGCACAACTGTGCCAATTAGAGTCCTGGATATACCTGAGAACAGAACAGTAACTGGAACATCTAAGGGAGACAGTACCTCAGGATACCTCAACACATTGTGTGAACCTCTGAACATTCATTGGGAGGTGATGGTCTATTAGTATTATAGAACATTACAGTGCAGTACAGGCCCTTCGGCCCTCGATGTTGCGCCGACCTGTGAAACCAATCTGAAGCCCATCTAACCTACACTATTCCATTATCATCCATATGTTTATCCAATGACCACTTAAATGCCCTTAAAGTTGGCGAGTCTACTACTGTTGCAGGCAGGGCATTCCACGCCTTTACCATTCTCTGAGTAAAGAACCTACCTCTGACATCTGTCCTATATCTATCACCCCTCAATTTAAAGCTATGTCCCCTCATGTTAGCCATCACCATCCGAGGAAAAAGGCTCTCACTGTCCACCCTATCTAATCCTCTGACCATCTTGTATGTCTCTATTAAGTCACCTCTTAACCTTCTTCTCTCTAACGAAAACAGTCTCAAAATCGTTAGACTATTAATCCCAAAACTCAGCTAACGTTCTGGTGACCTGGGTTAGAATCCCACCATGGCAGACGATGCAATTTGAATTTAATGATAAAAGAAATCTGGAATAATTGATGACAGTGAAAACTTTGCTGATTGTCAGGAAAACCCATCTGGTTCACTAATGTCTTCCAGGGAAGGAAATCAGCCATACTCATCTGGTCTGGTTTACATGTGACTCTAGACCCACTGCAATGTGGTTGATTCTCAACTGCCCTCTGAAATGGCCTAGCAAGCCATTCAGTTCAAGGGCAGCTGGTGATGGGTAATAAATGCTGGCCAGCCAGCAACACCCACGTCCCATGAGTGAATTTTTAAAAACTCAGTCATTTCAGGACCAAACAATGACAGTTAATGTTCCTAGTACTACTAAAACACCAGATGTTAAAAGCAGTAAGGAAAATAAGCAAATGCCTGACGTGTGCTTCAAGTCACACTGGAATCATCATCCCCTGGAATGTCTTATGTACATATATGTTATATATGTGATTGTAGATATTATGAATTTTTTTTTGCAGGATCCTTTGATAAAAAGGAGGAGGGATATTGTAAGAGTATGTTGGACTGTCACTTAAAGAGTCTGATCACATGATATCATGATGACATCATTTTGGAGGGAAACAACTCAGTCTAACTTGCTGCCTTGAAGTGTGAACATCTCCACTGTAAAGCTCTCGATGTCACACGGCAGCTTCTTACTCCTTGAATGTAAAAGGGGCAAGCCCAATAAAGAGACATGTAAGGATAGAATTAACTACTATTGGAAAAGGAAGTGTATTGTTTACAGGGAGACAATGGCAGTCATATCTTGGAAGATAACATTAAAACAATGTCTACTATACAAAAGAAACTGAACCAAACAATTTATTCTGATATATATAAATGGCTACATGAGGGTGCTATTCACTCTTTCATTCTTAGTGACTATGTTTCATAATGTTTAAAATCGATACACCTGATGAAAGGTCTAGGTCTGAAACGTTGACTCTTCTGCTCCTCTAATGCTGCTTGATCTGCTGTGTTCCACCAGCTCCACAACATACTGATTTTGCCTTTGCCATTCAATTGAATTTTGCCTTTCTTCATTGAAGCAGGATGATATGGTGAAACTGTATGGTGCTTAACCCATTCATTTTTATGAAACTTGAAAACTCTTCTGAACAAAATTGAGATCCATTGTCAGTCATAGTTTCTTCTTGGAATGCATAAACAGCAATCAAATCCTGCAGAATTTTGAGACAATTAATGTTTGACTGTCTTCATCTTAACTCCATGGTTTTCTAAACGTTGGAGCACCTTTTGAGCCTGTCAACATGGGTCTGCCTAATTGGAAATGAAATAAGTATGTTGTTCACATAACACACTACTCCTTGAATTACTTGCAAAGTTTGGTTTATCACCCTTTCAAAAAATCTGGGGGCTGAAGAAACACTGAGTGGCAACCTATGTAACTGAAATTGACCTATGTGGGTTTAATAGCCAAATATGACTTTGAATTAAGAGATAACAAGCATGGGGCTGGATGAACACAGCTGGTCAAGCAGCATCATAGGAGCAGGAAGTTTAGGCCCGAAACGTCAAGTTTTCCTGCTCCTATGATGCTGCTTGACCTGCTGTGTTCATCCAGCCCCATGCTTGTTATCTCGGATTCTCCAGCATCTGCAGTACCCTTTATCTCATGACTTTGAATTAACATCTGAATCAAACTGCGTAAGGGCATTTGTCAGATTTAATTTTGAAAAACTCTGACCTCCTGATAACACAATGAATAGATCCTGATTTTCTGACTTCATAAATCCCACATAATCTTACATTACTATTTGCCTTTTGTACTATGATTATGGGAGTAATCCAATTACTCTTTTCAATCTTTGTAATAACACCTTCTGCCTCATCTTTTCAGGTCTTATTCTATTCTTTTACCCTTAGAGCATAGGACACTGGGAAAGAGCTGCAACAAACAGGTGTGTCATTCCTCTGAACCCAGATGTTAGCTTTATATCCTTGAATCGGATGGCCAGTTCCACTAACACATAAGAATACATGCTAATACATTGTCTTATGTTGTGAATTTCATTTTCATACAAAAAATCTCATCCCAATTTAGACTTTAGTGTTTTTAACCAGTTTCTACTGAACTAGGCTGGTTACTGACTTGTCACCCTTGAGTTACTCAACCCATTAATTCTTGTAAGAGACTGGAACAATCACCTTTCCCATTATGGGCAATTTCTGACCTCCATAACTTCTTGATTCTATGCATGACTTCTCTGACTGATGGTGGATCAATTTTTGACAGTATACTAATTTAAGAATCACGTCCACTGATTCTACTGTGTCAACCTCCATGTCCATTGGAGTTCCATCCAATGTTTCTTGGATGACCTGTGAATTTTCATTGAATATCCTTGTGCTTCTTTTTGTATAGATTTCAGTTGATCCCTTATTGACCTGCAGCTGTTCAACAATCATTTTAAATGACTGCTATTTCCTTCTACTAGTGTTTTCTCCTTCTTCTGACATGCCGTGGCGAGATGACCCTTCTCTTTGTAATTATAGAACTGTGCAGTCACAGAGACAATTCTGTTCCCAATTTTGGCCTAAGTATCAGTAATAGGACTTTGTGACAGCCTTCACTTGGGCCTCTGACCTATTCAGATGGAAATTATTTGCTTCAGCAGACTTCTGCCTTCTCGCCTGTCTATTGCAAGCTTTGTTGAATGTTAACTTTGATTATTTCAGTAACTTAAAACAAATCATAGAAGAATCCCTACATTGTTGAAGCAGACTATTCAGCCCATCAAGTCCACAACAACCTGCTGAACAGTATTCCACCCAGACCCACCCCATCCCTGTAACCATGCATTTCCCATGGTTAATGCATCTAGCCTACACGTCCCTGGACAATTTGGCATGCCCAATCCACTTAACCTACATATCTTTGAACTGTAGGAGGAAGCTGGAGCACACAGAGGAAACCCAGGCAGACACAAGGAGAATGTGCAAACTCCACACAGACAGTTGCTTGAGAGTGGAATTGAACCCAGGTCTTTGGCACTGTGTGGCAGCAGTGCAAACCACAGAGTCACCCTGCCACCCAAACATTCTTACTTTTTAAGCCACACACAAATCTATCTTGTACTGCTGTATCTTGAAATTGTCCACAATTACAATAGATGAGCAGCTTTTTCAAAGCTTTCCCCAACAGCCTTATTAACAGACAGGTTATCAGGACTACATAAGCTATTACTAGCAGTAAAAGGCTTCACATACACACTGAAGGACTCTTGATCATAATTGCATTCCCTCAGTCTGCTAATAATATGTTGATGGAGCCCTCTGTGAAGTTCAGTCCATCCATGTGTACAAATCAGACAGTGTCTGGGTTGCAAAGGGGTTATATTCTTGAGTACGTTCACAAGTCAATTTGAACGCAAGTCAGAACACAATGCAGGACAACATAAAATTGCCATTTGTAAGCATGAGGAAATGTTCACATGTTGGATCTTTAAAATTAATGTTGGTCTGTGCTTGGTGACACCAATACATGCATGTTATGTGCCACTTTGAATCACGTGTGCAGATTTCAGGAGTACATAGCCAGATTTGGGAAAGAGATCAGGACTGGGATTGGTGAAGAGATCAGGAAAACTCGTGAAGGGGTGGAAGTGAGAAATCAGGATCTGGGAGAGCACAGAAGTGGTGGGGACGGATGACAAGAGTACCCGGCCCAGTACCTGGGGGGGGGGGGTACATGGAGACAGAGAGGAAGAGGACCTCCTGTGCTCTCCTTCTCTTCCCTTCTCACTTTGGGGCTTCCCCATCATTCTGGACCCATATCTGACATCCCTCTACCCACCACCCTTGCCTCTTCTCCCCACTACCACATCCCATGTCCTGCATCCCTCCTCCCACTACTGAAACACTCTTGTCTGCTTACGTGCAATACTGTATGTGCCCATGTCATCACATGTAAAGTCTACACGATGATGTCAGCACTTGGAACCGAGTTCCCAATGACCATGCTCACAGCTGTCAGTGTTACAAAACACTGTCTTAATATTAATACATCCCTGTATGGGATGTCATTCATAATCACAAACATTTATAGGTCGGAAGTTCATAAATTGAGAACTGCCTGTAGTTCAGTGCCTGTGACATAGCAATAGCATGCAGGTTTGTAATTTTAATTTAGAGCCCAGAAGCCTGAGAGGGGACCTGATTGAGGGCATGAACAGGTGGCTAGGAAGCAACTTAACCTCTTAGTTGAAGAGTCAATAATAAGAGGGCATCATATTAAACTGAAAAGCAGGAAGCTCAGAGGGGATTTGAGGAATTTTTTTTAATCACATGGTGTAAACAGTGATGGGCCGAAGAGCCTCTTCTGAGCATTATGATTATATGAAAGTGATGTTTTCCCTATTAGTTGACGGTTCCAGGGATGAGGAGTTGTACAGATAGACTGGAAAAGCCACATTGTTTTCTTTGGAGAAGCTGGAAAGGAGATTTGATTCAGGTGTTCAAAATCTTCAAGGGTCTGGAGTGGAGAGCAACAAACGATTCCCATTCGTGGAAGGAGGATAAGCCTGTGGAAAGTGCTGCCACCATTCAGTGGAGTCTATAGGTCTGCAGCCCCTCATCCTCCCGCCCACAGCCATCAATTTCGGACCGGCATCTCTTTCAGTGGGAGCCTCGACACCCAGCGGCCACGCTCCGCCGTGACGTCAACACGCACCAGCCCCTGCAGGACGTCACGCGGGACGGCCGTTGGATGGAGTCACGTGGGGCGCCCATCAGCCGGGAGGATGTTTCCGGAGCTGAACGACATTCTCCATACAACGCCGGAAACTTGCGAGCAGGTAAAGCGCTCCTTGCTGCAACAGGTATTCTGGTGGTGCATGCGGTGGGCCGTCTCTGGGAGGGGAAAGCCTGCTCGGCTTTGGGGCTCCGCCGGGAGTAGGAGAGGGAAAAGAGTTTGCTGTGGGGTTCTGCTTGGGAGAGGGGAGGGGTCTTGCTGTGCAAGTGTGGGCAGGAAAGGGACTTCATTTGGGGCTCTGCTGGGGATTGCAGAAGGCAGCCATTCAGCCCATCATGATTGCACCATCTCTATTATCTAGTGGTAATCTACTGCCTTTCCCCTCCATATTCCTGCACACTGTCACTATCCAAATAACTAAACAATGTCAAATAAAACCTGAAAGAACTGCGAATTATGTAAACCAGAACCAAAGACAAAGTTGCTGGAAAAGCTCAGGAGGTCGGGCAGCATCTGTGGAGGAGAAAACAGAGTTAATGTTTTGGGTCCAGTGACCCTTTCTCAGAACTCAGATGCTGCCTGACCTGCTGAACTAAGTGTCATCTTGACTGCTTCAATTGAACCTGCCCTCACCACATTTCCAGATGGTACGTTCCATATCCTAACCAGTCATTGTATGGAAAGTTTATTTTTCCACATGTCAGTCTTGCTTTGTTTGCATGTCGCTTTGAAGAGACAGGGTGACTTGCTGTGAGGCTCTTCTGGGAATTGGAAAAGGGAAGGGGATACGCAGTGGATCATGGAAGGGAGTAGAGGGCTTCCTGTGGTGCTCCAATTCATTGATCTATTGTCATGTGCACCAAAGTACTGATGGGACAAGTTTTCTATGGGATTCTGCTGGGTTTGGTTGGTAGGGCTTCGTGTGGGTTTATGATGGAATCGGTGCGAGAGCAACATAAAGCAGAGTGCAATTAGGCTATTTAGCCCCTCAAGCCCTCTCAACCATTCCAGATCATAGCTGATCATCTACCATAAAATGTAGGAGTAGACGCAGACCATTGGCCCATCAAATCTCCTCCACTATTCAATGAGATCATGGCTAATCTGATAATCAACTCCAATTTCCTGCCTTTTCCTCTGAACCATCGATTTCCTTACTGATTTTAATAACTGTCTATCTCAACCTTGAATACGTTTCGCAACTCAGCCTTGACAGCTCAGTGTAGTAAAGAAATCCAGATTCATTGCTCTCTAAAGAAATTGCTCCTTGTCTCCATCTGGAGTGGACATTCTTATACTCTGAGACTATGCTGTCTGACCCTAGACTGTATCATTCTTGCAGCTAAATTGTATGTTTGTATTGTACTATAACTAGCAAGCACCAACTCTTCCAGAATGGCAGTGACTAATGAAGACAACCATAGACTTCTTCTCAAGCATAAAACACTTCTTTCAACCTTTCGACTCTGCTATCTGTCCTCTTCTCTGCTGTGGTTGGAAGTAACTTTGACAGATTTACTATCCCTAAAACAGCTGAACTTCCCTAGTGTCCTGGTTTGCTCCTGCTTCAATTTCAAAGTGCTTCACTGCTTCTCTTCCATACCTCTGTTCAAATAGTTAGGCATATTGAAAGTTGAACACAGCTGTTTTAAAATGTAATAAAAGCAAAAAGGTGCTGGCAGTGCCAGGAGTTTTTGTTTCGATTCATTCATAGGATTTGAATGTTACGGGATTGGCCAATATTTATTACTCATCTCCACCTGCTGGTGAGCTACCTCCTCAAACCACCAGTCCCTTTTGTAAAGAATGTTCATGTTATTTGTCTGTATTTTTGATTGTAGACTGAAATGAAAAAAGACTTTTTAAAAACCAAGGATTGTAGAAAGGATTACTGTTTTATAAAAGCAAGTTATCTGATGCTCATTCTAAGTGCTGTTCACACTGCCGTTTGTTTAAACAATGAGGGAGGCCACCATAGAGGAGCTAAAACAGGATGTGCACAAAGAACATTCAGCTGGCAACAAGTAGCTGATTAGTCTGTGGAATGGTGACCCCTTATCAATGACAAGGGGCTTCTGCATATCAACAGCTATGTGAGTTACTCCCATGGACCTGAACAGCTTGTGGATCTGCATGCTTGGTCAGGAGCCATTGGAATTCTTGGAAAGGAAGCAGCTATCTTTTCTCCGAAATAAAAATACTTCAAGCCTGAACAAAGCCAGTTTACCTCCACTCATTGGTCATTGCAAGTTGCGGCTTTTAACTAAGAAGTCAGATGTTATAAATGTGAACCAGTTGCCCTGTGTCTCCTGTGCAAGTGAATGTACCTGGAGAAGGAAGGAGCAGCAGATCCTGACAATCCAAAAGAGTCGTCTCAATGACCCCTGCAGATACTCCACTGCCTTCTCAATCTTTTTCTCTGTCAATAATACACATGTTCTTTTCTGTTGTCAATGCGTGTGTATAGTGGGAATTTTCTATGGATGTTCATTTTAACTCCTAGAACTAGATGACTAGATGATCATAAGATGTAACAGCCAAAGTAGAATGTTCAGCCATCAAGAGATAACACGGTGTAGAGCTGGATGAACACAGCAGGCCAGGCAGCATCAGAGGAGCAAGAAAGCTGACGTTTTGGGTCTGGACCCTGAAGAAGGTCCATTATCACTGTGCCACAGGAGGCATCTGTCTGTGCTAGTATGCTATCTCCAATGCCATGGGCTCTTAACTTAAATTGCTGAATGTGTGGTACCTTATCAAACATCATCTGAAAATCCAAGTATGACAACCACTGCTTCCCTTGTTATTCCCTTTAGTGATTATTATTATTTATTTCCTCTCCTCCTTTTGCTTTTTGATTATTTAGTACTGATGGTTCATAACTGTTTATCCGTAGCTAGAGTCTGTTAGTTGTAATAAATAATAATTCTAGTTAAGTACAGAAACTTGGTCCTGCTTTTTGTCAACTTGGGTCTGAAAGTCAGATAAATTGGGGAATCTTGCATACTCTTAAAGTCTTCAATTTCTGTGACAAGTCCAGGAATAATGGTTTCCAACACTGTACCCTAGAGAGGCATAATGCTGGTGTGTTGGGGACACACACAATACCATTTAGAAGAGAGGGGCAGGATTTAGCGAAGGAGCAGTGATACAGTTCCAGGTTAGAATGCTATGCGACTTGTAAAGGAGCTTACTTGTGATGGTATTCCCATGGGTATGCCGTCCCTGTCCTTGTAGATGATAGAGATCATGGTTTGGAAGGTTCTGTCTGAGGAATTTTGAGTAGTTGCCTGCATTTCATAGATGATGCACATTGCTTCCACCATGTCAGGGATAGTTGGAGTGAATATTGAAGGTGTTGGATGGAATTCCATTCAAGCTGATGGTGTTAAGCTTCTTGAGTTTTGTTGGAGGTGTATTCTTCCAATCAAGTGGCAGTTTTCTATGACTTATGCTTTGTCAGTAGTGGGCAAGCATTGAGGTACTCACTGCAGAATTGACTTGTTGTGGGCACTTTATTGTATTGTATTGGAATGAAGTTTGTCAGATTTCTCTTTACAGTTACTTATGGGTATTGGTCTATTTATTTTGATTTTGTAAACTGATTTCATAATTGGCCAGGGCAGTCTTTTCAAAACTATGATTTAAACCAGTATGTATTATAGAGTAGATGACTGATGTACTTCTGGAGGGTTAATGGAAGTTTGTTTAAATTTTGGGGGTTAAGAGAAGGAGAAAGAAACATGAAGCTGTACTTGTAGCAGAAGCTCGGAAAAATAAGTTTTACTTTAGTTGATATGTTCTGAATTCAGTTTAAAAGGGACCTGAATGAAATTAGATTTAAAGATGGAGGGAAAGGTAACGTTCAGAGCACTTGAAGGTACCGGGAAGCAAAATTTCTCTACATTTTTAGTAACTATAAGGTGATAAGGTTGGGGAATAGATGAGATTTTGTTTTGCCATGTTTTGAAATCTTTTCCCCTTTCTTTAGATTCTTGGTTTGTTACATTGCATGAAAGAAATAAAAAAAAATCAACTTATGTCATATTGTTAAAACAAAATTTGCAGATTCCTGTGTTTGTTTCGGTGAAAGAATGCCACGTTAAATTTACAAACATGATCTATCGAGCCAAATGTCACTTTGGAATGTATCTTGTCCAGTTGGGACTAAGACATGAGGAGATTCTTGGGACATTGGTTCATTAAATATAATGGGGTCCTGAGTGACTGTTTTCATGAAAACTGGGTATGTGGAGGCACTGGATGGTTGTGATGTGAAATTTATTGTAGATTTTGAAAATGGCTTTGAACATTGCAAAGTGTTTTGTGGGAATAGAAGACACAAGTGGATTAGATAAAAATTTTTGGCTAAGCCTAAACCGAGATTTAGCAGATAAATTGAAGATAGAAAAAGCATTATTGCGAATGGAGAAGATGCTTCAGATGATTTAGACATTTAGAAGTAGAAGAAGGAAAACCTGAAATTGTGGAGCCACAGCTACAATTAGTTGGATTAGAACAAAAAGAGAGGAAAATGAAAGGGTTGAGTAATAAGATGATGTGAAGAGCTATGAGAAGGGACAAAGAGTTAAGAAAATTGCAATTGAATTGGAAAGAGGATAAAATAAACCCCAGAGGAAAATAGAAAGTGAGGAGAAAGAGAATTAGAGGCTAACAGAAGAGGAGGTGGAATTAAAAGAAGCTTGATCACCCGAGAGAGTACATTTGGCACCATGATTTGGACAAAGAAAAGTTTAGAATAAAGAAGGAATGACACTTGGAGGATGATTTCAATTCCAGTGGGGGATTTGATTTAGCTAAGGACCTGTGCTGGTGCCTAAATATACTGAGGGTAGAGTGGGAAGATATGTCACATCATTTTAAAAGCTATATGGACTGACAAAGTGATCAAAAGATGTTTGGACCTCCTAATATTAATGTTTTGACAAGTAAAGTTTTGACTGCATATGCAAACTTGTCAGAATAATCTGCAGTTTATGAAAAATATTATAAAGACAATATTCAGTGTTATGAGCTTGTGCCTGAAACATGTCTATTAAAATTTAGTACTATGAGAAAGGAACTTATACAAACATTGTAAAGTTTTCAAGGGAAAATGAAATGATGAGGTTAGTGGTTTTGATCACTAAAACTAGAGAAAAGTTGAGAATGTAAAGGAAATAATGTCAGGAAGAATTTAGAAGTAGCATTCCTGTAAACCTGAAAAGAATTAATCACCGCTTGGAGAGACAAGATTTGATGAGGGGTAGTCAGCATGGCTTCATTAGAGGGAGGTCATGCATAACAAATTTGAATTTTTTGAGGTGGTGAGCAGTTGTGTAGTTGAGGATAGTGCGGTTGTTTGTAGTTTATATGGATTTCAGCAAAGCCAATGACAAAGTTCTGCATAGCAGACCTGATAAAATCACATGGGATCCAGGGTAACTTAGCAAGTTGGATCCAAAATTGGCTTAGTGGTAGGAGGCACGGTAGTGGTAGAAGTCACTTTGTGTGATTGGAGGTTGGTGTCCAGTGGCATACTACAGGGATTAATGCTGAGCCCCTTTACAAATAATATGTAGGAAAATGGGAGAGTGGGGGGAAGTGAAAAGTTTGAGAATGATGTAAAGAAAGCTAGTGGTTGACAGTAAGAAGGTCTTGGGTTACACGATGGATTGGTCAGATGGACAGATCAGTGGCAGATAGAATTTAACCTGAAAAGTGAAAGATGTTCCACTTTGGAAGAAGTAACAAGACAAAGAAGCACTCGAGAAATTACAGGGCACTTGGAAATCCAGAGGATCCGAGGGACCTTGGGTGCTTGTCCTTAGATCCCCGGGTGTGGCCTGTCAAATTAATAGAAAAATTAAGGCATACAGGATATATGTGGCATAGATTATAAGAGCTGCAAGGTCATGTCGGAGCTGTACAGGACTTTGGTTAGGCCATAACTAAAGTACTGTCTGCAGTTCTTGTCACTACACTATGGAAGGATGTGATTGCACTGGACGGGGTGGAGAGGAGATTCACCAGGGTGTTGCCTAGGGTGGAGTAGTCTAGCTGTGAAGGTCAGCTGTATAAGCTCTGGTTGTTTTCTTTACAGCAGAGAAGACTGAGAGGGGACAGGAAAAATTGCAGTCATTGGAGGCAGGCAGAGAGGGTTCACTAGTATTATGAGAGACCACTGAACCAAATCCGACTTTCCAACTCCTGTATTTGCAGCACAGTAACATTAAGACATTCAGAAAATTGACCCCAAAGATTACTAATGAGACTTTTTGAATAACTGTTCCCAGATTCTTTGGACAATCAATACTAGACAATGGTTTGTATCTTAAAAAATGTTTATTAACTAAACAACAAACTAGTTTAGTTACTGACTGTGTTTTGAGTGCGAAAGCCCTTTGTTTTCAGCCCTGTGCGCTCAAAATACAGACAAACAAATATGTTAAAGGATAAATAAATTAAAATAGCAAAACTGACCTGATTATTTAAGTGGTTTTAATGATGTGTTGTTCCACAGGTCCAGGTGATGGTTTCTTTGTTGATTTTCTGAAGAGGTTGATCATGGTCACCTTTTCTGTTCACTCGGAGAAATACTTAGCTCTTGGAAATTCAGAGAATAGAAAACTAATATTAGAGGTTCGGCAGGAAGCTTTCAAATCATTGTGCTGTAGTATCAACAGCCAGTCCAAAATTCAGTTCAAACTCTGACCACTCCCTGGATGGACTAACCATCTCCTCCACGAGGTCCCAGTTACCATCTGTTTGAGCAAAAGGTTTTCCCAGATTGGTTGTACTTTTCCAGGTTTAAAAATAATGCTCTTCCCCAGTGACTAAGCATCTGCAGAACCAAAGTTAGCAACTGGCCTGCAATTAACTTTCAAAACTGGCCTCACGAATGAACAAAAGCTTGTTTGGTCTGTTTTCCTTTTAGCACAAGTTGTTACACTCAAGTTCCAGCTCCAAGCAAAATTGAATTTTAAAAAAATGAAAAAAAATCATCAAGGGCTCTAATACTACGTTAATCCCAGGTAAGGAGAGATTTTAATGTGAGGTGAGGTTGAGTAGGTTGGGTTTACAGTCATCGGAGCTTACAAGAATGCAGGATACCTTATTCAAACATAAGATTCTTCAAGGGCTTGACAGGTTAAACATGAAGAGATTGTTCCCCTTGTCAGAGAGTCTAGGATCAGAGGGCATAATTTGAAGAAGGTTTTGCCCATTTAATTCCGAAATAAGGAGGAATTTCTTCTGAGGGCAGTCAATTTATGGATTTCTTTAGCCTGTGGAGGCAGATTCATTCGTAATGTTCAAGACTGAAATAGATTTTAATCAGTAAGGGTTATGGAGAAAAGGCAGAAAAATGGAGTTGACAATTATCAGATCAGCTATGATCTCATTGAAAGGGAGAACAGACTCAATGGACCAAATGGCGCATTTCTACTCCTGCAGTCTCCTTCCTTTGTGCTAGATAGGACTTGAGCCTGTGAGAGATTTCCCTCTGATTCCCATCAGTCCAAGGCCTCCTTGATTCCATACTTCGTCAAATGCTGACTTGATGTCAAGGGCAGTTACTCTCACTCTCACAGTTGAGCTCTTTTGTCCATCTTTGAAATTATGATGTTATGATGTTATGAGGTTAGGGGAAGAGTTTGCTCAACAGAGCACAAACTGAGCTCTGGTTATTATTGAAATTCTTCCAGTCATCGCATTCTCAATGGCATCATCTTTCACTTTGTTGATGATCGAGATTAGATTAGGTGCGAACTGGCTGGATTGGATCTGTTCTTTATTTTTTGTTCGGCTGCATGTACCTGGGCAATTTTCCACGTTGTTGGATAGTTGCCAGTATTTTAACTACTGGAACAGCTTAGCTCAGGGGTGTGGTGGCCACTTGAGCCCACGACCTCAGTGCTATTGCTGGAATGTCGTCATGACCAAAACTTTTGTGGTGCTCAGTCCATCAGCTGTTTCCTGATGCCATGTGGGATTGGCTGAAGACTAGCATCTGTAATGCTTGAGTCATCAGGAGGAGGCCAAGATGGATCAGCTCAACACTTCTGGCGGCAGATGGATGCAACGATTCAATCTTGTCTTCTGCAGTGATGTGCTGGGCAGTCCATTGTTGGCTACCTTTCAGGACTGTAGAGGTTAGATCTGATTTGCATCACATGGCCTTGTCTGAATTATACTGCTTGTGGCTGTTTGGCATGTCAGTCACCCTGTATTGTAGCTTAACCGGGTTGACATCTCATTTTAGTTTGGGATTTATGGAGAGAAGCTGAATTAAGCTTACGGGTATGTTGGCACTTCTTCATCTGCACAGGAAAAGTTTACAGTTGAGAGGCAAGGAGTAAAAAATGACATAAAGGATGTGCTGCAATGCATTTGACATGAACAAAAGGATGTATGACTGGTCCACTTGTGGGGAGGAAAAAAAACAAAAAGTGGATTTCAATTTACTCTTTCACCCTGTATTAGTTATTCTAAGTTCTTTCATAATATCTTCCTTTTTAGTGTTTTTGTCTATAGATCCTTGTGTGCTTCTAAATTTTATAACTGATTGCGTTGTAATACTTGATTGTGGCTACAAAGTGGTGCTGTGAATTGCTGCAGTAACTCTGTTTCATGGGTAGATATGGGCACCCAAATCTGTTGGTAATGAACCTATGGTCTTACCTGTCCTGAAATCCAAGATGTTAAACATTCCTTTGGCATTTCCTGCAACTATATTATTTGATGGTCTATTCTGTATATCAGTCATGTTAGTCTAAAAGAACCTTCTGTGTCAGTCTTAAATTTGTTTTGTTCTGATTTGAACCTGCGTCCCCAGCATGGAGAAGTATTTCAGATTAACTCTCTGGCTAGTATGTTATCTTTTGTTACTCCCTTACTGTACCCATCCAAGTTTGGAAAGTGCATCACATGTACTCGTGTGTAAATGTCAATTTTCAAAGACTAAGTTTTTAATCAAAAAGTACAAGGCCAACTTTGGCACGTACAACATTTGAAGTTGAAATCCACCCTCCACATTGCCACACTATCACAATATTGAAAAATTGGACACTGTTCCCAAAAACCCCATCCATAATAGGAGCACAAAAGGGGGCAAAACGTATTTTTGTTATTGTATTTACAGTTAGAATTGTAAAATGTTGATCTTCTATCATAGTACAGTATTGTTTTTCTTCATAAACCTGGTACACCTTCGAGGGCTGGCTTTGAAATCTGCAATGCTTAATTTTTCTTTTGTTGTTTCTTTCAGTCCGAATTGGACGGATCCACAAAATCTAAGTCTGTTCTGATAATTTTCATTAATGTATTTCACAACTTAATTTCTAATTGCAGCCACATGGTAGACATTTCTGTTTGCACATTTATTCTTAGGCATTGACTAGACTTGCATAAAGTGCTTCCTCTAACCTTTTTCCAATATCTTGAATTCTCTAACTTCTACAGAATTATTTGTCTTGCTCTGCAATCTCAACATCTTGAGGTATGAACTAGAACCTATCATCGCATTTTGTTGCCTTATTAAATAGTGGCATTGGCAGGAACATTGCACTCATTAGCAAGATAGTACCATGTGTTGATGTGTGCAGGCAGGAGCTGAACAGCCACTATTGATGGTGTACTGTTGTATTCTATGATGCAATAAATTTGCACCGGGCTTAGTTAGACATCCGCAGAAGCGAGCACTAAAAGTGAGTTTATATATTTTGAATTAAAAATCGATATTAAAAAACTGTTAAACAAGATCAGCTCTTTCTTGCGTTTATGGTAAATTTATTATAAATTTCTACTGACTTCCTTGAAACCGCTGATGCCAACAGATCGTGGCTGTTTAGATTTTCTTTTCCACCATCTCCAGGACTTCACCACTTCTCCTTTATCTTTATCTCTTGAACATGTCCTTCTAGGTGAGGTTTAATTGGAACACTTTGGCATGGCATCCTTGGACTTTGATTTTGAGATTTCTCTTTCATCACTGCCTTTGTGGATGACATTGTAATCTGCAGGAAATGCTATTCATCCCATTCTATTGCGAAAGACAGGATGTTTGAAAGAAAAGCTGGTTCAGTTAGATAGTCACATGTTGCAGAACAGGTTTTAACCATTCAATTTTTTTATTACTTGCTAAAATGCAACTCTCCTCACTTTTCAAACAATGTTTAATGTTCCTTTTATCCTAAAGAAAGTCACCTTTTTAAACAAAGAACTCTGCTTCAACAACAGTTTTACACAGAAGGTCAAGCAGCATCATAGGAGCAGGAAAACTTGACGTTTCGGGCCTAAACCCTTCATCAGAAATGGGGGAGGGGAAGAGGGTTCTGAAATAAATAGGGAGAGAGGGGGAGGCGGATAGAGGATGGATAGAGGAGAGGATAGGTGGAGAGGAGGCAGACAAGTCGAAGAGGCGGGGATGGAGCCAGTAAAGGTGAGTGTAGGTAGGGGGGTAGGGAGGAGATAGGTCAGTCCAGGGAGGACGGACAGGTCAGGGGGGCGGGATGATGTTAGTAGA
>JAHRHZ010000054.1:3575083-3593421 GCA_024137785.1 Ginglymostoma cirratum
TCATGATCCAGGGGGTGGTAGGAGGAGGTGTCAGAGAGTTGGCGCCTCACATCAATTGTTCAGTTTCACAGTTACAACAAATGATAGCAGAGCATAACTAACTGTCTTCAGGCTACAGTTATTTTGCTATGGGGAAAGAGAGAGACAGATGTTGTTTCTTCCAGTCTGGATAACCTTCAGCCATTGTATCATTCAAACACACAAGTTGTTCTGCTGCCTAGGAACCAATCAGAGTTATCATCAGGCTGATGACCTTTGACTTTCCCAACTAATCACAATTGCACAAACCAATCAGCTCCCTGTTGCCAGCCAAATATCTCTGCACATGCACAGTGGTGCCATGGTATCTTACCTCGCCTTCACAAAGCAGCATTGTAAATTCAACTCAGAATGAGTTCCAGTAACTTGTTTTTGAAAGTGCATCAGTTCCTTCCCCAGTCTTTAGTTTTAAAAAGAGCCATTTTTCCATTTTAGTCCACAAGCAAAATAAAAGCTGCTATCTTTACAATATATAGTGAGGGTGAAAAAGAATGTATGTTTATTATAGAACCTTTCACTACCTGAGAAATCCAAGCACTTTATGGCCATTGACTTACATTAGAAGAGTCGTTGCTGTTGAAATGTAGGTAAATACAGGAACCATGACAGGCTTTCTGATGAAGGAAGATATCACAAACAACAATGTGACAATAATGATCAAGTAATAATGACCTCAAACTCTGGTTGATTATTGGCCAGGATACCTGGGAGAACTCCTCTGCCCTTCTTTGAACAACTGTTTGGGATTGATTACGCTACCCGAGTGTTATGAAGTGTCACCGTAAATTTTATTCCTCAGTCTTTGGATTAGAATTCAAACCCACTATATTAAGTGATATTGCCAGCCCCAGCTGTTGTGATTTTCATTTAATACTGTCCCTTACCCAGAAGTGTGCTCTGCTGCCTTGAATACAATTATAGTTCAGTGTGAGTCCTGACCCACAACAATGTGATTGACTCTTAACTACCCTGTAAGATGGCCTAGCAAGCCACTCAGTAGTGTCAAAACTGTTACAAAGTCTAAAGCAAGGAATGAAACTGGATGGACCACTCAGCTTCGACCCAGACGCTGGAAACAACAACACACATAGCATTGTTGACCTTGCACTGTTGTCCTGAAGTAAGATTTGAGGACTTGTGCCAAAATTGGGGAGCTATCCCACAAACTCATCAAACAACATCCTGACATTATCCGCAAGTCATACATCCACAAGTATGACTCTTTCAGATATCACCATCACTATATAGCATGTCCTACCAGCAGAATATATCCAGCAGAGATGAGGCACAGTGGTTTACTGTTGAGCGAGTTGCCCCAGGAGGCCTCAACATTGACTCCAGACTCCTGGTTTAAAGAATAAGCACTCTTCTATGATGAGCGTTACATGGAGGAAAAGCTGAAGGAGTCAAGATCACAGAATGTACCCTGGGGACTTCAATGTCCATGACTAGAAAGCACCACTACTGACTGAGCTGGCCATGTTTTTGAGGATGTGGCAGATGATGAGGGAACCAAGATCCACATGGACTCTACCTCACCATCTACCTGATATATCTATCCATGGAAGCATTGATAAGACTGATCATCATGATCATTTTGAAGGTCAGGTACTTCACTTCAAGGATACCCTCCATCATTATTGGGTCATGGTGCTGAATTGGGAAGACATAGATCAGATGTAGCAACTCAACTGAGAATCCATGAGGCAAAGCAGCAGAATTGTATTTAACCACAAACTGTAATGTCATAGCTTAGCACATCCCCCATGCTACAGTGACCCATCAAGCCGAAAATCAGCATTGGTTTAACCTAGAGTGCAAGAGGGCATATCTAATATGTGGTGCCTGTTAGTCTACTTTCGATCATCAATAAAGTGATAGAATGGGGCATTGACAAATACATTCGAATAACACTTGTTCAACAATAACGTTTTCACTGATGCTAAGTTCTAAGGGCTGCTCAATGGCTGGCCTTGTTAGAATCTTGGTTCAAGAATGGGCAAAAATGTTGAGTTGCCAGTGACTGCCTTTTACATCAAGGCAGCCTTATTTGGGCTAATAAGTTGCTCCTCAACTCACTGATCTTTCAAAAATTTGTCTCCCTCCTTTAAATTCTTTCATGATCTACTTTTCATAATTCTGAGGTAGAGAGATCCTCATTCACTACCCTGTTCCATTTAAATAATAGTCTGCCTTTGATTCTTCTCATCAAAGTGCATGACCTCGTAGTTAACTGCATTAAATGCCATCTACCAAGTTTACATCCACAGACTGAACCTACCTACATCGCCTTGCAGATTCCTTATGTTCTTATCATAAGACATCCTTCCACCTATTTTTGTATAATCAGCAAATTTTAGATGTAGTACACTCTGCTGTCTCCTTCAATTATTTATCATCTATATAAACGACTTGAGGTACCAGGACTGAACCTTGTGGCACACAGTAGTTATGTCTTTCCAACCTGAAAAATCTGTATTATTCTGGTGTTGCTAATATAGTGTCACTAATATTGTGAGCTCCTATCATATGCCCTTTTTTATGTAGCATTTTCCCAATGACCGTTATTAGGCTAACTGGCCTAAAGGTTGCTGTTTCCATTCCTTCTTGAATAGGGGTGTCACATAGTGGTTTTTCAATTGCTGGAAGCCTCTAGGAATCCAGTATATAGTGGAATATTTTGAACAATTCCTTCACTTTTTCTACAGCCATTTCTTTTAAAACTCTTGGATGCAAACTGTCAGGTCTGGGTAACTTATCTGCCTTTGGTGACATTAGTTTGTCAAACACTGTCACTTGTAATCAAGAATGTTACAAGATTTTTCCACCCATTAGTACCTTGTTTATCTGCTACCTTTGGTATATTTGTAGGACCATCTGTCATGACGAGTGATGCAAAATGTGTTTAAATTTTACGCCATTTCCCTGTTTTCTCCTTTATTAGTTCCCTAATTGTAAATAGCTGGGTCCAAGCACCAAACTCCGTAGCACCCCACTAGTTACTACTTGCCATCCAGGGTAAAAAACCCATTTATCCTGACGCTCTGGCTTCTGTCCATCAGCCAGTCACCTATCCAAGCTAATAAATTACCTGTAATTCCATATGATCCAACCTTACAATTAACCTTTTGTTTGGCACCTTATCAAACACTTCAGAAGTACAGCTGTATTCTATCTACAAGATCTCCATTATCCACTTTGCTTGTTACATCTTCGAAGAACTCTAGCAAATTAGTCAAACATGATTTGCCCTTCATATAACCATGCTGACTTTGGATAGCGTTTTGACTTTCCAAATGTCCTGATATTGCTTCCTTGATAATTGATTCCAACAGATGTTTAAACTAACTGGTCTGTAATTTCCCACGTATCGCCTCCCTCCCTTTTTGAATAAGGGCATTAAATTAGCATTTTTCCAATCCACTGGAACTTTTCTGGTGTCCAGGGAATTGCGGAATATTGTAACCTGTGGATCCACTATCCTTGCCGCCACTTCAGTACCCTAGGATGTAGGCCATCAGGGCCGGGGACTTGTCTGCCCTCAATCATAATAGTTTGCTGAGTACCTTTTCCCTATCAATGTTGATTGTTCTAAGTTCTACCCTTTCTATTGCTTCTGACTTGCCCGTCCTACTAGGAATGGTCACCTATACCACCTTTGTTCATCCTCCTGGAAGTGTGTGTGTGTGTCTGTGTGTTTGTCTGCTGGGGATATTTGGAAAGAGAAGCATTTATACTTCTATATTCATGATTGTATGCTAACCAACAATTGACTCCTTTTAAATAGGCTTTGTTTTGGTACACTGCTAATTGTGTTTCTTAAGAAATCTGGTTGACAAATCTTTCCATTTAAACTGATATAAATACCATACTTACTTTCAGTTTCTAAGATGATAAATTATTTTTATTTCATGTTGTTACCAATGGAGTAGTGGGACTGAAGTGGTGATGCAGTCTTCCAAACTCAGCTGTGACAAAATATTTTGGCTTTGAGGTGAGCAGAGCACTGATTAATCAGAATAATACCAGCGTTTTAACGATTAAATTATGAAGACAGGTTGGGAGGACGACATGTCCATCCTGGGCCTCCTGCAATGCCACAATGATGCCACCCGAAGGCTGCAGGAACAGCAAATCATATTCAGCCTGGGAACCCTGCAGCCCAATGGTATCAATGTGGATTTCACAAGCTTCAAAATCTCCCCTCCCCCAACCGCATCCCAAAACCAGCCCAGCTCGTCCCCGCCTCCCTAACCTGTTTTTCCTCTCACCTATGCCCTCCTCCCACCTCAAGCCCCACCCCCATCTCCTATCTACTAACCTCATCCCGCCCCCTTGACCTGTCTGTCCTCCCTGGACTGACCTATCTCTTCCCTACCCCCCCACCTACACTCACCTTTACTGGCTCCATCCCCACCTCTTCGACTTGTCTGCCTCCTCTCCACCTATCCTCTCCTCTATCTATCTTCTATCCGCCTCCCCTTCTCTCCCTATTTATTTCAGAACCCTCTTCCCCTCCCCCATTTCTGATGAAGTTTCTAGGCCCGAAACGTTAATCTTTCCTGCTCCTATGATGCTGTTTGGCCTGCTGTGTTCATCCAGGTCCACACCTTGTTATTTCAAAATTAGCTTGATTCCAGGAAATTTAGGTAATCAGATTGAGATGTTTAAAATGTTAAAGGATCCGGTTAGGTTAAGTATAGTCAAACAATTTCTCCACGTAAGTAATCAAGGACGAAGGGTCATGATCTTAAACTTTAAGATATTGAGGAATGAATCAAGAGGTACTTGTTAATGTAGTGGATAATAACATGAAATAGTTGATGTGGAAGGTTGTGGATGTGACAACAATTGCAGCTTTCAAAGCTGAAATTCATTGTTAGGTTATCAAAGGATATAGCGCGTAGTTGGATAAATGCATTTTCAGGTTTGGAGCTGTCTCAATCTCATTGAATGGTGGAATGTGAGAGATTGATCTACCCCTGTCTCTTGTGTTTGCTCTGTGGAAAAGTTTTGCACGTGAAAACAACTTTTTCTGTGCTTCTGTTCAAAACAGGGAAAAGCTGTGCTCCTTTGTGACAAGCAGACGGATGGAAGTTTCCTTGTACATCACTTCCTTTCTTTTTATCTTAAGGGTAAGTGGCATCGCATTTTTAGGGAGCTAGTGTTGAGTTGGTGTGTATTGTAGTGCTGCACCTTAACCTGCAGTCATGAGTGCATTGCACTACTTGTTTTCAGGTCATGCTGTTGTCTTCAACAAAGATTCAACTTTCACAGTGTTTGGCATTAATGTCCTACACATGTGAGATTAGATATTTGACAAACTGGGCTGTAAAAGTGTATCCGATTTGGTGGTCCATAAACATTGTGTGTATGAGATACTTACAAGAGTATTCTCTGGTCATTTAAATTCTTCTTTAACCCTTCACTTCAGTTCCTTATAAAAGAACCATTTGGAGTTCATGCACTTTATGCCCAGGAATATTATGTATAAATTTGGCTTGTTGAATGATATTGGCAAATGTAATTTGGTTTTTGCATTGCCAGCCTTCGGAGAAGATGCTTGCAAATTGTTAAATAAGTTAAACCTTTATTTAACCTTTGATTGAAAACCGTTATTAGAGTGAGAGAGTTGTACGTCATGGAAAGAAGCCCATCGTGTTCATACCGATCATCAATCACCAGTCTACCCTAGTCCACGTTCCAGCATTTAGCCTGTAGCCATGTATGCTATGGCACTTCAAGTGATGATCAAATTCTTCCTAAACGTGATGGTTCATTCCTTTGCCACCCTTACAGGCAGAGAGTTCCAGATACCCACCACTCTCTCGGTGATAAAAAATACTTCCTTAAATCTCTGTAAATCTCCTGGTTATTGACTCCTCATCATTTTGTAGACTTCAATTGGAATCCCCCTCAGCTTTCTATGGTCTAAGTAAAACAATCCCAGCCCATCTCCTCTCTCTTCATAGCTAAAACACACCAGCCCAGACAGCAAAAGTAGAAATTGCTGGAAAAACTCAGCATCTGTGGCGAGAAAGCAGAGTTAACATTTCGGGTCCAGTAACCCTTCAGAACTGAATCTGAAACATTAATTCTGCTTTCTGTCCACAGATGCTGTCAGACCTGCTGAGTTTTTCCAGCAATTTCTGTTTGTATTTCTGATTTCCAGCATTTGCAATTTTATTTTTTGATTAGTATTTAGCCCAGGCAACTGTCTGGTCAATCTCCTCTGCACCCTTTCTAGAGCAATCACACTTTTTTCTTACAGTGTGGTGCTCAGAACTGCACATATTATTCCAGCTATCGCCTACCTAATTTCTTCAGCAGCTCTATCATAGCCGTTTTGCTCTTGAATTCAGTGCCTCAACTAAGAAAGGCAGGTAACCCAAATGTCATCTTATCCACTTGTCCTGTTACTTTCAAGGATCTGTAGACATAGACACCAAAGTGTCTCTGATCCTCTGTAGTCCCTAGGTTCTACCATTTATGGTGTAACCTTTACCTTATTTCTTCTCCTAAAATATATCATCTTATGTTTTTTCCAGACTAAATTCTACTCTATCTCTTAAACCAAGCAGCATACGTTTTCCTCAAGCATACTGAAGTCCAATTTTTAACATTCCTCGCAACAAATTCTGTTTAGGGTTAAATTGGATTTATTGCTTGTTCATGTTGGGCGATGACTGCTGCAACACCCAGACACAAGCGTACAAGGAAGAAAAAAGGAAAAGATAACAAAAGCCAAAAATATGAATATTAGTTTGTGAATGTCATAGTTCAGAAAGCTGGTGTTTTGTGATGCTTCACTTTTGTTGGAACTCCAATTCAGTTATGTTAGCCAAGGCAGGAGTTCCAGAATTTCTTCTAAAGTTGAAAATGCAGCAGTATAACGTAGATGTATTGAGGCTTAGTCCACTTTTTCAATCAAAACAAGGCTTCTTTTAGAGATAACACCGTGTGGAGCTGGAGGAGCACAGCAGGCCAGGCAGCATCAGAGGAGCAGGAAAGTTGTCATTTCTGGTTGGTAACTTTCTTCAGAGTTTCCTGCTCTTCTGACGCTGCTTGGCCTGCTGTGCTCCTCCAGCTCCACACTGTGTTATCTCTGACTCCAGCATCTCTGACTGTGGCAGTTCTTACTATCTCTAAGGTTTCTTTTAGAACTAGGTTTTAAGAAGCCTTACTTGGACTTGAATAAAAGTGACATCGTGCAGATGCTTTAAAACTCAAACAGAATAACAACTCAGAATATCTGCATTCCTGAAGAAGAGTCCTTCCAGGCTATAAACCTTAACTCTGTTTCTCGCTTTTTCTCCACAGATGCTGACAGACCTTCTGAGTTTCTCCAGCATTGTGTTTGTTACTTGGGCCTGAGGTTGGCTTAGTGCCTGGAGTCTGGCAGTTTTGTTATGTTCTTATGGATTTAACTCATTTCGATGGTAAAAAGCAGACTGAGGCAAAGGCAGTTCAGAATTTACAACTAAACCTTGAGACCAGAGGAATATTGGTCGTGTGGCATGATTCTGAGATGAATTGACTTCATTTTGTTTCTATCCCTGTGGTAGAGAATCCATTGTCCACTTTAGGATATGGATGAGGCTATCTCTGCATGTATGTTGAGATTTGATGATTCTCCATTCATTATCAGTTCATTCTTGGAGATGGCATATCTGTTGTCTTGCAATTTCTATGCATTTACTAGATGAGAAATTATACTGGGGATGATCTATTTATCTTTGTTCCTGTAATTACTGTTAGATGTTTTTCTATAGCTGTTGGCAACTTGCAAATCAGGTCACCTGTAGCAGCCATTTGAATCAAGTAAAATTCATTTCAAAATTAAATAAGTATAGATTTTAAAACAGTTTGATCTCTTGCGTGTCTTTGTGACATGATACCCCCTTTAAATTTCCGAGTATCTCAAGTAAAAAATAACCATCAATGTGAGTTAGTATTTCAACATAAGTAAATTGTTAGTTTATTACACAAATAACTTTCAGCAATAGTTAAATTAAAAAGTGAAGAAGTTATTTTCTAAAATACAAGAACAAAGATTTATAGTAAGGAAGAATAAAAATTCTGTATGAAAATGTGATTAGTTTATGCTATCATTGAAGACCAGTCTTGCTTGAGGTTTCCCTTTCTGAAGTGAGGGAGTTGAAAATTTTGAATCAGATTTAGCAGCTATGACGACTTCTGAGCCCTAGTTGTTGGAGGTTGTTTTGAGAGATGGAGTAAGCAGAACTCCTAGGAATGAGTGACAACGTCTCCTTTTGTCCCTTTCTTTCAGCACTCTGCAGGTTTTGGCTCTTGGTGATCTTGTTCAGTTTAGCAGTCCTGGATTCCTCCCTATTTCATCCTGTTAGTGCTCTACTCACCCTCCTGAAATGTCTGCACACAATCATAGATCACAGCCAGACTACTATATACTTCAAAGCCCACTAATGGCAGCTGTCATAAATTGTTGCATCGTGCTTCCAAAGTAGGTGTTGGGTTAACTCAATCTGAAATACAGTTCTATCCTTTTTTTATAGTTAATGCAGTTAACTTTTTAACTGTACCAGCCATTAGCTTAGGCTGTTTAACTGTCGAACTGTTTACTGAATTTCAAAAGATCTTTTGTGATTTTGTCTTGATGGAGCCCACTATACGTTTGTGGCAGCTATATTCTTCCAGCTCCACCCATCAGTTCACTGTGCTTTAACAGGAGTATGCAGGTATTTTGTGTAACTTTTATATCTAAAGTATGACCAATTGGAATTCTGGCTGGTACAGTGTAATTTTATTCAGGCTATGTCTTTCAGTCGAATTATTGGAATCCAGTCAAAAACTGAGGATGATATGTACCGTGAACAGTTCCTGAGAGAGCACTTTTGAAATTACGAAATAAAAACCAGTTTGAGTTATGTATGTAGCTTGTTCGGAAGTATCTAGTCTAATATTTATTTTTTTCCACAGGAGGTTGTAAGGTGTGCTTTCTTGGCCTGGTCCAGTCTTTTAATCATTACAGTCTTGTTGCCCAAAAGCTAGTAAGTATGGAAATAGCTGGGCTTGCTGTACGAGGGTAGTGTATTTTTTTAAAAATTGTGACTGAGTCATTTCTGGTTCTGTAAACTTCCAACATTATACATTGGTGTTCTATGTTTCCTCCTATCAATTTAGCAATACCTTGTGGTTAAAAAGATTCACTTCATTGATTCTGAACTATGGTTGCTTCGGTCATCTGTAACCCTTCCATGATGCGTCACTATTGACGTTATTGTAGCCCCAGCTGTTTTGTTTTTGTTTTGTTTTGTTTTTATTTGTTTTTACTTAATGAAGTGCTGTTTCATTGAAACACTAGCGTACTGTGCTGAAGATTTGAGTTTAACAATCAAATAAAAATTTAGTTTGCAAAACTAATTAAAATAAAATAAATCAAGGTGTTTACTCATAACACAATTTGGAATACAATAAAAATACAGTTCCATTTATTCCAACATAATCACTTTACAGTACCCAAATACTCGGGGTAAATTAATTCCCTTCTCTATCACACCTATGGGTTTGACTTAACTGCTCCTTTCAATTCCTGCCCTCAAGTTTGATAGCATCTTCTGAAGTATGCTCTCACAACTGTGTGCTAAGATTTTCTCAGCTTTGAATAGCCCCTTCAAGGTTTGAACTAAACAATCTGGTCTGGAACTTGCAAACTAAAATACTTAGTCTGTGGTATACCATTCCCTGAAATAGCTTTCTTATACATCTAACTTCAGTCAAGTTGTCAATGAGTTGAATGCAAAACCTTTCCAAACTGTGTTTTTCCCTAAGCAAACAGAAAGCTCCCAAATCCTTCTAAACTAAAAACAAGCCAATGCTCCTCAATGTTTACTTTGTCTGCTTGTAAAACTCTCCTCGGGTAAATATTTTCCCATGATCATTCTAGGACTCCCTCTTTCATACTGGTTTACACAAAACGATCGCAGAAATACTGTCAAATTAATCATTAACTACCCTCATACTCATCATAACAGACATGCCACTGTTTCAAAATCCAAACTCTAAACTCTGAAATAAATTATATTAAAAGTAGATATAAACCACAACAGTGACTATCAACACTTGTTTGGAATTCTTTGACCTCACATTTCAATAACGTGCAAGAAGCTTATGGAATTTTGTCGCTAAGGTCAGCTGATCAAATTCCTCTGATAGCCTAAACCTTCCAAGATATTGGTGCTTCTGAAATTCTGGCCTTTTGAGCACTAATCACTTCACTGGTAGTTGATGCATCTTCTGATTCTAAGCTGTGGAATTTCCTCTCTAATCCACTCCACCTCTTCGCCCTTGAGACACTGTGTAAAGCCTACCTTGGACCAAGCTTTTGGTCATCTGACCTAACAATTGTTTATACAACTTGGTGTCACATTATGTTTTTCCATGTAAAGTATCAAGTTTCTGTAAAATAGCTTGGGATATTTCATTCTAAGTGTCCATGATATTTTGTTGCGGGAGTGTGGACTCGGGCACTGAAGATACTCTGGTTGAACTGTGCCCAAAGTTGTCTTTTTCGAATTTTCCATAATTAATTGTATCTCGTGTTACAGGGTGTTCACCTACCTGCAGCCAGACAAAAAGGGCAACTGGTGTTTCTGGAAGGGCTCCGGTCTTCCCTTGATGCCATACTTGCTGATGAACAGAACAGTAGGCCACCAACACTATCCCCTTTCCAGTTTCTAAGGTAGATACCTTCAGGTGCCTGTAAGGGACCTGAGTAATGTTCTAAATGAGGCAACCTATGTTCTGTTTCAGGGTGCTATCAAAACTGGATTGCTACTCCATTTCTTCTAGCTTCCATTTCTAACAAATTGGAAATGCATTGCAGGGGGTATTTTTTTTTTTGATTTCTAGCAAACCTTCAATGAATCAGTGAGTAATTATCTTCGTGAAGGGGAACTACTTCTCCTTTATCCAATTTCATCTAAACTAACTGAAATCATTTACCAACTTTGTTGACTTTAAATACCCTCTCAATTACACCTTACACAACAATTGCAGCAAAGCCATTTCATCTCCTGGAAAACAACAAAAGAGAAACAGAAAATCACAGAATCCCTACAATGTGGAACCAGGCCATTTGGCCCATCAAGTCCACACCAACCCTATGAAGAGTGTCCCACCCAGAACCATCCTATTCTTGTAACCCTGCATTTCCCATGGCCAATCCACCTACCCTGAACATCCCAGTACTTTATGGGTAATTTAGCTTGGCCAGTCCACCTAACCCCCACATCTTTGGACTGTGGGAGGAAACCGGAGCAACCAGAGGAAACCCACACAAACACAGGGAGAACGAGCAAACTTCACACTGTCACCCACGGGTGGAATCTAACCTGGGTCCCTGGCACTATGAGGCAGCAATGCTTGCCATTGTGCCACCTGAAGTGTCAGCCTTGAAAGCAGTGTTCTCACTTGAACAGTGAATTTAAAAAAATGCTCATGCTCAAAGTATATACAGACTTGAATGGCTGGCTGACAGTCAATCAGGTCTCTTGGTGAGATCGTAAGATATGGGAGCACAATTAGGCCATTCGATAATGGCTGATATGTTTCTCAACCCATTCTGCTGCCTTCATCCTGTAACTCTTGATCCCCTTATAAAGGGGTCATTTCCTTTAAATAAATGCTAATAATTCTTATGACCTGACAACTGTTGAAGTTAAATAGAAATCTATTTTATTCATTTACATGATATGGGAGTGTATAACAGGGGGAGGCGATGGCCTTGTGGTATTATTGCTGGACTGTTAACCCAGTAAATGATCTGGGGAGATGATTCAAATCCCGCTACAGCAGGATTCAATTTTTAAAAAAAGATGGAATTAAGAGTCTAGTGACGACCATGAATCCATTGTTGATTGTCAGAAAAACCCATCTGGTTCACTGATGTCCTTTAGAGAAGCTAACTGCCTTCCCTACTTGGTTTGGCCTATGTGTGACTCCAGATCCACAGAAATATGGTTTACTCTTAACTATCTTCTGGCCAATTAGAGATGGGCAATAAATACTGCCTAGCCAGCGATGCTCTCCTGTGAATGAATAAAAGGTGAGCACTTATTGCACTTTGGAAGCCTTGAACCAGTGCAGTCTGTGGAATTTCTATCCAGTGCTCTGTGTTAGAACATTGTGGAGAAGGAAAGATAGCAAGTCAGATTCCTAACTTTGGGCAATAAATTGGCTTCAAGGGTTGGGTCAGTCATGATGTGGTATGAAGCGGGGTTGGGCATCTGTCATGCTGAATGAGGCACCGTCCTCTAGGGGGTGGCTACTCCAGGCATGCCTCGGCCAAAGCCTAGTAGTTGACTGAGAGCTGTTGTGCACCACTATTGAATTGAAACATGTCGTGAACGCCCTAAGTGGGCGTTGACATGTGATTTTTGTTCAGTGTCCTGTTTTAGCAGTTTTAATTGCCTACAGGTATGAAATGAGGTTACCATGAAGGTGCTGCCTTTGTAACCCCACCCTCACCTGAGGCGTGCTGGCCTTTATGTTAAACTCATCACCAGCCGACCATCTCTGAGAGAGCAGCCATAGGTCGTCTGGCACTGTGGTGACTTTACCTTTTCTAGATATCAGCTCTTTGTACTTTATTTTGTCACTGAATTTAAATATTCATGCTGGTATGATGGGATTTAAACTCTCTGTATCCCTGAATTAGACATTCCAGCCTCTGCATCACTACGTCAGTGACAATGTAATGGTGTTATTGTACCCAGAGAATAGCTATATTAATGATTCGTAAATTTAAAATATATATTTAGATGGGAGGAGTTTCTTCATTGAGCAATGGAGGCAGAATATTCAGACTGCAGCTAGATACTGTTGTACGGGATGAGGATAGTTAGTGTTTACAACACTGCACATGTCTGTTGATAGATAATTGAAAGAAGCTGTCTGGTCATTGACTTCAGTTTCTAGCATTGGAATTGTAATTCAGAGATGCATTAATTTGTTTATTCTGGTGAATGGAAATCCAATGTTTTGACTGCTCTAAGTCTAACAGTGTTGTGTTGATTTGCTGGGCAGCTACCTTTTGTGATTCCCACTGAAACCTATAGGTAATGGTATCTAATCATTTGGTGTAAATGTATTGGCTTTGTCCCAACAGCGATTGCTTGATAAATAGCTGAATTGGCAAGAGAGGGTGATGCTACTTGAATAAATCAAAAGCGAAGTTCAGTCGAAAGTTTGTGGTTCTGTTTCAGAATTATGGAAGGTCAAAGTCATAGCTCAGAAGGGGCCCTTTAGCCCGTTGAGTCTATGCCAACCCATGTACAATAATCCCACTTTCCAGCACTTGGCCCATCGACTTGAATGTTATTACAATTCACATGTTCGTCCATGTACTTCTTAAAAGTTGAGGTTTCCCTCCATCCTCTGTGTCTGGTAATGGCAGGTTCCTGGTTTTAAAATTAATATTCGGTGTCATTCATCTTTCCAGTAACTGATAGCTATGACACGCTGTTTTCTGAAGCTGCATAAGGCCCAGAAGCAAACTCTAAGGCAAACTCAAAAAACATTCCATATGGAGTAAAACCTAATTTTGAGATCTCCTAGAGATAAAAGGTACTGCAGATGCTGGAGAATCCGAGATAACAAGGTGTGGGGCTGGATGAACACAGCAGGCCAAGCAGCATCATAGGAGCAGGAAAGCTTGACGTTTTGGGCCTAGACCCTTCATCAGAAATGATGAAGCTTGGCCTGCTGTGTTCATCCAGCCCCACACCTTGTTATTTGAGATCTCCTATGTTTGTCATGGATCAAACTCGAGTTTACATCGAGGCAAGATCTGGTAACTCAGTTTCATGACACAGTTTTGCTGTCCAACTTGAAGAATTTCCTGTTAGGTGCACACCTCTTTGGGAAAGTGCAAGTTGGGAGATAAAGAAAACAACATTCTTTCCAGTAATAAGAAGCACCATTTAGCAGCGATTAATGTGAAATGCAAGATGTCAGTGCACTGATGCCAAGGAAACACTGCTCCATATGGTCAAAGAACTACAGTCTTGCACTAAATTGAAGCCATGTGACCCCAACCAATCTAACCTATCCTTTCCCCATTCAGTTGATAGTAATAGCCTATTTTTATTTGAAAGAAATTTCACCTTTGCAAAGGATGAGAAGGACCTCACCTACTTGTATATGTACCTCCAGCACAACAACATTGTAAAATAAAAAGATAATATATTGCAAACTTTTGGACAGCCTTAAGAAAACCTAGCATGTGACAGTTTAGGCTGTCTTGAAATACTTCTGATTACCATAAATAAATATAATAGATATTGAAATATCCTTTTAAAGTCATCTCCAAACTTTCAGCTGAAACACTTAAACAAGCCTGTACAGTGCTGAAGAGAGAAAAGAAAAATCTTATCCACTGAATCTTAGCTGAATTTTCTGACATTGCAGGATGATTCACAGGTTAAGATGTTCATCACAGGGTGTGGGGTGAAAATGCATCATTACTGATCTGTGGACCAATCCATGTAGCCTCTAAAATTAAAACTCTACGATGACAAGGAATGATGAGATTGAGTTGTGCTGTGGAAACACTTCTCAAAGTTAATGTAAGCATTGGCTAGTTTAGTTAGTGAGTTCCCCAATGATATCTACTAATTGTGCACTTTTACCTCGAGATAAGGGATAAGTTAGAATTCACATCTTTCCCTTTTCCACTCTACTTTTTCCTTGCCTCATTCATGTTCACAGCTCCATGATAGATAAACTTGCAACTGAATGCTTGTCTCTTTATCTGTGACAGCATAATTGGCCTTGATTTAGCAGCTGTGTGAAAACTTATTTTTTTTTGACCGCTGCTGTCCACAGCAATGTTTCAATGTTCAAGTCTGTGCCACAGCCTTGCTCTACTGACTACGTAGTCAGTGCCCTTGAAAGCATGAGGCTTATAGACATGAGTGAGAGACTGACATAATAGTTAAAATGTATCTACTGTGGCACAATAGTATGAAGAATACTTACAAGGCAGTAGAAATACATTTGTTTTTTATAATCTGTTTTGCTACTTCATAAAATAAAAAAAGTTGCATTTATGGTCAACTCTTTTGTAATTTCAGGACATTTCACAACATTTTACAGCCAGTTATGTATTTTTGAAGTATGATCACTGTTCGTTGGTTGGAAATGAGGGTAAATGTGAATTTGTCCTCTTGGGAGAATTGAGAAACAGACTATTTAAACTGTGGTACAGGGGGATCTGGGTCTAATGGTAAATGATTCAAACAAGTTAGATACAAAAGTACAACTAGGGTGGGAGAGTAAAAACTAGGAACCATAATTTTAAGGTGAGAGGAGAAGGATTTAAAAGGGACCGAGGGGCAACTTTTTCAGAGTGTGGTTTGTATTTGGAATGAACTACTTAAGGAAGTGGTCCATAAAGATACAGTTAGAACATTTAAAAGACATGGATGGGTAAGGTCTAGGGTGATATGGGCCAAATGCAGTCAAGTTGGATTAGTTTAGTTTAGGAAATTTGTTTGGTATGAGCGAGTTGGACTGCATTTATATAGCGAGTCTAGTCGGTTTCTGGTTGTTGTTAATCCCAGGGATGTTCTTACTGGTGGATTCAGTGATAGTAATATCATTGAATGTCAAGTGGGGGTGCCTAGATTATCTTTTATTGGGAGTGATATTACTTGGCATTTGTTTGGCACAAATGTTACCTGCCACTTTTCAGCCCAAACCTGGACATTGACCAGGTCTCACTGTATTTGGATATGGACTGCTTCAGTATCCGAGGAGTTGTGAATGGTACTGAACATAGTGCAGTCATCAGCGAACATCCCTACTTCTGCAGCGATGTCCTGGAGTTGGGATGACTGATCTCAAATAACCACAACCATTTTTCTGTTTGCCAGATATGACTCCAACTAACAAGAGCGTATTTCATCCTGATTCACATTGATTTCAGTTTTGTCAGGGCTCCTTGATGTCACACTTGGTCAAATGTGGCCTTCATGTAAAGGGCAGTCACTGTTGCTTCATCTCTGGAATTCAGCCCATTTTTTCCATATTGGAACTAAGGCTGTAATGAGGTCAGGGCTGACTGGCCCTTGCGAACGCAAACTGGGCAAAATTGAGTAGATTATTGCTGAGCAGGTGCTGCTTGACACCTTTTGTTATTTTCCTGATGATTGAGAGTAGACTGATGCTTACTGATGGCTGCAGTGATTTGCTGGGCTAGATTTGTCCTGCTTTTTCTGTACAGGACATATTTAACCAATTTCTCACATTGTCGGGAGGTTAGTGTTGTAGCTGTACTGGAAGAGCTTGGCTATGAGTGTAGCAAATTCTGGAGCACAAGTCTTCAGTGCTATTGCTGGAATATTGTCAAGGCCTATAACCTTGGTAGTATCTATTGCCTTCAGCTCTTTCTTAATATCTTGGTGGAGTGAAGTGAATTGGCTGAAGACTGGCATATGTGGTGCTGGGGACTACTGGAGGAGATAGAGATGGATCATCCACTCAGCACATCTCCCTGAAGGTTTTTGTGAATGCTTCAGCTTTATCTTTTGCTAGACTTTTCCATTGTTAAAGATAGGGATATTTGTGGATTCCCTCCATTGAGTTGTTTGGTTGTCCACCATCATTCAGAACTGGACGTGGCAGGTTGCAGAGCTCAGATCTGATCTGTTGGTTGTTGGACACTTAGCTCTACCTGTTATCCTATTTGGCACATAAGTAGTTTGCTTCTTTTGGTATTTTCATAAGATTGACACATTATTTTTGTAAATACCTGATGCTGCTCCTAGCATGTCCTCCTGCAGTCTTCATTAATTTGCAGTTGATCTCCAGGCTTGATGGTAATAGCAGAGTGGTGGATATGCCAGCCGTGCAAATTGTGCTAGAGTACAGCTCTGCTGCTGTTGATGGTTCACAGTGCCTCATGGATGAACAGTCTTGTTGCTAGATCTGTTAAAAGTCTGTTCAATATAACATGGTGATAATACCTTACATTGTATTGTGTGGCACGGTCAATGTGAAGATGGGCCTTTGTCTCCGCAAAGGTTGTGCAATGTTTGCTCTCACTGATTCTGTCACGGACGTGTATCTGCGGCAGGCAGATTCTTGAAGATAATGTCAAATATATATTTCCCTCTTGTTGGTTCCCTCACCACACGCCATTTATGCAGTCTAGCAGCTACGTCCTTTAGGACTCAACAGCTTAATCAGTAGTGCTGCTGTCAAGCCAGTCTTGGTGGAAAATGAAATCTCCCACCCACAGTACATTATGCACCTTGCTGCTTCCTTCCCACTGTTCAACATGGCACAGAGCTATCAGCCAAGTGAGGACAGTATGCAGTAATCAGCAAGAAGTTTCCATGCCCATGTCTGACCTGATGCCGTGAGCCTTCATGGTGTCCTGATTCAATGCTGAGGACTCTCAGGGCAACTCCCTATTGACTGTATACCACCGTTCTGCCATGTATGTTGGACCTGTCCGGCCAGTGGGACAGGACATACCCAAAGATGCTGATGGTGTCTGGGACATTGTAAGATGTGTTTCTGAGTATGGCTGTACTTGACTAGTTTGAAAGTTCAATTTTGATACTAGCCCTCAGAGGTTAGTGTGCAGGACTTTGCAGGATTGACAGGCGATCTTATTTTGCTGTTGTTGATTTCAATGGCAGGCAGTTTATCTGGTTCCATTTGTCTTTTGAAACTTGTTACAACTAAGTACCTTGCTGTGCCTCACCATATTTCTGTGGATCTGGAATCACTTAAAGGCCAGACCAGGTAACGATGGCAGATTTCCTTCCCTAAGGGACATTAGTGAACCAGATTGGGTTTCTTGACAATTGATAATGGTTTACTCATCATCATAAGACTCTTAATTCCAGGTATTTATTGAATTCAAATTCTAGGATTTGAACCTGGGTCCCCAGAGTATTATCTAAGTTGCCGAATTAATGGTCTAGTGAGAATACCACTAGGCCATTGCCTCTGTAATGCTGTTGCCAGATACGTTATTTCTCATGAGATAACAAGCATGGGGCTGGATGAACACAGCAGGTCAAGCAGCATCATAGGAGCAGGAAAACTTGACGTTTCGGGCCTAAACCCTTCATCAGAAATGGGGGAGGGGAAGAGGGTTCTGAAATAAATAGGGAGAGAGAGGGGGATGGATAGAGGAGAGGATAGGTGGAGAGGAGGCAGACAAGTCGAAGAGGCGGGGATGGAGCCAGTAAAGGTGATTGTAGGTAGGGGGGTAGGGAGGAGATAGGTCAGTCCAGGGAGGACGG
>JAHRHZ010000054.1:3598893-3713492 GCA_024137785.1 Ginglymostoma cirratum
AAGGGTCTAGGCCCGAAACGTCAAGTTTTCCTGCTCCTATGATGCTGCTTGGCCTGATGTGTTCATCCAGCCCCACGCCTTGTTATCTCAGTGTGTATACATGCTTTTTCTGTCTACAAGTTCCTGGACTTGTACAAGAGCAATGTGCTGGTGGAGGTATACAAGAGCAGGTTTATCTCCATGTCTCACTCAAAGTATACATGAGCTTCCCAAAATTCAAAAACATAGTGTCCCTTTGCACCGTGTCTTATCTACATTGTGATTTGGCCAAATAGTTTGGTGAATTGATGCACCCAGTTTTCAGCAAGTTTTCCACTTATGCAGTGAATAATTTCTTCTTGTTTGCAAAGATGATACAGCACTTGAGTATCAATAACAATGCAATGGTCATGTGTTCGTTTGATATTGCTAGCCCATTCACTGATGTACCACTTTAGGAAGCCACTGAATCACGGTAATGTAGACCCATATTCCTCCAACTTATGAACTGAGCAACTTACATAATTGAGTTCAGTTTTAATGACATCATGCATGCCCAAATAGATGATGGAACCAAGGGATTCCCACTCGGCCCAGCGCTTGCGAATGTCTTTGTTGGGTTCCATGAGAAATGTCTTCAATGGAATATCACCAAACATAGAACAGTATAGCGCAGGAACAGGACCTTTGGCCTACCATGTCTGTCGACCATGATGCTATTGAAAACTAATCCCATTTGCCTGTATGTGCTCTGTATCCATCATTTCTCTGCCTTTTTGGAGTCTAACCTCCTAACATCAAACCTTGCAATTTTTCTGATATGGAGATATGTTTGCTGCTTTGAATTTGCAGCTGCATGTCAGCATTTCTTATGTCTAAATGACTTTCATCCTGTGCACAAATTCACCTTTGAAATGGAGCAAAGGAAAACCCTTCCCTTGATGCCCTTTCTAAGAAATTAGCCAGCATGAATTTTATGCTACTGTCTACCTCAAACCTATCTTCATTGTTCAGTAAACATTGGAATATCTACAACTCCACTCCTTATCACCTTATCGGTGTCCTTGTATTTAAGGCCTGAGCCATTTGTTGACCTTTCAAGCTTGATGCTGAAGTCGGGCACACTGAACTCATATTGCATGATAACAACTACTAAACCAGATTATTTCTCGCTGTATATCTCTCACACACAAGAACAAGCCGATGGCTGTATGTTTCGGTCCTGAGAAGTTCGTAGACTTTCCCAATGTGTCTACTAAGATTTGAATAACAGGTGAAACGTTTGAAACAAAAACTCATCAGTTGTTCACAACACAGAAGATACTGAATAAAAACCGAAAGAACTGCGGATGCTGTAAATCAGGAACAAAAACAAAGTTGCTGAAAAAGCTCAGCAGGTCTGGCAGCATCTGTGAAGGAAAAAACAGTTAACGTTTCTGGTCCGGTGACCCTTCCTCAGAACGGAAGATACTGACTGTTCCTAACTGAGCTGTGCTTAAAACTCTCAATACAACATCCAATATTTGAAGTGATTCTGCAATTGGAATATAATTGCTAAGTAATCCTGTGTGAGAAGAATTATGCTGTCATGCAGTTTGTTGTTGGCCTTGCAGTGTGGCACACTCATGCATGCTGGTAACTAAATATACTAATATGTAGAGTCCTGTTCTTTGCAGACAGGAAGCACACATACACACACTGTCTGATTCAACTCTACAAAAAAGATGGCAGCCACTTCCTGATTTGTATCTCATGGCATTACATTGACCAGTCAATGTACCTGGTTTAAAATTTGAATAAAGCTTAGCAGTTAACTGTAAGTCATGAGTAACTTGTGCATTATCTATGGCAACAACTTGATAAAATGTACCTTTCAGCAATAGTCCAGTTTTACTGTACCAAATGATAATATATGGGTTGAGTCAATAAATGAATTCGTTTGATCTTGTAAACTGAAGGGTTAGTTAGAAAGACTAGTGGTTTACTTCTAGTTGAACACAATGAGTTTTAGATGTATTGTTGCAATGCTTTTGAAAAGTTTTTAAAATCTGATGGTTAAAATTGAATCCAGTTGAAGAAAAAGCAAATCATTATGAAGATGCTTAATCATGATTTTGTTTTTAAGGGTTCATGTTAAATGATTGTGAACAGTTGTGCATTTGGATTTGGATTTTTTTAAACAGTCATGAAAAGGATAGTGGGCGTTTTTAAAGAAAAAAATACAGTTCCTGAAAAATTAATGGCTTTAGCTAATTGCTTGGATCCATTTATGACTATATATGTCTGGAAATGATTATTGTATGGAGATTGTTTAGATTTCAGTTGGGTCCTAGCCTGCTGATAGAAATAAGCTCCCCAGCTCAGCCTCTGCCTTTCCAGTAACCTTTGAGTTCAGTGTGAGAACTGAAATTCTGATCCATCTGTTAATCCTGAAAGGCTTCCATAAGGAATGTTCTTGACAGTTCCTAACTAACCTATGTCTGCAAAGGATCCAGAGACATCTACTTGTGTTCTGTGATGCTAGCTGTATGTCACAACACCATAATCATTATGAACAGTCATGGTTTAGCCTTTTATCCTTGAGCACCAACAATTATTGGCCACAGTACTTTTTTCTGAAGTAAATCTCTGCAGAGACATTTATTTTTCTCTTTGCTGTGTGTATTGGCTTGCTTAGAGAGAAAATTTGGAAATATTTATAGTTTCACATTGCAAAATGCATTTACTAACCAACTTTAATTTATTATAAACCAAGAAAAGGAAAAGCAATCTTGTTTTAATTTTAGAAAAAGATCCGATTGATGATTTTTTAAATTCTGAATCTAATATAGAGAAAATATGCAATTGACCACATTGGTAACTGGGTAAATCATTTCAATGTAAGTTGTGACCAGTCAGTCAATGGGACTGGAGAGGGACAAACTCCTCCGACCTCTGTTGTAACAAAATCGTCATTGATATCCAGTATTTTGATTATCTTGTGGTTGATGTTTACACAATACAGATATGCAATTTAAATTATCAAATGAAACTAAGACTATTTTAAAATATGAACCAAGTTAATACACATCTAAATAATGTAAGCATTTCAAAATGCAAGAATTATCAGTTTTTTTTTTGATTGCAGTTAATTAAAGTAATCGACAAAATATATTCCTTCAAGGAGGCTGGAATACAATAATGGTTGAAGTTGTCCCCCAGTTGTAAGGCATCTTAATTGGATGCCATTTGGAGTACTGCTTTCAGTTTAGGTACTGCACTTTAGAAAGAATATATAGACTTCAGAGTGGTTACAGCATAGATTCACCAGAATTATACTGGACCGAAAGTCACTAAATTATGAGATTTGGTTGCATGTAGTTTGCTTGTGTTGCTTCAATATAGAAGATTGAGAGATGCCTTAAATGAAATGTTTAAAATGTTAAAGTATTTTGATTAGGAATAAGAACACAAATATTTTTATCTGCTGGGTAATCAAGAACAAAGCACATAAATTAAAAATTAGAGCTAAGCCAATCTGGAAGCAGGTTTATGGTACATAGGGTTCTTAAAATGATCAAGTCCTTGATCGGTATTGATGGATATGGAGCAAAAGCGAGAAAATGGAGTTGAAGTGCAGATCAAACATGAATGACAGAACAGGCTAGACAGTATACTCCTTCATTATCCTTCATTAATAACTGAGGAGCTCTCGCAAACAGGTACAGTATAATAGAATGTTTCTAGTTTGATTCCTATTCTATCTTGAGTTCACTAATCTGCAGTGAGGTAGTATAGTAAAATTAACATTGCACTAAAAAGTAAACGTGTGGCTACTGAGTGAAGATAGGATTGTTTAATCAAATTGCCATATTTGTTGCCTTGTTTTATGTTGTGTGAACTTGGGAAGATACTGGGGTCTGTGGGTTTGGTTATCTAGTGTGCATTATCTTTAGTGGAGAAATTGAGAATAAAGTTTTGATCCTGTATACTAGGTCGAGATCCTGTCTGCATATCAGTCCTGTGCTCATGACCAACGCTACTGGTCCAAATAAAGCTTTCCTTTTGTTTAATAATATCACATGTTCCGATCCTTCCATTGTTTTAGCCCCATCTTGGGAAAAATAAAATCAAGACTGACACTCCATTGTAATGCTGAATGAGAGCTGCGCTCCTTTTGAATGACACATTAAACCAAGGTCCAAATTTACAGCACATGTAGATGCAAAAGATTCCATTGCATTGCAATATTTCTAAGATGAGTAGAGAAGTTAATCCTGAAATCTTGGCAAATATTTATCAATCAATGTCACAAAGCAAATTACTGGATCATTATTACATTGCTGCTTACAGGAGTTAGTTCTGTGTGTATTGACTGCCACATTTTCTACGTTACAACAGTGACTATGCTTTAAAATAGTTAATTTGATTGCAAAATGCTTTGAGATGTCTGGTCAGGAAAGTATAAATGCAGCCTTTTTTATTTTCTGTCAACTCTGTAACCCCTCCATCCCCGTTGTTCTGTTTGTCCAACTTTGACTTGTTTTCATTTTCCCAACCTATGTTGCTCCAACATTGGCAGCTATGTATTTCACGTGTAGTCACTAAGCTGTAATTCTCTCCAGAAGCCTCTTCATCCCTCCATTTTCCTTTCAAGATGCTACTTTAAAGCCTTCCTTCATGACCAATCGTTAGTCACCTGTCCTAATCTCTCCCTCTTTGGCTCAGTGTCTTATTACCTGCCTGTGAGAAGTGCCTTGGGTGATCTTAATATTTTAACACATTTGCAAGTGGTTTTATTTTATACCCTCAACTAATGCAGTTGTTCAAACTCTATTTGTATTTCAGGGAAATGTGGTGATGTTGGTGCATAACACAGAGGATTTGGAAGATGAAGAAAATAATTTTGTTGTCAAATCCCTGAGTCACCAGTGCCACCTAATATTGCAGGTAGAAGGATTGACTACTGGCTACTGCAAGGATATCCATGGTCAGGTATGACTATTTGCTATTAAAATATTGGTTTCAGTAATGATGAAATAATTATTAGAGGGGCAGCTCCAAGTTAAACATAACTTTAGCAAGAAAGGAACGTAAGCTCCTAATTATTTTGTAATTAAACTGAGCCACTTCATTGCATGAGTCTGCATGCAATCTGATTCCTTCTGAGGAGTCACCTGTGAAATGCATACTGTGGTCCTGAGCCATACAGCAGGCTCTGGTTCTCTGATCTGTTCAGATCTTGATGTGGAGGTGCCGGTGGTGGACAAAAGATCAAAAATCACACAACACCAGGTTATAGTCCAATAGATTTATTTGAAGACGCAAGCATTTGGAGTCTTGCTTGTGATTTTTAACTGTGTTCAGATCTTGGCCATTGCTAAGATGAGGACAGCAACTAGGGAGCTGTATTTTTCTCTGATGTGTAAATGTTTTTTTAAAAAAGGTTGTTCTTTTCACTGTCCAATGTATGCTGGTGGAGTATAGTGAACAATGAAGATCAATGACCAACAATTCAATTACAGGTCCAATTTGTGTAGAAAGAATGGCAATTTGGAGAGGGGTTCTGATGCCTGTTGATATCCGTAATTGTAAGCTAGGCCTTAAACTGCAGCTGAGACCAAAACTGCAATTTCCATGATTGCCAGGCTGATCCCTATTTAAAATATTTGGAAGTGAGCTCAGTAGAGAGAGTATCTGGAAATGCAAGGGGCTGTCTCCAGTTATGTAGAAAAGAATGAAATTGGGGGTAACTTTTAACCTACATTTCAATCCAGTTAATGTCATATTAAATATCTAGAAAATCCATTAAGATGTTTTGAGCAGTTTGTAAACAAAGTATGACACACTGGCTTTATAACGTGTATACAGTCAAACCCAGTGTCAATACATTGCATTAAAGCTTCTATTCAGTCTAAGTGGACCCTTGAATACTATTTCTTAAACTTAAATGCAACTATGAGGTAATGAATTAGGAAGGTATGTTATGGGCTAGGCAGTAGATAGATGCAGTGGCAGGCAGAGATTTCAGAATGCTCGAAGGGTACATTCCAGAGAGAAGGGAAGGACTCATCACTTGTGATCAACTAAGGAAGTTAAACATAAGTATCAATTGAAAGAAAATGTACAATTCCACAAAGATGAGTGGAGTGAGAAGATTGGACAGAATATCAACAGCGGCAAAGAACAAAGAGGGATAAATAAAAGAAAGCTGGCCAGCAATATAAAAACAGAGTTTGTACAGGTATTTAAAAAGGATGAGGTGAAGCAAAGTGAGTGTTGGTCTTCTCGAGGGAGTCTGGAGAACTAATCATGGAAAAGAAAAAATTGACATGATTTGAACAGATATTTTGCATCTGCCGTTGCTATAGAAGAAAGAAATAGCATCCCAGAAATAATTGTGAATCAGGAAGTTAAAACAATTAAATTCACCTGAGAAACAGTACTGAAAAAATTACTGGACCTAAGAATGGATAAGCCCCCAGGTTTTAAAAGATCTCATTCTAGAATCCCAAAAGAAACAGCTGATGAAGTTGTAGGTGCATTTGTTTTAATTTTCTAAAATTTCTTGGGTTGTGGAAACATCCCTTAGATTTAAAAAGCAAGTGTTCCCCTTCTATTCAGAATATGGGGGAAGATAAGCAGGAAACCATGGGCCAGGTAGCTTAGCGTTTATCATGCAAAAATTGATGGGATCTTGTTTTAAGATGAATATAATGGGACGCTTAGAAAATCTCAGTGCAGTCAGTCAGAATCAACATGGTCTTGTGAAATGGAAAATCAAGTTTGACTAATTTATTAGAGATCTTTTTGAGAAAGTAACAAGCAATGTGGATCAAGAGGAACCTGTAGATACACTGTATTTGCTTTTCCAAGGTAATATTCAACAAAAAGCCCACAGTGTACATCCTCCACCCGGAAGAGTATTGATCAATCAACTAATGGATGTGAGAGGTGGGTGGTAAGAGGAGGAGGAGGAGAGGAACATGTTAATCAGGAGATTTCTATGCCTATGGTTTCGTAGGACATTACAGCGTCAAGTTTGGCACTTATCTCCAGATGTTAGAATGATTTTGCATGGACAGTGGGACTGTCTCCTGTTGTCACTTTTGTGCAGTTGAGTCAATCACAGTGCTGAGAGTCTGCAGTCACAATAGTCCAGACCAAGTGAGGAGAACAGTTCTCCTTCACTAGCAAACATTTTTGAACCAAATGGGGTTTTTAAAAAGAAGAAATGACAATGGTTTAATGGCCGTCATTAGACTTTGAGATTTTTAAAAAAATTTAATTCAATTTCTGCTGCGGTAGGAATTGAACCTTGGTTCCCAGAATATTAGCTCACTCTCTTGATTGCTAATCAAGTGACAATATCACTAGGATGAAGCCTCCCCCATTGTTATTAAATGACAGCAGTTTCGAGAAGCTAAATGGTCTATTCTACTTAATTCATATGCATCAGCAATTTTGCACATTAGAATATCTTGAAAATAAGCATTGCATCTTGATTTTTTACTGCCAAACATGAAGTCCCTTTTTGTGAATCTCATTTGCAGCTTATGATGACCTGCCGTTCCCCTTCACCTATAAAGTCTGAAAGGAATATAACCAAAATCTTCCAGTACAAAATACAAGACAAAAACGTGAACTTTTTTGCCAGAGGAACCTCATCAACTGTGCTCTAAGGAATTCCACTGGAACTTTTTGAAATGCACATGGATTTATCATGCAGAACAATTTCAAGATCCCTGGACTTCAAACATGTATTTGATTTTTAAAATGTTTTCCTAAGGGTATGGCAATTGTATGTGTCACATTTGTAAGACATTAATTCATCTGCAAAGATACAATTTCTACATCAGATCGCACTGTGTACTACCCACCATAAAGTCTATACTTCTGTTTTTTTTGTATCCTGTGACTTCAGTATTTTCATTTATGGGCTCAGTGTTCAGCAGTTCAAACTGATCAAAAGAAACTTTTTTTTTCCCCTTTCCTCTCTCACTTTCAATCTTCCCTTCTGTCCGAACAGTAATTTTGTTTAATGTTCTTGATTTACTGGTATTTTGTATTTGGGGAATAAAGTTACTGTAACAATTGAAGTTCCAATGGTTCTGATGCATGTAGGTACCAAAGATGGCATCAGAGATGTACAGCATGGAAACGGATCCTCAAGTCCAACCCATCCATGCCAACCAGATATCCTTAATAAAGCTAGTCCCATTTGCCAGCATTTGGTCCATTTCCCTCTTAAACCTTTCCTCTTCATGTATCTGTCCAGACACCTTTTAAATATTGTAATTGTACCAGCTTCTTCCGCTTACTATGGCAGCTCGTTCCATACGCGCACCACTCTTTGCAAGAAATGTTGCCTGTTAGGTCCCTTTTAAATCTTTACCCTCTCACCTTAAAACTATGCTGTCAAGTTCTGGATTCCCCTACCTTAGCGAAAAGACCTTGGCTGTTCACCCTATCCATGCCCCTCCTGATTTCATAAACTTATATAATGTCACCCCTCAGTTTCCAATGCTCCAGGGAAAATAGCCCCAGCCTATTCAGCCTCTCCCTATAGCACAAACTCTCCAACCCTGGCAACATCCTTGTAAATCTTTTCTGAACTCTTAAGTTTCACAGAATTAGGAAAGCGGTTCTGCAAAGAGAATGAGGAGCTCAGTACTAAATCATAAAACAGAATCTCAAAGTTTACAGATTATTACCTGAGATGCATGCAAAATGACGTATGCATAAAATTAGAGTGATGAATGCTTTGCTCATAAACTAGGGTGGGAGAAGTGCGTTTTGATTTTTGGGCTACTTGGACCAATACTGGTGAAAGTGAAGTTGTACCTTTGAGACAGTTCTTGCGAAGTACATAACTAGGTAAATAGTGAAGGTTTTACATTAAATAGTGGGATAAAGGCTCAGTTTGTGGTCTATTGAAGAGAGATGAGAGAGGAAAATAGTACTAATGTAATGATAGTTACAGAATGGCAGGAGGAGACAGAGAATGTTATAAAGATAGAAAGGCAAATCTAAATAACTCTCATTATACAGCACAAGTTGAAATAAATAAATACAATCTGATAGTCAGTATGGAGAGACAGCTTCAGGGTGGCAAGGATTGGGTCCTGAGTATTGAGGTATACTAGATTCAAGGGCAATAGGTGGAAGTGTAGCACTGTTAGTCAATGTTGACATTTGTTTAATAGTTAGCGATGACTATCAGGAGATCAGGATGTAGAATTGGTTTGGGTGATGATGATAAATAGTAAGAGTAAGTCGTCATTATTGGGAACCATCTACAGGCCCCTGAATAGTAACCGCACTGTGGAACAAAGTATACATGAAGAAATATTAGTTGCTTTCAATACGGGAATGACAATAATTATGGATGACTTTGTAGGAACTGGAAAAATCAGATTGGAAGTAGAAGACTGGATGAGTTCATAGAATTCTTTTGTAATAGTTTCTTAGAGCAGCATGTTCTGGAACTAACCAGAGATCAGATCATCTTAGATTTGGTATTGTGTCATGTTACAAAATTGATAATGACCCCAGAATTAAGGCACTGCCAGATAGTAATGACTAAGTAGTTGAATTTTACAACATTTGATGAGGGGACTTTCAACCTGAATAAGTGCACCTATGCACGGAAACTGAGCCAGCTGAAGTGAACTGGCCCATAAAGCTAAGGGATAGATCAAGAGATAAGGGAACATTTCAGAATAAGTATATTCCTACTATAAAATTTCCAAAGAGGAGACCCATCCTCCATGGTTAAAGAGTTAGGGAAAGCATCAACCTTGAAAAAGCATATAACTGTGTGAATGTGGCAGGTCAGATGATTGATAAGAATATAACAAGCAGCAAATGGTAAAAATTTAATCAGGAGGAAGAAATTGGAGTATGACATAAAGCTAGCTAGGTTTGTCCAAACAAATTGGAAAAGTTTGTACAGGTATTTAAAAAGAAAGAGCATTACTAAAATGAGCAGTTGACCTCTGGAGAGTGAGAATTTAAAGTAGATGACAAAGAAATGGCAGGTTGTATTAAATATTTTGCTTCTGTTTTCACTATAGAGTGTACAAAAGCATTCCAGTAATGATTTTAAATCAGGAGGTGGAAGGAAGAGTGCAATGTGGTGAAATTACAATCACATGAGAAGTGGTACTAAGCAAACAGGTGGAGCTTGAGGGGTAGTAAATGCATTGGTATTCATTTTCCAAAGTTTTGTAGATTCAGGAAAGTCTCCATTAGACTGGAATGTAAATTTGATAGGATGCCACATCAAAGGTAGTTGTAACAATAAAAGCTCTTTGTGAGGGCAATATATTGGTGTGGATAGAAGATTGGCTGGCAGAAAGTGTGCATAAATGTCTATCTATATATGTCTTTATCAAATTGTCATGATGTGATGAGTAGACAGGGCTCTGTGGCATCTCAATTTTTTTACAATTCATATCAATGACTTGGTTGAACAGAGCAAAGGTATTTTAACCAAATTTGCAAATGACATCAAGATGGGTAGGGAAAGTATGTTGTGAAGACGACACAGGACAGATATAAACAGATTAAAGTTAGTGGGCAAATTCTGTCAGATGTAGAACATGTGGGAAATTGTGGAGTTGTTCACTCCTATGGGAAAAATAAAAATGAGTATTATTTAAATGAGAATGATGAAATAATTTGGAGATGCAGAGGGATTAGGTGTGCATGAGTTTCAAAAAGTTAGTATGCAGGTACAGCATATTACCAAGAGGGCACATGGTATGCTATCCTTTCCTACAACAGGAATTGACTGTAAAAGCAAGGATGTTGTGCTTCAGTTACAGTGCTGATGAGACCACATCTCAAATATTGTGTGCTGTTTTGGTCTCTTTGTTTGATGTAAATGCATTTGAAATGGTTCAGGGGATGGTTACCAAATTGATACCTGGAATGAGCAGCTTGTCTTATGAATATACATTGGGAGGCTGGACTTGTTTCCACTGGAGTTTAGAAGAGTGATAGTAGTTTTATTAAAGTGTAAATACAAAGTGTCTATCTTGATGATCCTGAATTGTCTTGGCAAGATGAACATGGAAAGAATGTTTTCTCTCATGAAACAGTGCAGAATTATGGGACAATGTTTTAAGATTTGAGGCTACCCAATCAGGACAAAGGAGAATTTTTGAGGGTTATGGGTCTTTGGAACTCAGTCTTGAATGTTGCGGGGGCAGGGTGCATTGGATAATGGATAAATATTATGCAACGACATCTTGCAAACTCAGGACATCTGCCACTTAGGACGGGGAAAAAAAGATGCATGGGCAATCCATTGTCCACAGGTTTCACTTCAAGTCACGCAATGAGTGTTATGTGAGAGCAGATGAAATGTAGCTCAAGAAGATGGCTAATCACCTCTTTGAGCTCAATTAGAAATGTGGAAAAAAGTGCTAGCCTTGTCAATGACAATTATATCCCATGACCAAAGTCAAGCAGAGAAGCCTTGATTTCACCATGTTCTCTACTCTAAAGTCCATCGCAGTCTTGACGATAAATTGCATTGTGGATGAGTTGATGCATAATGAATTGAACATAGATGACGAGTTGAACTCTGGCTATTTCAGATCCCCATGGCGCTAGAATCTTCAGTATATCCCAATACATCAATTCATACAGACTGAGTTGAAACTGAATCTTTTGTCTTTGAGTTGCTAGAAATCTTAACTGATTGAGGTGGCTCAGTGGCTGGCAGTGCTGCCTCAGCGCCAAGGACCTGGGTTCAATTCCAGCCTTGGGTGACTGTCTGTGTGGAGTTTGCATGTTCTCCCTATGTCTGCGTAGGTTTTGTCTAGGTGCTCCATTTCCCTCCATGGTCCAAAGATGTGCAGGTTAGATGGATTAGCCATGAGAAATACAGAGATGAGGTGGGTCTGGTTGGGATGCTCTTCAGTTGGTCAGTGTGGATTTGACAAGCTGAAGGGCCTGCTTCTGCATTGCAGGGTGTCTATGAACTATGTTAAGTTACTACATTGGTAAATTGCCTAAGTGTCCAGTGATGTGCAGGCTGGGTGGATTAGCTATGGGCAATGCAGGGATACAGGTGTGGGTCTAAGTGGGATTTTCTTTGGAGATGAAGGCATGAGGAAGAGTTAGAGCTGGGCAACCATAGACAACTGTGGAAGCAAACACTATGTAAATTGGACGGTTAAAGAGCCCTCCAATGAAGAAGGCATTTTTGGGAACTGAATGTAATTTGGAGAGAATTAGAACCCAGTGGTGAAAATAAACTGGCTTTTACAGAGTTAAGAGTAGACCAAGACTGTCCAATTTAGACATTTTTCTTTTATCATTCCAACATAGGCAATAATGAATTCAGCTCTTTGGATTTCCCTTCAGCAACTTTGCTGATATTCTTTTCTTGAAAGCCCATTCGATTTGATGATAATTTTGGTCATCAATCTAAATCTATGACGGATATCTCAAGCCAATTCAAAGACAATAGTTTTGAAGCGCAGCCACTCTTGTAAGAAATGTGGCAGCTCCCACAAACATCAGTTTATACGTGAACGGAAAATCTGTTTTATGTGGTTGGGAAAGAAACATTGCTGAGGAGCGTTGGGAGGGGGAAGTGGCTGTATGGCCGATTTCAGTTCCCATCTCAGCCCAAACGTTGGTACTACTGACCGTATAACATTCCCTGAGTACCACGTAGATTGTCAGGCTGAGCTACCTAGAGTGCTCTTCTGTAGGAGCTGCTGAAAACTTAATAAGCTGAACGGCTTCCATGTGCTGTACTGTTCCATGAATTACAGTGCTTTGTATCAAGTACAAGTTGCTTTAGTTTTTATGTGGGTGATGCTGTCATTTTTTTTCTGTCTTTTATCTTTTTTAATTGATGAGTCTGTGTTACATCGCTCAGCCTTCTTTATAAACTATCGACTGAGTGAACAACACATGCGAAAAGGCAAGATAAGCAACAAGTCTAACAGTACCTGCAATGCTTCAGGCTTCTTACTCCACACATCACAGAGGAGGCCAGGAGAGGTGGGTGGGGCTAACCCCGAAGCCTGCGGGAGATGGGCGGAGTTAGTCCGGGGCGTGCTAGCGGTGGGCGGGACGAGACCGGACATCGCGGGGTGAGGGGGCGTGCTACCCGCGAAGTGTGGAAGGGGTTGACCTGTGGGGCAGCGGATTGGAGACAGTAAGGACTGTAGATGCTGGAAGCCAGAGTCAGTAGATGTGGAGCTGGAAAAGCACAGCAGGTAAGACAGCATCAGAGCAACTGGAAAGTCAACGTTTCGGGCTGAAACCCTTCGTCAGGACTGGGGATGGGATGGGAATGGGGAGGGGACCTGGAGTAAATAGAGGGAGGTGAGGCTGGGGAAAGGTAGGCGGGATGGCGGCGCATGGTGTTAACCCGGAGCGCGCTGGCGGGGTTGAAGTGGAAGGCGTGAGGTGCTAAATGGCAGGGGCGCAGACGGTGGGCGGAGTTAATACGGGGAACGTGCAGGTTTTGGGTGGAGTTTGTGTCGGGGCCGAGGCCGCACAGGTGGTGGTGGCGGTGGTGGGCTACCGTGTTTACCTGGGAGCGTGCGTGTGTAAGGGCGGTGTTAACCCGGGCGCGCGCGCGCGCGCGGACGGTGGGCGGTTAACCCAAGCGTGCGGGAGCGCGCACCGTGGACCTGCGTGTTACTGAGGAGACTCAGTGCAGCGGCGTCTAAGCCGAAACTCAGGGACTTTACGGCAGTTAATTATAACCATCGAGAGAGAGGAATTAAGCCGCCAGCAGGTGAGGAGTCCATTTCTGTGAGAATGTTTGGTAAATGTCACTGAATTCCTCAGCTTGAACAGAGAGGACGGCTGAGTTGATCTCTTGAATAATTTCGTTTTCCATGAGCTCAGCTAGGCCCAAACCTCGTCCTGTATTTTTACACTGGAGTGGCTCATGTATCTCGCTGCTTCACATCATGTTTTATTATTATGAGGCTTGTTTTTTTTAATCGCTTTCTCGTAATTAAAAAAAATACACCACTCCGTTCTGAGCTGACACTTGCCAGTAAATCACTTATTGTAGTGCCAATTAGCAATTAGTTTTTCCATTGTAAATGTTGAATCTAATATCCACCATTGAAATCAATTATTTTGTTTAAATGTATTTATAACAAGGCTTAAAATATTAGTTTTTCATAACTTATTTGTTTACTTTTAAAATCATGTCTTTTTTTTTACTATCTAAAAATAGGATCTACGTTAATCTCATCTCACTAATTACTCTACTGTGAAATGGTTGCATTTTGAATGGAAGGCTTGAAGTCTCATTTTTAATTTGATGAAAATGAATCTTAGGTGATGCTTCGGCTATTCTGTCAAACGCACCTTTCTTCCCGTGAGACGGTTAATCGTTATTCAAAATGATGTTAAGCATTTGAAAAATATAAATGCTGATTATGCAGTTGCAGTCATTAGCACAGCTTTTCATTATCCTTAACAATTTCCTAACTTTCTTCCTTCCAGCACCCTGTATTGACAAATTTCTTTTGTGCCTTGCTTTAATGGAATGTTGGGTGTTTCTTCGCTGCCCCCACCTTATGTTTGTTTTAACGTAAAATATAGTTCTGATGGTATTGTTTGATTTATGAGTGGCCGATGTCTTTGTGCCCCATTGCGATCGCAAATTGGTGACCATGTCATTTTAGTTTGCCTCCCTTTTTTGAGGTTGGTGGGATGATCAGGTTTCTGCACAAATTAGGTAGTAACAATGTGACCAGCATTTTATTTTATGTTTGAAGGTTCCTCCAAGTGTTGTTGCAAGTTTTAAAATGTTACATTTTCACCCAGTGAAAATGCTAGTCTGTTGTCAAACAATTGAAACTACAGCTGAGAAACGAATAGTTGATCGATGCTGTGACCTCTTTTTACTTTTATTCTCTCAAATGTAATTCAAAATGCATGTATTTGATACATAATCGTGAACTTTTCCTTTGTTCTATGAGGATTGACATGTTAAAGTCCCACAAAAATCAATTCCTCTCCTTGTCATAAGAATCATTTAGATTTATCTAAACTGATGGTCCAGTGTCCTGTACCTATACGCACAGCAATAAGCATTGATGTTTTTGATTGTGATTCTTTTGTACTAACACCCATCACCAGTACCATGTTTATGATCTTGTTACATTATCCAACATTTATATTTACAGTCAATGTCTCATTATTAAATAGTAGTTTTGTTGTCAAGACAATGAGAACCTTCTTCTACTCCCCTTTCCTCAGCCTCCCTTTCCTGTCCTGAGTGTGTTACCGCCTCCTAAATCGATGTTATTTTAATGAGAGCACCAGTTTTAATCTCTTGTCAAAGTCTCAACTGTAACAATGGTAAACTATTCCTGCTTGTCCTGGTTGCAGCCTTTTACTCAGTTAACAACGCCATCATCCTCAAAAAAATTCTTCATATTTGTCCAGTTAAATGTCAGTACTCATCAATACTCTTAGCTTCCCAAACATAATCAGCAAATCGCATCACAATTATTTTTCTGACTTCAGTACCGTTACATTTACTCTCCCTCAAAGATCAATCCTTGATCTCCATCATACTTCTTACCCATGTGCTGACTATTATCATTCCTGAAGACTGTCAGTTTTAATACATATACTGACACCAACTCTACTTCACTAGCATCTATATGATCCTTTTGTTTTCTGAGTTGTCAACTGGTTGTCTGGCATTCAGTATTGAATGAGTAAAAATTTCCTTCCAGCTAAATATTCAGAAGACCAGCAATGCATTCCATTGACTGCATCTCTCTCCCTGTTTAACAGGGCAAGTGAGGGGTACTTATGGACAGAGACAGGCTATATTCTAATGGGGAATAAGGAAATGGCAGAGAAATTAAACAAATACCTTATCACCCTTCATCATAGAAAACACAAAAATATTCCAAAAACAGTGAAGAACTATGGATCTAGTGGAAATGATGGACTTAGCGAAGAAATAGGTTTGGAGAAATTAATGGGCTTTAAAGTAGACTGGCTTTGGACCTTGGAACCTGCATCCTACGATTTTCTACTGCGGGAATAGTAGATACCTGTTTATTTCTGGAGTCCAGAGCAGTTCACACTTAATGTAAGATGGCAATCATAACCCTAATATTTAAGAATCGGGGACAGAAAATGGAGAAATAGAGTTAGCTTGAAATTGATCATTGGAAAAGCGATATCCCTTGAGGTTGTTGAGATTTTTTGTTGAGCCCAAGAATTTCTTCAACTCCATCGATGACATAAAGATAGAGGATGAAGACACCATGCTATCGTTTGATGTCACTGCCCTATTCACATCAATACACATACCACGAGCAAGGGAAACAATGACAGTACTAGTTGAACAAGAACGCGACCCCAGTGAATGGACAGACAGGGAGGAAACTAATAACAAGAGTACATGAACACCAGCTGGTTACAAAAAAACACTACCAATACTCACTCATCTCAATCCACATGGACAAGAAGAGTCACCACTTCGACTGGGACAACACCAAGATCGTGGACAGGCTAGGCAGAGACAGGCACGGGAATTCCTAGAAGCATGGCACTCCGCGAAGCATGCTATTAATAAACACATTGAACTCGACCCCATATACATTCCACTACGAAGGAAAGCTGGAAGTGAGGCAATCCATCTCAACGGACCCCTGAGTTTAAAAACCAGGCAGGAAAACACACCAACACTTCATCGGAGGCTGCACTGAGGATGTTACCAAGCACGGTAACGAAACATCTGCGAAACAAGAAATGAGCTCGGCGAGCAAACCAACCTCAACACCCACAACCCGTGCTACAAATCTACTCCCAAACCTTAATGATATCCCTTATTCAGGATTTCTTTTAGAAAAAAAGAAATATTTATATATTAGCTTTACAATGGGAAGGGTCGGAATTGAAACTTCATTGGATTGCTTCATGGTTTGACAAGGCTTAAATAGAACACGTGTATATTTGGAAATTATCTCACTGAAATAAACAAAATTCTTAAGGAATTTGCTTGTGTAGATACTGAGAGTATATTTCTCTGGTTATCAAGTCCAGATTTTTTTTGGGGGTGGAGGGCAGAGGATGGTGGCAGGGAGGGGGCAGTCGAGATTTAGAGGAATTTCTTCACCCAAACAATCTCAGTAATTCTGTACTCCAGAGACTGTTGAAGTTGTATTTAAATATATTCAAGACAGAAATTAGTTGTTTCCAATTTTTTTTTCTTTATTTCATTAATGAGAAGAGGGCATAGCTGGTTAGGCAGCAATTATTGCCCATCCCTAATTGCCTAGAGGGCAGTTGAGTTAACCACATTGCTGTGGAGTCACATGTAGGCCAGACCAGGTAAGGATGGCAGTTTCCTTCCCTAAAGGACATTAGTGAACCAGATGGGTTTTTTCGACAATGGATTCATGGTCATCATTAGATTCTTAATTCTAGGTATTTTTATTGAATTCAGATTCGACCATCTGCCATGGCAGGATTCAAACCCGGGTCCCCAGAATGTTACCTGGGTCTCTGGATTAACAGTCCAGTGATAATACCACTAGCCTTCGCCTTCCCCTGATTGAGAGGTAGAAATTGTCCAGGAAGGTGGATTTGTGATAGAAGATCAGCCATTACCTTATCAAATGGCAAGTAGGCTCAAAAGATCACACGGGTACTCCTGTTCCTATGTTTTTAAAAGTTTTGAAAGCAAATATGAGTTTATGCCAGATTGTTTGCAACATTGGAATACTCTTTGCTGAACTCACCTGTTATTAAGGATGAGGATATTTTTGAAGCCTCTTTGTTGGGTCAAATGTTAATTGATTACCACTCTTCACAACCGGTGTGGCAGGACTGTAGAGCTTGGTTCTAATTATGGAATGGTTTAGTCATGTTTATTGCATGCTACATGACATGAGAGCAAAAGTAGGCTATTCAACCCATTGAGTTCGCTCCACCATTCAATGAGATCCTGGCTGGTTTGATAATCCTAAGATCTACTTTCCTGCTTTTCTCCACGACTCTTAATCTGCTTACTGAGTACCGTCTTTCCCAGCCTTGAATATGCTTATCGACCCAACTTCAACAACGCTATATGGTAAAGAATTCCATAGGTTCATCGCCCTCTGAGAGGAAGAAAAAGTCCTCCTTATCTCTGTCTGAAATGAGTGACTCCTTACTCTGACATTATGCCCTTTGGCCCTAGACTCTAACATAAGAAACAACAACTCTGCATCTACCCAGTTAAAACCCCTAAGAATCTTTTGGTTTCAATAAGGTCTCCTCTGTGTTCATAAGATAATCCCTCCATGGAATAAACCAGCGAGCCTTCTCAGGATTGATTCCAATTTCATTATATTTTTTGTTACATAAGGAGACCAGACTGTTTACAGTATTCCAGCTGTGGTCTGACCAGAGCCTTGTAATTGCTTTAGTAAGACCTACTTATTTCTATGCTCCTGTCTGTTTGAAATAAAGGCCAACGTTCAATTTGCCTTCCTCATTACTCACTGAGATTGCATGCTAACTTTTTGTGATTTATGCACTGGGACCCACAAATTCCCTCTGTGCTGTGGCTTCTGTTTATCCCACCAAAGTGCACAAGCTCACATTTTCCCAAATATCCCATCTACCAAGTTTTTACTGACTTGCTTAACCTGTCTGTATCTCTCTGTAGGCTCCTTGTGTCATCCTCACTGTTTGTCTTCCCATTTTTTAAAAATATTATCTGGGAACTTACCCATAGCATGTTGACTTCCTTCATCTAAGTCACTTATATACATGTTGTAGATAATTATGATACCAACAATAACCCTGTGGCACCCCACTAGTTATAGATCACCATCTTGAAAATGCCCCCTTTATCCTAATTCTCTGTTTTCTATTAGTTAGCCAATCCTCTATCCATCAATTCCCTCAACACCATGGGTTCTAATGTTATCAGTTATACTTGTGTGCGGTTTCTGATATACCTTTTGGAAACCCAAATATATTACGTCTGCTGGTTCCTTGTCATCTATCTTGCTTGTTTCCTCCTCAGAGTTGTAATAAATTTTTCCAGGTATGATATCCTCTTCATGAAGTCGTGATTTTGCTTAATTATGTTATGGGTTTCTAAATGTTCTGCTATTTTATCTTATTTAACAATAGATATTAAGCTAATGGGCCTATAACTGAAACATTCTCTTTTTATTCTCTTCACTGATGCTGTCTGACTTGTCTTCTGCTCTGCTTTAGTTCTTTCTTTTGTTTAAGAACATCCGTCATCTTTTGGGTGGGGGTGGGGTGTGAAACAAATTGAACCATCCTTGTATCTTCTCTACTATTGTTAGAAATAAAACTTAGAACTCAAAATAAAACAAGAAACATAAAGCAGGTCCAGCAGTACCGAAATATGATTAACCAGATAAGCAGTTTGGGTGCACCTTTGGTGGAACAATTTTAAAATTAACTCAATATGTTAGAAGACTGCTGTAAGTTGGAGTCCGTGCGGAGCATTTGCCATTCTTTATGGCAATAAACCAAGAGAATTGGGAAGGAAATGAGAAAATCAAGATAGCCACGAACAGCGGTGTGAAATACCTGTTTCATGTTGGCATGAAGATTTCGTCAGTACCGTGATGAGTAAACATCCTCCTGCGGTAAAGCACACTTGAATTGCTGCACTGTGACACTTAAGTTATTTAAAGTACTTCTAACTTATGTTTATCACTGCGGCCTCACAGCACCAGTGACCCAGGTTCGATTCCACCCTTGGCTGACTGTCTGTGTGGGGTTTGTACATTCTCCCCGTGTCTGCATGGGTTTCCTCCGGGTGCTCCAGTTTCCTGCCATGGTCTAAAGATGTGCAGGCAAGGTGGATTGGCCATGCTAAATTGCCCATAGTGTTTAGGGATGTGTAGATTAGGTGGGTTAGAGTGATGGGTCTGTGTGGGATGCTCTGATGGTCGGTGTGGACTTGTTGGGCCGAAGGGCCTGTTTCCACACAGTAGGGACTTTTTTGTTTCAAAGTTTTAAATGTGGATAGTACCTTGGAAAAGAAATTTGAGTTCTAAGGCATTGGGCTCTAACACTGAGGTGATGTGTTAATGGAAAAACACACAATCTCAATTGGCACACTGTTGAAATGTATTGGCTTAAGTGCATTTTTTCCTAAAAGTGTGTTGATACCAATACACTTAAGTGTGTTTAATGAAAACATAACTTACTTGTTTTGAACCATAAAATTTAAGCGACCAGCCCAGGGACTATTATTTGAGGCATTGCAGGTTAATATACTCTGAGATTGAAGACTGTCGTGCTTTGTGTTTTATTTACACTGGTGTCACAAATATGTTTTAAAATGTCAGAAGTACTGACAAAGGAAACACCATTGGTTTGAAGTTCCTACTAGCTTCCAGTGTAACATTGCGATGAAGTCATCAAATTATCCAAATAATTATTGGATCTTGTCTAAACTTTTTTTGTAAAGCTTGGTGCCTCGTGGAATTTGTGTATTTGATTTCAATTAGTTATAAATTTTGTGTTTTCCCTACACTTAATATTTAGCCTTTAATGGGTCAGTTATCCTTTAGCAACAGCCGTATTTATAGAGCTTCATCCAACTGATAAATGGAAAAAATTGCTTCGTTGGTTTAGAATTATTGTTCATGAATGCATTGAATTTGCATAAATGATGTGACATTGGTAGATACTAACATTAAGATCAGTTTGACACAATGTTTCCTTGTTTAAACAAGGTACTGTGTTTAGTTTATCATATGCAAGTAAACTGAATCAAGAATAATCAACATGTTAACTAAAGTATCAGTTTGCTGCAGAAGTGTGTGCATAGGTGCTGACAGTGGCTGTTTGGTAGTTCTCTTGCTTCTGAGTCAGCTCATTGTACATTCAAGTGACAAAAGCACAAAATCTAGATTGATACTCTTATGCAGTACTGAATGAATGCTGCACTTGGAGGTACCATGTTTTTTGTTGTCTGCATTCCAGATGTAAGTAAAAGGTCCCATGGCACTACTTCAGGTATTCACAAGGAAGTTGTTTTCTCTTATATCCTGGCAAATGGTTGTCCCTTAACTAATGTCATTAAAGCAGATTATCTGGTATTATTGAATTGGTGTTTACTGCAGCTTGCTGTGGGCATACTGTATTCTTGTCCGCATTACTGTAATTCCCCATTGCTTTGCCATGTCCTGAGATTACAAGATGGTTTATAAATGAAAACTATAGGATATCCTAAGATTAAATATTCTGGCAAAAGGACAATGTTTACAAAAGCCACTACTGTTCACTTCCTGTCTTTGAAGATAATTTAGGAAACTAGAGCATTTACTCAATACAGCATGGAGCTGGAGGAACACAGCAGACCAGGCAGCATCAGAGGAGCAGGAAAGCTGATGTTTCGGGTGGGACCCTTCTTCAGAAATGGGGGAGGGGAGGGGGGCTCTGAAATTAATAGAGAGAGGGGAGGGCAGGCTCGGGAAGGTAGGTGGGATGGTGATAAGTGAGTGCAGGTAGGTAGTGGTGGGGATTGGTCAGTGAGGTGGGAGGAGTGGATGGGTGGGAGAGAAGATGGACAGGTCACTGAGGCGGGGTTGGACTTGGGATGAGGCCGAGGGTGGGGAGATTTTGAATCTAGTAAAGTCCACATTGAGACCATTGGGTTGTAGGCTCTCAAGGTGGAAAATAACTCCCGCCACCCCCAGCCTCATCCCAAGACCAACGCTCCCTCTCATCCCCGCCTCCTTGACCTGCCCGTCCCAAGACCAACCCCTCCCCTCATTTATTTCAGCGCCGCCTTCCCCTCCCTCCAGAAGGTAAAGTGAAAAAAAAAGACTGAAAATACTTAAAAAGAAGGAAAACAAAGCAAGAAAAGGAGAAAGAAAAGGAAAACAGTAGGAGCGGACGAGCCCTGGCTCAGGAGCCCTACTCTGTTGTCTTGGGGGGATAAAAAGTTTTAATATAAACAGACAAAGTCAGTACTGTTTTGTGAAAGGAAAATGATGTTTGGCTAATTTATCACAGTTAGTTTATGAAGTATCAAGCAATTTAGAAAAGACTGTACTGGACCTTGATTTCCAAAAGACATCTGACAGCATACTATGTCAGAAGTTATTGCACCGAATAAGGACTCATTATGTAGGGGGTCGTATTAGCATGGTTAGATACTTGTTTGCCAATTAGGAAGCAAAAGGCGGACACTAATGGGTCTTTTCGGGTTGGCTAAATGTGACAGGTCGCATGTCAGAGGCATCAATATTGGTGTCTCAATCATTTACAAAATTTATAAATGATTTGGATGAAAGACCAAATGTCGGGTTACTAAATATGTTTATGATATGGTGATAGGTGGAAAAATAAATCTTGAAGAGGACATGAAGAACCCGCAAAGAGATATAGATAGAGCGCATGGGTGGTCAAAAATCTGGCAAATGCCATATAATATGGGAAAATGTGAACTTATCTGATTTGGCAAGAAGAATCAAAGAGAAGCATGTTATTTAAATCCAGAGAGATCACAGATCTTGGTGAGGGATCTGGTGATATAACAAAAGAATCATAGTAAGGTAATCAAAAAGACTAATTGAAGCTATCTCTTATTATGAAAGACATTGGACACAAAATTAAGGATGCTATCCTTCAATTACACAGGGTCTTTGAGAAATCACATCTTGAATACTGTTTTGGTCTCCTCGTTGTAAGGAATGTTCTAAATACTTTAAAGTTGGTTCAGAGAACTTTGATATATGTAAACAAATTACAACAAAACTTGGGAGAGGGGAGAGGATGTAAACCGCAAAGGTACTTAATGTGAAGATCGGCCTGATGATTAGCAATGAGGAAGAAGGTATTAGGATATAGATAGATTGGTCAGATGGGCAGGTCAGTGGCAGGTGGAATTTAATCCTTCTAAGTGCGAGGTGATGCACTTTGGAAGCAGTAATAAGGCAAGGGAGTACTTAACGAATGGAAGGTACTAGAAAGCTCAGAGGAACAGAGGGATCTTATTGACAAGTCCTTGAAAGTAGCAAAACAGGTCAATAGGGTAGTTAAGGCATAGATTATAAGAGCAGGGAAATTATGTTGGAGCTGTATAGGACTTGTGGTTAGGCTACAGTTGAGGTACTGTGTGTAGTCTGGTCATCGCATTATGGGAAGGATGTGATTGTATTTGGAGGGGTGCAAAAGAGATTCATCAGGATTTTGCCTGGGATTGAGTAGTTTACATATGATGAGACACTGGATAAGTTTGGGTTGTTTTCTTCGGAGCAGAGAAGGCCGAGAGGGGACCTAACTAAGGTGTGTAAGATTGTGGGACGTGGACAGCGTGGATAGGAAGCAGCTGTTCCCCTTAGTTAAAATGTCAGCAACAGACGCATGAAGGCTCTTGTGGTGCGGTGGTAGTGTCCCTACCTCTGATCCTGAAGACCAAGCTTCAAGTCCCGCCTTCTCCAGTGGCGTGTCATAACATCTCTGAGTAGGTTGATCAAAAATATCTAACATGGGGGCAAAATTTTAAGGTGAAGGGCAGGAGGTTTAGAGGGGATTTAAAGAAAGAAACATTTCACTCAAAGGGTGTTTGGAAACTAGAATACGCTTGGAGGGTGGGTGAAGTGGGGAACTTCATAAATTTTAAAAAAGTACTTGGTTGAGCACTTGAAATGTCCTACCTGACAAGGTTGCGGGCCAACTGTAGATTTAGTGTAGTTTTGTCAGTGCTGTCTGACTAGGCTGAAGGAGTTCTTCTGTACTGTATTAATCCTATGAAGATCTATTTAGTTGATCCCTGGACTGAGTGGGTTGTCTTATGAAGGAAGTTTGGACAGACTAGGCTTGTTTCCACTGCTGTTTAGAAGAGTGAGGGGTGACCTGAATAGTCTCAACAAAATAGGTGAGGAAAGGATAGGAGTCCAAAACTAGCAGGCACTATTTCCAAATTAGGAGATGCCGTTTTATGACAAGAGTTGAGAAATTTTATTCTTTGAGAGCTATGTAACTTTGGAACTCCGTACCACAGAAGATGGTGGATGTGGGATCCTTAAATATTTTTAAGGTGAAGGTGGAAAGATTCTTGTTAGGCAGGGAAATCAATGTGTGCAGGTGGAACATAACACAAACATATAAACCACTATGTTTCTGATTGGCAGAATGGGCTCAAAGGGCTGAATTTGTAAGTTCACATGTAATGTCTTTCCCAACCACAGTCCATTGGGTGAGTGGATTATATAGTAAATTGGTGGCGTTGTCGAAAATGTATAAGCTGGAGGGTTTAAAAGTTCTACTATACTTTGCATCAGTCACCTCTGGTTATATACACCTTCTAGAAAATAGTCAGCAAAAATAATTGTTAAAATTGTTATGAGATGAAGAGGGAGCAATAAGATTAAGATGAAAACTGTTAACAGTGTCATCCCAATTCAGAAATATGTATCGGTCCTGAGAGAGAGCAACAGGTGATTACTCACAGGCCACAGCCATAGAAGCATCTCTCCTTTTGAGAGAGATAGTTAGTGTTATATGTCATGAGCAGGGGTAGGTGATGTGGGTTCAATTCCCACCTGTTCTGGAGATTTGTAGTAACATCTAAACAGATTGATTTTAAAAAATATAGATATCTTGAGGGCAGCATCTTGAGGCACATCATATGACAGAGAGGAGGCCGGTCTTCATGAACTATCAGAACCGGTATGAGAATTTAAACTGTGCCATTGGTGTCATACTGTATCACTGTACTTTCCCAGCAAGTTGAGCTAACCAACTTCCACAAATACAAATGTAATCTTGTAATTTAAACAGCAGTACCTGGAATATTTCTCTGTGCATTATAAAGGAGTAGAATACGATGTAGTAAAAGAATATAATATCATACCTTTGCTGTTTGACTTGCAGAATAACAACATGTGCCAACTGCTATGGTACAGGGAAGTTGTTTTCCATCAGATCACAAAGGAACAGCAATATTATACATGGACCATGTAAAATAATACTAAAGCAGAATAATTTCACTAAGTCAGTGTGCTCCTGCATATGATCTTTCAGAGCTGTATAGGTCATTGATCTTTTCACATTTAATTATAATTTTCAGACATAACTCCCAAGCTACCTACATCTGATGTTTCATACATTTGCAGCTAAGTAAACTGAGATTAATTTATGAATATGTAATTAGGTGAGGCTCTTTATTTAAAAATATATGAAGGCCAATGTGGAATTAAATGGATGCCTAGTATTGCAACTATTTAGAAGTTGCTGCTACAGTTAGTACTAAAAGTAAAAAGAATAACGCATGAAAATGTAAGCACTTTAAGTAAACAAAGTTTTACCTCATTAGGCTCATAGGATTTCAGTCATTTTTTTTCAGCATGCATATCACCCCAAGGCATCATGTAATACGGTGATATTTTGGCAAGAAGCCCGAAGCTTGCATTTTCCCTTAGCATTAAAACTGTTTGAGCGTGCTAACATTTTGCAGGAATTATTTTGTTTCAAAAAGTTTTCTAGTTTTCCGTCTATGAACTTAAAAATTTCAAATTTATAGATACTCTGTGAAAGAGAAAATAGATTGAGAAGCTTAGATTTAAAATAGGAACAGCAGTATTGTTGTTCCTGATCTTTCTATGCGGAAGGAATTTGTCCATACATAGAGGACCGTAACAGCTGCTTGAAGGCAGTGACCTAGAATTTCCTTCATGGTCATATCTACAATGCAAAAGTGGCAGATTTGACTTTTCATTCAACTGATTGATCTCTCTAAGTTTCAGGGTGAGCCCTAACGTTTTTCGGTAAGTTTGCTGTGCAATTCCAGCTTGCAGTTTAGGGCTGTGTGAACTTGTTTTGCACAAAAATCCAGCTGCTTAATAGAACAGACAATCTGGTGGGTTGCAAAAATAAAAAGTAAGGCTCCAATAAATAGCAAGATCTGCTTAAGTAGAACTTGCAGTCAGTTGTGTCCTCCGTTTCATCCTTCCTTGACACATTTTTCAAAAAAGACTCAATTTTCCCTTTTCTGTCTTTAGCAAGGCTGGATGCTTATAATTTTAAAATAATCTGTTCTCGGTTAATTGACAAGGCCTCATTTATTACCCATTCCTGTTAAATACTTCCCTTAGCAGCATCTCCTCCATATTTATACATGTGGTTCAGTGTTTGGAAGACAAAATGGAAATGAGTGAAAATGGGTATGCCATTAAAGATCCCTGCCAAAATATTTTAACCCCCATATTTGTAGAAATGACTTAGTCAATTTTGCTAAATTACGGAACCTGAATTTTTAATTCAGCAACTTCTTGGACTGTCTGATCTGTTTAATTACAGTATGCACCACTTTCATGCAGCACTGGCTATAAGTATTTGACGTGACTGATTTTATTGTCAAGCGTGCTGAAATACAGTGAAAAGCTTTGTTTGCGAGTGGTACAGGCAGATCACAGCAAGGAAAGGATGTACAGAAATAAGAGACTTAAGTGGCATACAGGTTAGATCATTTTAGGCTAGAGTCCATGCAACAGTCTGATTGCGGCCGGAAAGAAGCTGTTCCTGAACCTGCTCGTGTGTGTGTGTTCAGGCTTCTGTATTTTCTGCCTGATGGAAGAGGTTGTAGGAGAACATTACCATGGTGCGATTGGGTTTTTGATGATGGTGGCCACCTTTCCTCAAAAGCGAGCCACTACGTAGCGTCAACGGACGGAAGGTTAGCTTCCGTGATGGTCTGGCCTGTGCACGCCACCTTCTATAGTTTCTTATGGTGCTCGGCAGAGCAGTTGCCGTACCAGGTCATTATGCACCTGGACAGTAAGCTTTCAATGGTGCAAATGTAGAAGTTGGTGAGGGATCTTGTGGACATGGCAAATTTCCTGAGCTGCCTGAGGAAGAAGTGGCATTGTTGTGCTTTCTTGACTGTTGCATTTACATGGGAAGTGCAGGACAGGTTGCCGTTTATTGTCATTCCGAGGAACTTGATGCTGTTTACTCTCTCAACCTCAGTTCTGTTGATGTAGATGGGGGCATGTTCTACTCCTTTCTTTCTGAAGTCAACAATCAGTTCTTTAGTTTTGTCAATGTTGAGAGACACAGTTTTCATTGCACCACGTCAGCAAGCCCTCTATCTGCCTTCTGTATTTTAACTCATCGTTGTTAGACATCCGTCCCACTACAGTGGTGTCGTCAGCGAACTTGTAGATGGTGTTCGTTTGGAATTTGGCAACACTGTCGTAGGTGTACAGGGGATACAGTCGGCTGCTGAGGACACATCCTTGGGGGGGCTTCAGTGTTGTGTTATTGTGGTGGAGGTGTAGTTACCTTTTCCTCGCTGCAGCCTATGAGTCAGAAAGAGGATCCGGTTGCAGAAGGCAGAGCCGAGATCAAGGTGCCTCAGTTTTGAGATCAGTCTGGAGGGAATAATGGTGTTGAAGGCAGCACTGTAGTCAGTGAAGACGAGTCTGATGTAGCTGTCTTTGTTGTCCAGATGTTCCAGATGAGTGCAGGGCTAGGGATATGGCATATTTAAACATGCCTTGAATCGTAAAACGTGGTTTCTGAACCTGTAACACTAACAGATCCACGTCAAGAAAGGTATATTTCACTTTTTATGATTATGATGTTGATTTTGATGTTGGGTACTGTTGATTTGAAATAGCCGAGCGAACAAATTTATCATAGCTTTGTGAGATGTCCAGATTTACTGTTTCTAGAGGCAGCTATGTAGAGCACTGGTAGAATCTGTAACTATGGATAGAGACACTAAGTGAATGCCTTTGGCTCTTTGCTTATTTGGTGTTTGATGTTTATGGCCTGTCAAAAACTGAAAAGTATTGTCAAAGTTACTGGTGAGAAAAATAAACTTTTCCTTGAAACTGAATCTTATTCTCAACTGAATTTTTTTGGATGGTATAATGTAGGGGATACATCAAAGAACCTGCTGAAAAGTACTGATTTACCAGGCATGATTATTGCATGGGGGTATAGCTGATGTTTTGGGGTGGTGGGGGAGGGGCACAGGGCGAGGGTTGGGAAGCATGCAGACCCTTTCAAGGTATGTTCTTCATCTATTTTGTGGAAAAGTAATAGCAAGATTAATGTGAAAGTCGTTTAGAGGTTAAAAATATTGCCTTCAGTTGAACAGTTAGCATACCGCAGGGAGTTTGGTAAGATCTCCTGCAGAAGAAGGACTGAATAGCTTTGCAGATTGATTTAGAAAAATATTTAAAATTAAGTCTACATAATAGGTGAAGACCTGTACTGGCTATTTTAAGGAGTAGCAATTGTTATAAATGTGTTTTTGAATTGTTAGTTCTGATTGGTCCATTTCTGCAACAAATCATTAATTGTTCAGTACAATGAGGCTTCCACTGTCAAATGGTGTCATTAAATGCTTGTATAATGGTTGTGTGAATAACTAATCCTTTGGAAATGTTAACAAAATAAACATGATGGATAATGTGATTGAGCAACTCTTATGTTTAAGACATTTTTAAGTCGTTTGGGGTTTACTCTGTCTTAATTGGTATCTGGATTGATTTGAAGTAGAATTGAGTCGTCAAGACTAGAAATTCTGTACTTCATTTGAGCTGAACCACTTCATCTCAACAAAGACAGCAGTTTAGAACTGACTATTAGGCTCGTCACCCCGAGTCTAGTGAATGGAACAGTAACAATGGAGTATTGCATTGTTAATCCAGAGGCCTGAATTAATAATTGGGAAGACGAGTTCAAATCGCACCACAGAATCTGGTAGCATTTCAGTTTAACGAATTAATACGTTTGAAATCAAGATCATTAAACCATTATTGGTAAATGCTCACCTGGTTCTCTAATGTAATTCAAGAAAAGAAACCTGCCCCGTTTACACTTCGTGGTCTACCTGCAACTCCAGGCACAGAACAACATGGGTGATTCTTCATTATTCTCTGAAATTGGTGAGCAAGTTGCTGAGGTGTATCTATTGCTTCAGGAAAGTTAAACAAGCATAAAACCAAATGGAACGCCCTACAATGACTGAGGCATCAAAAATAACAAAGGCAATTGTTGCCCTATTCTTTTGGCCTTTCAGAGTCATTCTCATTCAAGAATCAGCTTGACTTAGTCCTATTTACCAAAATACGCTTGCAGCTAATTTTACAGACATTTCTGTGATCAACTCTGTGTGACCTGGCCTACCAGAGGAATTGTTAATGGTACTGAACACACATCATCAATAAACAGCTCCACAGCTGACCTTTGTAGAGGGATTTTCGTTGATGAAGTAGGTGAAGATTGTTTAACTGAAGAACTGCTATGGCTGTGTCCTGGGATGAAGATGATAGTCCTTTATGCTAGGTATGACTCAAACCAGTGGGGAGTTTGACGCTCCCCCATTCCCAAGGATATCAATTGATACCATGCTCTGAAAGGCTAAAGTTGAATGTCAAGGGTAGCCATCTTCACCCCGCCTCTTGAATTCAGCTAATTTGTTCACGTTTGGACCTGAGTCTGTAATTAATTCTGGCAAAACCCAAGGTGAGCAACTTATTGGTAAGTACATGCTGCTTCATATTGTTGATAACTCTTTTTATCAATTTGATTATTGAGAGCTGACTGAGGCAATAATTGGCCAGGTTGGCTGGTCCTGCTTCCTGTGGTACGCTTGATGGAGGTCCTGGCTTTCTGTCACACACTTCTCATTAAACAAAGTTTGAACTCCTGGCTTCATGGTGAACATAGCATGAGAGATACGAGGCTGTGAGGTTACAGATTGTGGTTTGCATGCTGCCCTATTCTGTTTTTCTGTTCATGGAAGTGTTAAGGATTCCATTCTCAGGCGACTATCAGTATGAGTTTGCACATTCTCCCCATGTCTGTGGGATGCTCTGCTTTCCTCCCACAGTCCAAAGGCGTGTAGGTTAGGTAGATTGTGCATGCTAATTTGCCCATAATGTCCAGGGATGTGCAGGTTAGGTAGTTTAGCCATGGGAAATACAGTGTTACAGGGATGGGGTGTGTCTGGGTGGGATGCTCTTCGGACGGTCAGTGTGGACTGGGTGGGCCAAATAGTTTGTGGGGATTCTGTAAACTTTGTTAACTTTATATTACAGGGAGGTAACGATAATGTCACTTAACTGGTAATCCACAATAGGCTAATGTCTGGAGATATGGATTTCACTAATCACTATCACTACACCACTTTGGGCATATTCATTTTTTTTCATAGATTCATAGAATCCCTGCGGTGTGGAAACAGGCCCTTCAGCCCAACAAGTCCACCCTGACCCTCAGAGCACCCCACCCAGACCCATTACCCTTTTCCCTGTAATCTATCTGCACACCCCTGAATGCTATGGGCAATTTAGCATGGCCATGACTCAATCGTCCTTCTTGGCTCCCAGCAACAGCTGCCGAGAGTTGCCATCATCTCTGTAACCAGTGGATGGAGCTGAGCAGCCATTACAACCTACTATTACACGACAATCTTCATTTTGTAATGTCACTGTACTAGTAATCTTATATCCTAGCCTAAGAACACAGGTTCGTGCCAGATGGTGAAATTTGAATAAAAATCTAGAATTAAAAGCTAGCCTAGTGGGGACCATGTGACCCCTGTTGATCGTCGTTAAAATGCCATCTGGTTCACTAATGTCTTTTATGGAAGAAAATCTATCTTCCTTACCTGGTTTGGCCTACGTGAGACTGAAGACCCCCAACTCTTAACTGCTGTCTGAAATAGCCTTAGCTATTCACTCAGATCTAGGACAATTAGGATTTGACGAGAAATGCTAGTCTAGCCAGCAATACATGAATGGGGAAAAACCATGTCAAACAAGTTGGTCGTCTTTCACTGCTTGTTTCTGCCCCACTGAACTGATTTCTTCCTATATTTACCTTATTTGTATCTATCTCCCTTTGTCCATTCTCTACCAATAAGTCTTCTGATGCCCTCCATTGATTTTACAGTTTCCAGTTTTTTGATCTGAGCTGCCTCAGTTTCACCATGGATATCTACAGTTCTTCCACAAGCTGTCCATCTCTTTGTTGAACAAAGACTCAACCAGTTCTCATCCTCAGCACTTTTCTGTCAGGCTTAATTTGTTTTCACATTCTTTTTCAAATTCATTCACTTACTCTAACAAAAGCTGTGGAAGTACATGTGTGGCATCTAAGGAAATCAACATTTTTGTGGAGTTGTCTTTGTTCTGGGCATACTCAGGTCTCATCCACTATCTCTCTTTCCTGGAATATCGATGACTCTGGTGCCGATAGCTCTCAACCTAACTGGATAATGCACTTAATTTTGCTTCCAATTTATATTTTATTTCTGAGCGATATCTGCACCCCTTCTCCTCCTTGACTTGTCTCTTTCTATTTCTAGGGAAATCCATCTTAACTATCATCCATTTTATAGAATCTATTTATCCTCTTAAGTTTCTCTTTCTACATTGTATCTTTTCAGATGCATCATTCCTTACTGGCATTTCCTGTTTTCTCCAATAATTTAACCTCTCCCATGCAATTTTACTTCACACACTTCTGACCTCATCTTTTCTTTCTATCTCCCTGTCCTCTCTTTCCACCAAATCCAGCATGATAACGCCACCAAATACTCATTCCCATTTCCTCCTCTTTCAGCCTTCTAGAGAGACCACTGCATCTTCAACACCCTAGACTACTCCTGAGTCACCTCCAACAGCTTTCCTTTTCCTAAGTATTTTCAAGTATAGAGATGCAAATCTCACCTTTTTACTTGTGCTCTTTTTCACCATCCAAGCACATTTTTTCCTGGTGACTCAGTGATCTATCTGTACTACTTCCAACTATATTCCTTGATCACACTGTGGTCTTCTTTGCATAGGAGATCAGAAACAGACTGAGTGACTGCTTTGAAGAGAACCTCTGTTTGGTCCAAAGGTGTGATTCCAGCTTCCAGTGGCCATTCATTTTAATTCTTTGCCTTGCTGTCCTTGGCCTGCTTCGTTCTAATGCAGCTTAAAGCATGTTCAAGGAACAACATATCAGATGTCATTTTGGCAGTTTGCAACATCTAAGTTCATAGGGAATAGGTAGCTGGCTAGGCCAGTATTTATTGCCTATCCCTAATTGCTCTGGATCTTTAAAGGCCATTTCCAAGGGCAGTTATGAGTCAAGTACATTGTCGGGTGGAATTCCATGTAGCCAGCCTTGGTGAGGATAGCACATTTCCTCTTTGAAGGACAGTAGGAAACCAAATGCATTTTTACAACAATTGACAATTGTCATATGGTGACCATTTTTTAAATTCCAGATTTTTATTGAATTCAAACTTCAAACCTTCATGTCCTCAGAACATTAGCCTAGAGTTTAGATTTCTAGTCCAGTGACATTACAATGTGGAAGCAACAGTGAAAATATCCCCACTTTGTTTTTTCTTTTTTTTCTGTTTTGTTACATTTTCCTTTTTATTTCCCTTTTTATTTGAGGTCCTATTCATACCTTCTCTAAAATTGTAGAAGTGTTGCAACGCTGAAGGTAACCATTCTGCCTATGTTAGTGTAGACTCGACAAGCAATTAAGTTCATTCTGCTCCCTTCCTTCTCCCTGTGATCTGCAAATCTTATCTATTCAAATAATTATCCAGTTTCCTTTTGAAAAACACAATTGTATCTCTGTCTGCCTCACTCTCAGGCAATATATTCCAAATTCTAATTAACTGCTGCATTAAAGAAGTATTTTCTCATGCCGCTGTTAGCTCTTTTGCTAATCTCCTTAAATCAGTGTCCTCTGGTTCTCAATTCTTACGCTGTCGGGAGAAATTCCTCACTATCTAGTCTCCCGAGATTGATGATTTTTAAGACAGCAAGATACATCTTTTTTTTCTCTCTTTTCTCAGTACCACTCATTATGAAACCTATAGTCATCTCATCTCCTGCCCTCCATTCTTTTTCTAATACTTCCCCTTTCAATTTCTCAAAACTTGATACTTTTCTAACTTTTTTTTTATTGACAGAAAGGTCATAGACTTGAAATGTTGGACAGAATTTAATGGTCGGCCAGCTCTGTACATGGGCCAGACACGATGGCAACATTTGGTGACTATTACTACGAGCCGCAAGGCATTCTATTAAGGTTCCAGTGCCCTGCAGTATGCCTGTACCACACTCAGCTGTTCAGTACTGCTGAGACAGTGGCCACTGCTGGTATTGTTGTAGGTCCCTGGTGAAAGAATCATAGATGGGGGCCTGCGGCATAGATGAGTGGTGTGAGCTCATCAGGAGCATTTCAAGGCCCTGACAGTTGATGGGTGGGGATCATAAGTGGCTGGAGTTTGTGTAAAAGCATGCATATTCTGTCTGAACAGGAGAGACTACAACCCCCACCACAGACATGACTGCTTGGATTTAGCTGATGACTTGCCCACATGACATTTTCCTAGTCTCTGTGGACAGCATACTGGCAGTGGCAGAATGTGAGATCCTTAAATAGACCTCAGTTGACCACCAGCTTGGAGCCTTCCTACTTGTGGTCAAATGGGGCAAATTGGGAAACCAACTTCCAAGCTATCCACTCTGAGTTCTTCCCACCCCATTATATACACCGCCTCCAGTGCAGTTTGTAACATAAAGCACATTATCTCTGTTCTTCTTTCGCTGATGCTGCCAGATGCAAGTATTTTACGCATTACTTGAATTAACAATTGTCATTGAAATGAAGCCAAATAGATCATGTAAATTAGTAACTATAGGCCACAAGAAAGTGAGAGGTAGTTGGAAAGTATTTAGAATATGTAAATAGCATGCTTACTAATGCAATGAAGAGCATTGTTACATGATTGACTTTTAGTGATAAACTTATAACTCACAAATTCTATGAGGAGGAAGGGAAAATATTATCGAGCAACAAACTTTGTGAAAAGTTCATCTTCCAATCTACAATAACAATGTTTTTGTTCATTCAATTTATCATTGAAACCTATGACCAATAATTTTGCTTTGTTTTAGTTATATTAATTTAAGAATGACGGTAAATCCAGTCTTGTTAAACATTAACGCATCAATCCATTACCCTAATGCAAAAGCGAAATCTGAAATGTAAGTTCTGGAAATACTTAGCAATAATATGGGTTATTGAAAAATAATTGCTGTCCCACAAATTTGAGGCCACAGTTGGAACCTTATTCACATGCACCATGTTGGAGTGCCAAAAGGAGTGTGGAGGGCATTGTTTCTAAGCTTCCAAGACTTTGATTATGATGCTTAGATTTTTTTTTTCCTGTGTTAACTTACTTGTCTTCTCAGCATGGGAAGTATCCCTTCTACTTTTCTCACACGGATTGGAGTGGGCTTAATGATACGACTTTAATGCACTCCAAGCATGTAACCAGTTCAAAAAGCTTGATGCTGTAAGGTATTAGAGATAAAAGGTACTGCAGATGCTGGAGAACCCGAGATAACAAGGTGTGGGGCTGGATGAACACAGCAGGCCAAGCAGCATCACAGGAGCAGGAAAACTTGACGTTTCGGGCCTAGACCCTTCATCAGAAATGATGAAGCTTGGCCTGCTGTGTTAACACAGGAAAAAAAAAATCTAAACATCATAATCAAAGTCTTGGAAGCTTAGAAACAATGCCCTCCACACTCCTTTTGGCACTCCAACATGGTGCATGTGAATAAGGTTCCAACTGTGGCCTCAAATTTGTGGGACAGCAATTATTTTTCAATAACCCATATTATTGCTAAGTATCCTTTCTGATGAAGTGTCTAGGCCCGAAACGTCAAGTTTTCCTGCTCCCATGATGCTGCTTGGCCTACTGTGTTCATCCAGCCCCATGCTTGTTGTCCCATGCTGTAAGGTATTGTTCTTTCGCGAGGTAATGGACACTATTGTATTTAAATACTGAAATGTAAATCTGTTCCTGATATTTATTGTTGGTCAGTTGATATTTTGCATAAAGATCATTTTATTAAAGCAATTGTATTGTCCATACAACACAGAAATGAACTTCAGCATTAATCAGTCAATACCAGTTAATGCTCCACTTGAGCCTCCTGCCATTCTTCTTCTTTGAATCTATCCATGAAACTCTCTTCCCTTCTCCTATATGTGCTTATCTAGCTTTCCCTTAAATATAACAATTCTATTCACCTCAGCCCACAACTGAAATGTTAACAAAGAATCATACTGTGTTTTAATATAGTATATTTGGCAGTCACATCTGAGCTGGTCTCAAAAGAACTTCACACTGAATTAATTCAATGTTTTAAAGGTTATTTAGAGGTCCCACATAGTAAACTAATCAGAAAATAAAAGTCCCTGGGAATCAGGAGAAAGTGGCAAATTTGAGCCAAACTGGCTCGGTGACTGGAAGCAAACTCAAATGGTGGTTGGACTGTACAGTGGAGCAAAATGTATTGGTTCTTTACCTGGGCAGAAATGTGGCAAAAAAGATTCCATCTGGAGAAGTCTGAGGTGATGAATTTAGCGAGGCAAAACAAAACAAGGGACCAAACAGTAAATGATTGAATACAGAATGGAGAGGAACAGAGACACTTTGGAGTGTAGGTGCTCAGATCTCCTGCAGGGGGCAGGACAGGTAAATATCATGATTAAGAATGCATGTGATACATTTTTATTTATTAACTAAGACATAGGTTTATTCCAAAAATAGACTCTCAAAATTGGTAAAACTGTGTTGTGAAATATTTCAACCTGAATATTAAAATATTTGCATGGACACTCACCTTGTCCCCGTGCAGCATTTTCGACTTGATGTGATTGTAATAGACTTAATATCTACAAAATACATTGTATCACCCTAAGAGTGAAAATATTTCAATTTTACAATTGCAGAAAGTGCATTAGTTAAAAACTTCTCGACACATCATGTTTCACTCTGAGGTGCCTCAATACATTTCCACTACTCTGATTTACAATATATATTTTTTTGTAAGGTACACAGTCTGAGAGATTCTAACGTTTCCAGCCCCTTGGTGTATTTACTGTGGCTTTCCCCATAGTGTCTCTGTCCCAAGCTTTAATGCATCCCTCAGCAAATAATCTTGGGCCTTGGAATGCTCTTGTGAGGAAAAGATTGGGATAGAGATTAGTTGGATAGTTCTCATAAACAAATAGCATGATAGACTGAATAGCTTCCTTCTGTGTTTTGATGCTATAATTTTACTGTGACTTGTTACTTAATCTCATAGTTTTATTTCAACTATTTCTGCTTTCCCTCCATTTGTTTGTGCAACACTTTGTTTCTCTTCTGACACGCTGGCTCCTTCAGCATACTTTTCTTAATCCCTGTTGTATTTATAGAGAATATGTCATAGCCATCAGTGTGATAATATTTCCTTCAGGAGGGTTGATATGTTATTGAGGGCAATGTTCTAATCTGCTCTATTCCTACTGCATATTAAAATTGCAGTTTTTGAAAGGTGTACATTTGATGACTTTACAAGTGTGTTTCAAGAGGGCAATTCCAAAATTATTGCAAAATGCTTTCAGTACAGAGAAAAGCTTGTCCTGGTGTATACTGTTGTGACATGCAAACATTAAATATTTTCGCTTTTCCTTTTTCTTTTGTGAAGTTCTTGAGGCATTTCTGATGATATTAACATTAATCTTGAGATCGATATTTGCCAACTACAGCACAGCTGCCAAACCTCATTTACACTGTGGGTCAATCTCAGTCTTTGACTCAATGTCCATTCTTCACTTTTACCCCTTGAGGTTTCTTTGGATTTTATCCATGCTGAAAGGTATTTCATAGAATAGAATAGAATCTCTACAGTGTTGAAACAGGCCCTTCGGCCCAACAAGTCCACACCGACCCTCAGAGCATCCCACCCAGACTCATCCCCTTAATCTGCACATCCCTGAACTCTATGGGCAATTTAGCATGGCCAATCCACCTAACCTGCACAATTTTTGTTTGTGGGAGGAAACCAGAGCACCTGGAGGAAACCCACACAGACACAGGGAGAACGTGCAGACTCCACAAAGACAGTCACTCGAGGGTGGAATTGAACCCGGGTCCCTGGCGCTGTGAGGCAGCAGTGCTAAAAAGTTTATTTTTTCAATTAAATTACATCATAACCTTTGCTTCTGTACCAACATATGTTAAAGCAATTCTGCCTTTAAAATAAATTAGTATTAAAAATGTTCAATCTTTTCACATAGTTATTAATGATATATTCAGGTTGGTGCCCATATGCTATGTATTTTCACATATGACTTCCTGAAAACAGTTCATAATTTTTCCAACCTCTTCAAGATTTCCATTTAACCTGCTCTATTCCAGTGAAGAAAAAAATTCAAGCGTTTCTCATAGCCAAAACCTTCATTCTTGAATTCACTCTTGTGAAGCTTATCAAGAATAATGGCATAATATAATGTTACAGCGTCGAGGGAAATCATCTGTCCTTTGGCACTTTCAGAAAGCCAAATCATTTCATTCCTTTCTTTTGCAATTTTTGAATATAAAAACATATAAAGTAGGAGCAAGAAAAGATTATATGGCCTGTTGCTTGTTCCACCATTCAGTATAGTCATGGCTGAACTTGAGCTTTGTTTTTGTTTTCCGTCATGCTCCCCATATCCCTTGAGTACTTTAGGACCAAAAGGTCTGTCTAAGTCTTAAAAATATTTAACAATCGAGCAACCACAGCCACTGGGTTTAAGAATTCCAAAAGTTCACCCTTTGAGTGAAAAAAAAATTCTCTTGCCAGTTTGAAATGATTGGTTTCTTTATCATAAGGCCGTGTCCCATTGTTCGATTTCCCAATGAGGGGAAACAGCCTTTGAGTCAATATCATCAAGCCCTTTCAAAATCCTGTATGTTTTAATGCAAATGCTGATCCATCTTCTTTTTAAAGGCATATTGTAGATTCTAGCTTCCTGGCAGGTCACCCCACGTCCAAACAATTTTTGCGTAAAACAAAACACACCCATCCATGATTTTCATTCACCTTTTGATGATCATCACTCTGTACTCCGTAGTTACCCACTGAGTTCAGAAGTTCTGCATATCTTTGAAATATCTCCTGAAATCAGTAATTACATGGTAAAAGCAAAATCTACATTGAGGCTCAGAGGCAACTTTGAAAAGTGCATGTAGTTTGTCTGAAAGCCAAGATCAAAGTCTACCAAGCAGTGGTTTCCACACAACTTTTCGTTAGCTGTGAAGTATGGTTATCCTACTAGTGTCTAACAAAGTGGTTAGAACTAGTCCATCTTCTCCGTTTATCAATCTGCGGTATCAAGTAGCATACCAAAATCTCTGTCACCAAATATGTTGTAAATCGGTGTGTAACTGGTATGAAGCACACGCTTATTACAATTTAGCTTCACTGGGTCTATCGTGTAGTTTTCATGGAGGATTTTTTTTTTGATTCATTTATGAGATATGGGCGTTGCTGGTTGGGCCAGCATTTATGACCCATCCCTTCTGCCCTTGAGAATGTGGTGCTGAGTTATCTTTTTGAACTCGTGTATTCCAAGACTTCCCATATACCAAACTCAGTATTCTATGACCAACTGAGCATTGGACACTGTGCCGTGGAGCATCCTAAATGTAAATGCGCATATGTTCTGAAAGTCAATTTCAGAGCTTGTATTTTGGACTCCACTACATGGGTGGGTGGGGATGTTGAGACTTTTCTAAATGGAGAAATCTGCCATCAAACAATTTATATATTTGAAGATAACACAGGCAGGTTCCTGCAGGCACAGGCAAGCACAATGTATGTCACCCACCCCTCCAGCAGTGACTTCATATGTAATCTTTGCGGTTATATCTGCAAATTATTGATTCAAATCACAAATGAGGTGACTTCAAGCTCGACGGCATATAAATTATCATGGTACCGAACATTCGTCCAATAACAAGAGAACACAACATGGGAAATCAATCATCTAGTAACAGACCAGTTCAGATAGATAATCCTTATTTACTTTATCCAAACTCTACTCCCTTATGAGTTCTCCTTTTACTAAGACTCACATGCTCACATCCTAAAATAAGTCATGTTTTACCACAGCTTACTATTTTTAGCAAGCATGTAGAGCTACTTGCCCTGACGCGCTTTTTAAAAATTGCTGGTGTTCTGTATTGGACTGAAGTTGTGATCTAATAATACAACTCCGATAAATGGATGCTTTCTTGATTAAATATTAGAGTTCTTTTTGGAGATGAGGATGAAGAAAGGTTCGGGAAGCAGACTACAGAGCTTGGAGCCTCAGCGCCTGAAAACATAGCCACAGCTGGTGGAACAGTTAAAATCAGGGAGGTTCATAACTTCAGATTTGGATGGTGCAGAGAGCCCTTGCTTTGGTTCTGAGCATGCATCTTCTTCCCCTTATATCTCCGCTCGTGTCCACGAGATCCACTTCCGAGTTGAGTTCCGCTGAACTGCTGATGACTGAACTTTCATTCTTGGCCATTATATTGATATTGTTCATGGCTGTCTGATTTGTCTTCTTCCTTTAAAATCTTAAATCTTAAAAAAGAAAATTACTTTCGATCCCTCTATCCTTGCAAACCACCACTATTTCCAACTCTCCTTTCCACTGCAGAGTCTTTCTTGTTCCTGCACTTACACAAATGTCAAAAATTAGATTGCATCAAGGCACCTAAGTCCCTCTGTACTGCAGGATTCTGGAGGTTCTTTTCATTTAAATAATGTGCTGTTTTTCCAATTTAGACACCTCTCATTTTCCCGTTGTACTCCTTCAACTGTCAAACCTTTATTGATTCACTTAACCTATCTATATTCCTTTACACATTCTTTGTATCCTCCTCACAACTTGCTTTCCTGCATACCTTCGTCAGCAAATTTGGCTGACAGTCTATTCATTCCTTCCAACCAAGTCATTAATATTGATTTTAAGTAGTTGAGGCCTTAATACTGATCCCTGTTGTTCTGCACCAGATAGTTTTTTTAAAACAAAAGCCTGAAGTTATGTCCATAGAGAAAGCTATTAGAAGTTTTTGAAGTGTAGTAATGTGGAATGTATACAGTGACAAAACTCTAATTTAGTACATGATACCAGATGCATATCACCTGAAAGATGGGTGATACTTTTCAATAATGATCTATAAAAGGAAATTGGATAACTATTTGAAGGAGAAGGAAGGGCAGGAATATTGGAAAAGAGGGGGATTGTCTTTTGAAAATAGCATTGCTGACTTGATTGGCCAAATGGCCACCTCCTTTGCTGAAATTTCACTGATTCTTCAAGAAGCTAATGTTGTGTCAGTCTTTGTTCTGATGAAAGTATTTTTGAATTGTTGCCTGATTTCTTTCAGATGTTTGTGATCTGTTGTGCATTCTTTTTGTTTAATAACTATAAAGCCAAATTTTTCTATTTCCTCATAGTCACTAATCCTATATGGAGAATAATTATATTGTTCTGAATCATCGTTTAATGCACAGAATTTCCTCTGGGATCCTGGTGCCTTGCTGAATTGTGGGAGAAAATTGACCCTGTGAGAATTCTCAAATAGATCTCAAACTAAATATTTTCCTGTATTTTAGAGAGCTGTGTCAAACTTGCCTTTAATCCAGATACTTATAGATTCAAGCCCAATGTATAACCATAAGTGCATCATCTCAGCTAATATTTTGGTAAAGGGAGTGTTTTGCTGTTGGAAGTATTGTCTTGTGGCCGAATTAAGTCACTATCTGTCTTCTTGTACAAATGCAAACTATCACATAGCATTAATCAAAGCTCAGCAAGGAAATTATTATGTTAGATATATTTGAAGCTAGCTGTATTATAGATGTTACAACACATCTCTGGAGCAAGTGGGACTTGAACCAGGTCTCTTGGTTAACCACATCCCAAAACCAGCCCAGCTCATCTCCACCTCCCTAACCTGTTTTTCTTCTCACCTCAAGCCACACCCCCATCTCCTATCTACTAACATCATCCCGCCCCCTTGACCTGTCCGTCCTCCCTGGACTGACCTATCTCCTCCCCACCCCCCTACCTACACTCACATTTACTGGCTCCAGCCCGCCTCTTCGACTTGTCTGCCTCCTCTCCACCTATCCTCTCCTCTATCCATCCTCTATCCACCTCCCCCTCTCTCCCTATTTATTTCAGAACCCTCTTCCCCTCCCCCATTTCTGATGAAGGGTTTAGGCCCGAAACGTCAAGTTTTCCTGCTCCTATGATGCTGCTTGACCTGCTGTGTTCATCCAGCCCCATGCTTGTTCTCTTGGTTCCAATCGCATGTTAACCTGGCAAATATTTAACCCTCAATCAGTGTAATTAAATTGGTTAACTGGTCATTAATCTCATAACTGTTGGGCTAGTGTGTTTCCCCATATTATTGTAACTGTGACTTTAATTCCAAAGTGCATCATTGATCCTAAAGCAGTATGAGATATCCTGAGGTTCAATCAAAATGTTTCTCTTTTGCTTCCTGTCTATATTGTTGGTTGTTTTCTTGTTCTCTTAATTATTTTTGTTTGCTTTATTTGCAAGTGAGTTATTTATTTTGCTCTATGCTGTTAAAATCACATTTCTGTCTTAAAAGGTACTGTTTCTCTTTTTCACTATTTTGTTTTGGAAAATTAGCATGGCACATATCCAATAATGTGTATTTGTCGAAGATCTCTTGCAAATCAAAATCGCTGCCAAAGCAACGGTTAAAGTTATGTTTCTCTCAGTGCAGTACTGAAGACTTCAATGGTGTATTGAACAAGTGCAATTCAGTGAAAGATAAGTGTAAATGTAATAATATGTGATGAAAAAAAAGTGCAAGTATAACATGTGATGCAAGTTTTAGAGTCCATTAAAACTAATACAGTCTTCAAAAATATTGCATGTTTCATTCAGGACTAATGTAAATATTTGATTTCTTTTATCTTGCAGATCTCCTGATGTTACCAAGGCCATCCTGGTACACTGCGTGTCTAATACTCATAACGTAATGGCCGTCATGTGACAAAAGAAGACAACAATGACCCTCACTGAAAGGCTACATGAAAAGATATCGCAGGCATTCTATAACCATGGGCTCTTGTGTGCATCTTACCCCATTCCCATTATTTTTTTTACTGCTGTGTGCATCTTAACATGTTGGTGAGTAGAAAATTGCATCAATATGAGCTTTGACTAGTCGGCTAGAGTGTTAGCAGGTCAACCTGGTTTGGTAATTTAAAAGTCATGTATAAAATTTCTAAGCTTTGCAGGCGAGGAAGAGAAATGATTACCAAGAAAGAGTGAGAAGGTGATTAGGAGAGGTGACTGAACGTATGGCCAAAGAGAAAGCTGTCAGAAGTCTTTGAAGTGTAGTAATATGGATAACATGTTGTGATAAAATTGTAATCTAGTATGTGATTCCAGACAGCTTTTAGTTGTGAAAGGTTGTCAAAGCAACCCAAAGCCAAATGTATAAAAATTAACTGCTGGATGTAGGGCTGGATGACATTTTGGGTGGTGCTAAGAGACAAGATCCCTTGCAACAAAGCACATAGAGAAACAGTATGAGTTGATAATAACAGGATGACAGACAAATGTGATTTAGAGGTAGGATAGAAACAACAAAGCTTTACGTTTGTCAAAATTTGTGCAGGCTGGAGCTAGCAAAGCCTTTTGGAGAGCTTTTGAAGAGGCAAGCCTTAAGACAATTAAGCTAGTTGCTGTTGAAAATCTTCACACATTTAAATATAGATCACTTGAGCTTTGCTACTCCTACCGGCTTTGTATAATTAACAACTTTCAGAACAAACCATGCCACATGATGTCCTGAACACCTCCAAGAACAGGGCACTGACAACAGCTTGGTCTGATCATCACCATAGGTAACTACCTCAACAACAATCTAAACAACACAACTACCACAGCACTAACTGTGATGCATGCAGATCACTCCCTAGCGTGCACTAAAGTTGATGCAATTTTGAAAATTCAAAGCACTACTGTCCTTGTATCAAGATCAGCCAACCTGCTTATATAGACCAAAGTAAACGGTTCCATGCATAGACAGTGCAGTAGTGAAATGCAACATATTTCAAGACACCATTTACAATATTGTACACTCAACATATGGAAAACTGCTAGCATCACTGAGATGTTATTTAAGACAAGCAGTTCACTCTCATCAATTATAAGTGAGATCCAAGTGAGACACCTGTGAACATATTAAGAGCCAACTGAAGTAAAGTCCAATAAGCTATCAGATAGTGCATTAATAACTACTGGTGGCAAATCTGCTGAAATGCCAATGAAGCACCTTTTGACACAGGGATTGTTAAAAGCATGTCTGAACAGATCCAAAAAAGCAATCGGAAAGAAAATGGCTCAATTGAAAATAAAAAAAGGGGGTTAGCACCAACTGTTTAAAAAAGCAAGTTTGAGAAATAAAGGAAAAGATGCCTTGTGTTGAACACAGAGGGAACTCTTTATGATATACCTGTTATTTTCATCAGCGTGCTTATCTATAGTACTGACCATGGCAAAATTTGGTCGGCAGCAAAAGTAACTTCTCATTTCAGACGTATCTTTGGCATCTCTTGGCAGGACAAGATGACCAATTCAGGTTCTGGAGCATGCTAATCCTATTTCTGCACTCATTGCAAATGCCTGCATTGCCTTGGCCATGTTCAGTAGATGGATGATGACCATACAGCTGGAGACTTTTCTGTGCGGTGAATTGGACACTTGGTCACAACTTCCCCGATATCAATGCCTCTGATACTAGGAATATCTGCAAGCACGATGTTGAGAATGGGCATAGACACAACAAACTGGGAGACAGTTGTTAATGACCATGATCTTAGGTGGCTGACTGTTTGGAAGAGAATTAGAAGGGCTAGCTGAGAAGAGGACCCAATGTAAGGAAAGACCATTGAATTATGGACCTTCCTCTACAGCAAAAGTAACAGGGACTGTCATGCCAAAATGTTGTTTGAGAGTCACATTAAGTCATGTTTAGGAGTTGACCACCATGGTGCAAACCACTTTCATCAAACAGAAAATATGACTAATCTTCACATGTTTAACTGCTGATGTTTTGTTTAGGATGAAGTTCTTCTTGTTCTGATTTAATACATGTTTCATACATGCGATGCATTTTGGAAGATCCAATTCAAGAGTGAACTATACGGTAAATGGAAAAGCCCTGGAGAAAATTGATGTACAGAGAGATCTGGGTGTTCAGATCCATTGTACCCTGAAGGTAGCAACATAAGTGGATAGAGTGGTCAAGAAGGCATGCGGCATGCTTTCATTCATCGGACAGGGTATTGAGTACAAGAGTTGCAGGTCATGTTACAGTTGTATAGAACTTTGGTTAGACCACATTTGGAATACTGCGTACAGTTCTGGTCGCCACGTTACTAAAAGGATGTGGATGCTTTGGAGAGGGTGCAGAGGAGGTTCACCAGGATGTTGCCTGGTATGGAGGGCGCTAGCTATGAAGAGAGGTTGAGTAGATTAGGATTATTTACATTAGAAAGATGGAGATTGAGGGGGGACCTGATTGAAGTCTACAAAATCATGAGCGGTCTGGACAGGGTGGATAGCAAGAAGCTTTTTCCCCAGAGTCGGGGACTCAATTACTAGGGGTCACGATTTCAAGGTGAGAGGGAAAATGTTTAAGGGAGCTATGCGAGGAAAGCTCTTTATGCAGAGGGCAGTGGGTGCCTGGAACGCGTTGCCAGTGGAGGTGGTAGAGACGGGCATGATAGCGTCATTTAAGATGTATCTAGACAGATACCTGAATGGGCAGGGAGCAGAGGGATGCAGATCCTTGGAAAATAGGTGACAGATTTAGATAGAGGATCTGGATCGACGCAGGCTTGGAGGGCCGAAGGGCCTGTCCCTGTGCTGAAATTTTCTTTATTCTTTGTTCTTCTTTGTTTCATTTCAAGAAAATTTACTCTTAAAAGCTGTTATTCAACAATATCTGAAAGCCCTATTTTTAGTAATGTTTACTTGCAAATTTGAGATATTTTGTAATGATAAATACTTTAATCATTTAGCAGGTTAAGCTCAATTCCTATCTGGACATGTAACAGCTTGACATAAAATTTTTTGAAGAAAGTTGCGTCAAATGTAATTGGTTTTCACTGGTATCTCAATTTGACAAAAATGCTTGATCATGGCTTAAAACATTAGAATTTCTGCTTGCTTGCTTATGTAACTACTGTGACTTACTGATGGAGTCTTAAAACTTTTGAAGCCTTGTGTTAAGCTACTTAGACCCAGATTTTGCCAGCAATTTGCTAACTTGGTAAGTGGAGAGTTTTGAATTCGTTGTGCTTTGTCTTAGGAGATTAAGTGATGATATATCCCATACTCTTGAGATATTTCTGTCAACTGATGTAGAGCGACTCGTAGAATTTTTTGAGAAGTCCACAATGAGTTGGACAATTCAGAGTGCATTGCCATATGTCCAGTTGATGAGTGAGGCAAGGCAGATAACCTGTTAAGAAGGCAAACAGGATGCTTTCCTTTATTAGCCAAACATAGAATAAAGAGCAAGAGGGTTATGCTGGAACCGCATAAAGTGTGGATAACCCACAACTGAAGTATTATATACAGTTTTGCTCATCGCATTATAGGAACGATGTGAGTGTATTAGTTATAAACCAATGTGGACTACCTTTGTTAACCAGCTTGAACGTATTCAGCCGAATGGCCGCCTGTGCTGTGTATGTGCAAAATATGAACAGTTCCCATGAGAAACTTTGGCTTCTGGGGACAGGTGTCAAGGACGTCAGTAAGTTTCAAAAACAATTAACAGGACAGAAAGTAAAGAAACAGTCAGAAATCCTACTTCAGTTATGGCAGATAATGGCAAAACTATAAGGAATGCGCTGATTACACCAGAGAAGAAAAATTATAAACAGATGAATAAAGCATCAGTGCTAAGGGGCAGGTTAGAGTGTATGATCCAAATAGGAGTTCTCTATTTAGAGTATAAGGAATAAACTAAATGAGTTGCAGGCGCAGATTCAATTTGGAGATTATGATGTAGTCGTCATTACTGAGACATAGCTACAGGATGGTCTAGAAACTAAATGTACCAGGTATAATGTTTACAGGATGGATAGGGAAGTTGGCAGAGGGAATGGAGTAGCCTTGCTAATTAGAAACAAAATCACTTCATTAGTGAAGAAGCATGTAATGAGGGAAAGCATCCACTGGAAACTTTATGGGTGGAACTGAGGAATAGTAAAGGATTTAGTATCATAGAATCCCTACAGTGCGGAAGCAGGCCACTTGGCCCATCAAAACCAAACTGACCTTCTGAGACCCACCCCCATGACATCGCTGTATTTCCTGACTGTAGATACTATGGGCATAGCCAGCCCATCTAATCTGCACACCTTTGCATTGTAGGAGGAAACCAGAGCACCTGGAGAAAACCCATGCAGACATGGGGAGAATGTGTATATTCCACACAGACCGTTGCCCGAGGCTGGAATTGAACCCAGGTCCCTGGCATTATGAGGCAGCAGTGCTAATCAGTGAGCCACCATCTAAAACTAATAGGTATTGTGTAGACACCCCTTGGTAGCATCTCTGAGTGCTAGATTGTTTAAATACAGAAATTAGGCAGAAATTTGTAGCAAAGGCAGAGTAGTATTAATGGGGTATTTTAACTTGTACTTAGATTGAAAGCATCTATCAAGTCGTGAATTTAAGAGGGCAAACAGCATTGCTGTGGGTTTGGAGTCTTATGTAGGTTGGACAAAATGACTGATTCCCTTCCCAAAAAGAAGGGCATTGGTGAACTAGGTGGGTTTTTCTCACATTCAGTGATAGATGTCATGGTCACTGATAGTACCTTTATATCCCAGTTTAATTAATTCATTGACTTTAAATTCTAGTAGCTGGCAAGGTGACCTTTGGCCCATGCCCTCAGACCTTTATCCTGGGTCTCCAGATTACTAGCCCAGTAATATTAACAGTATGCCATGATCTGCCCTTTGTAATGCTGATGAGGCCATGTAACTTGCTGTCTTGATCAGTGCCATGAGATTATTAACGTCCACTGAGTGGGCACTTTGTTTTGCTGTTGCTCTCTGAATCAAGTTTAAATATTCATTTTTTAAAAAGCATAAAAATGTAAAAATAAAAAATATATCCTTGAGAGATCGTTCAAACAAAATAGCTTTTTACTTTTTAAAAATAAATCAGCTTTATATTGCAGTGATAAATTCCAATGACACAAGTGCTTCTGCAGTCTTGAAAATGATGGAATTATGTACGTACAGTTGGAATTTATCATTGTAATGTTGGTGTCAGCAGGCATTTAATTGTTTGATAAATAAGCATTAAACAATGACATCTCTAATAATGCAACAATGCCATATTATTGTGTTGCCTTCGAATATTTGCTCATGAACAGAAATATTGCATGGACTGACAGTTGTCTGAAGTGGAGGCTGTCAGCTGAGTCAAACTGACTTGTGGCTAGCATAATATTAACTTCACTTTTTTAAGTGCAGTTTGAAAATTTCCATCAGTAGCATTTATTTATTAAAGAAAAGTTTTAAGCTTGCCAAGCACACGTTGCTAAACAGAAGTCGAATTGATTTCTTCAAATTTTGGCCTATATAAATAGTGAAATATGTGGTAAAGTTTTTCGAGTTCATATCTCAAAATGTTCTTTTAACATTGTTCTGATCAATGTTTCTTACAAACAACAAGTTGTTTTTGAGAACTAGTTTAAAGGCCATTGCACCAAACATTATTTTTTGTTTTGTATGAGCTATGGGTGTCATTGGCCCTGTGTTTCAGAAGAGTCATATACTCAGAGATATACAGCACGAAAACTGATCCTTCAATCCGACTCATCCATGCCGACCAAATATCCTCAATTAATCTAGGTCAATTTGCCAGCATTTGGCCCATAAACCCTCTAAACTATTCCTATTCATATACCCCTCCAGATGGCTTTTAAATGTATTTGTGCCAGCTTGCACCACTTCCTCTGGCAGATTCCATACACGCAGCACTTTCTGCATAAAAATGTTGCCCCTCGGGTCCCTTTTAAATTTTTCCCCTCTTGCCTTAAACCTATGCCCTCCAGTTTTGGATCCCCCTACCTTGGGGAAACGATCTTGTCTACTCACCCTGTCTATGCCCCTCATGATTTTATAAACTTCTATAAAGTCACCCGTCAGCCTCCAATGCTTCATGGAAAATAGCACTAGCCTGTTCACTCTCACCCTCTAGCTCAAAACCTCCAACCCTGGCAACATCCTTGTAAATCTTTTCTGAACGCTTTCAAGTTTAACAACAAGGAGACCAGAATTGGGCGCAGTGTTCCGAAAGTGGCCTAACCAATGTCCTGTACGTGACTTCCCAACTCCGATGCTCAGTGCACCGATCAATAAAGGCAAGTGTACCAAATGCTGCCTTCACTACCCTATCTACTTGCGACTCCACTTTCAAGGAAGTATGAACCTGCACTCCATGGTCTGCTTGTTCGACATCACTCCCCAGGATCTTCTCGTTAAGTGTATAAGTGCTGCCCTGATTTGCCCATCAAAATGCCACACCTCACATTTTCCTGAATTCATAGAACTCTATCTGCTGCTCCTCGGCCCATTGGCCCACTTGATGAAGATCCCATGGAACTCTGAGGTAACCTTTACTGTCCACTACGCCACCAATTTTGGTGTCATCTGCAAATTTACTAACCATACTTCACTTTATTCACATTGAGATTATTCATATAAATGGCAAAAAGCAGTGGACTTAATCTGTGGAGAGATAAACAGAATTCTGCCTGATCTACTGAGCTTCTCTAGCATTCTGTTTTTTTCATGTTTCCAGCATCTGCACTGTTTTGCTTTTCTCATAGTTGTGTAGAGCTAATTTATTTATGTGAATAAAATTCATTTTAACTAGACTTAGCAGATGACTTGGTAATATTGGTCACCGTAGAACAAGAAAATCATAGGTTTGATAACTTGAATATGCTGAGGGTGAGCGAAAAAGAGTCTTAGTATGACTGTATTCTGGATGAGGGATATTGGAAGATGAAAGATAGATAACGTTTTGTTTTGAGTTCTACATTTTTTTTTGATACAGTTCATTATATAAATTGGTGACACAAATTAGGTGGTCTTGAACAAAAAAATTGGTGCTTAGTTTGAACTGTTTCCCAAATGTATGCCTTCAAAAAGAGGAGTTCCATTGAACTTTGTGATTGTAGGAATTGTTTATGAAGCCAAAGAGCCTGAAAAATGTAAATAACTTTGTATTTGTTGCCACCTCTTGTGCGGGTACCAAAACCTGCATTTGGTACGAGTGTTTGCCCTTTAATTACTATGTTAAATATGTAATTCTGGATTATTGCTTTGGGATAGAATCAAGATTTTGTCAGGAACTTGTTTTCTTATTTCTGCAATCATTTCACTTTCTGATATTTTCTCCACCTACTGAGTGACATGGTTATTTTTTCGCCTAGTGCTCGCTACAATCTGAGCTGTAATTTTAAAAAAGATTATAACTAATTCAAATATTTGTTCTTCATGAAGGCCTTACAGAGCACATTTTTCAACAGAGGTTAAAATGCACCATGTATTTATTAATTGAATGTGCAGAAGAGGCTTTTTAAGTTGCTTATGCAAATAGAAAATGTGAATACTTTAAAATTTTAATATTTTAATATTTAATACTGATTCTTTTCAGTACTTTGACTGAAATTGGTTTACAAAACCATCTGCCATTTCAAGAGAAAAGGAAATTTTGTTAGCTTAGTCACATGATGCAGTGAATCTTAAAATGAAACCTGTTCAATCTTTATTCCTTCCATTCTGTCTCAGCATTCAATATTGTAATGAGTAACTCTTTTGCTTTAATTATTTAGCTGTATCTTTGTTTCAAGCTGTTCTTTCATTTTTGAGTAACTCTGCTTAAATGCTGTCCAAGTTGATCTCAAATCTTCATCATCTTCATCAACATAATCTTGAGCTCATCCAAAACCCTGCTTTTCAAGTGTTCATTAAGTTCTGTTCACCTATTACCTGTATGTTCACTCCTAGATTCTGTTGTCCACTTCAATAATGTGTCAGTCTTAAAATCCCTTTCCTGCTTTCAGATCACACCTTGACCTCACTCTGAAACTTTCCTCAATTCTCCTATTGTCTGTCTGCTTTTTCAATGCATGCTCTTGCACATCCTTATTTTACGGAAATTACTGGCAAAATGCAGGAGGTCTAGTAGCGTTCTTATTTATTCATGAAATGAGGGCATCACTGGCCAGCCCAGTACTTATTGCCATCCCTAATTGCCCAGAGGGCAGTTGAGCGTCAAGCACATTGTTATTGGTCTGGAGTTATATGTAGTCCAGACCAGGTAAGGATGGCAGTTTCCCTCCCTAAAGGCCTTTGGCAAAACCCATCTGGTTCACTTATGATTGACAATGATCTCATTGTCATCACTAGACTCTTATCCCCAGACTTATTCTTTATTGAATTCAAATTCCATCATCTGCCGTGGCGGGATTTGAACCCAGGTCCCCAGGATATTACCTGGATTTCTGGATTAATTGTCCTGCAATATTAACACTAGGCCATCGCCTACTTTGTGGGAAGAAAGCAGAGTTAATGTTTCAAGTTCAGTGACACTTCATCAAAACTGTTAACAGCTCAAAAAATGTATTTATGCTGAAGACAGCGTGAGGTTGATGAAAGATAGGTGGAAATGGTGAAAGGTATTAAAGGTGTAGGTGAACAAGGAGATTATGATTAGTGGGCCAAGACAGAAGAGAAGCTGAGTAAGTGATGATAGTTATCATTTTCGTGCTTAGTTTTAATGATTGCATTGATGGCATCAAAACCTTCCAAATTAAAGGTGCGAGCTCCCTTCCTAAATCTTTGGGCCTCTCTTTTTAAGATGCCCCTTAAACTCTGCCTCGTTGACCAAGCGTTTGGTTGTCTGTCCTAAAATGTCCTCCTTTGTTTCAGTGTCAAATTTAGTTTGAGGTCTCTGTGAAATGGTTTGGGCCAATTTACTTTATTAAAGGTGTTACATTCAGGGAAATTGTTGTCAAGTTGTTATTTTATTGACTCATTTGTATCTTCACAATAGACCTCTGTGTCAGTTGTCTTGCAGACAACATAAAATACTCCTAGTTATGTTGGATTAGGATATACAGATTTTTCATTTACCAATTTGGGTAATATCTACAGATAGCATTTTGAACTGTATGTACGGAGTAATTGTTTGTTTGTCGCAATGGATAGCCAGAGAAAGAATTGTTTGAATTAGAAATAAAATTCTTGTTTGTAAATACAGAATATACCATTAATTTTGTTTAATTTTCAGTACTTTACAGGCTTTTATTGCAATGATTTACGTTTGTAGCCAACTGAATATATTTCAATAATATAATTTTAGTTTGGAATGGTATATACAGGACAGTACAATTTTGAACAAAAGTGAAAAATGTCATCATTTCTCTGAATTGGGGCTGGAAGAAAAATCATTATTTTGCAATGCTAAACTAGTCACTTGTCAGAGACTTTTTAAGTCATTTGCTGTGTCACTATTTAAGGCGGACCATTTTTGGATCAGAAATGCAAGAGTTGTTGTAACTCCTTCTCAATATTACACAGCTCTTTTTTAAAAAAAAAAATTAGGTGAAATACAGGGTTATCAAGATTTTCAGTCCTCATGCAATGTCCACACAGATGTTTTGAGTTTGTACTGTAGGGATTGGACATTGGAAAACATCAAGTATTGTGAATACCCTCCACGAGGTCAGTTAATATTTTGGCAATACAATATTTATATAGATGAGGGGAAAATAATACTGAAGTGCTGTTACACATTTCTGGACTATGTATACTTAATTTTCGTTTTGCTTTGATTTTGTTATAGTTATCCCTTATTAAAACTACCTCTGCCAGGGACAGGACCTGTGGAGTTCACTACACCAGTGAAGGATTATTCTGTACCCTCAATTGAACCAAATCTGCGACACACTGATCAGAGTGACAGACCAGATTGGGTAAGTTTGAACTGTTTAACTGTTTGTCTGTTACATCTCCAAAGGGAACTTTGTTATCATTTCGGGAAAGCAGATAATGGTGTACCCAGAAAGATAATTTTCAGCTATTTAACCCTGGTGTGAAATACTATTGATTTACAAATTTGTCAGTAAGGGTGAATTAATTTCAGATAATCACTTGTCACATAAGAGGTCATAGATCATAGAATCCCTACAGTGTGGAAACAGGCCCTTCGGCCCAACAAGTCCACACCGACCCTTGGAGCATCCCACCCAGACCCATCCCCCTATAACCTACCTAATCTACACATCCCTGAATACTACATGCAATTCAGCATGGCCAATCCACCTAGCCTACACATCTTTGGACTGTCGGAGGAAACCAGAGCACCTGGAGGAAACCCACTCAGACACGGGGAGAAAGTGCAAACTCCACTCAGACAGTCGCCCGGTGGTGGAATTGAACCAAGGTCTCTGGCGCTGTGAGGCAGCAGTGCTAACCACTGAGCCACCGTGCTGCTCATTAATGTATTACATTAAGACGTGTTGAACAAATGATTATATTAGCACGGTATACTAAGTGGCTGCATTTACTGACACCGATGTATGCACACTATGCACCATGTAAATTTGCACACCTACACATAAATGGGTTTGGGTTTAAACAAGATGTGGCTGTGAATCGGATTTGTAGCTGGAGAATGGTTGGTGGAAATAGGTCCCGGAGAGGTGGGATGTGGGGATGGGTTGGGGGAGGTTCAAGGATGGGCCTTGTGAGCAAGAGGGCTTTGGGTAGGGTGGGGAGAGGGAACGGGCTCCGGTCCTCATTTTCTCCATATACAGTGTAGCTCTTGCATACAACGACATCCAGATTTTATTTGATGACATAGGTTTGAAATTGTGCACGTACATGTTTCCAGATTAGCACATTTGCTTAGTTGTCTGCACTTGCGAGTGTCATCAGACACTGCCAAAATATAAATTATGCACTGTTACAGGCATGTAAAAATAAATATTTCTCAAGTTTCTAAGGACTGTCTGTTTTTCCCTTGTGTTGTTTATTTTCTCATCGTCTGCTGCAAACGCAGTATGGCAGATATGTCCTTCAGAAGTCTACAAGCTTGGCCAATAGTAGCACTATCAAAGCATTCTTGAAGATGTCAGGCTCCCACCAAAATTATCATTCAGTACTGCAGCTGTTCATTAGTTTTTCTAAGTGATATTTAGCATGGAAGAATAGTTTCATATAGAGGGAGAAGAATAGAGGGAGAGTGATAAGTGGTAGCAGCAGGAGGCTTCCATGCCAATGTTTGATTTACTATTTCAAAGTCTCATGTGGTCCAGAGTTAGTGTTGAGAGCTCCCAGGACCATACCCCCGATCAACTGTGAGCTTTTGTACTGCTATCTTTAAAAGGTTTGACCATCTAATTGAAAGGATATGCTCAGGGTTGGGGACGATTCGTTCTGCAATCCCTGTTCCTCTGACTCTCTTGCTGCCAGCATCACACTTCTGCAGATGTTTTGAGTTTCATGATTTCTAGCTAGAATGCCCTTTTTCCTTTTCCCCTTCAGCTTTCAATTGTACTAACTCAAAGCTACAAAATGTGGTTGTTATTGCCATTAGTTTTGGTGCTGTGGATATAATTTTAATAAAGAAATGGCACCTATATCACTTCTGCCTACTTTTTGTTTTCTCCTTTATTCGTTAACGGAATGAGGGCTCCACTGGCTAGGAAGCATTTATTGCCCATCCCTAGGTCTGGGTTCGCATGTAGGCCAGACCAGGTAAGGATGGCGGTTTCTTTCCCTAAAGGACATTAGTGAACCAAATGGGCTTTTCTGGCAATTGACGATGGATTCATGTTCATCATTAGATTTTTAATTCCAGATTATTGAATTCAAATTTCACCATCCATCATGGCTGAATTTGAACATGTGTCCCCAGATGTGTGGGTCCGTTAATTAACAGTCCAGCGAAAGTACTATTAGGCCATTGCCTCCCCCTGTGATGTAGTTTTTCTTGAATATGTGGAAGCTGTTAGTGCAGGTTTTTGAGGCTTGTACAGGAAGGTTGCAGAGTATGTGGATTTAGTGTCTAATGCTGAGTTAACACCAGCCATGTTTATTTTTGCTGCTCTGGTTAATTCCCATTCCTAACTATTGACCTATTGCGCATATATTAAGCAACATAATGGAACTCCCCTCAAATCCTCCTCATTGCCACCAACACCATTTAAAGAGATCATCAGAACTGAATTTATGGGACTTCTGGGTCTTTGGAGAAGTTGATAATTGTTAATATTTTCAAGAGGAGCAGAGTTATCTCCAGTGCTGTGGCGAATATTTATTCCTCATTCTGCAAAACGCTTATTTGTAGGAGCTACAGTTGTAATGCACAAATTAATTGCTACTTAGAAACCTAGCTTATTCCTGCTCTTATTTCCTGTTTGTCCCTTCGAGTCTTGTCTGCCATTCAGTGTGATCATGCTTGATCATCCATCTAAATACCCTCCTCCACTTTCTCTCTATAACCTTGATCCCTTTAGCTCTAAAACTATATCTAGTTCCTTCCTGAAAACATGCAGCAATTTGGCTTCAACTGCTTACTGTTGCAGAGAATTCCACGGGCAGTTCACTCTGGGTGCAAAAATATCTCTCCTTATCTCAGTCCTAAGTCACTTACCATGTATCTTTAAACTGTGGCCACTGGTTCTGGACTCTCCAGTCATCAGGAATATCCTTCCTGTGCTTACCCTGTCTGTTCCTGTTAGAATTTTATAGGTTCCTGTACAATCCCCCTCTAATTCTTCTGAACTCCAGTGAATATAATCCTAACTGATCCAGTCTGTCTTCATATGTCAGTCCTGCCATTCCAGGAATCAGTCAGTTCAACTTTTGCTACATTCCTTCAATAGCCAGAACACCCTTCCTCAGATAAGGAGACCTAAACTGCACACAATACTCCAGGTGTGGTCTTAGCAAGACCTTGTACAATTGCAACATGACATCACTGAAATCCTGTGGCCATTAAAGCCAACTTGCCGTATGCCTCCTGCACCTCTTGCTGCATCTTCATGTTTATTTAAAGTGACTGGTGTTCGAGGACCATCTAGGTCTTGTTGCACCTCCCATTTTCCCAATCTATTGCCACTTAATCTCACATTTGTCTACATTATACTTTGGTTTGCTCATTCACTCAACTTGTTCAAACCACACTGAAGCATCTCTGCATCCTCCTCATAGCTCATCTTGTGTCAACTGCACATTTGGAAATATTACATTTAGTTCTCTCATCTAAATCATTAATAAATATTGTGAAATGTTGGGGTCCAAGCACTGATCCATGTAATATCCCACTGATCACTGCCTGCCACTCAGTAAAAGACCCATTTATTCCTACTCTTTTCTGTCTCCAACCAGTTTTCTGTCCATGTCAGTAACTATCCCAAACCAATGCGCTTTAATTTTGCAAGTTCATCTTTTATGTTGAACCTTATTGAAAACTTTCTGGAAGTCCAAGTTGAACACATCCGCTGGCTTCCCCTTTTCATCTCTACCTGTTACATTCTCTCAAAATTCCAGTAGATTTTTTAAGCATGATTTCCCTTTTGTGCGTCCATGCTCATTCTGTCTAATCCTGTCATTGTTTTCTAAATGCTCTGCTATTAAATCTTTGATAATGGGCTCTATCAATATCAGATTAACCAGTCTATAATTCTCTGTTTTCTCTCTGCTTCTTTTTAAATAGTCATAGAAACTTCCCAAGTCAGTAGAATCTTGAAAGATAACCACTAAAGTATCCATTAGGTACACTTTCTTGAGCATTCATGGATGTAGATTATCGAGTTCTGGGCATATATTGGCTTTACATCTCATCAGTTTCCACAACACCATTTTCCTACTCATCCCAATTTATTTCACTTACTCTCTCTGACTAGACCCTGTTCACCAACATTTTTGGGATGTTATTAGTTCTGCTTTCACAAAGGAAGACACAAAAGCATGTATTTAATTGAAACAAAGACTGAAAGAGCTGCGGATGCTGGAAATCAGGAACAAAAACAAAGTTGCTGGAAAAGCTCAGCAGGTCTGGCAGCATCTGTGAAGGAGAAAACAGAGTTAATGTTTTGGGTCTGGTGACCCTTCCTCAGAACTGATGGTGACTGGGGAAATGTCAGTTTATATGCAGAAAACAGGGAGGTGGGTGAGGTAGGGAGTAAACAGAAGGGAATGAATACAAAAAAAGTTGTGTACAGTTCTGGTCACCACACTACCAGAAGGAGATAGATGCTTTGGAGAGGGTACAGAAAAAGTTTACCAGGATGTTGCTTGGTATGGGGGATTTTAGCTATGAAGAAAGGCTGGATAGACTGGTTTGTTTTTATTGCTATGCAGAAGGTTGAGGGACGATCTGATAGAAGTTTATAAGGTTGTGAATGGCATCAATAGAGTGGAAAGTATGAAGCTTTTTCCCGGTGTGGAGGGGTCAATTACTAGGGGGCACAGGTTCCAGATCGGGGTGGAACATTTAAATGAGATGTGTGAGGCAGAAAGGGTGTTGAGTGCCTGGAACGTGCTGCCAGAGGAGGCGGTGGAAGCATACGCAATAGCAGCATTCAAGAAGCACCGGACAAAAACGAAAGGAATAGAGGATCCTGTAAATGAAGACAGTTTCAGTATGGAAGGGCAAAATGTATCAGCGCGGGCTTGGAGGGCCAAAGGGCCTGTTCCTGTGCTGTATTGTTCTTTCTAAGTATACTGGTAATCAAGCTCCACTACTTCTGGAGTCATCACAAAAGTTGTTTTACAAAGTACACAGAGTTTTACAATTTACCTGAATTTCAGATCCAGGTTGATAGGAAGCACAGATCAGGATTCTGTACTGAACAAGAATTGCTACCTATTACAAGTAAGTAGACTATAGCTACAGGTAAATAGATTTTAAAAAAAAACCATTGGCTTGGAACACTACTAACTAAAACACTAATCCCCTTATATTCTGCCCTTGACACACACAAATAGGGAAAGTAGATTACTGGCAGAGGCAGAAAAACTTGCAAGACAGATCAATGGTCTTTGCTTCCTGGTTCAAATGTTAAATTGGTCCTTCATTGGTTAGCCAGATCCCCCTTGTTCAGATTCTTTCTCTGGGTGCTTCCACTGGTTTGCAAGAATTGCAGAGTGGTTCATTTACTTGGAAAATGTCTCTGATATATCAATTTAAAAGTCACAGCTTACAGCAATTGCTGCATGAAAGGTAACCAGTTTTCTTCAGGTTTAAACTGAATTTTGGTCTGCTGAGAACAGACCAGCTTCTGACTTGTGAGATCTGTGAACGGGTACTTCTTTCCCTCACACTCTCTCTCTCTCTCTCTCTCTCTCTCTCTGTCTCTTGCTCGCCCTCTCTCTGTTCTTGCTGTCTTGCTATCTTCAGCTTCAAGCTGCTCAACCACATGAGAACGAATCACAGTTGTTAACAAGCAAAAGGTCTCTATCATTGATAACTGTCATTAGTCCATAGATTGATCCTTGTTACCATACAGGCTACATCTGTGTACCCCTCAGCTCCAAATCACCTCCAGTCAAACTTCAATTACTATTTGTTTAAATAGTTGTTTACATGTTTCAATGGCAGTGCATGTCATAAGAACATAAGAACTAGGAGCAGGAGTAGGCCATCTGGCCCCTTGAGCCTGCCCCGCCAATTAATAAGATCATGGCTGATCTTTTTGAGACTCAGCTCCACTTACCCACCCACTCGCCATAACCCTTAATTCCTTTACTGTTCAAAAATTTATCTAGCCTTGCCTTAAAAACATTCAGCAAGGTAGCTTCAACTGCTTTACCGGGCAGGGAATTCCACAGATTCACAACCCTTTGGGTGAAGAAGTTCCTCCTGACCTCAGTCCGACATCTGCTTCCCTTTATTTTGAGGCTATGCCCCCTAGTCCTAGTTTCACCTGCTAGCGGAAACAACCTCCCTGCCTCCACCTTATGTATTCCCTTCATAATCTTATATGTTTCTATAAGATCTCCCCTCATTCTTCTGAATTCCAATGAGTATAATCCCAGTCTACTCAGTCTGTCCTCATAATCCAACCCTCTCAACTCTGGAATCAACCGAGTGAATATCCTCTGCACCCTCTCCAGTGCTAGTATATCTCTTCTCAAGTAAGGAGACTAAAACTGCACACAGTACTCCAGGTGTGGCCTCACCAGGACCCTATACAGCGGCAGCATAGGTTCTCTGTTTTTAAACTTCATCCCTCTAGCAGTGGCAGACAAAATTCCATTTGCCTTTTTAATTACCTGCTGCACCTGCAATCCTACTTTTAGCGATTCGTGCACAAGGACACCCAAGTCCCTCTGCACAACAGCGTGCTGCAATTTTTTACCATTTAAAACATAGTCCATTTTGCTGTTATTCCTACCAACATGGATGACCTCACACTTATCAACATTGTACTCCATCTGCCAGATCTTTGTCCACTCACTTAGACTATCTATATCCCTCTGCAGACTTTCAGTGTCTTCTGCACACTTTGCTCCACCACTCATCTTAGTGTCATCTGCAAATTTTGACACACCACACTTAGTCCCCAACTCCAAATCATCTATGTAAGGTTACTTGCTTTCAGAACATACTTGGTACCCGTTCAACCCTGGTTTGAAAGACCTGTCTCATTTCAGTCTGCAGTTTTTTTAAAGTTTAAAAGTTTAAAGGAATGGTCTTTACAAAAAGAGCAGTCCAAAAAGTTGTGTTCTGTATCCAGATTTTTTTAGTCTTTGCAATGGAATGAATTTAAGACATTCGTTGGAGCTAGCAAGCATCTTAGTAAGCAAAGTATAAATAATTTGAAGTTGTGTGGGTGACAAATTAATTATGGTAAATAGGAATATCTACAAAGTGAAGTGAAAGTTAAGGTTGTCATAGTTCCGAAGGGCAGTAGGCTGCTCTTTTATTTGAGAGAGATGACTGGTGGCAAATTTAATCTGAGGGGCAAAACTGAGAAAGCATGGCCTTCATGGTGACTTGAAAGATAACAAATTAAAGACTATAAATTATCATCTGCAGCAAAACAGTACATATTAAAAGATTGTATTTCAATTGATGATAATGATGGAATTGAGGAAAGAAAATAGTGTGTAGAATCATTTTCTTACCATCATGGTAACCTAATACATCTAGAAAAGTGATCAAAACATCAGGGAACATAGACACTTTGTAAAAACAAATCTTCACAGAAATAGGAACAACTGTATGGAAAGCAGAATGAGATTATCAAATGCTACGTATGATCATTACCATGGGTGCCAAAGTTGGAATCTAAACAAGAAATTGGAAAATAAATTACAGACAACAGAGATGTTGTTTCTGAGCCATGTGATGAGGATAACACAAGTAATGAGAGAGTTTTGAGGAAGACATACTCAATAACCTTTGAAGGTGCTCACTGAGAGACGATGATAATTCCTTGGGCATGTACTTAAGAGAAGCTAAACATCTGTCAGTGACTGGTAAAATTCAGGGTAATAAAGGAAAAGGGATACAAAATACATGATGGTTTAAGAAGCAAGGCAGGTAAAGATTTGGGAAAAACAACAATGTTGGTTTCTAAGACATCATGAAAATTGAGAGTTATGATTAGTGATATTGTAAAGTGTGGCGTCTTGGAAAAAGCCAACCACAGTGTCATCCACTTTTCAGATTTTGCCCTCATCCACACACAATGAGAACCTCATTTCTGCTGGCTTCTGTCAAAACGAAGGCCTTTCTTACATTAACTTGAGGTCTTCCTTCTGGCTTACCGTTTCACCCTCCTGTCATGATCATTAACCATACTTGTATCACTTGTAAACTTAATAAATTTGAACATCCTCTGAATCAAAGCATGTGGATAACTATTCACACCCCGATTGATGCCTAGAGATGTTTGCTCCTTAAACTCACTTAATACTGAGTGCAAAAAAAATACTGAGTTGAACATCCTTGAATTGAGCACGTTTCAGATGTGGTTGTCCAGGATCACAATTCTCTCTCTAGTTGTGGCAGCTCATGGCTTGAACTGGCACTCCTATGTAAATTTAATTTTATGTTTGAATCAAATTATTTGATGTACTTTAAATTTTAGGTAGGTTAACTTATAATCAATATGACATGAACCATGTTTGTTCTGCTAGGCCTGTGATCACAACATTCTATAACCACCTAATTCCCATCTTTTAAGACCCAGATTACTTTGAAGATGCAGGTCACTAAACTGCTCAAACATTTTCCAAGAAACTAACTCATTAACTTGAATCTTTTCATAATTCTGAGTCCCAAGCCCTTGAAGATATACTTAGTATCGAATCACAGTGTTGGAAATAAGTGTGTCTTAACTGTTTTATGTACAACAACATTTCTGTTCTTTGGTCCAGTTTTATTCAATTAGTTCTCAAAAATTGCATGAATTCTTTTTTTTTTCTTTCTAGTATGTTGGACCTCCAGTTGCATACATCCAACAGATATTTGTAAAAGCTATTGTGTCCCCTTGGAACAAAAACCTAATTGGTGTAGATGTATTCCGTGCCCCTCTGTCGAAAGTTTTTCAGCTGGTGGAAGAAATAAGAAATCACGTCTTTCAAGACAGGTAGGAAAGGATTTAACTATTTATACTGTCACAGAGTATAGAATTTTAAAGCTCACGGCTCATGTTTCTTCAATATGTAATGAGAGAAACTCTGGCCAATATCTTAATTGTGGCTGTGATCCAGGTTAGTTTTGTTGTAGCATTAAGTTGTTACATGATCAAATTCATGCAGGAAAGGAGGAAAATAATAAGATAAGCAAGAAAAGTAAATAGGGCAAATTTTTGTGAGTGCTGTATTTATACCTGTTTTACTAATTTTTTTTCAACAAGATGTTAACATAACGTCCTCAGTTTTGGACATTAATTGTATTCTACATTGTGCCCAAGTGCTGTAGATTTTGACCACATAAAGTATAACTATAATGTCCGATCATATCCTCACCAGATATATATCAACTGCTGTTGTTGATTTAGTAATTGTGAGGAATGTCTAGATGATTTTTCTTTCTTGCCCTCAAAGTTCTGGGCCCAGTACAGTGCCTCTTACACCATTAAAACTGATATCAGGTGATGCAGAGCAACGGATCAAATTGGATAAATACAAAATACTATATTTTGTGAGGAAGAGTCCTATTGGATCAAAGTATTAACTCTGTTTCTTGGACTCTAAATGGTTGAGAGAGGTACATGTAATACTTTGCACCTCGTGAGCTCATCTGTTTTGTGAGGAATGACCGAGAGTAAATCATGGCTGTATAGTGATACTAAGTTATTATGACACACATGACAGGACTGTCTCTTCTTTAGGCCAGTTTCCCAGAGTGGATGTTAGTGTGACATATATTTCAGAGGGACACAGACTGTTTTGCGATATGCACTAAGAGTTCCTGAGAAGTTCGAACCTTGATTTGAATCCTAACCCAAAAATAAGGCACACAGAAAGACAAAGTGAGGTGAAGGAGTGGATAGTAAGAAAGCATAGTTCACATGCTAATAGTGTGTCCAGAAGTCACTCTTGTCAGAAAATAACCATGCAGTGGAGGAAGAATCTCTGAAACTACAAGGGGCAGATTTGACAGTTGAAGACCTGCTGGCACAGATACTGAACTTGAGGCAGTATTTTTGGATAAATAATGCGATGAAATAAAGTTCACAAATCTGTTTCCAAGTGTAACTTGAAACACAGTTCCTTATGATCATCATGTTTTGGTGGCGGCACTAAACTAAGAAGAGAGGAAAAATAAATAAAGTTAGATAGTTGGAGAGAGTTTGGACTTTATTTGGAGGAATCAAGTATGAGTCAATAACCATTATCACTTTGGTGGATTTGTTTAGGAAAAACATATTGCTAAGAGGACAATCATTAAGCAAGGCTAGTCAGTAGGAGTTTTGAAGAGTGATTAGGTGATCTTTCTGTAAGTGTGCTTTCCCACAATTGAAAAACTAAAGTAAAAAATATTTTTAGCTGTTTGGACCGCATGTTCTTGAGAGCATAGGTGAATCACATTTCTGCTGGATGACTCTTTTCATGAGAAAATGTCCCTGAAACCACCCAAGGAGAAACTGAAATGAATGGTTGATGGCTGTTGTATTTTTAAGTTACAGCTTAAAGCAGATTCCACACTGTTTTAGGGCAAGTAAAGCATCAAGCAAATTACATTTGGATAAATGTTTGCTTAATTTCATACCTATAGGCAATCCAAACAACATGAAGCTTGTCATATTTGGAGAAATTTCATATATTAATCTTCCAACTGAGTGCTGACTATTTCTGATGGATGAGAATGAGAAACTAAGAAGATTTAATATTGTTCTTAATAGTATTCTGGCTATGAGACTCCAGTAGAGATTTCTAGTAAAAACTGGAATTGTTCTTTTTAAAAAAACAAAAAGCTAAAAGCAGATTTGATAGACATACTTAAAATTGTGAAGACCTTAAATGGAATGTTTCTCCAGTGTTGAAGGATTAATACTGAAATGGCACCAATGTAAGTAGATTAGGAAAAGAATGGAGTCAACGTGAATCAAAGGTTTCTTCATGCAGCAAGAAAAATAGAAGTACAGATATGTAGGAAAATTTCCAGGCAGTGTAAAACTAATATGCTAGTGATTGTAAGGGATTTAAACCTCCCTAGCACTAACTAGGATAGCCATAGTGTTAAAGATTCAGAGGGAACAAAATTCATGAAATGCATCCATGCATTGTGCATGATAGTTGCATTTGTTGGAGGACAGTCATCTCCGCTCAGGATGTGTCTGCAGGAGTTCCTCAGGCCACTGTCCTAGGCTGAACCAGCTGCTTCATTATTGACCTTCTCTTCTTCATAAGGTCGTCTTCACACAAATACCAGGCAATGACCATATCCATTTAAAGACAATTTAATCATGGCTCCTTAACATTCAATAGTGTTACCATTACTGTATCGCCCATGATCAACATTCCGGAAGTCACCATTGACCAAAAACTCACCTGAACGTGCGACATAAACACAGTTGCTACAAGAGCTAGTCAGAGGCCAGGAATACTACAGCAATTATCTCACCTCCTAACTATTCATAGCTCATCTACCATCTAGGTACTAGTCAGGAATTTGATGGAAATACTTCCTACTTGCCGGGATTGATGTAGCTCCAACAATATTCAAGAAGCTTGACATCATGCAGGTCAAAGCAGCTGGCTTGGTTGGCATCATAGCTACAAGCATCGACTCCCTCCTCCATTGACACTCGGTAACAGTAGTATATATCATCTACAAGATGCACTGCAGAAATTCGACAAAGATTCTTAGACCCACCACCATTTCCATTTTGAAGGGCAAGGGCAACACTGAAGTGGGAACGCCACTGGCTGCAAGTTCACCTCCAAGCCGCTCACCATCCTGACTTGGAAATATGTTGCTGTTGCTGTTGCTGGGTCAAGATCCTGGAATTCCTTCTGTAATGGCATCATGGGTCAACTTACAGCATGTGGACGCGGTTAAAGAAGACAACTCACCATCACCGTCTAAGGGCAACTAGGAATGGGAGATAAGTGCTGCCAAGCTAGTGATGTCCACATCCCATGAGTAAATAAGTTTTTAAGAATCCAGGAGACCTTTTTGAGCCAGTATGCAGAGGGCCCTACAAAAGAGAAGGGGCATTCCTGGACTCAAGCTTGGGCAATGAACCTGTGTAGTTGGTTGATGTAGCACTGATGTCCTTTAGGGAAGGAAATCTGCCGTCCTTACCTAGACTGGCCTACATGTGACTCCAGATCCACAGCAATGTGGTTGACTTGTGACTGCCGTCTGGTCAACCAGGCAGGGACAATAAATGCTGGCCTAGCCAGTGACGCCTCGTCCTGTGAATGAATAAAGAAAGAAAAGCAGTTGGGCAGTATTGTGCAGTCGACGATCATAGCTCTGTTGGATTCAAGATTGTTATGGAAAATAACAAGAATGGGCCTGAAATCAAAGTTCAAAGCTGGAGGAAGGTTGATATTAAGAAGATCAGATATGATTTGACTAGAGTGGTCTAGGAGCAGGTATTTCGGATAAGTCTGTCTTAGAAAAGTGTGATGTATTCAAGAAGGAAATATGAAGAGTACAGGGCCAACTTGTTCCAATAAATATAAAGAGTGGGACCGACAAATCCTGTGAACCCTCGATTTCAAGAGATATGCACTCAGATTTAGAAATGAGTTAGATTTTATTGTCACCTGTACACAAGTATAGGGATACGGGAGTACAGTGAAAAATTTACAAAGTTGCAATTTCTGGTGCCATTGTGGGTACAAAAGTACCTAGGCACAAAATCTTAGGTACAAAGTAGGAAATAAAGATAAAGTTACAAGTTCAACATTACAGTCCTCCTTAAATGCTTCGCCATGCTGGCCTCGCAATCCCCACAAGGGCTTGATCTCCTCTACGCTGGGTTCCTGTATCGCAGTGGGCTCACTGTCCCCATGCTGGCTGTAATTTCCCTGTGCTCAACATCCCTGCAGATGCTGGGAGACCTTGGCTGCCTACTTTTGCTGCCACCTTGGACTGCTTTGGATTATACAGAATTGGATCAAGAGAAAAAATGAGGTTTATGGCAGATACCAAGTGCTCAAACAGCAGAAATCTTAGAGGAGTATGGAATGCGTAAAAGGGTACTTTGGGAGATTACGAAAGCTAACAGGGGATGTGACAGGACACTGATAGGTAAAACAAAGAAAAATCCTAAAATTGTTTTTCAGATGTATTTTAGGGGTAAAAGGATAACAAGGGAAAGGTGGGGCCACAGTGGTAATTTGTATATGGAGTTAGAAAATTGAGGTGGCGTTCTAAAAATATGTTGTATTCTTGTTCACTAGTGGAAGGGACGCTATGGATATAGAAATAGAGTAGAAAGTCTGAGATACAGTTTAAAAAAGTTAGCATAGACTGAGGAAGTTCAGAGTGGTCTAGCAGCTTAAAAGTAGGTAAATCTCCAGAGGTAGACTCATTATGTCCCAGGCTATTGAGTGAGGAAAGGAGAAAATAGGACACTTACAAAAATTTTCAAGACACGTGCGCGAGGACTGAAGGGCAGTGAATGTGGTATCATCATTGAAGAAGGGAGCAAGGGATGAACCAAGAAACTACTGGCCAGCCAGGCAGTCTAACCTCTGGTGGGGTAACTATTGAATGTAATTCTGTGAGACAGAATTAATCTGCATTTGAAGAGGCAGGAATTAATCAAGAACATTCTGCATGGTTTTTATTAAGGGGAGGTCATATCTGACCTTGATTGAATTTTGCGAAGAGGTGTCCAGGTATCTAGATGAAGGCAATGCATTCAACGAAATCTGCTTGGACTTTAGCAAAGCTTTTAGGGCAGTGTTGTGGCTCATGGTTTGCACCATCTCACAGCCCCAGAGACCCAGGTTCAATTGCACCCTCAGGCTGTCTGTGTGGAGTTTGCACATTCTTCCAGTGTTAGCATGGGTTTTCTCCAAGTGTTCCGGTTTCCTCGCACTGCAAAGATGCATATGCTAGGTTGATTAGCCTTGGAAAATGCAGGGTTACAGAGATAGGGTAGAGGAGTCATTCTGGGTGGAATGCTGTTCAGAGCGTCAGTGTGGACTCAATACCTGAAGGGCCTGCTTCCAAACTGTAGGGATTCATTAATTCTTTTGATAAGGTCCAGCATGAGAGACTGATAGCAAAGGTGAGACCCTCCAAGGAAATTTGGCAATTCCTCATATGGCTGAGTGATAGGAAGCAGAGGGTGATGGTTGAGGAGTGTTTGTCCAACTGTCCAATGGGTCCTAGAGAGATTAGTGTTGGGGTCTGTTTGTGGTTTATATTAATGAATTAGACTTGAATGTGGGAGGATTGTTCATTAATTTCGCAGTTGATACATAAATTTATGGGATGGTGAGTAGTGAGAAGGTGTAGATGGACTGATCAGTAGCAAATGGATTTCAATCTGGTTAAATATGAGGTGATGCGCTTATGCAGAACAAATAAGGCAAAGGAATGCATGAGGAATGATAGGACTCACGAGAAGCGCACAGTGACCTTGATATGTATGTCCATTTAACGTACTAGGACAGGTAGATAAAGTTGTTAAAAAGGCATCCAGTGTTCTTGCCTTTATTAGCTGAGGCATAGAGTTTAAGAGCAAGTGGAACTCTATAAGAGATAGTGGGACCTGCCGATGCTCCTCTGCTGCTGCTTTGCCTGCTGTGTTCATCCAGCTCTACACGTTGTTATCTTGGAACTGTATAAAATGTTTTTCAGTGGAACTCCCATTAAAGGAGTGATGTGATTGTACTGGAGAGGGTGCAGAGGAGATTACTGGGATGTTGTCTGACCTCTGGAGAGCTCTAGTAATGAACAGAGTTTGGATGGAATGGAATTGTTTTTCTTAGGGCAGCGGAGAATGCCTGGGGACGTGATTGAAATGTATAAATTTTGAGGGGCATAGATAGGGTTGACAGGCGGAGACTTCTTGTGTTGATGGGAAGATCAGTGACTGGGGGAATAGATTTAACATAAGGGGTAGAATGTTTAGAGAAGTCATGAGGAAAAGGATTTTCACACAGAGGATGGAAATATGAAATTCACTGCCTGCAAGGGTGGTAGATATAGAAACCCTGATAACATGCACTTGCGATGTTAAGGTGTAGAAGGCTATAGGCCAAGTGCTAGAATATGAGATTAGAATGGTTAGTTGGTTGTTTTTGACTGGCACAGATGAGATGGGCTGAAAGGCTTTTTTCTGTGCTGTGGATCTCCTTGACTAAATGATTAGATTTCGAAATGCACTGTTTGACACATGGTGAATCCAAATTCAGTGTAAGCTTTCAGAAAGAAATACTTGAAGTATAATAAAATTGCGGGGTTAAGGAGAAGGAGTGGGACTGACAAAGTTATCCTTCAAAAGGTGCAGTCTTGATAAGCTAAATGCCTCCTTCGTTTTCATGCTATCCTATGATTGTATAAACAAAACATTCACCCAAATGACGCAAATTCACGTCAACATCTAAACATGTTCTTGTCTGAAGGAAAAGTATAATTTTTATGTCTTAGTTCATAACATATATTTTTCATCATTTCACAGTACTGGCCCCAAAGGCCTAGAAAGTGTCTGTCTCCAAGTCACTGATCTGCTCCCTGGCTTAAAGAAGTTACGGAGTCTACTTCCTGAACATGGCTGCCTCCTCATCTCTCCAGCCAATTTCTGGAAGAATAATCGTGATCACTTTGACTCTGATCCGGATATCATTCGCACTATTCACCAATATGAACCAAAGACTCTCCAAACATCTGCTTCGCTTAAAGGTAGCTTGCACTTTTGAAGAGTTTTGATGAAAGATCATTGACCTGAAAAGTTCACTTTGTTTGTGTCTCCAGAGATGCTGTCTGACTAGTTGAGTATTTTCAGCATTTTGAATAAAATAAACAGAATAGAATCCCTACAGTGTGGAAACAGGTCCCTTGGCCCAATGAGTCTACACTGGCCCTCATACCCAGACCCAATCCCCTACTCTATCCTGTAACCCTGCAGTTCCCATGGCTAACGCACCTAACCTGTACATCCCAGAACACTAAGGGCAATTTAGCATGGCCAGTCCACCTAACCTGCACATCTGTGGACTGAGAGGGGAAACCGGAGTACCTGGAGGAAACCCATACAGACATGGGGAGAATGTGCAGACTCCACACAGACAATCGCCCGAAGTTGGAATTGAACCTTGTCCCTGGCACTGAGACAGCAGTACTAACCAGTGAGCCACCATGCTGCCCTAAATTTTCTGTTTTTTTAGATTTCCAGCATTTACAATGTATTGCCTTTGGATCAAGCAGTAATAACATCACTTCATCTTACGTCTGCAGTCTTCTCCAATTAGAGTACCCTGTTCTCTTTAAAAGCTGCACATATTTGTATCTCTGCCTTGCTAGCTGAGCCACAGCATTCAGCAGCAGAACTCAAAGTCTGTTTTGCATTGATGGTGGCTTTTGTCAACTCCATTTATAACACAGCTACTTCTTGCTCAATTTCTACCACTTCTATTCTCTTCCTCTTCCCCATCCTGCAGCCTGTGCCCACAACATGTCAATATCTATGTTGTGCAAATCAAAGTAAAACCAAAAAATTAGATAAATTACTGATTCATTCATTTATGGTAGTATTGGTCAAGTGAAGAATCTAGTTTAGGGCCCCAGCAAAAAATTATCTTGCTTTGAATGGATCTCTAATGTCTACCTGTATGAACAGGCAAGCAAAAGGAACCTTGCTTTAAAGATGCAAAAAAGTGTATTTTACTCATCTGTTGCACTGTACTTTTGACCCACAAGTTGAGTGTTAATTTTTACAGTGAGACCACCAGTCAGTGCCAACAGTATAGTGTAAAGGTGCCATTATGATCTGAGTCTGATTACCAGATGAGTCAGATCCCAGAGGAGTCTGGTTTGATGGATCATATTTAGATTTGTTTTCTTGTAACGTGATATTTTTCTAAAATATAAACACACAATGCTGTAAATTTTAGAACAATTTACAGTAAACATTTACAATAAAACTGAAGCTTATGAACTAAAGAAATAAAGAGATAATAGAATAAACCAATCATCTACTTATAGCACACATTCAAAGGTTTTAATCACACAGTTAGAATATTCTCTTATTCCCAAACTCTCCTTTATAAATTGAAAAGAAACCATTGTTTTTGTATCGTACCCAAATTTATCCATAGTACAGTACCCAAAACACTATTTGCAAAGTACTCAAAGTAAAGTCCCTATATTGAGCACCTTGACAGATTGACTTAAACTTTTAGACTGGCATTGCAAACAGCTTCTTCCTGGAGCTATCACGCATCTGGTTAAATGTGCAAAGCTTTAAGCAATCTCTTAAACGTTTTACTCTAGCACTTCTGGTCTGGGACTAATCCTAACACTTGACACTAAATTAACTATAAGGTTTTCACTTTATGTCTTTCCTTTTTCACCCTATTTCAAAGACTTCACAGGACTGCTCCAAACTCAAAGTGAAATGTTAAAAAATAAAAGCTCTCTCTCTCTCTCAGCTATGGGTGATTCCCTTAAATTTAAAAAGAAAGCCATCTTTGACCTGTTTGGTGTTAAAACCCTACCAATGTCTACAAAACCTTCAACATAGACCTCTCAAAACCTGTATTAAAAGAAATCATCTTGTGTTATTTCCCTCAGCCTCAGCCAAGAGGATTCCTTTTCACCCTCTATGCCTTAATTTATATCTGTTTTACATCCCTATTTTTACTTCACCCAAATTAGCAGCCCCTTCGTCTTTGTTATTGGTCTCGGACACCATCTGTTCCCCAGGCTCCTCTTGTGCCTTTGTCAAAATGTATACAAACCACTATTTCCAACTTTTTTGTGATGAACTTGAAGCATTAACTCTATTTGTGTCCCCATAGATGCTGCCAGGCACCTGCTGAGTTTATCCGGCATTTTCAGTTTTTGTTTCAGATTTTGAGCATCCACAGTATTTTGGTCTTATTTGATTAGGTACAGAAATGAATTAAGTTAAATATCAATGCACAGAAAATCTATTGGTTACTAACTCAGAAAATTAAACTTATAATAGAAGAGGGAGTTAATGTGGGAAATGATAGACAATGACAGGAAAGGGCAGAGAATACAAATCGAAGAGCGAATCAGACAAAGCTAGAGGCTACAAAAATAATAAAAGGCCAAACTTAAAGATATTGTATTTGAATGAATGTAGCATTTGAAACAAAATTTGTACTAGTAGTACAAATTGAGAGAAATGTGTATGACCTGTTGCCATTACCAAGATGTGGCTGCAGGATGACCTAGATGGGGACTTGAATATTGAAGGGTAAGTGACATTTAGAAAGCACAGGAAGCTGGGAAAGGAGAGAGGAGTGATCTATTAGTTACATATGATATTAGCATGAGGCAGAAGAATCACCTTAATTTGGGAAACCAGGATATAGAAGCAGTCTGGGTAGAGATGAGTAATGACAAAGGCAAGAGGTCACTTGTGGAAGTTGATACAGACGCCCAAACAATAACCACATGGTAGGACAGGAGACTATGGAGGAAGTTGTCAAAAGGGTGCAGCGGTTATCGTGATTTTAACATATGTAGACTGAAAAAAAAAATCAAATGGGGGATAAAGTAACTTAGATGAGGAATTCATTGAATGCTTTTAGCACAGTTTCTTCGATCGTCAGTTTCTCGATGAGAGATCAGCCTATACTAGATCAGGTTTTGACCAATGAGATAGGACTAATTACTGACCTGCTTTTGAAAGCACCCCTGTGTTTCAGCGACTTTTATGTGATTGAATTTTGCACACAGTTCAGGGAAGAAAAATGTGTCCAAGACGAATATTAATTTTGAGAAGGAAATGAAAGCAGAGCTTACGGAAGTAAACAGGCAGTTTAATTTAAGGTATAGGTCAGTAGCGATGCAGTGGCAAACATGCAGGGGAATATTCTAGAAAATGCAGAATAGATGTATATTACAACAGAAAAGAAAAATTCATGCCGCCTGTGATTAACATTTAAAAAAAGCCTTTGATAGTATCAAATTCAAAGAAAAAGTGTTGGTCCTATAGGAAAAAAGACATTTCTCTCAGAGGGTTGGGAGTCTTTGAAATTCCCTTGCTCAAAAGTAGAAGCAGAATCTTTAAATATTTTTAAGACAGTGGTCGATAGGTTCTTGATTACCAACAGATGAAAGATTATCAGGAATATAGAGATGAGGTTAAAATCAGCCATAATCTTTTTGAAAGGCAGAGCAGGTTCGAAGGGCTGACTGGCCTACTCTTGTTCCTTGTTCATACATTTGTAAACCTTACAGAAGTCACGTATGTGAAGGTAGCTTCCAGCACAAGGGTGTAACCTAACTGTGTCACCCTTGTATTCCATATATGACTGCCAATTACAGTGAAGGACAGGAGGCTGACCAGCACCTAGAGGTTTCTTTGACGTGTTTGTTTTAGTTGAGGATAAAAAGGAGAAATTAGAAAACAAGCTAATTACTTGAAAGGTCAAAGGTCTTTAGCCCAAGACAGTGCAAAGTAGAAAAAGTTAGGATTGACAATGAGATGCTGAATTATTTTTTAATAAGGCAATGAAGTGCAGAACCATGTATTACACTGTGTAATAATGTTCTCTGTTAGAAAGTGTTGCACCTCTGAACAGCAGGTACAAAATTAATACTCTTAATTAATGTGTATAGACTTGCTGTTTGGAATTCCTGGGAAGCACAGTGGCGTCAGCTTGCACAATCGCAAAAGGCTGGTATCCTATGCTGTCACCATCATCCTACGGGAGTACCACTCGAGGTGAGATTTTTATTTAAAAACCTGAGAGAGGTTCCATACTGGTAAATTTCCACTCCTTGCAAAATTCAGACCAGAATGATGCAGAAGTGATTTAAATTACCTTCTTGCAGTTTTCTGTGATAAGGTATGGTATCATTATTTACACTTTGTTGTAGAGTTTTGATCTGCTACAGCTGATAACTTTATTAGGGGGAGAGGGAACTGTAGAAGTCACACATCTGTGGTTTGTAGGGATTTGCCCACTTGAAGTGACAAGGGGGTGGGGGGAGAGAGAGAGGGGAGAGCAAAGAAATGACTTTCCAAAGCACCAGTAAAAAAAAAACTGTGCAGTAAGTACAAAAATAGCAATGAAGTAAACGTTTAGAGATATGAAATGTGAGGACTGTAGTGGCCTTTTCATCACTTTGAAACAACACCACGATGCAATTCGATTGTGGTTGATCTACATCTTAACTGCATCTAACCTTCTTTGCTCCAGTAACTGTTTATACCCTTGTTTTTCTGTTCTGACAATTTTTTGAGGGAGTGTTCTTCAGATTTCTACTACCCATGGAAATACTGAACGGTATTTGTATGGCTGGTCCAGTTCAGTTTATGCCAATGGCACTCACCCTCCACAAACTCAGTAATGCATGTCATTCACGCTGATTCGTTTAGACTGACAGCGCTGCCTCCTAACACTGCTGTCTGCTCTCTGCTCTCCTGCTAATCTTGTTTTATTATTATCATGATGCTGCTGATCTGTTGTACTACCTAATACAGGACTGAGTATGCTCTGGCTCCGCAAGAATGATTTAAGCGTTGTGCTGATGTTGGTATATTAGCCCTAAGCCAAGAATGAGAAAGACTAAAGTTAGTAATCCAGACTCTTGTTAAGTGATCTTAATTGGAAAATCTCTGCGTGTGCAAAAGACCACTTTTGGCTGAGATTCCCTCCCTACTGATCCATACATATAAAAATTAGATAAGTGAGGAAGATAATGAAAGCACTCATGAATCCCTCCCAAGTCAATGTGGATATCTTCAAGGCAAGGTGTAGAACCACAAAAAATACTGCTTCAAGGAGTGAATCTATCATGTTCCATATTCACACAATCCTTATTTCAGTGGTAGAGCTCAATGTACCCTTCCCTCCACTTCTAGTTCTATTGTTAGCTTTCACTATCAGACTGGTCTCTTTGCAGTGAGATCATGTATCCTTTAAGCTCATATCTGAGCATAGTTTATGATATGACACTGGCCTTCCTTGTCTAAGTGTTCAATATCCCACCTCTGTTAGCAAGCCTGTATCACTACATCACCGACAACATTACAGTCATAAAAGAAAAGCAGAAGCTGCTGGAGAAACTCAACAGGCCTGGAGGGACGAGCCAAATTAATGTTTCAAGTCCAAAAATGAATCAGATCAGACCCCAACATTAACTATGTTCCTCCCTCCAAAGATGCTGCCAGAAGTCCTGAGATTTCCCATTTCTTTTAGATCTCCAGCATCAGGAGTACTTTGCTTTTGTATAATTGATGTCATATCACACTCCCATAATACAGTAAGAATTTGTACGGTGACCTGATCTTCCTGTCGGTATTGATGATTATGTAAATGTTCAGAGAGACACAAATATTTTGGCCAGTATTTGAAACATTCCACTTCAGTTCTTGTAAAGGTTGTTGTAGATTCCCTGCAACTGTATTGTGATACTGGTCTGACACTGGTATAGGCAAGATGCAATTCACTGCCGGTCAATAACTCCCTGAAACACACTCTCCGCTGCAAGAATGAGCTCTGCTCCTGTCAACCTGGAGGCACCTTTCTTTTCCTAAACTGCTAGCAGTTTGAGTAGGAGCAGGAGCCTTTGGACTCTCGCAGCATCAAATATTCAGTTGCCCAGAGAATGTGATCAAATTTCTTGCCTGTTTCTAAACCTCCTTTGTCTCTGCACTCCTTAATTGGCAAGACCAACTTAGTTAAAAACAATCATTCTAGCAGATTCCCACACTGATAATTTAATGATATGATTCTGGGGTTGTACTGTCATTGGTATCCAAACCAGCACCAATATGAGTGGATACTTTCAACTCAATATGAGTATGCATTGCTCTTCAGTATACCAGATGAAAAGTCCAAACTAGAAGATTAGCAGCTGCTACATATGTCAATCATGTCCAAATATTCTCACACAACTCGAAGTGACTTTCTAACTTGAGTGCATTAAGCTCACTCAGAGCATTAGGAAGGATAAAAACATAGCACATTATGAATTATTTCTCATTTTGTCCAAATTGTATATCATGCATATTTCCTATCAGATGCCGTCATCCAGTAAATGCTTTGTACGTTTGATAACTGAACTGCTCCTGCCCATCCTTCAGAAAGTACAAGTAAAGGAAAAGGGTCTGCTGTAGGGAAATCCATTGTGTCACTATTGAGCAAAAAATGGTAATGCTACAATTTTGGTGTAAGTGTCTATGACAACTTGTGTGCAAATAAAATTAGATTTTTTTTCTTAAAATGCCTTCAGAATAGACCCATGTTGCTCCCTAAAACAATATCAACAGCAGAGATTGGAGTACCCTGGGTTGGCCATTTCCTGTGAATTACTTGATGACTTTATTTTAAATTGCAAGAACTTACAGGGATATTATCACAGATATGGTATAATTTGCTGGTGTTTTAGAAGCATTTGACCCAAGTATCACATGATTTTAATCAAGGAAGAGAAACTTTTGCTGATGTATTGAAAGTTTCCTGACCTCTCGCAGATCAAGCTTTTCTCCCTGTGATCATTTTTAAGCCACTGAGTAATTTAAGAATTAGGAAGAGGATTAGGCCTTTAGCACTTCAAGTTTCCTGAATGTTGTTCTACTTCAGTTCCAACTTCCCAGCTAACACTCATTCCCCTTGATTCAATCAGAGTCCAAAAATCTATTGCCCTCTGTTTTAAATGTACTCAACAATTTGAGTATCCACAGCTCGCAAAGGTAGAATTTCAAACATGTGATCTTTCTGTAAAAAAAAAAATTATTATATTTCAGTTGTAAATGGCCTATCCCTTAGCCTGAGACAGAATTCTAGTTCAAGATTTCCAAACTGGAAAGGCGTTCTCCCAAAGCATCCATCCTATCAAATCCCTTAAGTATTTTGTTTCATTTAGGTCACCTTTCATTATTCTAAATTCTGGGGGTTATATCTATCAATTATTCAGTCTCTACTAGGTTATTCCCCTCACCCCAGGAAATTGACTAGTGACCCCTCGCTGCCCTTCTAAACTAAATATGTCCTTGCTTAATTTGTAAAAATACATTGGGGCTGCAGGATCAGTATTGCACAATTCAAAATAGAAATTGACAACAGTGTGGAATAGGACTCGGAAAGCAAATAATGCTGTCCAAAGTTAGATATCTTTCATTCCTTGTAAGGTGTTCTAAAGTACAATATTAAATATTTTGTCTCTTTTCAGATTCCTAAACAGTCTCCGATTGAGGTTGAAGCAGCTTCATCCTAATACGAACAGCACTCTGAGAGAAGATCAAATAGTCCATGTCCACTTTAAAGAAGAAATTGGCATTGCTGAATTGATTCCTCTGGTCACTACATACATCATTCTTTTTGCATACATTTATTTCTCTACCAGTAAGTTGTCATGTGGAACTTATTAGAAGGATCCAGTTAAACTTTTTCATCTACAGTTCCAATCTTTATGAACTCCAGTGAAAGAGTTTAGAATAGAATCCACACAGCGTGGAAGCAAGCCATTTGGCCCGTTGAGTCCAGACCCACCCTCTTTTCCTATCCCTGTAACACGCATTAACTGTGGCTAATCCACCTAGCCTGCACGTCCTGGACAAAATGGGCAATTTAACGTGATCATTCCATCTAATCTGCACATCTTCGGACTTTGGGAGGAAACTGAGCACCCGGTGGAAACCCGTGCAGACTCCACACAGTCACTTGAGGCTGAAATTGAACCCAGGTCCTTGGTTCTGTGAGGCAGCAGTGCTAATCACTGAGCCATCGTGCCATCCCATGTGTTAGTTGTGTGGCACCATGGCTGTCGCTAATGGAGCCCTGAGAATGTGAGCTACCCATCCTTATGAAAGGGTATGAAGTCTACATCTCTGTCTGTGGGTGAATGGGAGTCTCACTGTGCAGTGTTACTGCCAGTGGAATGGGGACCCAGGAATTTTGTGTACTTTGTAATTTTTAAATTTTCCATTAATGAATTCATTGTTAAAGTAAATTAATTGGAGTATTATTGTAATGCCAGTGTAGCAGCACTCTCCTAGAATTTTGACATCCAGATAAGAATATCTTGAAATTTTCTCTCAGAACTAGTTCCCTGACAATGCATGGGAACATTGCTTTTCAGTCGAAATATGCTTTGTTTAATTAATGTTTTCTACTATATTTATCTCATGTTATGTAACTCCACAGGAAAGATTGACATGGTGAAATCAAAATGGGGACTTGCACTTGCAGCAGTAGCAACTGTTCTGAGCTCTCTCCTGATGTCGGTTGGTTTGTGTACTCTTTTTGGTCTTACACCTACCTTAAATGGTGGGTAAGTGTCAATTAAGAATCTTACTGTAGTATTAACTCCTTTTACTGGGGCCTTGAGGTGCAGTGATAATGTTCTCATGAGGTTTCAAATTCCGCTACAGGATGTGAAAGAAAATGTCATTAAGTAGAAACAGGTTCATAATTTTGTTTAAAAAGCTCTTTTTCCATTGGTAGTTGCCAGTACCAAAGTGAACGTTTAAGCTTCATTACAATTAGTGGTTTGGTACCTTACTCTTTTAGGTCTTGGAGTAGATTTGTAGCTCGGTTTGTGGGTGTTCAACACCCACAACCGAGCTTCAAATCTACTCCAAAACCTTAGACACCTATGGGCGTAACACGCTCAAATTGGCACGAAAATGAGAGAACTATGTCAAATGAGAGAGCGCAACCCTACATTGATGCCTCAGGAACCAGGTATTACCATGCAGTGCGAGATACAAACACCCACCTTTTAGGTCTTCGTGCCGTGTTTGTAGCAGCTATTTGAACGTCAGAGAAAATGGCGTGGAATGAAAGTGAAGGCATTGCTGGTTTAGCTTGGGCTATGATAGGTGAGAGTGGAACTAATTGAGCGTATTCACACTGAGTTGTAAAAGGTGTGTTATTTTGTGGACAGGGCAGTGACAGTGGTTTTGAAAGGAACAGGGTAGAGCAGGAGTCATTTATAGTGTCAGCCAGCATAATGGTTAGTGTGTGAAGGGCTTCAAGGGAACAGAAGGTGAGTCTACCATAATAGTGGAGATGTAAAGGAATACTTCTACACTATTTCAATTAGTTCAACATTTAGAGGTTTGTTGAACTCGCTTATGTTTGTGAAACATAACAGTTGTGAAAAGATGCTGTCACAGCCTTTTACATGTGGGCCATGCATCTAACATATGTCACTAAAGTAAGAATGTAAATGCTGGAGAAATTCTGAGGATTCTGTAGCATTTATGGAGACAGAAACTAAATTGATATTTCAACTCGATCCCTCGTTGGAATTGGGGCTATTTAGAGAGTTTTTTAAGCAAAACAGGAAAAGTTGTGTGGAGGGGAGGAGTGAACAAAAGGACAATCTGATAGAATGGAAAGCTGGAGAAATTAAATGGAGAAAGCTATGATGGTGCAAGAAAACAGGATGTGATTATAGTGGTCTGTTTTGGAAAACAGTTAATGAATGATTATACTGGAGACAATCTTTACTCTGTTTCCTTCTGTGAATAACTGCAAGACATTCATTGCTGAATTCAGTCATACCTCATTTTTAAGAAATGTTTTCCTTTATGTGCTTAGGTGAAGCATAGTTAATTCCGCCTGTATTTTGTTAAATATAATTATAGTTAACTGACAAATAAAGAAACAAAAGATTCCTCTAGAGGAGGTAGAAGCATGGAAAACAAACGCATCACCCACAGCTACCATACAAAAACAAAACAAAGGACCAGGAAGTTATGATCTGAAGCTGATTCCAAAAAGCAAAAAGTGCCTAGTCAAAAGATGAGATGCTGTTCATTCAAGTTGCATTGGGATCTGTAGGAGGCTGACGGTTAGAAAAGTCAGATTGGGGTGAGAATTAAAATGACAGATGAAAGCTATGGTTGTGCTTATGAACTAACAGAAATGTTTGGAAAAGTGATTGGCCAATCTATATTTGATTCCTTAAACAGTTCTAATTTGCTTTTTCACGTTTTTCTCTTTAAAGTGAGATATTTCCATACCTGGTTGTGGTCATTGGTTTGGAGAATGTGCTTGTTCTCACTAAGTCAGTTGTTTCCACACCTGTTGATCTTGAAGTCAAACTACGAATAGCACAAGGTAAAAAAAAACATATTATTTAAAGTTACATATGCTGTGTTTCCCTCCCTCCCTCAACTACTGCCGTCGGCTTCCCAAAGCATCTTTCCCCAGGCCAGTTTTCCCAATTCAATAATTGATGATAAAATGAGAGCTGGATTCACGTTTTTTGATGGAATTATTTATGTTTTAATTCATCATCCCCACACAAAACTCATGGCATTATGAAATAAAAATAGAAAATGCTGGGCAGGCAGCATTTCGGAAACACAGAATTGTTGCGGTGCATAACAAGGTCATTTGGCCCATCATGCCTGCACCAGTTCTTCAACCGAATATCATTGCCTAGTTCGAGTCTATTGTATTTTGTCCCCATAGCCTTGCATAATATTTTTATCTAACCTTTTCTCACAGAGCAAGGGGTTTACATTTAAATTTTTCGCTTACTCAGTAGAATGACGATGTTAAGCAAATTTTAGAGAGGTGAGATTTTCCACAGCAATAAATATTAATTTCAGCAACAAAAAAACTCCAGAATGATAAATTGATACCTTGAATGAGTAATTAATTAAATCAATCATTTAAAAAATGCCACTTAATAAACTGTGCTAATTAATAAACTTTGCCTTTTTTGTTATGAAGCTGACCTCGATAGAGACGACTTGGCCATAACTGCTGACCACCAATGAGACCGGGGTCAAGCTACATGAGTTGGCTTTAACTAGCGCTGGCTCTTATCCATCTCTGCTGGGGCATGCTCAGAGCTGGCTTGGCAGCGTTCACACAACAGTGGGGCCTAGGGTAGGTTGCCTTTCAGCTAAGGTTTGCCTGATCTCTAAAAGTCCCACATGGGAAACTGATAAAGAAGGTAAAAGCACCTGGGATCCATGGGAACTTGACAAGTTGGATCCAAAATTGGCTTCGTGGTAGGAGACAAAGGATGATGATAGAGGGCTGTGTGACTAGATTCCAGTGCCCATTAACATCCCACAGGATCAGAGTTGAGTTCCTTGTTTTGCTGATATGATTTTGTGGTTGGGTAAGGAGGAGAATAGTGAACTTTTGACTAGCTCAGATTCACTCAGCAGCTCACTTACACAGGTCCAGGAAGTTTGGTCATTAATGTTGCTGAAGAGCTGTATGGGTAAGCTGTTGAGGTGCTCCTCCTTGTAAATGTAGTGTGGAGCTGGAGGAACAGAGGAAGCCAGACAGCATCAGAGGGGCAGGAAAGTTGACATTTAGGTTTACACCCTTCATCAGGACTGGGGAGGAGGAAGGGAACTTGGAAATAAATAAAGCAGGGATTTGGGCTGGTGGAAAGTATGTGGGAAGACAACAAGGTGTAGAGCTGGATGAACGCAGCAGGCCAGGCAGCATCAGAGGATCAGGAAAGCTGACGTTTCGGGTCTGGACTGTTCTTCAGAAATGGGGGAGGGGTAGGGGACTCTGAAATAAATAGACAGAGGGGGAGGCGATGATGGAAGCTGGATAGAGGAGCAGATAGGTGGAGATAAGACGGACATGTCAAGGAAGTGGGGATGGAGCCAGTAAAGGTGAGTGTAGGTAGGGAGTTGGGATGGGGGTTGGTCAGTTGGGAGGGAGGGGTGGGTAGGTGGGAGGGAAGACGGGCAGGTCAAGGAGGCAGGAACGAGCTGGGCTGGTCTTGGGATAAGGTCGGGAGTGGGGAGATTTTGAAGCTTGTGAAGTCCACATTGAGACCATTGGGCTGCAGGATTCCCAAGCGGAATATGAGGTGCTGTTCCTCCAGCCTTCGGTGGCATCATTGTGGCAGTTCATGGAGACCTAGGAAACATGAGATGATGATAGGTGGATACAGGTAGGGGGCAGTGGAGATTGGTCAGTGGGAAGGGTGGAGTGGATGATGGACAGGTTGTGCCAGGCCAAGGAGAATGAGAGGGAGGGTTGGACACCGGATGAGGCCGGGGGTGGGGAGGTTTTGAAACTGGTGAATTCTATGTTGAGGCCAGCGGGCTGTAAGTTCCCAAGGTGGAATATGAGGTGTTGTACCTCCAATTTGTGTGTGGCGTCATTGCTTCACTGCAGGAGGCCCAGGATGGACATGTCACCGTGGGAGTGGGAGGGGGAGTTAAAACGGTTGGCAACTGGACATTGTTCTTGATGATAGCGTACAGACGCAGATGCTCCGCAAATCGGACATGGAGTCTGCACTTGGTCTCACTGATGTAGCGGAGACCACATAGATACAGTAGACCAGGTTAGAGGACGTACAGGTGAATCCCTGTTGGATTTGGAAAGATTGTTTGGTGCCTAGATAGAGGTGAGGAGGGAGGTATAGCAGTAGCTGTAGCACTTCCTGCAGTTGCTGGGAAAGGTACTGGGTGTGGTGGGGTTAGTAGGGAGTGTGGAACAGACAAGGGAGTCGCGGAGCGAGTGGTCCCTACAAAAGGCAGACGGGTGGGGAAGGAAGTATCACTTTGGTGGTGGGGTCAGATCACAGGTGGTGGAAGTGGCTGAGGATGATGTGGTGAATGTGGAGGTTAGTGGGTTGGTATGTGAGGACCAGGGGGACTCTGCCCTTATTGTGATAGGGAGAGAGAGTTCCACCCCAATGGGACTGTCTGTCCTTTCAAATTTGGCAGCAGACACACCATCATTCTGCCATTCTCACATTCCAATCACTTACTCTGAACTATCAACATATTTTCTCCACCAGCACCCTATGCCCACTACCCCCACACCACATCTCCCCCGAAACTGTCGCATACACGCTGGCCCCTCTACACTTCACTTCAGCCCTGATGAAGTCATCTAGACTCAACGTTAGCTTGCTCTCTCTTTATGGATGCTGTCTGATCTGATTTGATCTCCAGCATCTGTTGTTTTCATTACGGATTCCAGCATCTGCATTAATTTGCTCCTATAAGTAACCCCCTAGTCACTAATAGTGGAGTCCAGCATCTCTAGGTAAAAAGTCAAGACTGAAGCATTGGCAACTATTTTAATCCAGAAGTACCAAGTGAAAGTCCCTAGCATCACAGATGCTGGTGTTCAGCCAAATTATATTCACTGCACGTGATATTAAGAACAGCTAATGCTACTGGATATAGCAAATCTCAAGCCCTGACAATACCCAAGCAGTGGTACCGAAAACTTGTGCTTTAAGCTGGCTGCACACTGTGTCAAGTTGTTGTAGGTTGACATCAATGTGGAGAATTCCCCAGCTGTGTCCTGCCCACTGAATGCAGGACAATTCAAAACCAGCTAATTACCGCCCTGTCGTCTATTCTCGATCACTTTCAAATGGCTGTCAGATGCCACTTAAATAACAATCACTTGCTCACTGATGCTCAGTCTGGGATCCACTGGCTAGTCCACTCATGATCTCATTAGAGTTTTGGTTCAAATTTTGACTGAGTCAAATTTTATTGTAATAACCTTTTCTTGGAACTCCCTTCTAAACTCTGTGGGCATTCCTACATGTAGATTACAACAGTTAATGAAGATGGGTCATCATCACCATCACCTTCTTGAGGGCAATGAGTGATGGGCAATAACTGCTGAATTGGCCAGTAATATGCACATCCCAGCAAAGAAGCAAGAAGGCAATTATTCAGTTTCATTGCTATTTTGTACCCTCTCCAAGACATCTCTTGTATTACCAATAAATAGATTCCATGCTGGTCATAAATTTCAACAAAGCAATGAATTGATATTGAGGTAATGAAGGCCCTTTGTTCAAATAGCCTTGTTACTAAAACAGCTTCTACTTTCTAAGTTGACTTACAAGTGATTTGTTTTTATCTGATCTACCCCCCCACCTACACTCACCTTTACCAACCCCCCACCTACACTCACCTTTACTGGCTCCATCCCCGCCTCTTCGACCTGTCTGCCTCCTCTCCACCTATCCTCTCCTCTATCCATCCTCTATCCGCCTCCCCCTCTCTCCCTATTTATTTCAGAACCCTCTTCCCCTCCCCCATTTCTGATGAAGGGTCGAGGCCCGAAACATCAAGTTTTCCTGCTCCTATGATGCTGCTTTGCCTGCTGTGTTCATCCAGCCCCACGCCTTGTTATCTCGGATTCTCCAGCATCTGCAGTACCTTTTATCTCTGATACATATTTTCCCATTAGGTTGTTTTGTGATTTGGGTGATCACAGTAGAAATCATGATGAGACTTGTATAAAAAACATCCAGGTGCAGTCTGGAACATATGAAATAGGAGTCGGAGTGGGCCTATCTGCCTTTGAGCCTGCGCCATCACTCAGTAAGATCATACTGATATGTTTATGTTTTCAATTCCATATTCCCAGCTACCCCCTTTGATTCCCTTGCCCACAAAAAAATCTTTGTCTGCTATAAAAATATTCAGTTATCTCCAATTAGTTGCATTCTGAGGCTGAGGGTTCAAAAATTGCTCACATCTCTGAAAGAGAAAAACATTATTGCTATCTCTATTTTAAAAAGGCAACTCCTAATTTTAAAATAGTTATGGACCGACTCCATAAGAGGAAGCATCTTTTCTACACCCATCTTCTCAAGGCCATTCAAGATCTTATACACTGCAGTCAAGTCACCTCTATTTTCTTAAACTCCAGCCTGTGCATCAGGATGAGAGGTGACTTAATAAAGGTGTACAAGATGGTAAGAGGCATAGATAAATTAGATAGCCAGAGACTTTTTTCCCAGGGTGAAAATGACTATTATGAGGGGGCGTAATTTTAAGGTGATTGAAGGATGGTATAGGGGTGATGTCAGAGGTGGGTTCTTCACACACAGAATGGTGGGCGTGTGGAATGCGCTGCCGGCAGTGGCAGTGGAGTCAGATACTTTAGAGACTTTTAAACGACTCTTGGATAGGTACATGGAGGATAGTAAAATGTAGGGTATGCAGGGTAGATTGACCTTAGTAGGATAATAGGTCGGCACAACATCGTGGGCCGAAGTGCCTGTACTGTGCTGCACTGTTCTATGTTCTTATCCTCATAAGAAAACCCACTTTTCCAAATATCAGTGTAGTAAACCTCCTCTGATCCATCTCCAATGCATTAACATCCTTCCTTAAATAAGGAGACCAAGCTTTCTCGCAGTCTTCGTGATGTGGTCTCATCTCTGAAGCACTATCTCCTTTTATGTTCAATTCCTGTCAAAAATGGATAGCCGTCTGCTGCATTTTTGCCATCTCACTCAACCCATCCGTATCCACGAGCAAATTCCTTCTGTTATCTTGACAATATACTTGCCTACCTACCTTTGTATGATCTGCAATTTTAGTAGCAGCACCTTCACTTCTTCCATCTAAGTCGTTGATATAAACATTGATGTAATCCAGCTATTCACGTATTTCTTATAATTTGTCCTCTGGGTTAGGAAGCACTGGTTAGATGTAGAATAAAAGTGCTTGAATTTTTAGGGTCGGTAAGGTATTTTAATTTGACCTTTACTCATTGGTAACGCATTGAATGTTATATTCAGTTTTTTGCTCGGATCATTCTTCTGTTGAAGTTGTAGATTATGTGATTATGGTTAGAACACAGACATAAAGATTAGCCATTCGTGCAGTGTCAAACCTAAACTTCACGCAGTGTGGCTCTGATTTTACTCTTTTTCATGGTGTTGAGGCTGCATGATTCCGCTTGTCACATCCAGCCAATCAGACGGAGACCAATTTATGTATGCTTCCTGTTTAAGGATTAAACTAAAACAGCTAAAGCCCTCTGTGCATGCCTTGTAATTTTAATAAATGTTAGGATACTGATTTGTTTTTAAGTTGAATGGTCTTGACAGGTGGGTGATACTGGCAAGACTGCGTTTTCAAGAATTCCACTCAAGGGATGTGGGTGCTGTTGGCTAGACAAGTGTTTTCCATTCATGTTTGCCCTTGGGAAGCTGGGTAGGCGATGGTATTATCACTGGACTGTTAATCCAGAGACCCAGGTAACATTCTGGGGACCTGAGTTGGAATCCTGCCACAGCAGGCGGTGAAATTTGAATTCAGTAAATGCCTGGAATTAAGAACCCAATGATGACTGTGACTCCATTGCCGATTTGTTAGAAAAACCCATCTGGTTCATATATGTCCTTTAGGGAAGGAAACTGCCATCCTTACCTGGTCTGGTCCACGTGTGACTCTAGACCCACAGTAATGTGGTTGATTCTTAACTACCCTCTGGGCAATTAGGGATGGACAATAAATGCTGCCTAGCCAGCGACACCGTCATCCCATGAATGAATAAAGAAACGAAAAGATGATGGTGAACTACTTTATGCAGTCCTTGAGTGTACGTATGCTCACAGTGCTTTTTGAAAGGTAATTCCATGATTTGACCCAGCGCCAGTAAAGCAGTGGCAATATAATTCAAGATCAGGATGATGTATGGCTTGAAAGGCAACTCTTGTCATCTTAGAAAGTTGGCGGTGCTCTATCTTCTTCATAAATTATGTTTTTAAAACTGAAAGGTTTGCTATTTAACATGGGAGGATATTAAAATCCAACCACAATGTGGAATTAGAGCCATGTGCAGGTGATGAAATGGTGATGACTGATTGCTTTCCCTGAAGTGAATTTGTAGATCTTTGTTGCTTTTCTCTTGACGTTGTAATTCTTTTCATGTTCATTAGACTACTGGTCCAACCAACATGTTACCATTAAACACAAAAAAAATCAAAGAACCGCCGGTGCTGGAATTAGAAAAAAAATGCTGGAAAAACTCAGCAGATCTGGTAGCTCTGTGGATCCAAAGTAAAGTTAATGTTTGAGTCCTGTTCTGAAGAAGGGTCACTGGATCCAAAACGTTAACTCCGCTTTCTCTCCACAGATGCTCCCAAACCTGCTGAGTTTTTCCAGTAATTACTGTTTATTTTTCATCATTTTACCAGATAATTGGGACATGTTTTCATACCATGTGAAGTCATGATCTCTGATTTAGTTAAATAATGTGGCAAAGCATCTAGCAGTTTTATGAATTGAACTGCTGTAAAATAGTTGAGTGAGTTGCTACGTCTTTAACATTCTGGTAATATGCCTGTAATTTGTTTCTCTAGGTTTAAGCAATGAAAGCTGGTCCATTATGAAGAACATGGCTACTGAACTTGTTATCATACTGATTGGTTACTTTACCCTAGTTCCAGCTATTCAGGTATTTCTTGTAATTTGCCCTCCTTCCAGTTAAGAGGAACTGTTTTGATGTGCTATAAAAGTACTTGAATTTTTAGGATCAGTAAGGTACTATCAATTAAACGTTAACCTTTACTCATTAGTAATGCATTGGATCCTATCTTCAGCTTCCTGCTCGAATCATTTTTCTATTGAAGTTGTAGATGATACGATTATGGTTGGAACACAGACGCAAAGATTAGCCATTTGTGTAGTGTCAGATCTAAACTTGGCGCTATGTTGCTCTGATTTTACTCCTTTTCATGTATACTTGGTATGCCGCATTAAGCATCCTTAAATTTAAAGGTTAACAAACTTATTTTCAAAATCTACTGTGTTGTATAATGTTTACTGGTGATACATCACTGCAGATGATAGTCTGTGCATTTGTTGTGTAGAATATTTGCATGTTATAGATCATAGAATAGAATCATAGAGTTCTTAAGGTACAGATAGAAGCCATTCAGCCCATCACATCTGCGGTAAACCTCCGTAGACCATTCTCTCAGACTCAATGAGTGTAATGTGATTAGATAGTAGCATTGCAAACTTATATTTTTCTACAGATTATATTTACTTTGTGGTATTTACAGCTATGTGCAGGGCTAGAAAACACATTGTGATCCAATTGGGCACGCCAAGTGTTCAAAATACTTGTATTTAAAGAATTAATAGTAACTTAATAACTCTTAACTATCCAGTCATTAACTCAAAAGTTACTTTGATAATTATCAGTGATGTTCTTTGAGCAATTTTGTGTTTTCTAGCCTCTGTATAAAATTATTAAATTGAAAACGAATTTTCAGAACCTTTAGAACATAAACCTTGAAATTTGAACTGAAAAAGGTAGGTGAATATTTTAAGCTGATTTACAATTTATCTTGTCTGAATATCTTGAAAGGTTCTATTAGTTCTCTCTTGCTTTCAGTTGCATTCTCAGTTTCCTTCATCTCTACTTATAATTGAAGATCAAAAGAGTTTATTACTTCCAAATGGAACATGTACTTTATTCTTAGCATTTGCCAAGCAAAAGGATATGAAAGCAAAAATTATGGATGAATCATTTCTAAGTCATGGCTCTAAACAATCAAGAGGCTGTAGAGATGATAAACTGCATTGATATAAATCAGCTATTACAAACTCAGGACTTGAAGTGCTTTTCAAGAGTAGTCTTTTTTATTTAAATCAGAAAACCAGTCTACAAACAATGACATCCCGATAAATGACCAAATAGCCTGTTTCTCCAATGCTAGGTGTACGATCCTTAGATGGTGCTGAGGTCCTTTTATGTGTATTTGAAAGTTTAGTGGGATATTGGTTTAACAAAAACTGGCTTCTTCTCTGTTGTGGTTTAAATCATTTGTCAGTCTATATTATGGCTTTAAACCTCTGAGGATAGGACTAGTGAATGTAATGTGCATAGATTTCTTGAAGCATTTGATAAGTTTTTTTGTGAAAAATAAAAGCTCATGGCATTGGGGGTAACATATTAGCATGAAAGATGATTGGCTGGCTTACAGGATGCAAAGTTTAGGTATAAGGTTGACGCAATGTAATGGCTGGTGTGCTGCAGGGATTGATGATGGCACCTTAAGGGTTCACAGCTTGTACAGGTTACTGAAATGAAGGAATAGGATGTATGGTTGCAAAATTTGCTGACTACACAAGGATAAATAGGAAAGTATGCTGTGAAGAGGATGTAAGGAGGCTACAAAAAGATATAGTAACATAGTGATTTTAACCAGGTCAGCCAGGTGGACGTCATAGAGTACGAGTTCCCTGATTGAGGCTGGTTGATTAATCTAGTCCAGTTAAGGAACCCTGGCTGACAGGAGCAGGAGTGTCAGACATTCTGCTCAGTCTGAGAGCTGTAAATGAAGGGTGACTTGGTCATGGGATACCAGCCTTTGTGGAGTTATTTCAGTGGGACGAGAGTGGGATTAGTGATGTAGCTATGCGGATGCGTCTATTAAGTGAAGCCCAATTGGACTTCAAACAGGCACTACAACTGGCTTTATCGTTGGAAAATATGGCAAGTGGAGCATATGAGTTGCAGGGTGTTGCGATGGAAGTGGACACCCTTATCAGTCTGACTGAGCTTAAGGAAGACCACTTGAGCGAAGGCAATTGCATAGCCTTACTCGGGATATATCCTGAACAGAGGGACTCTAGATCAGCCCTCAGCAAAACCCTAAAACAAAGCTAAGCTATGGCCAAACGTTAATTTTTTTTTCAGGATCTGAGCCAGCACATCATTATAGTTGCTGCTGACGAGCAGACTCGAGAGACAGCAAAAGAATCCCACTCGACCTAGCTTGAGTAACACACCTCATAAGCCAGTATCCAGGAGAGTGCACACACTGGAAAGTCCGTTAACATCTGGCTATGACCAGCTAAATTGCTTACCCAAATCGGTACCAATCAAAATAAACGCTACCAGACCTGCTGAGCTTCTCCAGTAATTTCCATTTTTGTTTCTTTAAAATGTATAATCTTACACTGTCATCTTGAATAGCCTGTTGACTATAGTGCAATGATCAATTTGTCTATCCATCTTGCAACCCTTCACATCCTCTATAAGTACATTGTGCCTATTTGTCAAAGTCGAGAACTAACACTCCTCCATCATTATGGATCCATATACCTGCCAGAATTTCAGTCACGCCCTCTTGCCCCATCATTTACCAACTATAAAGTTCTACTTAACCTAAGGGATGTACGTGATTGCCTTCTGAAGCAAAGTATGTGATTATCTCTCCCCACCCTGATGCCCTGCAGTTTGGATTCTTGTTAAGCAGGAAAGATGAGGCACTGAAAGGTAGTGTTCCTTTGAGGATGAAGGGAATAGTGATTAAAAATAACACAAATTTACGACAAGAAACAGAATGCAATTGAAAATCAGGGAAAATTCAGAGTTTGCAGTAGTACCAAAAGACCTTAAGAAATAGGTGTTTGACTCTTCAAACCTGTTCCGCCGTTCATTAGAATCATGGCTAATGTGACTCCTGGAGACTTCTAATCCAATTGGCAACTGGTATGCTACTTCTAGTATGTGTGCCTTAACATTTGCATCTTGTGTAGCCTACTTCAGTCAATCTGCATCTATTCTTGGAGCACACAGCTGTTCGTTTTGGGAGTCCTTTGAGTGATTGGATTTTCAGCTTTTTGCACATAGCAATGAAGAGTACAAGTTAAAAGTTCAACCCAAAATCTCATAATTTGAATCTTATTACTTTTTGTTATAGTGTCAAAATGCTCTAACAGGAGGCAGCCAGATAAGGAAGGACATGATAGATAGGGAACAGGAAACTGAGGTCTAAAGATTTTAGATTACTTTTGAGGAGATAGAAGAGGAAGCAAAATATTATGGTTTTGGAAATTAAAAGGACCTAGAAAGGTTATCTTTGAATTGTAATTCAAGATTAAGCTGAGAAAATGTTAAATGTTGAGGGCAGTCAGGATGGATGGCTGGTTTGCAGTGTAAAGTAATGCCAACAGCCATGGGTTCAATTCCCTTGCCTTAGATATAGTGACCCTCAGTTTAAACCACAACCAGTCATTTCTGTCTAATGAGAACCGAGCCCGATGGTCAATTAGGATTAAGGTGACTTTGCGATTTGTGAGAGAAGAAATAAAATGATACCATTGTTGTCTTATAGCTGCTTTGTAATATATTGATTTGCTTTCCACCTGAAAGTACTGATTTAGTAAAATTTGTATCTGAGCTGAATAATGCTATTTTGGCTTGAGAATTTATTTTTGAATCGCAAAATCCAAGTTACATGCAATTAAACTAGTAGCATGTATATGCGGAGATAAACAGTGATTTTAAAATATAAAATGTAAAATTCATTTTTGACAAACAAGACAAACGACAGGCTTTGGGTTGAATCATACTGTTTAATTGTAATTACGCAACATTCTGAGAATATGCCCTAAGTTTTGCTCATAGAATCCCTACAGTATGGAAACAGGCCCTTTGGCCCAACAAGTCCACGCCAACCCTCAGAGTGTCCCACCGAGACCCATCCCCAGACACTAGAGGCAATTTAGCACCACGTAGTCTGCACATCATTGGATTGTGGGAGGAAACCGGAGCACCCAGAGGAAATCCACGCAGACACGAGGAGAATGTGCAAACTCCACACAGATAGTCACCCAAGGGTGACTTTGAACCTGGGTCCCTAGCGCTGTGAGGCAGCAGTGCTAACCACTGAGCCACTGTGCTGCCCCATTCTGCTTAATATTTTTGTGTTACTTCTTCAAATGTGCTGTTCATGTCTTAACTTTCAGAAAGTAAAAAATGATATATATTGAACTTTTCTTTCTTATTTTGTTCTGTGTATCTTTTCCACTTGCCCGTTGCCCACCTATCCAATTCTTACAGGAATTTTGCCTGTTTGCAGTGGTTGGACTTGTTTCCGATTTCTTTCTGCAGATGTTTTTCTTCACCACAGTGCTATCCATTGATATCCGTCGCATGGAGGTAAGATAAGTCTGTCATACTCTTGAGTTCAATTAATTTTGAATCTAACATTATGGAGCGCCAGCTTTGCTCACTAACTAGTGAGATTCTCTCCACATAGGAGAAGATTGTGGCTTTAAGAACCACTCGAAGACTTGAGCGCATACTCTTTATTGACATTGCTGAGAAGCTTTGAGGGAATGAAGAATTGTTCAAGAGGTTGTGGGTTTCAGCAGTTGAGTTGTGTGATGAGTAGCAGTGTTATCGCTTGATAAAGAATTGTCCTAGGCAACATTCTTCCCTCAACCAACACCAATAGAGATAAATGAACTGTCCATTAATTTAATGCTCCTCCCTGTGTGCAAAGTGGTCACCGTATTTGCTGATATCATGTTTAATGTATTTCTTTGGTACCTGTTTATGTTCAAGGTATTTATTATAATTTCTGAAAGACATCATGTACTGCTATGAAATTAGTAGGTACAATTTCCATGTGCATTCTCTCCCTGTACCCAACCATGTAGTGCAGTGGATTATTAGTTATTAGTGTATATTATAACAATTGACAAAGCTTTGAGCTTTGACTGTCCCTGTAGCTGACAACACTGTAAGGGTTTTCTAAGGGAAAAAAATGTTTTCCCCAGTTCCCGAACAAGGAGCACAGGAATAGCAGTGGACTATTCAGTCATTTGTTAATGTCCATTATTTAGTGGTCACTTTTCATCTGTCTTAATTCCCTCCAAACAAAAAAGCCCAAGAACTGCAGATGCTGGAAATCTGAAACAGGTCTGGCAGCACCTGTGGAAAGAAAGCAGAGTTAATATTTCGGGTCGAAATGCTGAGTTTTTCCAGCAATTTCTGTTTTCGTTTCTTAACTTTCTCTACCTGTTCTGATTCTGTCGTCTTTAATGTCTCTCATAAATCTATCGCAATCATTTTTAAAATTTTGGTTGATCTAACTTCAGCTTTTTGGGGGACCAATTTTAGGATTGATATTACCTAATGTGTGATGAAGTACTGAGATAACAAGCATGGGGCTGGATGAACACAGCAGGTCAAGCAGCATCATAGGAGCAGGAAAACTTGATGTTTCGGGCCTAAACCCTTCATCAGAAATCAGAAATCGTGTGATGAAGTACTATCTGGAATCGCCATTGAAAGGTCTAGCTCTAATTTTACAATGATACCTCCTTGTTCTGGACTCTCATCACAGGAAATAATTTCTCTTTATTAGCTCTATCAAATTATTAGTTTAAAGGTTCAGTTCAAGGCGGTCTATACAACCTTTCCCCGCTTTTTCTTTTGCTTCTGATGAATCTATACTGCATCCCTTCCAAGACCACAAAATTGATCTTGATGTATGGTGCCAACTTTAATGACTAATGCACAGGACTCTTTGTTTAGGCACACCTTTAATAGTAGTACCCTTTGAAATACTTTTTCTTCACGTTCTTTCTACCAAAATGTATCACCTCACACTTCATCACTTGAGCTTCACCTGTCTCCTCTATGCCCACTTCTCCCAATTTATCCATGGATATTTTTAAAGTTCCACGCTGTCTTCCTCACAGTTTAAGATGTTTCCAGATTTACATCACATGCACACTTTAACTTTTTTTCCTGGATTTCAAGATCTAGATAATTAATATTAAGCAGCAATATAAATATTCAGGTACACATGAGTAGGCAGCATGATCTTAACTGTTCTTGTGAAGAGGATCCAGAAGATCTAAGCACAGGTGGTGTATTTTGGCCAAAATGTTTTGGCTGTGTTAAAAAATGAGAAACCAAAAAAAGTGGCAGCACTGTCAAGGATTTGCAGCAGAAATTGTAAACTATTACTTAAAATATAATTTTTGTGTACACACGTTAAATGCTTGTAAGCATGTTATAACAGGAAGATGACTAATATAGAGAGAAAACAGTGTAAGAATGTACATTTTAAAGAATCAAAAATGGAAATTACTGGAGAAGCTCAGCAGGTCTGGTAGCAGCTATGGGAAAAAACAGAGTTAATGTTTCAAGCCCAGTGATGATTCTTCAGATCTGAGTTACTCAATGTTAATTCTGTTTTTTCCCTACACATGCTGCCAGACCTATTGAGTTTCTCTGCCATTCTCTGTTTTTGTTTAAGATCTCCAGTATCTGCAGTTCTTTGTTTCTCATATTTTAAAGAAGTTTTACATCTCCTAATTTCTAATTTATTATTGCAGTTTTCATGACTTCTCTCTTTCTCATCAGCTTGCTGACCTTAATAGGCGTCTTCCAGCAGAGGCTGTGCAAGAAATCCCTGACCATTTGAGGCTGCCTCGCTCCAAGTCCCTTCCAAGGCAACAGAGATATGAACGTCAACCTATGATGCGAACTTCAGCTCCGTACACCATCTCCCTGCAGACGTCGTCTTTTAGAAATTTACGGTTGCCAAAGAGATTGAGGGTAGTATATTTTCTGGCTCGGACGCGACTTGCACAGAGAATCATTATGGTAAGAAATGGATTGTGTTTGATGCATGTGTAATTAGCTACAAATCTATTAGGCTCAAAAGGAAGTGGTTTTGACCTTTTTTGGTTTGATTTCTCAATTTATTTTATCACTGAGGCTTTTATTATAGAGTTGCTCACAATCCTTTGGATGATCATTCAAGATTCCTTCACCCCACTGACATTTATGAGTACCTTTATTATTCCTATAATATAATTTATCTGACAGAAAGATTTGTTTGTGCTTCTACTTATAATGATTTCTCAAACATACCAGTAAAGATGCCAATGATACTCAATTAGTCAGTTGATGCCTAGAAATGAAGAAGGCAGATTAACATCCATACTGTTTGATTTTCTCAGGACTTAAACTGAAAGATGATGTTTTCCCTGTAGTGTAGTGAGAGATGAAAATAAAGATACTGCCCACCTCACTGTATTACTTAAATTTGTCCAGAATGTTGATCATCCTACAGAACGTTATTAGAAAGTTCAAGTTATTTCTGATTTTTAATATTGTAGAAATGTTTATTTGCTGTGTTTTTATTTGTTCATGGGATGCAGGTATTGCTAGTTAGGCCTTAATTGAAATTAGCATTTAATTTCCATTGCTAAATTGCAATGGAGAATTTGGTAGTGTTTGAACTTCTGGGTACTTTGGGTGCAGATATATATACATTGCTGTCTGAAGAGGAGTTGCAGGATTTTCAACAAGTGACAGTGAAGGAACAGGGTATAGGCTGCAAGTCAGTATGGTGTGTGGCTAGATAGAAACATAGAAATAGGCCCAGGCCATTTGGCTTTTTGAGCCTGCTTCACCTTTCAGTATGTTCACGGCTGATCCTCCAACTCAGTACCCTGTGACTACTTCCTCCCTGTACTGTGTTAATCCTTTTAGCCCAATGAACTATATCTACCTCCTCCTTGAAAACATTCAATGTTCTTGCATCAACTGCTTTCTGTGAAAGAAAATTCTACATAATCATCACTCTGGGTGAAGAAATTTCTCCTCATCTCAATCCTGTAGCCTTATACTGTGATGCCTGGTTTTGGATTACCCAGTCATCAGGAATATCCTTTCTACACTTATCCTGTCTAGTTCTGTTAGAATTTTATATGTTTCTGTCGATTCTCCTCCAATTCTTCTGAACTAGTCGATATAATCCTAACCAATCCAGTCTCTCCTCAAATAACAGGCCTGCCATACAGGAATCAGTCTGGTGAACCTTTGTTGCACTATCTCTGTAGTCAGAACATCCTTGATCAGATGAGGAGACCAGAACTGTACCCACTAATCAAGCTGTGGTCTCAGCAAGGCCCAGTTAATTTCCAGCAAGCCGTCCCTGCTCTTGTATTCAAATTTTATCATTATGAGGGCAAATATGACGTCTCTCCTTCACTGTCCTCTGCTCCCACCTTTGAGGAAAACATGCAGGTGCGGTGGTTCCCATGCATTAATGCCCTTGGTTCTTCTGGGTTATGGAGGTTCATGAGTTTAGGAGATACTGCTAAAGAATGGTGAGTTTATGCAGTGCATCTTGTAAATAATACACACTGCTGCAATTGAGGTGGTGAAGGCAGTGAACATTGAGGGTGCTGAATTTGTGCCACTCAAGCAGAATAATTTGTCCTGAATGGTGTCAAGCTTGAGTGTTGTTGGAGCTGTACCCATCCAGGCATTCCATTGTACTCCTGATGACAGACCAGACTATATAAATTCAGAGCAGGACAGAACAGCGCTTCAGTAGAGGCAAAACAGCATTAAAACATTTGCATGAAAGCCAGTCAGCTCAGCGAACCAAACAACTCCAATCACAACCCGAGCTACAGATCTTTGTTAAAACGTTAAACTCTTGACTTGTTACTTGAAGATATTGTACAGGCTTTGGTGAGACAAGAGGCAAGTTACATACAACAGAGTTCCGAGCCGGTGACCTGCTGTTGTGGCTGCAGTATTTATAAGCTCACCCAGTTCAGTTTCTGGTCAGCGGTGATCCCAGGATATTGATGGTGGGAATTCATGATGGTAATACCTTTAAATGTTAAGGAGTTATGGTTAGATTCACTTTTGTTGGAAATAGTCATTGCCTGACACTTGTGAGCTGTGAATATTGCTTGTCGCTTTCAGTCCAAGCCTGGGTGTTGTCCAGGCCTTGTTGCATGTGGATACTGGCTGCTTCAGTGTCTGAGGAGCTCCAAATGGAATATTATGCAGTCATCAACAAATCTCGTTAAGTAGACAGGTCATTAAAGTGGAGTGTAGGGGTTTGGGTTTCAACAAATTGAGTTATATGTTGACAGTTCATTGTTTTGTCACCTGTGGCTAAAGCATATATTTTTGTAATAAACAATAGTTCTTGTTTAGTATGAGAAGCTGATCAGTGTTTTCTGTTCACCTGAATCCTCTAGACAGGTAAGTTGGGGACTTATTTTGATTATTTTGATTAAGTCATTAATTTTTGTGGTCACCCTGGGAGGAGTGGAGCTTCAGAATCAACTTGCCCCAGTGAGTTGTAACAATTTGCTTCCTTGGTCTCTGTGTTTAATTGTCTTTAAAGCACGAAGAGTTGCAAAACATAAATGCAAGATTTTTTTTAAACAAGTAAATTTAGTGTGATGAATTTGATAATACCTAAGTCTCATTATTTTTCTTTCAGGTGGGTACAGTAATATGGATTGGCATCTTGGTTTACACTGATCCTGCCGGCCTCCGGACATTTTTGACAGCTCAGGTTGCTGAACAGAGCCCACTGGGAGAGAGTGGCTTACCACCTCTTGCAGTTCCACCAGGGGTTTTCCAGAGGGGAGATACTAAGAGCAGTTTGCCTGCTTTTCCATCAGATGTAAACCCAACATTAGAGAACCAGTCACGTGGCACAGATCAGAACAAGAATCCAAATCCTCTTGATGCCTTACCTTTGCCCAACCCTGAAAGCGTAATTGACGATGACAAACAGCAGGTCCGTAGTGATACCAGTCTCCCAGAGAATGATTTCAAAGAAGAGATTACGTGGGGAGTTCAGGATCAGGAGATGTGGCGAAAACTATCGTTCAGACATTGGCCAACTCTCTTCAGTTATTACAATAATACATTGGCAAGAAAGTAAGTAATTTTGAAGCTGGCTGATATACTAATGGGGTTTTCTGTGTGACTGAAGGATTTGGAAAGAGCAATATTGTGGATCCAACTGTTCAAAACAACCATAAAGATTTTCAGCAATAAAGAATGTATTGATTGTACGGGCTCCTACTGTGACTGCCACATGGTCTCACCAGATCCTCATATCTTCCCTTGCTCCATAGATTGATCCACTTTCCCTTGAAAGGTGCAATAACCTGTAACTTAGTCTCTTTGAGCATTCATGGAATCATGAAGTACAGAAGGAAGCCAATTAGCACATCATGTCTATGTTTGCTTCTTGATAGAACTGTTTCCTCTCCCATTTTGCCCTATTTTGCATATTTCTCCTTTACAAGTAGATGTTCGACATCTTTTTAAAAGTGACTAGTGATCTGTGTCTATCAGCCTTCCAGATAGTATATTTCAGATCATAATTTTCTATTAATAAAATTCTCATGTACCTACTTTTCTGTACATTATCAAAGATCTGTGTCCTGTTATTAAGTACTAATGGAAATATTTCTCCCTGTCTCTGCTATCAAAAGCCCATAATTTAGAACATCTTGATTAAATGAGTAAACCATCTATATAGGGTTTGTGCAACAATGTATTTGAGCATGTAGAGTTTTTCTAACTAGAGGTTAGATAGCCCTTTATCAAACAGGAGGGAAGATTTATTTAAGCATCCAAATTCATTCAAAGATAAATCTTGTGGTTACAACTGTGATTGCATTGGATGGTTGCACGTATTTTTCACGGTGATATTGTCATCACTTTGTTAGCGTCACTGGATTAAGCTCTCCATTTGTTTTGCTCCATGGGTTCATTATTTAATTATTTAATATTGAGGCTCCTAAGTAACTATATGATTGTGAGAAATAAGATGTGTAGGTGACAGTATTTAGAAGTTTCAGCACTTTTATTCCATGTTTTTTCTGGTCTATTTCCTTTGACTGATGGTCTAACAGAACCTGTGTGATGCATTTCCTCTCAGGAATTCTCAACAATTAAATGAACTCTTAAACTGAGATATATAAAGCGATATCTAGTGGCATTACAAAGATGTGTCTTTCTTTCAAAGCTTAGATTAACTTTTTAGCATGATACGTTCCACATTCCTTAGGCCTTTGAGAGTCTGTGCATGGCATTACCTGGTGACTAACATTTATTTACTGCAATAACAAGGTGTAGAGCTGGATGAACACAGCAGGCCAAGCAACATCAGAAGAGCAGGAAGGCTGACGTTTCGGGCCTAGACCCTTCTTTATTTTTCTGAAGAAGAGTCTAGGCCCAAAACATCAGCCTTCCTGCTCCTCTGATGCTGCTTGGCCTGCTGCGTTCATCCAGCTCTACACCTTGTTATCTCAGATTCTCCAGCATCTGCAGTTCCTGCTATCTCTGAAAAAATTTATTTACTGCATCTTTGTTTACTACTTAAGTTGTTAGTGCTATATAGTAAGTTTCACCTTTTCTTTGGGTGTTCCAACAAACTGTTAAAATCTACAGCTAAGGAACCAACCTACGTGTTACTGTTAAAGCAGACCTCATATACTGCTTATTCATTTACAGGTATGTTAGTATACTTCCCATCATCCCTGTATCTTTCCATCTGAGTCTGCAAGATGCTCTGGATGCAAGACACCCTCAAGATACAAAGCGATACTATTCCATGTTCTCGGCAGATTACGAAGAGGCAAAAAATATTGATAGAAATTGGGCGAGGGAACAGGCTTCCTCTAAACCACAAGCCCCTTTAGACATCACACTTTACAAGTAAGGTTCTGTAGAATAACCGAGGAAGAATGTTTGTTTAAAATTAAAACTGTTTGTTTGGCTTAAGTCTGATTCCTTATCTGTGAATTAGTGTTATCATCATTTAAATATGTATAATGTGGGATTTGTTTAATGTAAAATGCACTTGGTAGTTTTATTGCAGGAGTTTCCAAACATGTTGGTTTTATTGCATTGAAAGCATGTTAAGGTTTAAGCTTTTTGCATTAATCCGCTCAAATTGCTGGTTGTAATGACAGAACATGGATGATGTCACATTCTGCATGATGCAGTACCCAAATGTTTTCAGCATTTAGCTATTGATTGGTTGTCATATCAATGATAACAAATGTTTAGAAATGCTGTGGCGAAAGATCTCAGTCCAGAAATATTAACTCTATTTTTCTCCCCACAGAGACTGCCAGATCTGCTGAGTATTTTTAGCATTTTTGTGGGGACATTTGATGTAGTGTTAATGTCAAGAGATGGGTAATTAAAAAACCGAAGCTAATGTTCTGGGGGCATGGGCTCAGGTCCCATCATGGGAGATGGTGCAATTTGAATTCATCCCTGGTTAGGCAGTTCAGTATAGCTGAAATACTGGAATCTACCCAACAATGGAGTTAATAAATAGTGTCCACAAAAATCAGGACAATCCAGCCAATTTCCATCCATTAATCTACTCGTGATCAAAGTGATGAAAGAATTCGTCAATCGGGCTATCAGACATTATTTGCAAAGGAATAATCTGCTCACTGATGCTTAGTTCAGGTTCTGCCAGAGCCACTCGGTGTCTGACCTCGTTACTTCCTTGGTCTAAACATGGGTAACAAGCTGAACCACAGAAGTGAGGTTAGGGTGATGGTATTTGACACCAAGACCATATTTGACAACGTACAGGATAAAGAAAGCTGATCAAAAATGGATCTGGTGGGAATCAGGCAGATCATATGTAGAAAAGAGGAAAATTGTTTTGGTTGTTAGAGGATTCGTCAACTCAGTCCAATTACGAAATTGCTGGAGTTCCTCAAGGTAATGTCCTCGGTCCAACCATGTTCAGCTGCTTCATCATTGACCATCCCTAAGATTTTAAAATCAGAAATAGAGATGTCCACTGATGATTGTACAGTGGTCAGCATTGTGGTACGTAACACTGCAGATCCTGAAGTAGTTTTATCCTTATGCAGCTAGACCTGGACAACATTGAGGCTTAGGCTAAAAACTGGTTAGTGACATTTGCACCACAGATAAATGACAGGCGATAACTATCTCCAACAAGAGCAATTCTGGCAATGTCCTTTGACATTTAATGGCAGTATCATCACTGAACCCTGCACTGTCAACATCCTTGGGATTACCATTAACCAGAATCTGAATTAAACTAGCCATATAAATAACAGGACTACAGTAGCAAGACATAGGTTGGGAATTCTGTGATGCATAACTCACTTCCTGTCTTACAAATGCCTGTCCACCATCAGTAAGACCTATTGTCATGGAAAAACTATGTCCCTAATCCCATTTTCCAGCTTTTGGACTGTGGATCTGGAAGCTATTGCAACACAGGTTATTTAAATATTACTCAATGTTATGAGGTTCTGACTCAACCATCCTTTCAGGCAGTGAGTTCCCTCTGAGTGTAACATATTCCTCTTTTTGCCTTCTACCTCTACCTTAAATCCATGTCCCCTAGTTTTAGACACCTCTACTAATGGAAAAGTGACTTCCTTTCATTCCAGTCAATGCCTCTCATCACCTTATGCATCTTTGTTAGATCTGCTCTAACCTTTGATGCTTCAAGGAAAGGAACCCCTCCCTAGCCAATCTTTCCTCATATTTCAGGCCCTGCAGCCCATGCAGCATCTTGGTGAAACTCTGCACGCAATCATGCCTGTAATGTGACCAAAACTGCACATACTACTCCAGTTGTAGCCCTAACCAGCATTTTATATAATTCCAGGATAACCACCTGGTTTTAGTATGTTATGTATCCTATGCCTTGGCAAATATTCCAAATGCCTTTGGAGCCACCTTATCTACCTGTATGGATGGGTACAGCTGCAATTACAGACAAGAAGCTTGACCTCATGCAGGACAAAGTAGGCTGCTTGATTGTCAGCCCACCCACCACCTTAAACACCACAAAGGCTGAATGGCAGCAGTGTGTACCCTCCATAAGATGTATTGCATTAAGTCATTAAGTCTTCTTTGGAAGCACTTTTTTTGTGATGTGTACCACCTAGAAGAACAAGGACAGCAAATGCATTGGATCTCCGCTACCTGAAAATTGTTCTCCAAACCTCTCACTATCCGGTCTAGGAATCTAGTTCTTGATGTTCTTTCGCTGTGGCTGGGTCAAAATCCTGTAATATCCTCCCAGCAACTCTGTAGGTGTCCCTACGCCTGAATGAGTGCAGAGGTCAAACAAGGGAGCTCACCACCACCTTCTGAGCATTGGGGTTGGGCAGTAAATGCTAGCCTAGTCAGCAATACCAACATCCCAAAAATGAATATAAAAATGTAAAATGTTGGTGCACCATACAAGGACTCATGTTGTTAGGGTTTTTTTGTGTGGGTGAATAATTGGATAACATAAAACAAACTATCAGATTTACAGTTCATTTTGGCATTCACAGACAGCCAGTGGAATGCCACATTAACATAGCTCCCCCCGCCAGTCAGCAGGAAGAGCAAATATGCAGGGAGATCTCCGATTTCTGTGAGAATAGTAGGGGTTTTAATTTTGCGAACATAGACTAGGACTACCATAGTGTTAAGGGCTTGGATGGAGAGGAATTTAAATGTATTCAAGAAAACGTACTTTATCAATACGTAGATGTACCTATTAGAAAAGTAGCAAAACTTGACCTTCCCTTGAGATATAAGGCAGGGCAAGTGATTGAACTGTTACTGGAGGAGCACTTTGGGACCATTGACCATTAGCCTATTCGTTTTAAAATAGTCATGGAAAAGGATAGGCCAGGTCCACAAGTTGAATTTCTAAATTGGGACAAGGCCAATTTTGATGGTATTAGACAGGAACTTTCAAAAGTTGATTGGGGTAGGCTTTTCGCCGGTAAATGGACAAGTGGGAGGCTTTCAAAAGTGAGATCGTGAGAGTTCAGAGACTGTATGTTCCTGTTAGAGTGAAAAGGCAAGGCTGGTAAGAGCAGGGAACACTGGATGAATAGAGACATTGAGGCTCTGGTCAAGAAAAAGAAGCTGGCATATGTCAGGTATAGACAGCTGGAATTAAATAAATTCCTTGAGTGTAGGGACATACTTTAGAGAGAAACTAGGAGGACGAAAAGGGAATATGAGGTAGCTTTAGAAAATAGGGTTAAGGCGAATCTGGAGAGATTCCACAAGTACATTAAGGGCAAAAGAGCAACTAGGGAGAGAATCGGGCCCTTAAAGATCAATGAGGCCGTCTATGTGTGGAACTACAGGTGATGGATGAGATGCTAAATGAATGTTTCACGTCACTATTTACAGTGGAGAAAGATGTGAAAGCTAGGGAACTTGGGGAAATAAATAGTGATGTCTTGAAAACAGTTCACATTACTAAAGAGGAGGTTCTGGAGGTCTTAAAATGCATAAAGGTAGATAAATCCCAGGAACTGGTCAAGCATATCCTTGGACATTGTGGAAAGCTAGGGAAGAAATTGCAGGGCCCATAGCAGAGATACTTGTATTGTCTACAGCCACGGTTGAGGTGCCGGAAGACTGGAGGGTGGCTGATGTTGTGCTTTTATTTTAAGAAAGGCTGCAAGGAAAAGCCAGAGAACTATAGGCTGGTGTGTCTGATGTCAGTGGTTGATGGAGAAGATTCTGAGAGCAGGATTTACATCAATTTGGAGGGGCAGGCAAGGACAGATTGGGGATATTTGACATGGCTTTATGTGTGGGAAATAGTGTCTCACAAACTTGAGTTCTTTTTAAGGATATAACCAAGAGGATTGATGAGGGCAGAGTGATAGACATTGTCTATATGGACTTTAGCAAAGAGTTCAACAGGGTTCCACTTGGTAGACTGGTTAGAAAAGTTAGATCACATGGAATCCAGGGAGAGCTAGCAAATTGAATACAAAATTATCTTGATGGTAGCAGATGGGATGGTGATAGAGGATTGTTTTTCAGACCAGAAGACCTGTGACCAGTGGTGTCCCACAGGGATCTAACCTGGGTACACTATTGTTTGTCATTAATATAAACAATTTGGATGAGAATATAGGAAGCATGGCTGTTAAGTTTACAGATAACATCAAAATTGGTGATGTAGTGGACAATAAAGAAGGTTATCTAAGAGTACAATGAGATCTTGATCAGCTGGGGCAATGGGCTGAGGAGTGGCAGATAGAGTTTAATTTAAATAAATGCAAGGTGTTGCATTTTGGTAAGACCAACCAGAGCAGGACTTACACAGTTGTTGGTAGGGCTCTGGAGAGTGTTGTGGAACAGAGACATCTAGCGGTTCAGGTGCGTGCTTCCTTGAAAGTAGCATCGCAGGTGGTGAAGAAGGCATTTGGCATGTTTGCCTTTATTGAGGCGCCTTTATTGCGCATTGAGTTGGGACGTCATGTTGCAGCTGTACAAGACATTGGTGAGGCCACTTTGAGTATAGTTCTGGTTGCCCTGCTATAGGAAGAATAATTTTTAACTGGAAAGGATGCAGAAATCACTTACCTACCAGTCTCAGTAACGGCTTTGTTATCAGTTATAGGGAGATGCTGGATAGGCTGGGACTTTTTTTCTTTGAAGATAGGAGATCACGGGGTGACCTTATAGGGGTTTATAAAATCATGGGAGGCATAGATAAGGTGAAATAGCAAAGGTTTTTTTGCTAGGATAGGAAAACTCAAAACTAAAGGTAATATGTTTAAGGTGAGGGGGTAAAGATTTTAAAGGGACCTGAGGGGCAACTTTTCCACGTAGAGGGTGGTGCATACATGGAATGAACTGACTGAGGAAATGGTAGATGCAGGTACAGTTACAACATTTACAACATTTGGACACTTACATGAATTGGAAAGGTTTAGAGGGACATAGTCCCATTTGCCTGCGTTTGTCCTAATTTATTTTGGGAAACCTGGTCGGCGTGGACAAGTTGGACTGAAGTGTCTGTTTCCGTGCTGTAAGTTTGTCAGTGCTGGGGCCTCAAAACTATTTACAGTCTATGCAATCGTTTAAATTAAGTGTGAAAATCAAATGTGTTGGCATTAGAAGGGTAGGTTGAAACACAAATGAAAGCAAAGTGCAGGAGATCTGGGGGATAAAAGAATCAAATACTGGAAAAATCCAGCAGTTGTGGCAGCTTCTCTGGAAAGGAAAACAATTAACAGTTCAAGCCCAATATGTCTCTCTTTGGAATTTCGAAGTTCAAAACTTTAGGTGGGAAAGCAAGTTACAAGGAGGATCAGAAGATATTTCTGATAGAATATATTTAGGTTGTGAGTGGGGGGCAAGTTTGGTAGATGAAATGGAAAATTGTGATGTTTTCCACTTTGGAAGGAAGAATAAGAAGCAAAATATTATCCAAATGGAGAGAGACCATAGAATGCTGCAGTACAAAAGGCTGTCACTGCCCTAGTTCATGTGATGAAACATTAACATGCTCGAACATGCCATAATTAAGAAGGCAAGTAGAATGTTCTCCTTTATTGCAAAGATGATGGTATGTGCAAGTATGGAAGTCTCGCTCCAAGGACAGGTATTGGTAAGATGACACCTATATTACTGCTTTGGTCTTATTTAAGTACCAATATACTTGCATTGGATGTGGAGGTGCTGGTATTGGAGTGGGGTGGACAAAGTTAGAAGTCACACAGTGCCAGGTTATAGTCCAACAGGTTTATTTGGAGTCTCACAAGCTTTCAGAGCGCTGCGCCTGACGAAGGAGCTGAGGGTTGACAGCTTGCATGATTCCAAATAAACCTTTTGGACGATAACCTGGTGTCATGTGACTTCTTATTTGCTTTGGAAGCATCTTAGAAATGGTTCACAAGGTTGCATTTTTGAATACAGGGGTTAATTTCTTTCATGGGAAGTAGCATTGTTCGCAAGGCCAACATTGTTGCCCATTCCTAATTGCCCTTGAACAGAGGCTTCCTAAGCCATTTCAGAGGGCAAGTTGAGTCAATGGTCTTTGGAGTTTAGAAGAATAAGCGATGATCTTATTGAAACATGTACTAAAATGATTGACAGAATAGATGCTGAGACAATATCCGCCATTGTTGGGGGATGTGTCATACTCTGGCATGGGTTTCAGAATAAGGGGTCTCCTGTTTAATTCCAAGATGAGCAGGAATTTCTTCTCAGAAATTATGAATTAGAATTGTGAAGGACTTTGTGAAAAAAAGGATATATTCTGAGATATTGTTCATTGGTTTCTCATTAGGGTTGTTCAACAAGTTTACATTTTAGTTTATTGTTTCCACAGAGTTCATAACAATACTGGGACCAGCTGGCAAGTCAGTTCCTGAACCCTACCTTCCCTAGTCTGGCCTACATGTGACTCCAGACCCACAGCAATGTGGTTGACTCTGAACTGCCCTCTGGGCAATTAGGGATGGACATTAAATGCTGCCTAGACAGCGAGGTCCTCATCCTGTTAATAAATAAAAAACAATCTCAGCATCAGCAATTTTGCTTGAACCTGGTTTGCGGCCAACAACGTTGCTTGTCCCCATGAGGCTGATAGCCAGTTATGCTCATCAAGAGATAACAAGGTGTAGAGCTGGATAAACACAGCAGGCCAAGCAGCGTCAGAGCAGCAGGAAAGCTGACGTTTCAGGTCTGGACCCTTCTTCAGAAATGGGAGAGGGGAAGGGGGTTCTGAAATAAATAGGGAGAGAGGGGGAGGCGGATGGAACTTGGATAAAGTAGCAGATAGGTGGAGCGGAGACGGACAGGTCAAGGAGGCTGGGATGGAGCCAGTAAAGGTGAGTTTAGGTGGGGAGTTAGGGTGGGGTTTGGTCAGTCCAGGGAAGACGGACAGGTCGAAGAGGCGAGGATGAGGCTGGTAGGTAGGAGGTGGGGGTGGGGGTTGAGGTGGGAGGACTGGATAGGTGGGAGAAAGGTCGGACAGGTTAGGGAGGTGGGGTCGAGCTGGGCTGGTTTTGGGATGCGGTTGGGTTGGGGCAGGTGGACAGCGCGGAGAGTGGGAGCAGATTTTGAAGCTTGTGGATTCCACATTGGTACCTTTGGGTTGCAGGGTTCCCAAGCGAAATATGGGGTGCTGTTCCTGCAACCTTCAGTTGGCATCGTTGTGGCACTGCAGGAGGCCCAGAACGGACATGTCGTCCGAGGAGTGGGAGGGGGAGTTGAAGTGGTTCGTGACTGGGAGTTGCGAACCGAGTGTCGATGTTCCACAAAGCGGTCTCCAAGCTTCCGCTTGGTTTCCCCGATGTAGAGGAGGCCACATTGGGAGCAGCGGATACAGTATAAAAGCCTTGTTAAAGCTGAGGAAGGATTAATCAGTGGGTTTTAGAGTTTGCAATTCTCTGCTGCTCTGGCAGCACTCCCACATCAATGGCAGATTGCAAGGTTGTGGCAGAGTGACAATAATTACTTCCTTCAGTAACCTAGCATTTTCTTATAGCTATTATAATTTACAAGATTTTATACTCTATCATAAGTGAAATTTGTAGCTTTTGCTCCTTTGCAATTTATTATGGATGTGATATTTTGAAGAGTGGCTTTTGGTCTGTTTGATCTTGTCCTTCTAAAACACAACCTTGCCTATCCTGAGTAAGCGATGTTTATAGGAGGAATCTAGTGCCATGTTAGGCTCCTTAAAATGTGTGTTCTGCAAGCTAGAGATGAAGACTACTATCCTAGTCAGCATCATTCCTTCTTGTGGCTTGTCATAAATTAGCTCCTCTGCTGAACTGTCTATTTCCATGGACATGTACCATAGTGTCTTATGATTCCAAGCTGAAGGCTGAGGTCAGGCATCACTTGATCTAATAGGAAGATTTTCCATTTTGGAAATTTTTTCTTCTCTTTACAGAAGTCATACAGCTGCTATTGGCAAAGCAGATTATTTCAAGAATAATGTTGTTTTTCGAGTAATGGTTAATATTGGCCACAAAATCACATTTCTTTATAATTATAAACTTTGCTTCTTTCTTGCAGAGTTGGAGCTCTTGGATTGGCATCAGGAGTCCTCCTCGTAATTCTGCTGTTCTGCTTGTATAAGGTGTTCTGTCCAAAGACATATGGCCAGGGTGGTCTGTCTTATGGGAGAAGGCGACGTGGGGACTTACCTTGTGATGATTATGGCTACTCACCCCCTGTCAGTGAAACCTTACCATTGATTTTAAAGGGACACTTAATGGTAAGTGAATATTTGGAAATCTGGATGTTCTTTTATATTGTGGGTCCTGCTCACTTGTCAAGTATTGAAAATTTTCTTCAATTAGGAAAGCTTGATTTAAATAATAGTAGTTGTTTCACTTCGTGGTATCATGTTGCCAGTGAAGCACATTGCTATGTTTGTGAGAATTGTCTAAATTTTAAGTGGGTTCTTGAAGGGCTGATTTGTTCATATTTACAACTGGCAAGATTATAATACTGTATATCTGTTTTGACCTAGCCAGCCTAGTAATAATCTACACTAGAAAACCAGTATCATGATAAGAATACCCCCTTATATTTTCCGAGATAGTAGGAACTGCAGATGCTGGAGAATCCGAGATAATAAGGTGCAGAGCTGGACGAACACCAGCAGGCTGAGCAGCATCAGAGGAGCAGGAAAGCTGACGTTTCGGGCCTGGACCCTTCTTCAGAAAAAAAAGACCCTTTTCTGAAGAAGAGTCTAGGCCCGAAACGTCAGCTTTCCTGCTCCTCTGATGCTGCTTGGCTTGCTGTGTTCATCCAGCTCTGCACCTTGTTATCCCTTATATTTTCCATTTGTTTGTCAGACTAATTTATGCATTGTCTTAGAAAGCAATCTGAATAAACTGATTTATTCAGCACCATTGTAATATTGTCCTAAGCAGTCACATCTGTATTTAACCAGTGTGAGTCAACTTAAAATTTATTTCAAGTCAAGTCTGATTAGTACAATTAAACAGCTTGTACTTAGAGAGAGGCAACATATTCTGTCTTAAGCTTCCATCAATGCCACTGCTAGTTCAATTACTGAAAAGTTTAAGAGTAACTGTCCCTTTAGTTTTTTCTTCCTATGTTTTTAGGCATCCTTTCTGAGACTGGAACTCAATCTGTAGGAGAGAGATGCATGCAGATTGAAAAATTGAAACTATAGCTCAAGACTTTGGGGCACCAACATATTGAATATATTCCTTATTTTTAAATATAGTCCATGAAACTCTTTTTCAAAAAAAAGTCTCTTGTAATCACTCACTCACTTCTATTGCATGGTTCACAAGTACTTCAGATTGAATATCATAGTCAGCAATGATGATCTTGCTTATGCTTCATCCTTGCTACCGTTCTTTATTTATTCTGAATGTACACAAAGCTATATTTATTAACCAACTTTAAACAAAAAGCAATTGATTTGTACAAAAATTTGTTATTGGGCCAGTTCAGAGAACATTAAGAATCTAGCCTGGAACGTATTCTTGTAAACCAGATCAATTAGAGATAGAAAGTTCACCTCCGTGAAAGAAATGAATGAAGCATTTAGTTTTTACTACAGTCTGCAAAATTGTGCAGTTTATATTCTAGTGCACACAAATGAGCAGGTTTGATGAATTCAGTTTTATAACTTGCTTTCACAGAATTTGATTCAATGACTTCCGAGTTGCAAAGCTGTGAGCATCTTCAAAGTATTGGAATGTAAATTATTTTGAGTGTTTTTCATATTATTAAATCGGTCCTTTAAGGAGGTGAAATGTTTAAATAATATCACGTTAACTCATTGACCTAATTTCACTTGGTAAGTTTCTTGGGTTTTAGATTCTGTGATGAAAATTCATATGGTATAGTCATGAGAGTTGTTAAATTGAAGTGAAAACAGAAAATGCTGAGCAGGTTGGTAGAATTTGTGGGGGAGCTAATAATTTCAAGTCTTGACAAACATCGCAAAACATGCTGAGCATTTGCCCCAAATCTGGTGGTGGTTAAAGTGGCTTGCAAGTCTGGTACAGTGTGAGTAATGATACTTAAGTCAACTAAAAACTTGATTGTGTATGTCTATATGGTTGGTTTGGTTTTGGCATGGTGGCAACTGATGTTGAAGAATTTCACATCCAGCAGCATTTAATCTCTAAAGAATACATAAAGAAGGGGAACTTCAGATTTTGCAATTTAAAATGTTAGCACAATTCATAAATAATGTCGTCACTGTCAGTAAAGAACAACAATCATATCACTTGAGCTATCAAGACTCCAAATTGAGATTGTGTCCAATGGAGACCTCTTTTCCCACAGAAGAAACAGACAGATTTTACTTTGTAATAGAAAGGTAAGAATGATGGCAATACTCAGTCCACTGAGTTGGTTTTACCAATAGAAATAGGATCTTGGGTGCACAGCCAGTATGCCCCAATTGTCTAAATGGTAGACACATGACATTTTACCTACAGCTCAGTATCAGTCTGTTTCTCACTGACAGCAGCATTTATGCCCCAAACCTTGATTCAAATGAAGATGTTAAATAAATGTACTATTATAACTTCCATGTGGTCCACATTCCATCTCAGAAGTAAAAAAGATCATTATTCTTGGAGACTTTAATGCTGTGGTTGGCTGTGTCTCTGATGTCTGTAGAGAAACCATAGGAAAAGTGCAATGGAAAGTGCCATTGCAAATGGTGTCCTCGTGTTGACAAAGTGTTAAGTATGGCTTCATTATCAGAAACACTGACCTGTACCAGAAGGATGAAAACCACATGGAGGTATTTGGAATCAAGTAACTGGCACTCCCTGGATTTGTAACATGGGAACATAGGATTTATGAGCAGGAACAGACCATGGACCCTTTAAGCGTACTCCATCTTTCAATAATATCATCACTTATTTGGTTGTGGTCTGAAATCCACTTTCTTGTCTATCCCCATAGCCTTTTACTCCCTTGTTCAAAGTTTATTTAACTCAACCTCGAATAAATTCAATGACCCATCCTCCATTGGTTTCTGGAAAAGACATTTGTACAGACAAAAGATCCTTAGATGGAGAATCTTTCCTCATCTTGCTCTTAAAAGAGAGACCCGTTAATCTTCAAATCTGTGTCCTTTCCTCTAGTCTATCCCACAAAAGAAACACCCTCCTTATGTCCACTCACTGAATTCCCTCAGGATCTTACATGCTTAAATAAGATTAGTTTTCTAGATTCTAATTTTTTTTTATTCATTCATGGGATGATGGTGTCGGTGGCTAGACCAGCATTTATTGCCAGAGGGCAGTTAAGAGTCAGCTACGTTGCTGTGGATCTAGTGTCACATGCAGGCTAGAACAGGTAAGGGTGGCAGTTTCCTTCCGTAAAGGATATTAGTGAACCAGATGGGTTTTTCCAAGAATCGACAATGAATTCATGGTCATCATTAAACTCTTCATTCTAGATATTTATTTCAGTTCCACCATCTGCTGTGGCAGGATTCGAAACTGGGTCGCCAGAACGTTACGTGGGTCTCTGGATTAACAGTCCAGTGATAATACCACTAGGTCATTACCTCCCTGTAGCGTGCCCATCTCCAATGGATATGGATCATTTCTTGTAAGATGAGGCATTCATCCCAGGAATGAGAACGGTGAACCTTCTCATCCAATTTAAATGCAGTTATATCCTTTTCTTAAATAGAGACCAAAACTGTACACAGGAATGTGGTCTCACCAATGCCCTGCAGAGCTTCACTAAAAGTTCCTGATTTTTATATTTCATTCCCTTTTGTAATAATCGTTCCTCATCTCTTGCTGAATCTGCATAATTGTTCTTTGTGATTTATGTACCAGGACTCGAAGATCCCAATGTATTACTGAGTTCAGCAATCACACACCATTTTAATGATATATTGCTTTCCTGAACTTCTGCTGTAGTCGTTGTATTCATATTATCCCACATTAAAGTTAACCTACCAAATTTTTGTTGCCTTATTTGGTGACATCAACAAATTTAGCTATGGTCCCTTCACCAGCGTCATTGATGTAGATTGTAGACAGTTGTGATTCAGCACCGCTGCTTGCGTTATTCTGCTAGGTACAGTGCGTAACAAATGCTTAAGTCTAAAATCTAAGTGATGTCTGTATTACCTGATGCTTGTGGGAAATTGACACCTATTGGATGGAGCATTGATGCATTGGGGTGATAATGAACAGCCACCTAGTACCAGGACATAGCAAGGTCCAAAAGTCCAATTGGAAGACAATCATGTCTCAGTTCTAAAGCAAAAGAGGAATTCCAAGTGCAGTTCACAATTAATCTTGAAAATCATCACAAATCCAACTGAATGGTGTAGTCAAATAAAATTAGCTGTACCAGACCTCTGCATTCAGACCATGGGTTCAAGCATTATCATCACCAGGACAAATACATTGCAGAGATATGTGACTACTTGGAACAAAACTCAGCAACCTTCATTGTTTGCCAGGAAATTCAAATATTTGCTTATCAAAGAACATTCTGTGCATTAATTAACCCTGTGCCCATGATCTTGTGGGTCGCTAATTCATTGCAATTACATGCATATGTTACAACATTTTCTGAAATACATTTTTGTTAATCCTTTTCCCTAGGATATTGAATGCTTGGCCAGTGATGGGATGTTGTTGGTCAGTTGCTGCTTGTCAGGACAGATCAGAGTTTGGGATGCACAGACTGGTGATTGTCTGACTGTCATACCAAACCCAGGGTAAAATATTTATTCATGACATCATTTCAGTTATGTTATTGGATTCCTTCAACAATATCCTTCAATTTTCTTTCAATCTTCTTGTGTTTAAGCAGTCCTGAACTCAACTTCCTGTAACAGATAAACGAGTTACAAAGTAATGCAATATTGCTGTTAGATTTAATCTAATCAAATTGCTTGTGCAGTGAAGAGTTGAAATACAAGAGAAAGCAAGTTAAGAATCAGTAATTTTTGTAATACAGTTACATGGCAACAGATGGAAGAGGTCCTGGGAACACAAACACCTGTATGGACCATTTGGCCTGAAGGGCTTGTCTTTGACCTATTCATTCTATGTAATTTCCAAATGAGCACAGGTCTTATGAAGATCGCTTGATGTTGATAGGAGTTTCTAGATTTTATTAACTGTTATAACTGTCGTTATTGAGCATAAACTGATCCAATAACCGCAAACAGCTAAGTCAGAAAGGAGATCAGCAATTAGACCCCTTGGTTTGGCCACTCACTGTTTTTACTAACTTGAAACACTAGAAGAATTCTGAAAATTGTCTCAAGGAGTCAATTTTTCATACATTGCAGGATAGAGAGGCGAGAGCACACTTAAAGCGGCTCTTAGAATTCCTTCCAACAGAATGTACATACTAGAAGAATGGAAGTTAACTATTATGAAGTAACTCATCCATAAGACCTGCCACACAATACGTTTTGAACTATTTAATGATCAAAATATGTTTGTATCTCATGATTTTGAATGGGATTAAAATAATTTAAAAATTAAAGAAGTATTCTGTTAGACTGTTGCATGTTACATTGAAAATCTGTTCAGACTTTGTAGTTCAGAAATGCAGTTATGTTGGAAAGTGTTTCACAGTTCACTTGGTCTTTTTCGTTCATTCTTAGGCAGTGGAGGGATAGTAGCAATTGCTATGAACGTCAAGAGAGTTGGGAGTATATATCAGATCCTGAGAATGGAGCAGATGATGTATACGAAAGTGAGCACAATCAGAGGAGAATGACTCCTACACAACCCATTCTGTTCACTGATCAGCCAGATTTATCTGGATTAATAGATACCAACTTTGCAGAGCAAATTAAAGAGGAGAATACAGTTCCCAGACAGCGGACTATCTCTGAACATTCGCAGGAGACTGGCTTTGACTTTGGTAAAGCGTTTGATAAAGCATATGAGGATCATAAACTGCTAAATGCCCAAAACCTGCGGAGTTATCCATCTCCTCCAACACTATTGAGATCTTCTCAAACGTCTGTGAACCTCAAGTCACATGGTTGGGATGGCAGCTGCATGCAGAGGAGGCGCAGTTTAGGGGATGAACCGTTTCCTGTGCTTGAGAAAACCTCCCCCATTCCTATGTGGGGTGGAGACTGTGAAAGCGCTGTCTGGAGTCTTGGCATACAAGGGAACCTGATTGTGGCAGGAAGAAGCAATGGACAACTTGAGGTAATTGCAAAGTAACATTAACATTCTCTTACAATCTATTCCATTATTTTTCCTTGTTTGTATTTTAAAGTAACTATTAAAAGGTATAATCATTAGGTAGTATAGGACTTGAAGTATTGATGAAAAAGAGACATACTGCCTTGCACACAGGACAGATGCTAGGATGCCAAATTTCAAAGAAAGCAGCAATTCTTACAACCTGTGGAAAGGAAACTGATTGGTCAGAGTTAACCTGCCAGACAATCATCGCAAGACTCTATTCTGCCATTTTCTGATACATTTTGTTGAGAGAGAATTTATACAGTAGCATCCATAAACATCTTAATATAACAAATTCAGGCACAGAGTGCCTATTGCTGTAAAGAAACTGCTGATTTTACTTTGAAATAGCATTGAATGCAGTTGACACCATGTTGATATATAATCAGAAAGATAGTGGCTTAGTGGTATTGCCACTGGACTAGTAATCTGGAGACACTGGCTAACGTTCTGGGGGTATGTGCTTGAATTCTAACACAGCAGGTGGTAAAATGTGAATTGAATTAATAAATCTTGAATTTTTTTTGAAAAAATCAGTGTAATAAAGACGATAAAAATCATTGTCATTTAAACCCATCTGGTTCACTGATGACTTTTAGGGAAGGAAAATCTGATATCGTCACCTAGTGTGGCCTACATGTGACTGCAGAGCCACAACAATGTGGTTGGCTGTCTAAAATGTCATAGAAGTACAGTTAGTTGTATCTAACTGCTACAAAGTTTGATAAAGGAATGAAATAAAATGGATCACCTCGCATCAACCAAAGTACTGGAAATGACAGCAGCACAGAAAGCTCTAACAACTGGGTCCTTGTGCAAAAACTGGGAGACCTGTCTTGTAGAGAAGTCAAGCAACAGCCTAACAGTTGTTCTTGTAGAATCACCCTGTCATAAAATGTCTTTACACCTCCATCACCATCCCTGATGTGGCAATACAGTGGTGTACTATCATAAGGGAGTTGCTCTGGGAGTTGTCAGTAGTGACTCCAGAGCCCATGAACTCTCAAGGCACCAGATTAAGCACCTACTGCTTACCACCCACTCAGCTGAAGAGGCAGCACTCTTTCATGTTGAACAGCATTTGGAGGATGTAGTGAGGGTACAAGGGTGTAGAATGTGCTGTGGGTGAAGGGCTTTAATGTCCATTATCAAGTTGCATAGTAGCACTACTGACATAGCTAACGGAGTCTTAAGGAACATAGTTGCCAGAGACAGGTGCAGCAATTGGTGAGGAAACTGTTGAGAGAAAAACATTGACTTGACATCAACCGCTCCATTCTGCCTGTCACAGGTACATGTATTCATGACAGGATTGGTAGGAGTGACCACCGCACAGTCCCGTGGAGATGAAGTCCCATCTTTACATTGAGGATGTCCTCCATTGTGTTGAGTGGCACTACCCCGTGCTGAAGGGGATAGATTTCAAACAGATCTAGCAGCTGAAGACTACGCAGCCATGTGGCTCTATGGAATTGTATTCAGTCACAATCTGTGATCTCATGGCCTGCATATGCCTGCCACTCTACCATTAGAACAAATCAGGGAATGAATCTGGTTTCAGTGACAGCATGCCAGGAGCAGCACCATGCATACTTAAAAATGAGGTGTCAACTTGATGCCACAAAACAGGACAACTTGCATGCCAAACTGTGTAAGCATCATGTGGTAGTTTTAGAGCCCTCACAGATTTTTCATCATTTTATTCTTCAATCAATTTTTATTTGGTACTGAGAGCTGAAGATGATGATTGGACTGGACAGCAGCTTATGTTTTTTGTTAAGAAAGGGATAAACAAGCCATTGTTTGTGAGGCCAGACCTGGAGTTAATTGCAGGTTGATTCTGTATCAGAGTGCTCCATTGGCACTTCAGTATCAGGGAAAGCACTATGTCTAACCAGACAGACGTTTGGCCATAGATAAGGTCAGTACCTGGGAAGTGGTGACAGCAAGTCTGGGACAGAACACGATGGTCAAACAGAGGGAGAGGCTGGCGGGTTTGAACTGGTTTTTGGAGGAGGAGTTTGGCTGTTGATGCTACAGCATGAATATTTGAAAGCTCCCTGCCTAATTTCCCATTATCAACCATTAAAAATTCAGAGAATAGTAACTAATTTATAAGTATTGCTGAAAATTCCTCAGACTGAACAGAAAAGCTGGTCTTGATCAATGTCTTCAGAAAATCAACCAAGAAACAATCATAGATGCCTGTTGAACAAAGCATCATGAAATAGCTTAAGTAATCTGGCCAGTTTTATTATGTTATTTTATCCCTTAACTGTGTGTGTTTGTCTGTCTGTGTTTTGTATAAATGGGATTGAAAACAAAGGTTATTGCATTTAATCATAAATTTCAGTTAACAACTTTGTTGTTTAATTTTACTCTAGTAAAGCTACTGCATTATTAATAAATAGTTGTCTTTTGTTTAAACTACAAACCCAGTATCTAGAATTGATGATTGAGCCTGGGATTGGTTATTGAAAAAGTCGGGTTATGAATGTTAGGGCAAATTTTGAGAGGCTTTGGAGGTTTTAACTTTACTGCGTTGCTAATAGAGGTGGGGAGGGCTGATTTGATTCGGCTTTAAGACTGTAGGTTTTAACCAGTAGACAGAGACAAACATAACCCCAACCATTCAGATATCAGCTTTTAAATCCTGCCACAAACTATGATGAATGGTAGTGGACAATTAAACAACTCACTGGAGGTAGAGCTTCTTTCAATATTCCCATCTTCAATGATTGGGAAGCATATTAGTAGAAAAGATGAGGCAGGAGCATTTCAGCAATCTTCAACCATGTGCTGAGTTGATGATCCACCTTGGCCTTTTCCTTTTCCCAACATCACAAATACTGTCACAGGTGCCCATTTGACTAACTCTGTTATGTCAAAAAATGACTGAAGGCACTGGGTGCTGCAAAGGCTCTGGGTTTTGACAACATTCTGGCAAAATTACTGAAGACTTGTGCTTCAGACCTCACTACACTGTTCCAGTATAGCTATGATACTAGCATCTACCAGCAAAGTGGTTTATTGCCGAGGTATGTCCTGTTGCACAAATCCAACCTGTCAATTGCCACCCTACTATTTTATTCACTAACAGCAGCAAAGTAATGGAAGATGCTATCAAGCAGCACCAGTTCCACAATAACCTAATCTCTGATCCTCTGTTTGGGCTCTGCAAAGTGGACTCAGCACCTGAACTCATTAAGTCCTTAGTCAAAATATAAACAAAAGAGCTGAATTCAAGAGGGAAAGTGAGGATAGCTGCCTTTGACATCAAAACAAAACTTGACCACACGTGGCATCGAGACACCCTAACAAAACTGGAATAAATGACAGTCTGGGGAAACTGCAGGAGTTCCTCAGGTTATTAATCTGGGCCCAATCATCTTCAGCTGCTTCATCATTGTCAGAAGTGGGTATGTTGACTTATGATTGCATGATGCTAAGCATCATTAATGACCCTTCAGATACCGAAGCTGTGCATGTCTAGATGAAGTGAGAACTGGGCAATATTTAGGTTTGGGTGAATAAGAAACAAGTATTCTTCGTGGTGTTCAAATACCAGACAATGAACAATCTCAACAAGAGAGAATCTATAGATATTCAATTGTTGCCATAACTGAATTCCCTACAATCAAAAACCAGGTGAATTATTGATAGAGATGAAAGGTACTGCAGATGCTGGAGAATCCGAGATAACAAGCATGGGGCT
>JAHRHZ010000054.1:3718492-3744628 GCA_024137785.1 Ginglymostoma cirratum
CCCTTCCTCAGAACTGTTCTGAGGAAGGGTCACCGGACCCGAAACGTTAACTCTGTTTTCTCCTCCACAGATGCTGCCAGACCTGCTGAGCTTTTCAGCAACTTTGTTTTTGTTCCTAATTCCTTCTGCAGTTTGTCCTGTTCAGCTTTGTAGTTGTCCACCTTCAGTAATTTTGTAGCATCTCCAAATTCCATTCTGCTTGTGACTACTAAACTTCACTGGTAACAATCTCCAAAGTTAGCAACAATTCCTGTCACTAGCTTTTGGATTAATTTGGAGTGCCAATTGCATGTCCAATATAAAATATTTTCACCAATGCCATTTTTTAAATAAAAAAATTTAGGTACAAGCCTTTCCAGTGGAAATGCATATCAAAGGTCTTCCTGGAAATGTAATATCACCATATCGACAGCCTTACTCCTATTAAACCCTTTCAGCAGTCAGTGCAGGTGAACTGGCTGCTTTTTAAAAAGTTCTACGTTTAGCTGCTTTGAAATGAGCTTTAACATTAACATTCCACTTTTATGTGGTGTATTATAGCCTGCAGTCATTATTTTAAATTTTAATAATGTTGTTTCTTCTCAGTCACTTTGGTTTCTTGTCATTTTATTCTACCCTTGTTTAAGAATCAGCTCTCCTAATATCTGAAGCAATAAATTTAACTGCAACAGAAACAAAGTTGCAGGAAAAGCTGAGGAAGGGTTACCGGACCTGAAACATTAACTCTGTTCTTCCTTTCTCAGATGCTGCCAGATCTGCTGAGCTTTTCCAGCAACTTTGTTTTTGTTCCTGATTTACAGCATCCGCAGTTCTTTTGGTTTAAATTTAACTGCAACCTGTACTCACATCTCCATTATTCAGCCTTGGCCTGCTGTCTTCCACAGACATTGTTAGTTATAGCATGACTAAGATTACCTCAGTCTTACACAACAGCTGTTTTGTATGATGGTTGTGGCTATTATTGTTGACTAGGGTATAGGGGTAATAAAGTCGTATGTTTCATTGCACAATCAGATACGCCAGTATTCAAACATTTCCTTGATGTTACCAGTTCAGAACATGGTTAGTACTACATGTATTGACAGTTGTTAGATATTTATTTGTGTTCAATAAAATAACAGAGCTTTATATTACAGAATTGTTGCTGCAAGATTGAATGGCTCATTGGATTTCTATTGTCTAGACACCAATAAAACCATCAACCAGCTGCAGTACCGAGGTAAGTGAAAGATATTTATTTGAAATGGATAGTTCCCTTATGTTCCTGCCTCCCCCTCCAAAGTTAGTACAAATTTACATGTTTTCTAGTGTTAGCTGTTAACAGGATGCACAACTCAATAATGTTGCCATCAAATAAAGCATAAAACTAGGAGATTCGTGGCTGATGATGAGGAACAAGTTAATAAAATGGCGTAAATGCCACCAAAATCTCATTGACATTATAAGATGCTTCCAAAGTCACATTCCTTAATTTCTTAGCCTCTCAGTACTTTTAGGCCAGTGTTGTAAATGGCTGTCACACAGAAGCTGCATTTTTAAGCATTGAAGCTTGGTCAGCAATTCATTAACCCTTTTTTGAAAATTATGTGATTAAAATCGTAAATCAAAAACAGTGAATACCGATTATTCTGAAATCTCCAACTCAATCCTACTGGCGCACTGTGTTTATAATCATGTCTTCCTGTATGTCCTTACATCCTCCAGTTCTGTGACAGACAACAGAGACATCAGTTACTATTTTTGCTGTGCGTCAGAATTCCCTTTTATAACTTTTGTCCCTTGATATGTCACTTTATAGTTTTGATGAGGATTTTAAAAGTATCTTTTAAATGTGCGCTTCCTCCAAACTTACATCAAACTACTCTTTGATGCGTAAGTTCCCCGTTCAGCTGGTTATAAAGGGATGAGAGCTGTTTTGCTATGATATGGTTGTCCTGTGTGTGCAAGTTGTTAAATGACTTCTCATTCCATACTTGGAGCACTAATTCTGTAGTCTGACATCTTGTTCAGGAACACCCAACAGATCCACAATCCCATCATCACCAGTCTTCAGCAGTGGCGATACCATAGTTTGTCAGTTAACGCACATGGTTCCTTGTGCACACCAAAAGCCCATCACGGTGCTGAAAGCAGCTGCTGGCAGAGTAGTCACAGGAAGTCAGGACCACACACTCAGAGTGAGTACATTTCAGTTGCATTTAAAATAATGATTGTGTTAATTGGGTGATAATCTCACATTTGGGCTTCTGTTTACAGAACATGAGAACATAATTTGGGCTGATAACCCCTGGAGCAGGTCTTATGAGGAAAGGTTGAAGGAACTAGGGCTTTTTTCATTGGAGCGAAGACGGATGAGAGGTGACTTGATAGAGTTGTATAAGATAATGAGAGGCATAGATAGAGTGGATAGCCAGAGACTTTTACCCAGGGCAGAAGTGACTATTATGAGGGGACATAATTTTAAGGTGATTGGAGGGAGGTATAGGGGAGCGATGTCAGAGGTAGGTTCTTTACACAGAGTGGTGGACATGTGGAATGCGCTGCCGGCAGTGGTAGTGGAGTCAGATACTTTAGAGACACTTAAGCAACTCTTGGATAGGCACATGGAGGATAGCAAAATATAGGGTATGCAGGTTAGTTTGATCTTAGTAGGATAATAGGTTGGCACAACAACGTGGGCCGAAGGGCCTGTACTGTGCTTTACTGTTCCATGTTTCTATGTTCTAAGTGTAGACTTAAGTCATGCAACCCATTCAGCTTTTTATCTTATTCAGAATGAATTTTCAGTGTAAGCAAGAGGCAACATGTAGATAAAAGAATGCAGAGAAAATAAAGTGTAAATATGGGAGATTTGAGCAAAGCAAACTTGGAATCAAAAGTGGAATGCTGCAGAAACTGGAAATCTGATATAAAAATAGCAAATGCTTGAAATATTCAACAAGTCTGGCAGCATCTGTTGAAAGAGAAACAAAGTTAATGTTTCATCAGAAAGAGTGAATTGATTGCATTTAGTACATTAGTTTGTTTACTGAGCTTCTGTTCATTTTGCAGATATATCGACTTGAGGACTCCTGTTGTCTTTATACGTTACAGGGTCACTCAGGAGGGATCACAGCAGTATATATAGACCAGGTACTGTCATATGTAACCAAAATATTTCGCTGAGTTTGGCAATAAATTAGAGAACCAATAAGTATCAGATGTTCTTTCAGTTTACACCTCATACAGTTCGTATATTGCAAATATTTTCATACAGTGGTTTAATTAATTTAGAAGTTGGTAAAATCAGTGCAGTTTCTCCTTGCTTAATTGCATGATTCTCGAATTATTTCACTAAGCCGGAAAGCTATGTGTTCAACACGATATGGAACACAGTCTCGGATCATTTGGGTTTTATGGGAACTCTTCAACATATGAGGTGCTAACTTTGAAAGGTGTTAAATCATTTGCTCTTCTCGTTGAGTAACAGATCCCAAAACACTAAGGAAAGAAGTGTTCTCTGTGTATCCCGGACTGTCAAGTTATTTTTGCTTGTACATTTGCCCTGGTAATAGTTTATTTGTAGAAAATTGCAAAATATATTGAAATACAGAAATGCTACACATGGTAGCATGCCTTTACTTCTAATTCTTGTGCTCCTCCTGGGTTTATGGCCCTGAGTCCCCTGATCTCCTATCAGTACATGTATGCCCTGGAAACCAAGAGAAGAATCAGTGACTAGCATTGGCTGGCTTCTTGTCAGTCAAATTCGTACTTACAAATGATATAATATGGTTGAACTTTCCTCAGTGCTTGAAATTAATAGTGTGTTGCAGGAATGATGGAGGTGAAAAAAAATTAAATAATGTAATGAGTTGTTATGTGCCAGAAACAGCAACGTGCCTGTTTCATATAGTGAATTTCTTTGAAGTGTAGTGACCTTTATTGCTATACAAGCAAGCATAGAGGCCGTTTTGCACAAAATAAAACCCCACAGCCGTCAGTGATTGTTGCTAATTAAACATTTTGTGATAGCATTAATAATGGAAAATTATCATCCAAAACAGCGCTAATATAGCGGTTTATGTTTTTAAGATATAAAGGAGTACAATGTCCCGATAATGCAGCACCATTTAGTACTTAAGTGAAGCGTGGGCCCCCAGCTGCTTTATGGATGAAAAAATGTACCATTGACAGCAGCATCTTGTTGTGGCTGAACAACCAGCCAGCAACACATAACTGCAAGTCGGGGTCAATATTGCATGATCCAAGGAACCAGTAAGGGAACGAAAGAGAGATGATACTAAGCTATCCGCATGCGATGAAAGTTAGGAGAGTTTAATTTCTGCACCTGATTGACGTAACTTAAAATATAGCTTTCTACAAGTTTAATTGTTTCCAGCGAATTGCTAGCATTTAGTGAAAATTGTTGATAACTGTTGACATTTGTACTATCTTTTATGAAAGTTAGTTATCGTGTCCATACTTCAGTTTTCTTTCTTTCTGCCACCTCAGACATTTGTTCCGTGACATGTAGTTTGTGAATGAATCGTGAGCATTGACTTATTTTCAACTCCCAAAGGACTAGTTTATAGAATGAAAGTTCAGCACAAGATAATGGGGTTTTAGTGCTGACTGTAACAGAACTGGTTAACTTTATCAACTTTGCAGTTGCTTTACTTGAAATGTCTTCTTTCAGACAATGGGGTTGGCTAGTGGAGGCCAAGATGGAGCTATTTGCCTCTGGGATGTATTAACTGGAAGCCGAGTGAGTCATATGCATGGTCACCGTGGTGACGTTATAGCTCTCATCTGCACCTCCAGCTGTGTAATCAGTGGTGGATTAGATGACATGATCTGTATATGGGACCGCAGCTCTGGTATCAAACTTTATTCCATTCAACAGGTGGGTGCAGTAGCATTTTTTTCTCCTTCTTTGTCTTTTTGTGTTGGTTAGAGAGTCGGTTAACTCAACTAGATTTTTTAACTCCAAAGAAACCTAAATTGCAGAGTTAAAGCCCACTCAGCAGGCTAAGACCGAGAAAAATAACAATGTAGTCCAAGATTTCCAACTGAAACGTTGAGGGTTGAAATTTCACCATGTAAAGCTGGGAACTAGATTAATCAAATCAAAAATAATTACCATAGATTCCCAGATTGTCATAACAAAGCAATTCATTTACAGGGGAGCTAGTCACCTCTACTTGTTCTTAGTGCATGGGATTTCAGTCTTCCTCCTCCCCCGTTCCCCCTGTGGTTTGCAGTGAGTTGACAATGAGCGTAATGAGGCATTCTTTGTAATCTGTCATAAGCATGGATGAGGGTTTTACACCTGATGAGCTGAGGCAAAGATGGAGATGGATAATGAAGTGAAAGTAGGCAGTCTTGGTGATGAAGAGGATATCAGAGTGGAAACATGGCATAAGATCAAGTAGGGAACTAAGGCTGTGAACAGTGGAGTTCTGCCTCCTATAGTTGCTGGGGAGAGGAGTGGAGTCAAACATGTGAATTAGGATCAGGGGAAATAATTTAGTGGCGATTAACATTTGCACCACGCAAATGCCAGGCCATGGCTGTCTTCATTAAGATTCTATCTAACCACCATCCCTTGATATTGTGGCATTACCTTACTGAGTTACCCACTATCAACGCCCTGGGAGTTACCATTGACCAGAAATTCAACTGGCCTTGCCATACAAATACAGTAGCTACAAGGCAATGTCAGAGACTCCGAATACTGCAGTGAGTATCTGATGCCCTGACTCTCCAAAGGCTGGCCTCCATCTACAAGGCACGTCTGGATTGTGATGGGATACTCCCCACTTGGATAAATGCAACTTCAACAACGCTCAAAGCTTGAAACCATTCAGGACAAAGCAAACCCACTTGATTGGCACCACATTTACAAGCATCCGCTACTCTCTCCTCCACTCATGTGTATGATCTACAAGATACACTGCAGAAATTTGCTCAAGATCCTTAAACAGCAGCTTCCAAACCCATGACCACTTCCATCTAGAATGATGAGGACAGCAGATACTTGGGAGTTCCCCTCCAAGCTACTCACCACCCTGACTTGGAAATATATCATTGTTCCTTCACTGTCGCTGGGTCAAACTTCTGAATTGCTGCCCGAAGGGCATTCATTACGTTTTTACCTACGGCACATGGACTGCAGCAGTTCACGTAGCTCACCACCAGCTTCTCAAAGGCAACTGGAATGGGGAGTAAATGCTGGCCAGCCAGCGAGCGATGCCCATGTCCCACGAGAGAATTTAAAAAGAGAGATATATATTAACAGCTGACTGGTCTTCACATTCCTACCTAACCCTGCTAACTTTTCAGCCCATTGCTTATCAGGAATCTATTGATTACTGCTCTTCAAAATATTCAAAGGTGCTTCTATCACAATTTTATGAGGAAGAGAGTTTGAGAGACTCCTAACTTCTCAGAAGAATTTTCTTCTCCCCTCTGGATGACTGCTTATTTTGAAAATGTAACCCTTTGTTCTAGATTCTCCCATGAGAGGAATCATCTGTTCCACACCCACACTGCTAAGATGTCTCAAGAACGTATATGTTTCAATCAAGTCACCTCTCAGGCTTTATACACTGTTCTCCAGAGGCGGACTCACCAATGTAATTGAAGCATTATCTCCCTACTTTTGTAATCAGTTCTCTTCTCGTTGGATTACAACATTCTACTAGCCTTCCTAATTGCTTACTCTATCAACATAGTAATCTTTTGTGACTTGTGCACTAGCATACCCTGATCCCCCTGCCACTTGGTACGCAGCAGTCCTTCACTATTTAGATAATATGTTTCCTATTTATTCATCCCACCGAAATGGGCAGTTTTAGAATTTTGCATTTTCATACATGATATTCCATTTGCAAGATATTTGCCCACTCATTTAATCCTCAGTGGTTATGAAATGCAGTATGTGGCAGAGAACAAAAGCAGTGAATCTTTCTTCATTTCCTTAGCAGAGCAGTTGTTCATGGTGAATTGGATGCTGCAGTTTTAAAAAAGACACTGAAAGTGTAATATGGTAAATATCACAAGAACTACATGACACAGGAATTGAAGACTAAATGAACCTCTTTATGTGAAGCTACTTTTTTTAGCTGACCATAAAACTTCTGAAAGTATCTTCCTTTTTCCTAAACTAGTCTCATACCAGTCATGGGTTGAGATGATTCATAAGCTACGCTCAAGTGTGTATTATTGCTGACATAACAGGAAAGGTGTGAGGGTCTTTGAGACGGAGGAGATTTATCAGAATGATTCCAGGGAGGCTGAATATTAACTACAACGTTGGATTAGAGAAGCTGAAGTAGTTCTCACTGAAGCAAAAGACATTGTGGGGAATTTGGATGTGCATAAGATTATGAAAGGGGATGTACATTTCAGGTGTGAGAGGAGATGCAGGATGATGTAAGGAAGAACTTTTTAATGCTTTTGTATGAGAATGGTGGAAACAAGGGACAAATAGTTCAGGTGAGGAAAAGAGATGCTGGGATGATATGAGGAAGAACTTTTTAACATTTGTGCTTATAAGAATGGTGGAAACAAAGATTATCACTTTCGATAGGAAATTGATGGACATTTGAGAATAAATTCGCAGGGCAAGTGGGGAATATGATTGACTGGATGCTTTAGAGAGAACCACGATGGTCCCAGTGTGTTGAATGGCTGCCTGTTGCGCCATTATGATTCTATTACAATTCTGGGGTTATCCTGTCTGTCTGTGAAGTAGGACTTCCTGTTATCTGATACCAGTAATTTGTGTCATGACAAGTGGTAAATGCAACATGCTTGAGAGGTTCACTGACTTTGGATCCATGATTTTGAAGGTTCTCCGCCACTGGGTGTTTATTCCCACATCACGCCTGCATTTATTGTAGATATTTTCTAATCAACCTGTTCAGAGATGGTATTATACACTTCTGGAGAGGACTTGAGCCCAGGTCTCCTGGCAGAGATAGGGGCATTAACACTGCACCCTGAGATGTCCTGTGATACATATGGGTGCTTTGACATTCTATCTCACCTGGACTTTTTATAAAAACAAGCATCTCGTGTGTAATTACATCCAAATTATGCAGTTTAAATTCTGATCTGCAAGCTGTTGAATAATTGCAAAGTGTCAGTGGCATGATGTCATTATGAATAATCTCACTAACTTCAGAGCAACATATTTTCTAAGCTTGCAGAGATATGAATTTAGCTGGTGACAGACTTAAATCGTGCTGCAGCGTGAACAATATAAAAGCATTTTGTGTTGCTCATGAGTTTATAAGACCAGCTTATTCAACTGAAGTACATCCCATTACGTACATTCTTTTTCTGAGCATCAGGGCATTCATCTTGTTTAAAGGTCTTGTTATGAATAATAGGCTTATCAAGGTCACTGATGGCAAGCATCCACATTTCAAATAATAATTCACCTGTAGTTTTTCTTAATTCAAGTAGAGTAAAGCTTCCTGTATTTTACTCAATGACCTGATGTCAACTCAGTACTGGTACATTCTTTGTACACCAGCATCCTCTCAAAGTGAGACAGCTACAAAGGGCAGTTATGTCTTCTGGATGCGTACCTGCTTGGAACTGAACTGATGTTGTGAGACTCATTTCACATACTAACCCCTACAGCCAGGAGATAAGGGTTTCGTCACATCCCACTGGGACTAGCTCTGAACTTCAGTTGTGGATCTACACCATACAGTCTTTGAGAAAGAAGTATTTTAAAACAGAATTATCATACCTGAAAGAAAGGATACTTTAGATAAGGTTCTGAATTCAGTAGATTACTAAGGAAAATAAAGAATCTTGAGTCATTAAAAATCTCCATGTGGCTTTTCACGTCCATTTTCTCATTGTTTTTAATCTCTTGAACTTTTTTTGCAGGACACGGGTTGTGGAGCAAGTTTAGGAGTGATATCCGACAACTTTCTAGTGACTGGAGGCCAAGGCTGCGTCAGCCTCTGGGATATTGGCTATGGAGACTTACTTCAGACAGTCTACCTAGGCAAAAGTAATGAGTTGCAGCTTGTTCGACAGCTGCTGGTCCTGGACAATGCTGCCATCGTGTGTGACTTCGGCAATGAGCTTAGCCTTGTTTACTTTCCTTCAGTTCTGGAGAAGTTGGACTGATAAAGCGCGAGTCTTATACTAACGTGTCTCTGCCTCGAATAAGAAGAATGGATGCAAAATTGCAATCGTGATCCCGAGTTTCTATGTGATTAGAGAAAAGATACACTGAATGGTTAGAAGCTCGTGCATGGGGATAAAATCTGCCTGGGATTTTAGAGAAAGGAAGCAAAACAAATTTATAATTTTATAATTTATATAACAAAGCTTCAGAACTGTGTCCTGCATGGTGCAGGTACAGTAAATCGCCTTAAAGCACTATGGTGACTTATCAAGCAGGTCAAATGTTAGTAATCAAGTCTGGTTTTATTCAGTTTTTTTGGAATGTTGTGTCATGTGAAACAAACGTAAAATATGATGCAAAGAAGATAGTGCAGATGTATTTTTTAAATTAAAACTAATTTTTTGTAAGAAGTTGATTTTTTTTATATAAAAACAGGTGCAAGTATAAAAAAGGATAGGCCTGTGCAAGAGAGATTAAGCTGATTTATGATTTTATTGTCACGTGTATTTTACAGTCAGAAAAAACAGTAAAATACAGTGAAAAGCTTTTCCACAGTCACCACGATCTGACATCATTTTGAATAGTTTTAAGAATATGAAAAAAATAGAAAGATGTAGCAACATAAACTGTAACTGAATTCTTGCATATCATGAGCAATTTCTAGAGATGGAAAGGAAAGTACCAAAAAGGCTGGAAATACAAATAAAAAAAGAGAAATTGTAATGAAGGAAAAAGAAACTTCATTTTAAAAAAATCTCATCAGACTAACAGTCAGTCTGACTGGTGTTTCGGAAAGTAAAACATCTGAGACCTTATTCAGAATCCGAGACTTTTGAGTATGAGGTACTCGTTAAAAGTCAATGAGCCACAATTGAAATATTATCTTCTGTACAGGTACTGATGACCTGTGTATATAAGATATTCTTTTCTATGATATCATGTAAAGTGGAATCCTGTTATAGTTAACCATGCTGCTCAACATTCAACAACAACTGTCTGATTATCCTCTTTACCTTCTATTGCCCGTGTGGTTGTCTAGCCACAACACCCCCGTCCTACCCGTGTTTCTTGGCCTCCCTTCATGCCTGTGTTTGTCAGCTTCTCCTCATTTTGTGATACATCTTTTCACTTCCCACTTTCTGTATACCTGTGTGCAGTTCAGATTAATGCCATAAAATGGACTTTACACAGTTTTGTTTGTTCCATTGAACACATTTCACCGTACCCAAGCAATCTGAGTGAAGCACTGCTCGCCCATCTAAGTTACTCAGTAAAGTGGTACTGAGGGCAGAAGCTGCAAGGTTACCTGTGTAGAGATCAAGAAACAGCTGCAGCACTGTAGTTCCATATCTATGGATTTGTTCATATCTAATGTACTAGCATTGAGTCTCATGATTCCTCCAATGTTGTCAACATTGGCACTCTTCACAGCTAAGTCCAAATAAGTCTCATTAATAATATATATTTGAATGCTAAATAATGAAACTGAAGCAAATTTTTTCTCAATAATAAGAATTGCTACTAAAGCCTTCACTGCAAATAACCTACACTAGTATAATCAGAGTTTTACAGGTGTGGATAGGGAACTTATTTGATCTAAGATGCCTGTGCTGGTATGATAGTTACCTATTTCTGCCCATTCCCTCTTAATCTATTTTAATCTTTAATTGTTTATCCATATTCTTTCAAAAAAATCTGTGGATTCTGCTTACCCCCACTGTTTCTGCATAGGGTTTGAACGGCATATTCCATCTTTGTAAAGAAAAAGAAAGCATTTTTCTAGCTATCCTCTTGATTAATTTGATGATTATCTTAAATTTGTGCATTCTACAGTGTTGCTGAGACCACATACAAGAGTGTTTTGCACATACTCCTTAATTGAACACACATATAACTGCCTTAGAAGCCGTTCAGACAAGGTTCATATGACTTATTCCTGCTTATCTTATGAAGAAAGGTTGAACAAATTAGACCTATGCCCATTGGAATTTAGAAGAATGAAAGGTGATCTGACTGAAATGTACAAGATCTTGACGGGACTGGATAGGGGGATATATGGAAGATGTTTCCACTAGTGGTGGAGACGAAAACTAGGTGACATAATTTAAGAATATAAGGTCTCCATTTTAAGTCAGAGATGAGGAGAAACTTTTCTCTAAGGGTCATCAGAGTGTGGAATTGTCTTCCCCCGCAGAAAGTGGAGGCTGGATTTTTAGATTGAATCAAGGCTGCGTTAGATAAGCCTTGTTAAACAAGGGAATCTAGAATTATATGCCTCAGACAGGAAAGCGGAGCTAAGACCACAATCAGCTCAGCCATGACCTTACTGAATGGTGGAGCAGGTTTGAAGGGCCAAATGGCATACTCCTGCCCTGACGTCCCATGTACCTAGTTAATGATTCATTGATTAATGAAAATAGCTATTTCCTAATTATATTCTCAAACACTTCATAATTTTAAACTGATGCCAGGTCTCCTAATAACCATCATCATGTAACCAATTGCAATAATTTCAGTAGTTTCAAAATTAAATAATGCAGTGTTATTTTGGGAAACGAACCATGTTCATTCTAAAACAAACACTATAAAAGGATTCCCCTTTACTTTAATTGACAGTTTTTATAATGAAGGAAATTTTTAATGGTCACTGAGGTTCAATAAAGAGACTATCCATACATGCATTTTACTTTTGCTGCCACATATTAGTTGATGGGTTATGTCTTATGGATGAATCTCACTTTATTAAGATTTCAACATGTAATTGTCGTAAAACAGTGCATTAGATCAATGTGTTTAAAAATATAACACACTCATTAAGCAGCTGAAGATGCTGAGACACCGTTAAGAATACTGTTTAACATGGAAGCACATGTGAATTGAAGCTGAATTGATTGTCTTTTTCAGCTTCCCCTGCTTCCAATTCACCAGTTCCATAGAATCTGTAAAAGGTTCATAATACTGACAATAATCTAAACTGTGACTAAAAATTAATAAGGGACAAATCCTGTACTATTCCTTCATATTGATCTGTCTGTCCTCTGTTTTCTGTCTAATTATAGAAGCAGTCTATTATTATTCAGCTTTGTCACACTTTTAATTTCTTGGGGCAAATGTTTTTGAGTGGCTAAATTTCAAAAGTGTAAGAAAAGCTGGAAAAATTAGTGGTAGGGTAGTGGTTTAATTCTGTACTGATGAGAAATCAAACAGCACTCTTTAGTCACCTATTGCAAGCTTAATTTAAAAATAAATTTATTTATTATGCATGTATTTTTGAAATATATACTGTAATACAGGATATTATGCTGTCATAAGATCAACTTAATGTCACTTATTTATGGGGATTAACTATAAAAGGTGATGCTCTGTACTGGAAATTTGGTCTTTCGTCTCACTACTGATAGAATGTTGGTCATTGCCTTTCTCGGAGGGGCGGGAAGTGGGAGGGTACAAATGTCCTTTTTCACCAGTCTGCTTGAGTTGCTATCGCCAGCTGTGGTCAGGAGGCTGGAGGGGACCTGCTCCTCGCGGCTGCTCTGACATTCTTGCTGTACTTTGCTGAATCTTGCGTGTCTTCTTTTCCCCTTTTATATTCTTAGAACCTCTGTTCTCCCATTTGTCTCCATCTTTCTATATTTATTTGTCATTTATTTCTGTCTCTGTTTTTCTCTCCCATTTCCCTTCCCTTTGCCTGTCACTCTGTATATCTTCCTGTTTCACTCTCAACTATATCTCTATCTATCATTCTGCTCCTTTCTACCTTTGACCTTCTAGTCTCTACTTTAAATTTCACTACAGCAGTGCTGGTGAGTACAGGAACTTGGAGCCGAATTGGGAGCAATCTGCAATCCCAAAATGTTGCTGCATTGAGCATATACTTTTCCTAAACTCAGACTTTTTACTCAAAACAGAGATGGTTTAATATTTATAACTATCTAATTGTGTGTAGAGATTTTTTTTAAAGTATGAAATGTGTTTGTTTATTGTGATTAAGTTCTGGCTGGATTCTGTGCACACTGCCAGTGTTTGAAAACTTGTATCTGAAAGAGCTGGAAACAAGCCCTGGTCTCCCTATGGATACTGACAAGATTTTTTTTTTCAGGTTTCCATCATGATAGCTCTCTTGAACGTAAAAGTAATATTTCCTGATTTGTTTTGTAAATTTTTTTAAAGTGTCAGACGATATTAGAGAAACAAAATTAGAGAAATGTACAGAACCAAAGAACATTTCTTAATTTTTTTGCAATAAGATTTTAATAAAAAGACATGCGAATATTGTTTTATATTGTTTTTATGCTAATAGATGCTAACTGGTCCACTTTAAGCTTTCCTTTTGTTATGTAGTCTCTTCCAGTTTTCTCCCCTCCCAAAGGCACTGTGTGTGGCTAAGGTGTAATTTGAATTACTTCCCTCTATCTGCCTTAGATGTTTAGTTTTGTTTTGTGAAGGGTGTTGCACCGAGCCCTTCCTGGTCTCTCCTGATTATTGCTTTCCAGGAGCAAGGAACAAGATTTTGTTTCCTGTCTCCTTAACCTGTGAGCTGTACAGCTGTCAAGACCTTCCTAAATTAAACTAAATGACATGGGATGATATTGGGTCAGAACTCACTGGAAAATAATGTTGGTTTAATGGCATGTATCGTTATTAACCTGCAGATCGAACCAGCTATTTCAGGACGTTTAGGAGATAAGTAAGTTGCATAACTCCAGAACACACTAGCTGATGCTTAAGTTGATGCCCTTTCTCTGTTTAATGAATATTAGATGCCTAATTTTTACCCAGAGTTTCCAATAATATGAAAAATTACAACTGGAGATAGATCATTAGAGTCCTAAAACTTTAAGGCGTAGAGTTTGGAGATTAAGGGCATTCTTGCGAAAGTGGGATATCTGTCAGATGCTTTCTTATGTCCTACATAATTTTCCTTTTATAACTTGTACTTATCCTTTTTTTGGTCAGCGAAGTGAAAACACATAGTCATGATTAGGAATCTCCAACACATAGTTCTGAAAAACCTAAATATAACAATAGCATTTCTTTTACTTGGTGACTTTCTTATTCTTCTGCCAGTTATTCTTTCCTTGATACCTTCAGTGCCTCTGTTTAATCTTGAAAATGTCATTTTCTCAAATGGTAAAATCAACATCATGATCTTCAGTTCCTGTTGTATCCCAACATCTCCCTTTCACTGTCCTGGCCATCGTCCCAGGCTGAAAATCTCTTTTTTTCTAACCTTGAGCTGTTGTTTACCTTTGAGCTTAGCTTTCAGTGCCTCATTATCTCCACCTGTATCTTTGTGCCTCAGCTCATTCTCTTCTGAAACCTTCCTCCAGAGTTGATGATTCCAACGGTATCCTGGCTGTCTCCCCATCATTCGCCTTTCAAAAATAAAACCATACAAAAGTTATATTGCCTGCCCCAAAACATGCATCACATGCTATTCACCTGTTTATGCCGATGCTTATTGAGGTGCATTAACCCTATTCCATTAATGTCTCAAACACAAGTGTCAGGATCTGACCACAAAACTTTCTTTGTGTCCCCTACCCATTCGTATTACCTTCTCTAGCAGTAGAACACAAGATGACCTCTGTGTTCTTACAAACTTTGCCTCTTGTGCATTTAACCTAAACCTTAGACCAACTGTTGGCATCCATACCTTGATCTGTCTGGGCTGTTTGTTATGGAAATCTCTCAATAGCCATTCCTCAAAATCTTCCTCTTAACTGGTGTCAATTTTTGTTTGACTATACTCCTATGAAACACATTGGGATGTTTCGTTTCACACTGATGTCATAACCGTCAGGGTATTGCCCAAGCTGAGGTCAAGCTCAAGCTCAACATATGGAGTATATGAAAAACTGGAAGACGTTGAACAGTTCGGGACAGTTTTTGCATTTAAACTGGATTTGACTAATAAACGAGATCACTAATTAGGGCTGTAAGCCACCTGATTATGCCAATCAGGTAACTTTGGCAAAGAGCCAAACATAGCTTTTAGGCAAATAAGAGATGGTTTATTGCCCCTTAATGGCTGAAAAACCTGGTCGTGAGACACTGCAGGGCTAAGTACTGATGGTTTCCCAGCAACTCTTTGTTCTTTGTCTTCCTAAAATATCAGACAAAAAACATCCTCCTCCAAGGCTCACAGTAAAGGCAATTCTCTCCTGAAGCCTGATCAAGCTTCCACATATTAGGATCTTGATCATTTTGTATATTCTGAAGAGCTGAACTGTGACTACTTTCCAAAGATTTGGAACTTCAATTTTTGTGAGCTGAAGCTTGCCTAAAATTCCTTCCATTGGACTACGCCTATTTTCTGTTTTTGAGACTAGTAGGGGTGTTTTCTCTTTTGCCCTTTGAAAATATAGTCTCTGCAGAATTGTGTTTTTCGTGTTGCATGAGTGTTTCTTTTGGGATTAAACAAGGGATAGCATTGCAACTTTGTTTTTAAGAAATGGGTTAACACCTAATGGCAAAATTGGTTTTGTTTAATACAAATTATTCTGGTTCATTTAAAAACAAATGGAAGTATAAAAACAGAATCAAAGGGAATTGTTTTGGGAAGCACTGGTGTATGACCTAAAAAATAAACTGCAATAACTCAACAAGGGTCCTCAACAACACTTTCCAAAATTGTAAACTCTTGCCACCTAGAAGGACAAAGGTAACAAATGCCTGGGAATTTAATTTTGAAGAAGTTACCAAGTTACAGAATGGAGTAAAGACTTACAACAGGAGAGTTAGCACTGCTGCCTCACAGAGCCAGGGACCCCGGTTCGATTCCAGCCTTGGGCGACTGTGTGGAGTTTGCACACTGTCTCCGTGTCTGCATGGGTTTCCTCCGGGTGCTCCGGTTTCCTCCCACAGTCCAAAGATGCACAGGTTAGGTGGATTGGCCATGCTAAATTTACCGTAGTGTTCAGGGAGGTGTACATTAGGTGGGTCATAGAGGGATGGGTCTGGGTGGGATGCTCTGAGGTTCGGTGTGGACTTGTTGGGCTGAAGGGCTTGTTTCCAAACTGTAGGGATTCTATGATGAAGCTTGTGCTTGAGAATCTTGGGAACCTTTTGCAGTTCTTTGATTTCAAGTCATTAATTTTTCATAAAGGCAGTGTCATACAGCACACAAGAGGCCCTTCAGCCTGTGCTGATCTATGTATGCTTATACCACTATTCAGTACTTGGCCTATTAGTAGTATGTGATTAACAATGTTAGTTAAAGATTGAGAGGCTTCTGGCCTTTGCTGTCCTCCTAGACAGTGCATTCCAGATTTTCACAACCCTGAGTGAAAAGAGTCCCCACTAAATCTCCTGCCATCTTATTATTGACCTTTCAACTCAGGGAAACAGCCGTTTCCTTATCCACCCTTTCTGTGCCCCTGAACGTTCTCTGCTCTGAACAACCCAAACCTATCCAGCCCCTCTCCGTAGCTAAAACATACTGGTGAATCCCCTCTGCATCCTCTCCAGTGTAATCAAATCCTCCTTAGTGTGGTGACCAGAGCTGCACATACTACCCCAGAGTTCTCTGCAGGTCCAACATAATTTCTTCTGGGCTATCTAGTGTCCTGCAATTTGTTGAGTACTCCCTTTTCTTGTTACTTCTTCCAAAGTGTGTCACCTCACACTTATCAGGGTTAATTTCCATTAGCCAGTGATTTGCCCATCTGACCAATCCATCTACATCTTTCTGTAACCTAAGACCTGCATCCTCACTATCTTGTAGCTTGATGTGACCAACTGATTTACTAAGTCATTTCAAAGAGTAATCTGTATTGTTGTGTGTCTGAAGGGTAAAGTCTCAATTTCAGCTGATCACTACAATCAATACTGCACTAATTGAGACTGTAATAGGTAATGTGGTTCGGTAGCTCGATGTATGACACAAGCAATTTCTTCAACCATCTCAAGTTTCATCCATATTTGTCTTTGAGAGCAGCTAGACCATGAAAGAATGCAAAAATATAAATGTCAAAATGGAAGTTGGGCTGCAGTACACTTGCTTAGATTGCTGATATCTATATGTTATAAAAGGCCACCAAGTTGGACATTACCAGAATGCCCATTCCACTTGCCTTACTCATGAAGATTTGCTTTATTTTGGGAAGTGCATGTGTGTGTTTGAAATAATCAAAGACAAGATAATCAAATAGTTATTTATAGCACAATTATATTACAGTGGAATGTACAATTGAAATTTAGTGTTTGTTATTGGATAACGTACACATGCAAAAGATCAATCCATCTCAAAGCCCCACAACCCCACCCCCCCCCCAATCACTATATGCTAAACTAAGATGCTGAATCGCAAAAATGTTACTCATTGCTGCACTGATAGCATAGAACTCCACGCTTCAGAAGGTAAGGAGTGGGATTAGTGTGTATAAAAGAACAAGGAATTAAGGGAGGATGGCTGAGAGCTGTAAACAAAGAAATATTTTCAAATATCTTTTACAAATTAAAATTAAACCAGTTAATAAAGATTCCTCAGCCAACTTCTGTGTAATGTAGAATTTCCTTTGTGCAAAGCTGAAGTCCGTGGCTCATTATTTCTAAATTTTCATTATGACAAAGTTGACAATGAGCTGATAGTTTGCAATACCGATGCCAGTTCAGATTCAATGTTAGGGTGCAAGCCTCCTCCTTCCAACAACACCCATCCCAACTACACTATCTTTTCCTCGCTCTCCATTCTATTGCCCTCCCTACCTAAAACTGTTACTGTGCACTTCACATGACAAAAATTGAAGTGTTTATCTGGACTGGACTAGCCAAATTTTACTGAACTATGTTCTAAGCCACTGAAATAATGTCAGTAGGTACTTCAAATTGATCTTTCCCAATGTTGGTAACTTTACTCCAACTTGTGGAATGAAATCAAATTCTAATTGCTTAACAGAATGATGGCACATTTCAATAAATGTAAACTTAAAACAAGTTCTACTGTTTCTGTAGGGAAAGTGATGTGTCAGGTATGCCCCATGGTTGTGTTCTTTCAATTGTGCTTGACGTGCAGACGCTAATTGAGGATTAGCAAAGGAGAAGTGGGATCATTTTCTGTCTGTTGACAGTCTGGTAATCTCTCCACCACTATCAGATTTCATTGTCATCCAATTGTGCAATTGGATAGAACATGGAGCCTAAGCCTCAATAGAAACTTTAATTTGGAATCAAACAGTTCTATTCACTGATGAGATGAGACAATGAAACCACACGAAAACAAAAATCAGTTCATCTAGATTTGAGTCTCAGTGGAGATCTAAATATACACTATGGCATAAGGTAACTTCCAATACATACAGTTTTTCAGTCTGTCCTATAATGTATTCAGTGGCTCTGTACCATCCATAAGTGGTTTTAACTCGATTGTAAACTGGGAAAAAGACTAAAATAGCTTGACAATTAATAACATACTTTGTAAATAAAAGTGTTATTTTACAGGAAATCTGGGCAAACTTGATACCCAAAATCTTTAGCTTTTATTTCAATTACATAGGGAAAACTACTTTAGAGAAATTAGAATACAAAGCTGAGTGGGGAAAGGCAACAATGTTGTTAACTGATATATGTGGAGCTCTGGAAATCTGGTCCTTCAATTCTGGGTAATTGAATCTTGTTATTCTTGTTTAAACTTCACAGGCCAGGAGGTTTAGAATAGCTGTTCTTTGCACAGGTTAATGAGTGGAAAAAATTGTGAATCATAAAATCAACAAACATCATTACAAAAAAGGTCTGATAAATACTGGCACATTGGGGTGCATATAAATCACTAAATTTGGATCTAACCTTTCTGTAGCCATGAAGTTCACGGTCTGTACATACGAAGGACAGAATGCTCAATTAGTTAGTGAGGTATCACTTTAAATCTTTCAACCGATATTTCCAGTACAACCAATTATAAGGGGAGACTGGCTGAAATTAACTGTTCTCGCCTCACACTCTAATCCTCTGTAGGTAGGATTTGTTAGTGAAATGATTAAATATAATTTACATCATGGTAGAATGAGACAATTTTGTCCACAGTAACTACAGAAACAAAAAACTTGCAGCTTCTTGAAATCTGAAGAATTTAAAAGACGACAGTGAATCAGATGGTGGCTGACCTGTAGAGTGTTTCCAGCATTTTGTATTTTATTTCTCCCTGTATGTTTTGCATGTGATTCATTGGGTTAATTTTTTTTGAGAAATGGTAAAAATAAACTATTTATTATTTCAATTCTGCACAGATCTTGAGATATGCTTCCTTCATTTGACTATCAATATTTTATTTTACTGCAATCAAAGCATATGCTATCTACATTTAAACAGGACATTGGCCAAAGGTAAAGTACTCTGTTTACCAGTTATTCTTCCACTTTTCATTTTTTATGAAATTATTAACACACCTAGCTTGAGCTTCAGTATTTGCATTGTAATGTTAACACTGCTACGGACTGTGGGAAAACAGTGCTGCACACAATGTATGAAAGGTAGCACAAGACCGAAAGGAGACTATCTATTGTATTAGGTTTGAGATCATACACAATGGCCCAAAGAGAAGGAAAGCCAAATCTTAAAATAATCAATTTAAGTGTACTTTAGGAATTTTAATGTCCATCAAAAAAGGGTGAAAGTGCTAATCACAGACTACCATCTGCTGGACAGCTGAAGGAATAACAGGAGGGTTAAAATGCAAGAGTCAAGCAATTCATGCTTCCTGTACACTTAAAAGATTCAGTCCCATTGTTAGAAGAATAGTAACTGATGTTGGTTTTAGCATTTAGATAACTCTGCATATTCATTGCTCGAAAGGGAAAGTAGTAATATACCAGCTCAGCCGCCAATTATTTAACAGCACTCAAATAGCCAAGTTACATTTCCTATCTCCCTAAAGATTTCTTTCTCTTCTCAGCTGACTGCCAACTTGCATATCCAGTTATGGATAACATACTGGGTTTCTGAAAACAATTCAAATGAATTACTGCAAACTTACTAATAGCCCTTAACAGTGCATTTTAAAACCCTGGCCATTAATCTTACCTTAAATTCATTAATTTTGGTAGCACAAATGTTCTGATTTTTTTTTCCCTAACAACAGAAATAAACTTGTTTCCATGGTTAAGAAAATAGCACTACATTTCAGCAGCATCCCATTCTATCAAATCTGGCAGTGTAATGCATCCATCATCTATCAATGTGCACAGAAAAACCACAGGGTCAGTCCAGAACGATGCTCAGCAAATCCTGGATCAACAATATATGCAAGTTAAGCAGTGGAACTGCACTGAATTTCAGTCAGGCTTTGACATTGTCTAGTTTGGGCCCTGTGGCAACTGAGTGGAACTCAGGCTGAGGCAGCAGGAGTTGGAACTGAAGCTACAACAGATTCTTGGCAGCAACAAACATCACCACGAAAGAAAGGTAATCTAAAAGCAGACAAATAATTGACTCAGTCATTGGAATGAGGCTGGAAGATTCTGCACATTCCAAAGCTGATGGTACTGACAGGTCATTGATCTGAAGAAAATCACAAATCAACAGTGAGCTGATCAGCATGGAATGTTCCCTCATATAAAAGGAAGTCCCCAGTAGACTTCCAAAATATAACTGTGGCTTAGTGCTGGCAATATAAACAGAGCTGAAATTGTTTCTGCCTTTAAATAGTTTTGCTGTGGAGCAGACCTGACAAAAGGAGGAAACAGCATGATTGCTAACCCAACAACACAAGAGAGGTGAAACGCAGATCCATCAATTGAGAAGCACCACTCCAGCAGAAATGATTGAAACTGACTCAGTTATATATACTGCAGACACTCAATGACCAAACTCAAAATAGAAAAGACACAGATGGGTGAAGTACTGTAGGATGGTCAGTAACTACAGAACCACACCAGAGTACAGGTCTGTTCAGGAACAGTATTTGAGAAAACTCAGGGGAAATCAATGAAGCTGTGTCATCTAACAACACTCCAAATAAAATGAGTTACTGAGAATCTACTGCAAGGCAGAGCTGGCTGACTAAGTAATGGGGAGGACAAAAACCATGAAGACACAATGTCTAAGATGCTCAACAGGAAGAGATCTGGATCAGCAAGGGCCAACTGCATGGCCAATGGGCAAAATGTCCAAATGCACTGGCAGTACAGCTATGGGTCAAACAGCAAGAATAAGCACTGAGTGGGTTCAACCTCCACAGGTCAAAAAAGGACGACAAACTGGCTTTCCAGGCTATCATTTTTGAGAGAGATTTCTGAAGCAGATCTTAAACTAGAGTTGGTCACAACATAAAACCCCTATGTTAACGGACCAAGTAAACATATATCAACCATTGGAAACAGTGGTTTAAATATAATCAAACAAGTAAGCAAGAATTTACTATCATCTGCGTTAATACTAGGTTTAAAAGGAATCTTGATTTTTGTACATTCAGAAATTGGTTATGATACAAGCCTGGGCACTGTTCTTTCCAGTTTACATGCAAATAGCTTGCAGTTTTAATCTGTCCCTATTGTGTAGAAATTCAAATGAAGGCTGATCAAGTTTTCTGTCGTCTTGTCCCCTTCTTTAAAAAATGCATCTCCAAATCCCAAGGATTCATGTTCATTATCCTGGGAGATCTCAGACCAACTAATCATGTTTTATTTAGAGTCCACAACGGATCCAGAAGATTCAAAGGATCTTCACCAGTGTGAGTAGCCTGCAGGCCCTGGCCATCCTGGGGCTGCAAGAAGTTGTGCTTGCTAATTTTCTGCCTGTTCCGGGGATTGGTGTCTAGGGTGAAGGTCTCTGCAGTTAAGGATGCCAAAAGATCCAGTGAGGTGGTCTTGCTGTCTGCGTTTGTTATGGGATTCGTGGAGGTTGCTTGTAAAACAACTGGACAATCTCCTACGTTCACTTTCATTTCATCCAACTCTCGGCTTGTATCACAACTCACTGAGCTGACACTGTTTGTTTCAACAGCTGATTGACTTGATGGCGTCATCTGTGATGGTATAGTTGGTTCTGCCACTGCACTAGTGACCTCAACCTTGAGGTCCTGCTGAAGCAGATCATTAGACAGTGGTATGGTATCAGTCTGAGAATCAGACCAAATATCAAAGCTTGGATCAAATGAAGGCAGAGAGTTCAGTTTGCCATCGCCAATGGTCCCAGCAGATGTCTTGATGCTGAGCTTTGCAATGGTGGCCTGGATGGAACTAATTGGTAAATCACCTCCAAGAACTAAATCCTGGGATTCTTGGCGAGTATAAACCTACAGAGCAAAAAATAAATGAGAATGAATGAGGAAAAAACCCTTTCTCTTTCTAACTGAAAGAATGTTCCCTTCACAGTTAAATAATTACAATATTACATTCTTTTCCCCACAGAAGCTCAATGATTTACAGTGCTAGGTGCTAAAAGATGAATAAAAGGTAAGCAAATTAGGAAGTAGTAATTCAGTAACACTAAAGTTACTTTTGAAAACACAGATTGTGGGAGGAAGAAACACAACATGTGAAGATTCACAGTTTTGAGATTCAGGAAACATATGTAAGGGCAGGAGGTAATTTTAAGGAGCGAAAACAGAAAACATTTGAAACTTTTACTCCTTTTTAAAGGGGAAAGCAAAAGTGACTAACTAATCTCCTCTGGTAGTATTGGTTCAGAGGAGATTATTAGCTGAAATACCTCTTGTTCAAGTTAAAATAGAGGTTTCAGAACCTTTGATAGGAATTCAAAGTCTTGATTTACAATTGCATGCAAAGGTGGGACCTTATCGTGCAGCACTCCTTCAATACTACACTAAAATGGCAACCTAGCAGAAGAATTCAATGCCTCCAATTTTGGATCTAGGCACGAGAATGTTACTACTCAAGCCATCACCCCATGTAATTTGCTGATCTACACTGTCTCCCATTCTGTCAAATCTTAATTTTAAAATTCTTGTCTTGGTCTTCCGATCTCACCACGGCAGCACTGTACTATGGCATCAATGCTAATAGATCAGGGGAAAGATACAGATGGGAATCCTGGAAGTTTGGATTTCACCCCCCGTTCCAGGTAGAAGTGTGACAGCACTTTCTAAAAGCAATATATTGTTTCACAGGGTGAGATGATGAACTGATGTCATTCTCAAATGACAGCAAGCAGATGCCTGTGTAATGGTGCTGAAGGCTATAAAATGAAGTAGTCTGCCCAAGAGAATACAATGAGTTTGTTTTGTTTTCTCCCAGCTGCCTCCCTCACTTTCCAGCTTCCTCTGCAACACCGGAGTTTCTCTCGGCCTTCGTGTCTGCACTTGGTAACCTTACTGTAATAATTATTCCAAATATATAAACTGCCTAATCAGTTACTGGAAGTAAGATGATTGCTGCCCTTGGACACTCCTTCATTAGCCACAAAGTGGGCAGTTTGGAAAAAAGCTGAGGTCAAGGTTCAAGATTCTAGCAGCAGACCCCACCCATGCCCATCCAATACTGAGTGTTAAAATTCATTCATCAGCCCTCAGAACTCTGAACCCTACCACTAGCCTCAAACATCTCAATTTTCATTTCTCAGTGTTACAAACTGTCCCTTCAATTGCCTGAGTCCTAGGTTCTGAAATTTCCTCTCCAAATTTCTCTGCGACCATGTCCTTCAAAGTCAGATGTGATCATTTTTTTTCTTATACCTGATGTGGTTCAGTGGCAAAATGTATTTGGTAACATTCCCTGGATGTACTTTGGGATATTCTACTGTTATGACTGGTGGCCAGTTTTTAAACTGTCCAAGGCCTGAACAGGGGAATTCCCTCCCTATATCTATCTACTTCTCCCTTTCCACACTTCAGATACTCTTTAAAACCTACTTCTTTCACCAAGCTTTTAGACATCTGATCAAACATATATGGATCAATAATATATTTTGTTTCATGTTCCTGCAATACAACTTGGGATTTAAATGCAATTTGGAATTGTGGTTCTAAATAAATGAGTTGTTAAAGGCAATAGTTTATAAACTAAGTTTCAAAAACATGAACAAGTACCTTTTGCGATGAACTGCTCGGTATTTTGCTGGAAAACGTAGTGATAACTCCATGCCTCAGCAGAACAAGCTCCACATGATTAAGAATGGCTTCATAACAGAACTTCAGGTGGAGCTAAAATGATAAACCGCAAAGCAGATCAGAAAAGCAGCAGCTGCCATGCATGTCTTTTATGTTTATATGTTGACTTCCCTCCCACAAACCACAAAAACAATTGCTGGGAACTGAAAAGTATACTTTAGCAGACTGCATTGGTAAATTATTTAAGTACACAAGATTGCAATACAGCATAATATTTTTGGTGATGGCTCAATCAGTTTCAGAAGAAGGCTGAGCTAAATGTTGCACTCCAGTCAAGCGGACGTAGAAAGTTAATGTAAACTGGTTTTAGTGGGTCATTCAAACCACTTGTGTGTCAACACACCAAATGGCTATAAACAATTTGACCAGTGTTGGGACTGTGGCCAAAGCCAATCCTGCCTTTGCCCATTGAGCACCCATGCAAGCATTCTAAAAGAAGGATGTACCAAGGGAGTAGAAGATTAGGAGGAAATAGAAAGGACACAAACACCCAGTCCACAATGGAATCCTCTACTAGACAGTGACTTTAATAAATAGTGCAAAACACGAGAAATAAACTTAAATTTTAGATTTGTATCGCAGAACACAAAAGTAAAGTCTTCTAATCAGCTGACAATTTGGATTATTTTCAAAATGATTTTCTTGAATATAAGAAGTTAATGATATCACTTGCAGGATATGATGTGCATGTGGCACTATTTTAAGCAAATTAACTACACCTACACACTTTACTAATTATATAGAAGGCTGCTAAAGGACAATAAACAAAAGTGAAGCATTGTTTCAAGTTGGGGGTCACTTGCTCAAACATATGTCAGAGCGAAAAAAATTATTTAAGCCTTAAACTGATTTTTAGGAGATTGATTTTGTAGCAACATCAATGACAATGTTATTTAGATATTGCAAGGCAGGTGGAAAGGTTATTAAATTAGAAAGGATCGTCACAATCAAAAGCTTTTGAAGCATCCAGAAATTTGTAGTTTGGGCTACACCCAATTGAAAAATTCTTAACATTGTCTTTAGCTGAATTGACCACATGCACGTGGTCTCGACCCTGGTAATTACACTTTGGGAATTCACTCAAAATCAAGGATGAACAAACATCACTGAAATGACAGAAGTTGGAAAAAGCCAGAGCTCTGCCAAAGCTCACCATGTTTGCAGAATCTTCCTTTCTATATCATTTTCTCAAATGCAATTAGGAACGGGCAACAAATGCTGCCAGTCTTGCCTGCAATACCCATATCACTAAAATAAAAACATTCTACCTTGCCTGATGGCACAATACTGTCATGGACAGGCAAATATGTACCAATAGTTGGAGCATTCATGCCAAATATACAGTTCTTTTCTATAGACGAGGTAGAGATCAGCTAGTTTATATGGTGGGATCCAGAGTCTTGGATGCTGGTGATCACCAAATTTCACACCCAACAAATGACATCTCCAATACATGCAAGTTCTAAACAAGGATTACGGTTTTGTCTAGTTGATTGTAAAATCAAAATATGCGGGTGTTTTCAACCAGATCATCAACCTCAATTCCTTGGAATGAAAGTTTCTGTTTTGATGAAGATGCTTTCTTTTGGCTTTAACAACATCATTAGAATAGTCCATGATGAATTCATGTTTTTAAGTAAATCTTGTGCTATACAAGCCAGCAGTCTGAATTCTGTAACAATCACAGAAGAGTTCCACAAGGTTACATTTGGCTGTTCTAACATATCAGTTAAATTCAATTTCACTAAAGATCTTGTTGCAAGATTTTCAATAGGTCACATGAAAAGCAGTAATGCATTACAGTTAAAACGTTGTGGAGCTGGATGAACACAGCAGGCCGAGCAGCATCAGAGGAGCAGGAAAGCTGATGTTTCGGGTCGAGACCCTTCTTCAGAACCTTTGATAGGAATTCAAAGTCTTGATTTACAATTGCATG
>JAHRHZ010000054.1:3745028-3950819 GCA_024137785.1 Ginglymostoma cirratum
AGAGGAGCAGGAAAGCTGATGTTTCGGGTCGAGACCCTTCTTCAGAACCTTTGATAGGAATTCAAAGTCTTGATTTACAATTGCATGCAAAGGTGGGACCTTATCGTGCAGCACTGAAGAAGGGTCTCGACCCGAAACGTCAGCTTTCCTGCTCCTCTGATGCTGCTCGGCCTGCTGTGTTCATCCAGCTCCACAATGTTTTATCTCAGATTCTCCAGCATCAGCAGTTCCTATTATCTATGCATTACAGTTAGTTGGGGAAGATGAAAGATTGAGAAAGAAACAAACTCCATGCAAGTAAAAAACTTTTTAGCTGGATTTCTGGAATGGAAACCAAATTACATGGGGGTTTTGCGTAATTGGGAACAGAATTAGAAGTCAGAAGCAGTTGGATGGCTCTGTGCAGTCAGAAAGAACTCTGGACAAAGTTCAGAGTTAGTAAACAGCTAATTGATAGAATTAAGCCTCAAAAAATGTCTTGGGAGCTGTGGTAGCTCATAGGAAGCTATGCGCAATTAATAGTTCAGGCGGCAGAATGAGGTGCGAAGGAAATCCACAAGCAATATTTGCTTTGTGCAACTGAGCAAGATCAGATCTCAGGAAAAAGCCAGTGGCATTATTAGATTGGCGAATCTAGCTGTCTATAAAAAAGAAACGCTCAAGATGAGCCCGACAGTAAGTGTTGCAATTCAGTGTTCAGAATCCAGGGAGTACAGACTCAGAAAAAGATCAGTAATTGTGACAATCCATGACAGAGCTGGATCAAAAGTGAAAAATCGTAATCCCGTAAGAAATTTTAATTTATTGTAACTTCCTACAGAAGAGAAATGGAAAAAAGAAAAAGATGAGAAGAGAAGGTATGCAGATTTCACTAAAATCTGAAGGGAGTAGAGGGGCAGGTTACAGAGAAATTCACGGGAACAGGTTTGACCACATTTGCTGTTTGATGTGTTCTGTGAATGTTCAACGATTGTTTGTCTATTACCATTTACACATCATACTAAGATCAGACATTAGAATACAAATTATAATTAGCTTTGAACAGTCTACACTTCTTTGTAATTAATTTTTACGTTTGATTAAGTTTTACTTATAATAACTTGTTATTCTTTGCTGATTAAATAGGCCTGACTAACCTGTTTCATACTAAATACTTACCATCTGAAACCCTATAAATGGCCATATCATAGCTTGGTTAAATTAAAAGAACTGACAAGATCTGTGGAGCAGTGGGACTACAAAGGGATCAGTGCATCTCTCTAGACTTGGTTATAACTGCCTATAGACAGATCAGAAGGTAGTTTTTCAATACATGCAATATTAATCTATATAACTCAGAAGATCCCAGATACAATTTCTGCTATTTGCCAAGTTAACTTGATGATGATAATGGTAAAGATCACAAAAGAACTTCTGGGATCTGAATCAGAAAACTGCTGCAACTCAGCGAGCATCAAATCCTTCAGAAGAGGAATGGCAAAAAGGAAAGTTATGCAGGTGAAACTCAGAAATAAAGAAAAACTTAGACTTGGGTGTTTCACTCCGTCAATATGTAGCACCTTTTAAAAACACTGCATGTTCAACAGAATACTTTGATATTGTATTGTTTGAAGCAACAGGATGAAAGAACAACGATCAACTGAAGGAAACTCAAGTCAAAGGAATATGTTGTTCACTTCCTCACCTTGTCTTGGAGCATGTGCTTCCTCTGCTGTCTCATTTTCCGCACAATCTGAGGCACATCAGGGATTCCATTACCAGCCTCTACTTCTTGTACAGCAGCATAGACAAGACAGAAAGCACCGGTCCTTCTAACTCCAGAGCTAAAAGAATCAATATTAGAAATTTATTTTTGGTGTGTTGGTTATCTAACAAACACAAAGTCAAAATTTAAGGGTCTAAAAAAAGTGACACCCAACTATCAAATTTTACATGCTTAATGCTTTCACCCTACACAAGGGTCACAGACATAGATCAAGCTAAGGTTGAGAGATCTTACCAACCATTTCCAAAGTGGACTTAGGGGCACATATGACGTTTAATCAAACCAACCTAGGCTTCTCTTTTATTTTAAAAAGGGATCTGGTCCTAGGACGTAGCCTGAAGTAAAACGGATATCCACATTTCAGGCAGTGCTCTCAAGCCTGTGCTGCCATTTAACTATATTGCTAGTAATTCCTATTTCAACACTTACAGGTCTTTTCCCTTCGATGCCCATGCCTGAAAAAAAAAATTGATTGTTGTCTTCAAAATTTCAACTGTCCAAAGTATTCACAACCTTTTGGGGAAGAGATCTCCCTGATTCTTTCAGTGAATAAGTGCCACCATGTTTTACTCCTAAATAGTCCACCTCTAATTTTAAGATCTTCCCTCTCATTTTGGATTACTGCACCAACTGCTGATGTTAAGACACACAGCAGCCATTTACCTAACCCTGCATCCATAAAGCCCTAGTTATTTGCAGCAAATATACAAGCAAATGGTTTCCTAGACCACATCAGAGAGTGTGTGTCAATCATGTTGGTGCAGGAATGGCTCTTAAATTCTTCTGCACAGTATTCCACCCAATCAATCATGCTCCATGCTCATGAAGTCAGTAATCAAGAATACCTGCAATGCACAACAATTGGTGTATGAAGTGGACGCTGATGCAGGTAGTGCCCATGTACCTCTTGAATAAAACGCAGTAGATTACTTTTACTGTCTGGCAAACCCCTACAAAAAGAAAATAAAAAGCATCATTTCAGGCTTATTATTTCCACTGAAGTTTCGGATTTTACAAGATATGCATCAAAGACAAAAAAAAAAATTCAGTTCAGAATGTAACGTAGTATACCACACGCAAATCAATGCAGCTTAAAAGGGGTGCAATGGAGGTGAGGCCCGGTTTCATGGATGCCAGCAAACATTCAGTATCCCACTCATATTTCAAGACAAGGTAATGTGTATTGACAATCCACTGATGGCACAGTTAAATGTAGCATTCCCAAGTGCACATTCTCCACCAGTACATGATTAAGTGCCATTTGAATTTACCAACCATTGTTCATAGTGGGAGGGGTGTTATGGGTATCTGCAATCAATAAATGACTGTTCCAGCTATGGTCAAACAACTCAGCATTAACCAGCAGTGAAACAGGGAACTTTTCCAATTTGCATGATGGGGTGAACATGGTTCATTCTAGATATTTTAAACATTCAATTAATGTATGAACTATAAACAAATAGAACACTTACAGTTCAGGCCATGATGTAAACTGTAAGTGAATGATCGTTCGCTTCAGGCTCTGGTCTCTATATTGCAGACCGATCATCCGCTCCACGTGAGTCTGTGTTATTTTCTGTGTTGTCAGGGTCAAAGTGATAGGCCCATGCACTATTTGCTGGCCTCGCTCTGTAGGGAAGTAACGGATTACCTTTTGCTGTAACAGGAGGAGATAGAATAATATATTGAGAGACATGTCACTCAAAATCATTTTCTCCTCGTAAGTTATATCTCTATTAATTCCATATTCAGGACCTTAATCCAAAAACGTTAATTCCAAGGGGTTCTCTGAAAAATATTTTAATGCAATGCACCTATACACTGCAGAGAAGTAGAGCTGGATCCAATTAGCTACCATGAGATTCTGATTTCAAACATTCCATTGTAGTTGGATAGATGACCATAAAAAAATGAAGGCACAGAATTTAATGACCCCAATTATTTTATCAAATAAGTTTCGAAGATCCTTTTCACACTGTGAAGATCTAAAAGTTGTTTGATCACAGCTAAATCCAATCCTCAGTTCATCTTGCATCTAGTATCAGCAATAAGTTATTAATTTAAAAACCAGGAGAAGGAACAAGGATCCGTCTCCTCTTCTCTAACCCAAAGACACAATGTCAATTTTAGAATCCATTAACACTGCCCAGCTAAAATCAGCTAGGATTTGAGAGTGGGAATCAAACCTCTCAATTGTGTTAGGTTAATAGGGTTCACCTAATCCATGACGTGGTGAGCCAAAAGGTGAACACCAAAGCGATATTTAATTCGCAGAACTCCATAGCACAATATTGCCCAAAATTTGCATTTTCCAAAAAGGCCACAAAATTGGTTAGTTTAAACAATACTACTTTGTACAGTAGTGGAGGAGACTTCTCTGAAAATGCCAATGTCTTTATTAATACTGAAAGGAGGTTTAGTGTCCTAGGAGCTAAGAACTGTACTATTGGCCACAAATGATGATGGTGGTGAAAAAAAACAAAGCAAACCAACCTTCTTATGCTGTTAATTATGCTCAGTGAAGCACTTTTGTTGTTGAGGTAGAACATAAGATAAATGGCTCTTGGGAACTTGGATGTTGCAGCCTCCAGAGTTCATAATTAAACCCTTCATTGGTGCAAAAACAGAGTATTGGGAAGCCAGAGATGTCCACCCACAATTTCAACAGATCTTTTTGACAACTGGACAAGGGACACTGTCTCTGACATAACTTGACAAGTGGAGGACATGAACAACTGAATGAGAATAAAAATACCTAGACATACGAAAAGGATCTTTAACATTAGAGTGTCAGCCATACTTGGTAGAATTCTTGCTTCAGAGTCATGAGGCTCTTGTTCAAAGTTCCACTCCACAGTGTGAGCTCAAAAACCAAGGGTGGCACTCCAATGCAGTACTAAGGGACTGCTGCACTAGTGGAGGTGCTCACCTTTGGATGAGACACTACAAACAGAGGCCCAATCTGCCTACTCAGTTGAATGCGTAAATGGTACGCCACTAGTTGAAGAATTGCCAGTGAGTAAAACCTGTAGAGTCCTGGCCAACATTTATTCCTCATCAGTGAAACAGTTTATTTGGTCATGATCATACAGCAAGCTTTGTTTTAACCAGCACCTTATGAACTGGCGGTCTCTAAACTGGCAAAACGTATATGCCTGAAATACTGGAAGTTTACTTATTATCATGATCTTCGCAATGTCCAAGTAGTCAGTTGAGGGTGTGAATAAGAAAGCTCTCTGCCGGTAAGTTTTAATTAAGGCAAAGCTGCATTATTATACAAGTGATTTATGTTCTAAAGTGTAACAGTAATGTATATACCCTCTGCATTATGTTTTATTACTTAGTATGTTTTTACATTGGTTATGTGGACCTCTTGATCAATTGGTACATTCCTGGCCCCATCAGTGCCAGTCAATAAAAGGTTTGGTGTATTGCTGTTTGTTGGAGTTGGCTGTGCACAAATTAGCTGCTGGTTCCTACAGTGCAACGACTGGCTATAAAACAAAGACTACCTGGTGGCCACAGGAGCACAAATCTTTCTTTTTCTTTCCCTATTACATTAATCAGCATTATTAAAACAAAAAAAACAATATCAAGAAGGGGTCCAATTTGAATCAAACTTGTCCATCCAATTATGTTACTAGTGCTTAAGGAAACAATGAATCATAGCCAATTAAAACTTCAATGTATTTACTAGCTCTATTGTAATAAAATGAAGAATTTTACTGCTTAAGTGTGTAGTTCATCTACTTATGGATTATATTAAAACCCAAAGGATACTTATGATTGCGTGTTCAAATAGGTACGTGGGTAAATAAATTTGAGCACTTGCCTCAGGCAAATAAATGAAAGATTACCTAGCCCGAACTATCTTTATTCTTTGAATCAAAGACATTCTCCAGAGTTTTGAGGCATGTTAGCAAATACCCACTGCAACAGTATACAAGGTGCAGAGTGCAAAATAATATTAGCAGTGAGCCTTAGCTATTTGGATGCATACACCAGGCATAAAAAGCAGAAACAAAACACTCCTTGCCCCAAAGCATGTTTTTTATCCTCAATCAGTACTAACTTACTCATTAACCTTGTTAAAAATCAAACCAAATATCCATCATTAGGACATACCTTTTCTACTTCCTGTTCAGAGACCAGCATAACCACGAGTGACACTTTTTGCTCATAAATCATTAGCCAGAAGTCTGCTGCGGTTCCCACCAATGGAGCCTGTGTAGCAATGATTCTTGGACAGTAAGAGGATAAATCCTCAATCATACTAGCATTGATGTAGTCGTCTTTTCCTGATTGGATTATAATCCTATTTTTGTCATAAGGCATGATATCTTGATGACGATTTTTCATGGTGTAACAGCGAGCAACAGCAATTGACAACTGTCTGACATCTTTTTCTTGAGCATCCTGCAAGTCCTTCCATTTACAATCCAATTCAGTCAAGGTTCCATATGAGGGCCTGTCCATGGAGTCAACAACAGTCTTAAAGCTTTCCAATTCTGTCAACAACTTTCTTACATGCTCTGGCTTCTCATATGGATCTTTCTCTATGATTTGAATTCCCTTTGGTTTCTGCCCTTCCTTCGAGTCGACTTTGGTAGGCAGGAGAAGAGGCTGAGTCACTGTAGTCTGGGGCCCTCCATGCTGGCTATCTGGGCTGGATGACAAAAGATCGTCGGTTGAAGAGTTTTGCCTCTGAAAAGGTACTTCAGAAACAGGTGCTGTTGCTCCAGGTGTAAGAGATGGTGGCGGTCTCTGCTGTAAGACCGTAGATCCAGCCATTGCAGTGGGCAATAATGCAGCAGGAAGAGTACCAACCTGCCCTTGTGGAGGCTGTGGGGAAGGAGCTGGTGCAGGTGGCAGTGGGGATCCAGATACAATAGCACTAGCTGGCATCTGGCCAACCGTTGAACTCTGCACAGGTTGAATTGAATGTGCAGCATGATGACCTGCTGAGACAGGCTGAGGTCCTCCAACTTGATTTGGTAAAATTGCAGATTGTGGCCCAGCATGCAGATGAGGTGGTGGAGAGGAGAATGGCATGGACGAGCCCCCTTGAGCTGAGGATCCAGGCAGCAACGTCATTGGTTGTGACTCTGAAGTAGATGCTACTGTATGACATTTTTGAGACTGTGGAACCACTGCAGCAGGAATGTTCTGGCCTGGTTGAAGGTTACTTGGATTGCCTGGAAAAACAACGTTGCCTGCATGAGGTAGAATCCCTGGTGCAGCAGCTTTATCTTGAGCAGGATGCTGATACAGATGAGGTCTTAAGTGTGGTTGCATCTCAGACTGAGGCGGTGCCGAAAGTGGGACTGGAGAATGGGGTGGAATCTGCGCAGTATTTTGAGGTCTTGGTTGAGGCTGCAACTGTGGTCTTGCCTGTGGGAAAAACTGAGCTTGATAAGGTTGCTGAGTATGTATTTGAGGCCTAATGTGAAGTTCCTGGTTTGGGTGCACCTGATTTGGTTGCTGGAACATATGCTGTGGCCCAGGGGCAGTACAAGCAAATGATGGCACATTCGAGAACTGGGACTGGGATGGCTGGCTGAATGAGTGACCACCAGGATGATACGGATATTGGCCAATTGCCCTCATTGCAGGTCCAGAGGGGACACCAGCTGCACCTGGTAAAGGCATACTGGGCTGCTGTCTCATTCTCACATCATAGATTGGCGGTCTATTAAGCTGTCCGCTCACTGACTGTGGATCTGGTGTAAAGCTTGAAATTGGAGTCTGTATACTATCCACTGTAGTAGTTGAAGTATTTGGTTGTGGTACAATATTTCCTCCTGGTATCTGACTACAGAATTGTCCAGGATAGGCAAGTGTAGGCCCAACAGACGGAGGTGGTGTATGCAAACCAGTGTTAACCGGTACAGTTGAAGAAACTTGTTGACCCAATCCATAAGATGCAGTAGGACCAACAGCACTGGGATGACCCATTGAAGAGGGAACAGGCATGGAATTTGGCAAGTGCTGTGGTGAAGTCCCTCTTGGAGCTAAATGGCCAGCTGTAAAACGGGGCTGAGCTGGAACGGGATCTCTAATCATGGTAACTGCAGGATAGGATGGAGGAGGTGGTGACGATGCAGAGATATGTCGAGGGAGTACTGGGCAGGACACAGATGGACCCATCCTTTGGGTTGGTAGACCAGATGTACCACTAACTGAAGGAGGCCCTGAATGACTGATTCCCATGTAAGGCCCTTGGGCAATCCCAGCAGTTGAACCTGGTGGTGGGATCACTCCCGCATGAAAATATGGATGTGCATGACGAGTTGTTGAAGCAGGGTCCGGAAACTGTTGAACATGTAACGGTGGCTGTTGCAGTGCACTAGTAGTCCTACAAGCTGCAAAAGCCTCTGGCTCCGAATGTCTCATTCTCGGAAAAACAACAGGCTCTGTGGGATATGCTCCAATGCTATCTACAGACATTCCATTTATGTGTGCTGCTAAAGTATTTGGTGGTAAGCTTTTTAATTCATTGGGAAGATCATTAAAAGCAAGAGCTGCATTAAAAGTACGTATATCTATATCTTCGATACTGGATAAAGAATCAAGTTCTGCATCAGAAGTTTTCTGCAGAGGTTTTGGTGCTGTTGGTCTTGGTGGCGGCTTCTTTTTCATTTCCCTGAAAAGTAAGTAAATTTGGTGACGTTTTACACCATTATAGTGAAATGTTGTGCTTTGTCCAAGTATATTATGCACATCATTTATCATTAACTGGTCTTCACAGCAATCAGAGAAACTGCTAATGGAAAAATATTGCACCAAGAAACATTAGCCTAGCCAAACATCCCAACTCTATGGAGCAACAAAGTCTTGTACAAGCCTTCCTTGCCACACTGAAGAAATACCAAACGCAAAATCCTATACTATAGAATTTGCTTCTGAGTTTACAGAACAAGAAACGCCAAGAATTCCATAGACTACTGACACAAAAAAAATTTCTCCTCATTCCTTTCTTAAAAAGGAATCCTCATTTTTAATCTACATCCCCTACAAGGAGGAAGATGTCCTGGTACCCATTTTATCAAGTCCCTTCAGGATCTTAATGCATCAATAAAATCACTTTCACTCATCTAACATCTGTAAACCTTTTTCTCAGATAAAGCTAAATACATCGTACACAGTGCTCTAAGGACTCCAGATGCGGTCTTAAGATCCTGTAAAGCTTCAGTAAATTTTTTTTTCCCTCCCTGAAGAAGGGTCCCGACCTGAAACGTCAACTTTCCTGCTCCTCTGATGCTGCCTGGCCTGCTGTGCTCCTCCAGCTCCGCACTGTTATCTCTGACTCCAGCATCTGCTGTTCTTACTATCTTCCAGTAAAACATTCCTACTTTCATAATCCATTCTTTTGCAATAAACACCAACATTCCATCTGCCTTCCTAATCACTTACTGTACCTACTTTTGCAATCATGCAACTGGACACTCAGATACCTCTGTACCACTGGCAATGCAATTTCTCTCCAATCAAACAGTATCCTGCTTTTCTATTCTTCTTCACAAGTGAATAACTTCAAATTTTTCCACATTATACTCATCTGCCAATATCTGCCCACTCCGTTACCCTAGCTATATTCCTTTGTGGACCCTTCATCTCTTTTTGGCAACTTATCTTCTTACATAAACTTCCTTACATATGGTTCCCTTATTTAAATCATTGATATTAACTGTAAATAGTCAAGGCCCCATCATTCTGACCGATATCCAACCGATATCGCTTGCCAACCTGAAAAAAACCAATGTATCTCTATCCTCTGCTTCCTGTAGGCTAACAATTCCCTTATCCATGCTAATATGTTAGCTCTTACACCAAGTGCTCTAATCTTTCACAGAGACTCCACCTTTGACACCTTATCAAATGCCTTGTTAAAATTAAAGTACATCACATCCATTGGTTCCCATTTACCTACTTTGCTTGCTATTTATTTCAAATAACTCTAATAAGTTACTTAAACATGATTCTGCTTTCACAAAACCATGTTGGACTCTGCCTGATAGAATGATTTTCTAAGCATCTTACTATAAAAATATAGAAAATAGAAGATGGCCATTCAGCCCTTCAAGCCAGTTCCAACATTCAGTATGACCATGGCTGATCACCCAACTCAGTACCATTTTCCACTTCACCTCATACCCTTTGATCCCTTTAGCCTGAAGAAATATATCTTACCTAATTGACTAAGGATTCTAGCCTGTTCTCTATGAAAGATGATAAGCTAATTAGCCAATAGTTTCCTATTCTGTCTTCTTGCTTGAATAAACTTATCACTTACAATATTTTAATGAGTGGAATTAATTTTTCCTCAATTTAAAGGACAGAGTCTACCTTCAGGAAGGAGGTATCACAAGAGAAATCCATCAAATGTGGACACATTTCAAATTAGATGCTATCCTGTTTAGGTGAGTGTTAAATCTCTAACCATGTAATGTCAGGGTTGATATTTTGATATGTGGGTTTAATTGTTCAAAGATCTAACTAATGATCTATGAAGAAAATACTGAGAAATCTGACCTAAGAACTGTCAAACCAGTAACAAAGTGAAATGATAAAAGTTGGTCTGATAGGCAGTCTGAAAGCTGATCAGTTAGTCATAACAGTCATCATAAAATAGACCAAGAAGATTCTGCCCAACAAATTTGTTTCACGTTTTTGAAGATTTGAAACAGTAGGTTGCAACACTATTGGAGAAAACAAATTTTGAGAGTAAATTTGCAAGTAAATTTTCCAAGACAGATATCAAGAGCTTATTAAAACCATAGTGAACAGAAGCTCCTTCGAGAATGAGGGTGCGCAATTAATAATGGGGAAACCAGGAAACAGCACAGGAATTGAATAAATGCTTTACATCAGTCTTCATAGCAGAAGGCACTATTAGCATTCCAAAATTCCTAAATATTCAAGGGGCTAAAGGAGGAAAGGAAATAAATGCAATAACTAATCACCGGAAATAAAGCACTAGGGAAACTCATGGGACTAAACACCAACAAAAATCCCAGATCCTGATGTGATGCATCCTAGGATATTAAAGGAAGTAGCTACACAGATAGTTGATGCACTGGTAGCAATTTCCCAGGAATCCTTAAGATTCTGAATAAGTCCCAGCGAATTGGAAAACTGCCACATACCACCTTTATGTAATAAGGGAAATAGACAAAAAAAAAGGTAACTATAGGTCAGGTGGTTTTGTCAGTGTTACTGGGGAAATGTTAGGGTCTATTACAAAGCATTTAGAAATATATAACATGATAAAGCAGAGTCAGCATGGCTTTATAAGAGGGAAAGCATGCCAGAGAAATTAACAAAGGAATTAACAAGCAGGATTGATGAAGGGAAGCGGTGGATGCAAGAGATTTGAACTTTCAGAAGACATTTGTAAGTCACCACATATTAGGCTACCGAATAAGATAAAAGCCCATGGTTTCGAAGGCAGTATATTAGCATGGATAAAGGATTGGGTAACCACAAGACGAAAGAGTGAGTGAGGGGGTCATTTTCAGGACGATAACCTGTAACTAGTAATGTGCCACAAGGATCAATGCTGAGGCCAAAATCATTGTATATATGAGAAAAATGAATGTAAACCTGAAAAGTGAATTTAGCCAGGTTTGCTGTTGACACAAAAATGTTTGCCTTTATTTCAAAGGGAATAGAATATAAAAGTAGGGAATATAGAAGTAAAAAACCCAAAGAACTACAGATCCTAGAAATCAGAAATGACAACAGAAATTGCTGGAAAAACCTCAACAGGTCTGGCAGCATCTTTGGAGAGAAAGCAGAGTTAATGTTTTGGATCTGATGACCCTTCTTCACATGGGTCACCAGACTCTAAACGTTAACTTTGATAAAAGTGGGGAAGATTTGCTAAAAAGAAAAATAAGAAACTTAGTCAGATTACAACTTGAATGCTGTGAACAGTTTTCTTATCTAAGGAAAGATATGCTGCAATGGAGATGAGCAGTTCCAAGAAGGTTCACTAGGCTGGTATCAGATATGGAATGACTGTCTTATGAGAAGACAGTGAGTAAATTGGGCCTGTACTTTATGGAATATAGCAGAATGACAGGCAACCTTACTGAAACATACAAGATATTTAAAGGGCTTAACAGGGTAGAGTGGAATTGTTGCTGCCCCTTGTGGCAGAGTCTAGGATCAGTGGATGTCATCTCAGAATAAGGGGTTGTATATTTAAAACAGAGATGAGAAGAAATTTCTTCTCATCTAAGGGTTGTGAATTTGTGGAATTTTTCACTGCAGCGGGGGTTGAGGTTGGGTCAGTAAATGGATTCAAGCTGAGATAGTAAGGGTATAGGGTTATATGGAAAAGTCAGGAAAATGGAGTTGAGGATTATCAGATCAGCCACGATCTTACTGAAGCAGACTTGATGGGCTGAATGGCTTCCTTCTGTTCCTACATTTTATGGTCTTATGGACATCTAAGAAGCTTTGACAAATCTCATGGAAAGCTTACTAACTAAATATAAGGCACAGTGAATGCTGAGCAACATGGAATGGGATCAAACATTTATCAAAAATTAGAATAGGAAGTACTTGTGACATGTAGAACTTGAGAATACAGCAGAAAGCATATTTAAATCAGTTTAAATAAAACAAACAAGCATTATGTTGAAAGCCTGAATAATATTTGCAACATCAAAATATCAGGAATATTGTGAACAGACCACATTTTTTTTTGGAACAATAAACTGAAATGAAGGTTGGATTGCTAGAACTAAAAAAAAACTTGGGAGATTTCGAACTCAAAAAGCCCAGAAGTGCTGCATATACATACTGCTGGTTTTTTTTTTTAAAAGCAGTACTAAGGAGCATTTGAGACCGAGAATCTCCAAGAATCTTACAAGTTAAGGAAAATCTATTTGACAACAACAAGCCTCTGATGGCCTGAGCTCCAGAATATTTAAAAGCCACACTGGCCAAGAACAGCACAGAAGAAGTATCCAAGACCCACAGACAGAATGCATCTACCTCTCTTCCTTCATGTGGGGAGCAAACAGAAAAACCAAAAACTTATAAGAAATAATTCATATATGAAAGGTCACGTCCACCCTGATCAACCAGGCAACAGAATGCCATCGTTGCAGAAATCAAGGGAATTTTAAGTAGATAACCTACAACTTTGTGATTGTTTGGTTACTCTATATCTTATTCTGCCCATAGTACAGATAAACATACAAATCAGGAGTAGGATATTCAGCCCGATCCAAAAGGATCTGCACATGCCAATCGATGTGTGGATGCATAAGCCTCAGGCTCTCAAAGTGGACACTTTGCACAGACCTCAACTGCAGAAAAAATAAATAGGGAATATAGGCTCCACCAATCAGTAAGAAGATGTCTGATCTGATTCTTGCCTACCCTGATAACTTTCCAAATTCACTCAAGGGATGTGGTTTTCACTAGCTGGGACTGCTAGATTTTTTAGCCATTCCTAGTCGCCCTTAAGAACATGATGGTAAGCTGCCCTCTTGAACCACGGAAATCCATTTGATGTAGGTACATCCACAATGCCATTAGGAAGGGAGTGCCAGAATGTTGAAATAGCAATGCTGAAGGAACAGCAATATATTTCCATGTTAGGATGATGAGTAGCTTTGAGGGCAACTTGCAGATGGCAGTGGTGGTTTCCATGTTTGCTGCCCTTGACCTTCTAAATGGTAGTGGTCATGGGGGAGCAAAGTGCTTCTAAGGAGCTTCGGTGAATTTCTGCAGTGCATCTTGTAAACAGTGTAGTTTGCTGTTACTGAAGTTTGGTGATGAAGGGAGTGAATGTTTGTAAATGTGGTGCCAATCAAGTGGGCTGCTTTGTTCTGGATGGTATCTAGTTTCTTGTCTGCTACTGGAACTGCGCTCAACCAGGCGGTGGGGAGTTCCATCACACTCTTGATTTGTGCCTTGTAGATGGCAGACAAGGCTATGGTTAGTCAGATGGTGATTTATTCACTAGACACTTACCTGTTCTTAAAGCCACAGCATTTACACAGCTAGTCCAGTTCAGCTTCTGTTTAATGTCAACAACCAGAATATTGATAGTGATGGTCATGACTACTGAATGTCAAGAGGTGATGATTAGATTTTCTCTTGTTGCAGATGGTCACTGGCACCACACAATTGCTAGGTAACATTTGTTACCACTTGTCAGCCCAAACTTAGATAGTGTCCAGGTCTTGCTACATTTGATCATGGACTGCTTCGAGTCTGAGGAGTTGTGAATGGTGCTGAACATTGTGCAATCATCAGCAAGCATCTCTACTTCTGACATGATGCAAGGAAGACCATTGATTAAATGGCTGAAGGTGGCTGGACCTAGGACCTTGCAAACAAGAATCTACTTCTACTTTAAAAATATTCAAGCACTCTGCTTCTATAACCTTTTCAGGTAGAGACTGCGAAACAGTTTAAGATAGAGCCAAAAACAATCGTGATTGTGTGCATGTATGTTGGGATACAGGGGTGGGGGCAGGAAGATGGCACATAGTTACAGCTGCATAGTCATAAATTAGAAACTCTAACTTTGGCAAGACAAATGAAAGGTGTTAAAGTAGTAGTTATTTTCTGTCACTGACAACATTTGATGTTAATTACTGGTGTCCTGAGCTGTAGTCAATCAGACAAATTGGTCATTTTGGTGGTCACATCAGGATTTTATACATTTACCCCTTTTATAACAGCTTGTGGGACACTGCAGTGTTATCATCAGTAAACTCTTTCCACTTAAATTGTGACAATATTTAAAACTCAGAGTGATAGGGTCAGTGCACCAGAGGCATGGGCTTTGTGGATTTGAATGCTCTTTTCTCATCAGTTACTTGTCTTACATTCTTAGATTACAAGCTTGACAGTGTTTTAACAAATAGCATAATTAGTTCATTGTCACACTTAGCAACCAAAATCTACATTACATTCATCTAATTCCCACAAGATACCGTATTTTCCAATTCTGGAATAACATGATCGCCAACATGGTTTTGTGTGCGGGCCATCGGGTCTCATTAAACTGACTGAATTTTTTGAAGTAGTGATAAAGAAGATTGAAGAAGGCAAAGTGGTGGATGCTGTCTCAATGTCAAATACCTTGCTGAAGTCCAATGTTCTGGCATGGCTAACTGGGTTAGCAAGGCTAAATCACAAGGAATCCAGGGAGCGGTAGCCATTTAGATTCAAAATTGGCTTGAAGGTTGGAAGCAGAGGGTGGTGGTGGACGGTTGTTTTTTGGACTAGAGACCTGTGACTGGCGGTGTACCACAAGAAGCTGTGCTGGGTCCATTTCATTTTGTCATTTATATAAATGATTTGGATGTGAAATTGAGGAGATATGGTTAATAAGTTTGCAGATAACACCAAAATTGGGGGTGTAATGGAAAGCGAAGAAGGTTATCTTAAAGTGCAATGGGGCTTTGATCAGATGGGCCAATGGGTGACAGATGGAGTTTAGTTTAGATAAATGTGAGGTGTTGCATTTTGGTAAGGCAAATCAGGGCAAGACTTACACAGTTAATGGCAGGGTCCTGGGGAGTGTTGCTGCACACTTTGGGTGCAGGTTCATAGCTCCTTGAAATTGGAGTTGCCAGTAGACAGGGTATTGAGGGTGGTGTTTGGTACACATGCCTTTATTGGTCAATGCAGTGAGCATTGGAGTTGGGATGTCATGTTGCAACTATGTAAGACATTGGTTAGGCCAATTTTGCAATATTGAATACAATTCTGGTCTCCCTGCTGATAGGAAAGATGCTGTGAAACTTGAAAGGGTTTGGAAAAGATTTACAAAAATGTTGCCAACGTTGGAGGAAGAGGCCAAATAGGCTGGGGCTATTTTCCCTGGAATGTCGGAGGCTGAGAGGTGGCTTCAGAGGTTTATAAAATCATGAGGGGCATGGACAGGGTGAATAGCTAAGCTCTTCTTCCCAGGGTAAGGGAGTCCAAAACTGCAGGCCTTAAACTTAAAGGCAAGAGGGAAAGATTTAAAAAGGGACAAAGGGGCAAAGGAGCAACTTTTTCACACAAAGGGTAGTGTGTGTATGGAATAAGCCGCCAGAGGATGTGGTGAAGGCTGGTACAATTACGACATTTAAAAAGGTGTCTGGATGGGTATATAAATAGGAAGGGTTTAGGCGGGATATGTGCTAAATGCTGGCAAATGGGACTAAATGAATTTAGAATACCTGTTCAGCACAGACAGGTTGGTCCGAAGGAACTGTTTCCATGCTGTACAACTCTACAATTCTATGGTCAACGCACACGATACAGGATGAGAGATATTGCAACAGGCACAATAGTTTGCACACTATGGTTATATAATTGTAAACAGTTTTGTGCTATATATTAGCCTGTTTTATAGAATCTTCCCACATCTGTGACACAGTCAAAAGAGTTTACACAACTGAGAACATGAATGGAAAACAAAAATGTTAACAGATAACGCTGAAGGAGAAGGGATTATCGAAAAGTATTTCAAATAATAAAGAGCATGGAAGAAAAGAAAGGTCCGAAGTATTGCTTGAAGTTAAATTAACAAAAAGAGCAAAAGCAAATGGTAGGCATGATGTAACCTCTCCTCCTTAATTAAGCTAGTCTTCTTATCCTTTTCAAATCACCATGCTGTTCATGTAATTACAGGGCTTTACTTTTTGATTCAGTTTCTCAATTACAGAAAAACATGCTTACTGCTCCAGTACGAGTTGCCTTTGGTCTTCCTGAGATTTGCAGATGTCTTTCATTTTATCCAATAGCCTTGTTACTTTGTTTTCTAGATCTGCATAGAACTCTTTTCCTTCTTGGGATTTCTTCATCAGGTCTTCGTAAGCTTCATACGATGCTACTAGCATCTGAATAGTAACGTTCCACCTAAAGAGCAACAGGAAGTGCCAATTTTAAACTTGTGCTGTTAATTTTAAAGCAATACAGTAATATCATTAAATGTCTTTTCTGCATTACTTTTACAAATCATAAATATGTCTATTAAAAAAATTAATGTCATGTCAGGATAGAAGAGATTTCATTTTCTTCTTACAGGCACAGAGTCTTAAGCAGCATTAGCCAACATTTCAGCGAAGAGCAATCTAGTGAAACTGAACAAGATAACAGGAAGAAGTCATTCACGTGAAATTTAACTGTTTCGCTCCACAGATGCTGCCTGACTTGCTGAATTTTTTCCAATATTTTTAATATTTCTAATATTCACAATGTATTGCTTTTGTGCTCAAGATGAATACAGAAAGAGCCTGGAAATTCTCAGCTGATCAGGCTTTATCCGTGAAGAAACAGAAATATTTCAGGTTGAGAACTTTAATCAGTTCTGCCTGACCTACTAAGTATTCCCAACATCTGTTTTCACTTCTGATTACTACAGTTCTTTTCCTTTGTAGAAGGGTGATAGCACAACTTCAGGCTCAGTGCTAAGATTATTGTCCAAATGCACAATTAGTAGTTGTTTTTGCACAAAGAAACTGCAGCACGATTATTTTACTAGATGTGTAAACACCTCAACTATTAATGGTGGCCAAAATTCAAATTCCAGTTTGGTGGCTGGAGGATTTAAATTCAGTTAATTAAATAAATCTGGAATAAAAACTTGATGATGATCATGAAACTACTGAACTGTCAGAAAAATCCATCTAACTCAACATCCTTTAGGGGAGGAAATTTAGTATCTTTATCCAGTCTGACCTATACGTGACTGCGAACGCACAGCAGTCTGGTTGACTCACTGCCCTGAGAATGGTCGAGGAAATCATACAGCGCATTCAATAAAGTGGCTCATCACCGCTGAGTCAAGAGAAATTAAGAACAAGTAATAAATGCTGACTTTGACAAGAATGTTCACATACTTTAAACCAATAAAATAAAACCTGCAAACTACTGTTCAGAGAATACGGCAGTTATTCAACTGGTATCAGACTTTGTTCTTCCACATTTGTCTGGGCCTTTAAAGGAATGGGTCATTGATTACTCAAATGTTAATTTTAGCTTTATCAAACACAGATGCATGACAACATTCACCAAACCGTGCTGAATAAAAACTGCTCAGAAAAGCAATACCTTAACAAAATTCCTTAGACATAACACAGACTCTGCAAAACCAAAAATAGCCTGGCCTTATCCACTCAAATGGACTTAAATTATGTAAGAAATAAGTAATTCTTCATTTCATTGAAATTGTAAGTACAAAGGTGTCTTTCATTTGTTGCTCTCCCACTTCTCATTGGTTTTGAATGAATCTACATTGAACACCACCTTCATGTAGTATATGCCCTCCTGATTCTTTTTACCATCCACTAAGATGAGGAGAAATGTCCTCATACAATAAAGAGCCTGTGGAAATCATTACCACAGGAAATGGTTGAGGTCAAAGCAGTATGTTTTCAAGAAGGAAGTAGATATAGCTATTGCAGCTAAAGGGATCAAGAGATGTGCGGCAGCATTTGGGTGTGGGAGTGGGGGTAGTGCAATATTAGAGTTTTGAGTTTCATGATCAGCCATAATCATAATAAATAGTGGAGCAGGCTTGGAGGGGTTGAATAGCATACTCCTCCTATTTTCTATATTTCTACATATCAATGGCCCTCAATTCAATCAATTACTCCACCTCTGCATCTTTTCTACAGTTCATTTGTGCCATAGTTCCATTCCTATTTTTCTCAGTGGAATGAGTACATTTCCTACAAAAGTTTGCCAATCTTCTCTACATGGTAATTATTATGTTGTCTCAAATTCAACAATTTTTGCTTTTCCCCATCTGAACACGATCATTACAAATCTGAGTCTGGTGCACAAATCTAATCTGAATCAGTGGAATCTCTCCATTAGAGGCCCAAAGAGTTCTGGTTTTCGATATGAGACTTAGGTTCTTGACAAATTTACAGATATATTATTGCGCACTTACTAAGCTTTTTGTTACATTGCAAACGTAGTTGGCTGGCTGTCTAAATGACTAATTGTCTGCTTGCTAACTATATAGAGTAAGATATATCACATGCATCACATGCCATGAGATCATCTAAATGTCTTAAAGATTCAGTGCCTAAAATCTATGCACTTATACCACATGGTTGGCCTGCCTACCTTATTCCAAAGTCAACTCCCTCTAATGGGCAGAAGTGCAACATCAAATATCCCTCGAGTTAAATCAGGATGTCAATTATTCTCACTGATAATGGAGTTCATAAATTGTTTTAATTCAACAGTTGATGAAACACAAAAATCATAGAATATAATAAAGGCCATTTTGCCACTCAGTTCAATTCACATTCAAGTAAATTATAAACATAAAAGACTGGTTGTTCCCTTCTTTATGTAAGCACAAGAACTTTCCCTGACAAAAGGTAGAAATTCAAAAATTGCAAATGGCTGTCAATTTATATGGGCAATGGAGACGCTCAGATTAAGATACAAGGATTTAAATGACACTGATTATATCAGGAAGCAGGCAAGTGAATTACAATATTCTTAATTAAGATTCTTGTCTTTCCACAGATACTTCTTGAATAGAGTTTCTCCAGCAATTCATAATTTCAGATTTCTTGTATGTTATATTTTGCAATAATAATTATGTTCTCTTAAGAATAATGTCTGTCAGCAAATCACGCTTATTCTCACCTCCATTAGCTACATTCCTGTTATACACTGACAATGCAATAGGATTTTAAAGGCAATTTCTCTAATGACAATTTGTACATTCCTACAACTCCATAGGGAGGCAATGGCTTAGTGGTATTATTAATCCAGAGACCCAGGTAATGCCCTATGAACCTGGGTTCAAATCCCGCCATGGCAGATGGTGGAATTTGAATTCAATTAAAACCTGGAATTAAGAGTCTAATAATGACCACGAATCCATCGCTGATTGTTGGGAAAAACCCATCTGGGTCACTAATGCCCTTTAGGGAAGGAAACTGCCATCCTTATCTTGTCTGGCCTACATGTGACTCCGGACCCACAGCAATTTGGCTGAAACTTAACTGCCCTCTGGGCAATTAAGGGATGGCAATAAATGCTAGCCTAGCCAGCGATGCCCTCATCCCTTGAATGAATGAAGGGGGGAAAAAAGAATCCAACTATTGCTCTAAGTCTAGTGTCCCCACCCCTTACACTAATTCATCAACAGAAATCAGCAAGCATACCCATAACGTTCAGAATTTCTTTCCGAACTCTATTTCGCTCATCTTCAAATATCATCTTAAATCCCATCCCTGACCTCAATCTTGATCTATCACATGCTTCCCTACAACCATTCTCAATAATTAGGCAATGTCCCCATATGTCTGTAAAACACTTTTTTTCAGCATGTTAAAAGGTGTTTAGCAAAGATGTTAAAAGATGCAATTTATTAGCTTTCATAGCACTGCAAAATAAATAATTGTTCAGTGCAAATATCTGCAAAATTATTTATTAAATTGTATCAGCCCATGTACTGATAACTATTGGGACTTATCTTCAGATGGTTGTTTTGAATTTCTTTGGTACCTCTTAATTGATAGTTTAATTTTGTCTTTCCTTTGTGTCTCTAATAAGCTCCCTAACTATCAGCTGTAATTTGCTTTAACTGAAAACTATATTCAAATTGATCCAGTGTAGTGTAATAGACCTTTCTGATAGCAATCTCCATTGGCTCCCAGAGTACATTTCAGTTATAATTTAACGGAACTGTAAAACAGAACAACAAATTCCTAGGCTTGTATAGGAATTTTATACATACTCAAACTTTTTTTTTTTTAAGTTCAAGCTAATTACAGTTGGGAAACATTGAGACACTTTTTTTCAATGATTTTTACATAAAAGTACATTTGTTGAACTATGGCTGCAAGACTTCTGAACATGTTATCTAAATGGGGAGTTCTACTTCAGCACAAAGCAACCACTGGAGGGCTATTCAATTATGGTGAGGTTCGCAGGTAAATTTGATCCTCTTCTCACCAACCATCCACTTAAAAATAGGGGTTACCAAATGATGATCAGGAACTGCAATTATTGTACTAGACCAGACACACATCATAACAAAGCTCATAACCATTGTTCAAATCAGGAATTAAACATAGGACTTTCCTGGTTTGAATAAAGCACCACACAGAACCAAAGAAGCACCGCAGAAAGCAAACTGACTGGATGCATAGAGATAGTAGGATGCATAACAGCCTGGACTGCTCTGCCCAGGACTACAGAAGGTTGTGTGCACAGCCCAGACCATCACAGAAGCCAACCTCCCATTCATGGGCTCTACTTACACTTTTCGTTGCCGTGGAAAGACTGCCTACATCATCAAAGACCCATCCCACCCTGATAATGCTCTTCTACAACTTCTTCTGTCAGGCAGAAAATACAGAAGCTTGAACAAACGCACCAGCGGGTTGAAGAGTAGCTTCTTCCCTGCTGTTATCAGATTGATGAATGGACTCTCTTACTTCAAATAACATTGATTTTGTTAATGCTGTTCTTGCTTCACACACATCCTGTGCAGTATAAGCTGTATGCCTCACTCTATCCAAGTTTTTTTTACCCTATGATCTGCATGTCCTTGTTTACTATGATCTGCCTGTAATGCTCACAAAGAAAGCTTTTCACTGTACTTAGGTAGACATGACAACAAATCAAATGAAACATGGAGTATTGTGCAAGCAAAGTGTTTCAATAAGCATCAGACAGCCTTCTTTTGATTAGCTACTCACTTATGTTCTGCTTCAGCAAGAATTTTCCTAATTGTAGCATATTTGACATTAGCATCTGTCAGAGCCTTCAAGATGTTTTCTTGGGCAGCAAGATTTTGATCAATGTAAACTTTTAGTTGATCATATTTCTTCAGTTGTTCTTCAAAAAGTTTCTGCAATTACATAGTTATACATAAGAAAATCGTACAAATTGTACTGGATACATCACAATTTTACTTGTGCCTTTCCAGATGACCAAAAATAAATTATCTTCCCAACTGCAAACCAACTACTTGACAATAAAAAGTCTTCACACCACTGCGGAATAAGTTTGTGCAAGGGCCAAGAGCATGAGGGGAAATCATAAAAACACAATTGTGACAATAAGAAACACATGAACTAAATCTACAATAATTCATGTTGCTAATATGTAGCCCAAACTGCCACTGCACCATACACCATTTCAGTCTGAGTTTTGGATCTGACAAGCAATTTGGACAAAGATTAGAACATAAGTTACAGGATCCAGCTAGCATTAGCTGCACTTGGGAAGGTCATTTACGACATTATTTTTGAATTATTTTAATGGCTTTAGTCATTACACGTAAATATGGTGCAGTTGTTGATTCACCTTCATTTCTGAATGGTCTGTTGTAACGAGCGTTGTGGTAATGTCATCCTTCTGAATGGTATCTCTCAACTGCTGTATGAGTGAGGAACGCTGGTCTCTCATTTCCTCAACCTTCAGTAAAATTCGCTTCATGTTCTGGAGAACGCCCTTTTCCTCTGTTAAAATGCAGAGCCAAAAACACTGTGCATTACTGAACCTGAAGGTAAGGATGCCAAGAACCATCCAAGGCCACTGGTTATAGCCAGCAGACCCAACTAACAGCATGGAAGACTTAAATGTAGGAATGGAACGTTACAAGACAGGCCAAAGGTGCCCACGAAAGAGAGATGAATGGAACCTCTTGTTTGAAAGCAGCTTTCCTGTTGAATGTTGAGTACTGCACTTGATACAAATAAAGACAGATACAGAGGGCAAGTAACGTGTCTGTGTGAAGTAAGCTTGCCACAGATACAGTGTAGATTGTTCTGTTGTGAATGGGTTGGTAAGAAAGTGTCAAGTAAACAGGAAGCTATGTTTAAAAATCAGAAGTAAATAAAGCAGGGCAAAATATTCCCCAAGTTTCTTACCAGTTTATGAATTACATATATTTGAGTTTTTTAAAAGAAAGAGAGTTGGAGGTATGGGGTACAGAGGATCCTCCAGTTGAATAGCCAACCTGCACTCTAGTGAAAGTGAGTACATTATAAACAACACTATGAAGTACAAGTTGAAGGGTACATGTAACAATAACTGAACAGTACAATTCTTCAAAGAGAAAAACATTACCAGATATAAATTATATTGCCAAATGTATAGAAAATACACGTCAATACCATCAGAGACAGTGGGAGTTGGTAAAGCAGCACGAAGATCTTCTAGGGGTCCACTTAAAAGCCGTAAGTTACTGATATGTAAATTCATTGCCTTATGCAGCTCAGTATTGGTGAAGCTGGCTTTCTCATGCACTTCCATGTACTTGGACCACTCCTTGCTGAGTTCAGATATTCCGCTCGTTGTGCCCCTTTTTCCAGTGGCCTCTTGTAATTTCTGGTCAGCAAGTTCATCCTGGTCCATAAGATCCTTAAACTCTCTCAGGGATGCCTCAACATCAGTGTATACTCCAGATAGAACTGGGGAAAAATTTTAACAATAGTTACCTTTTCCATCAATTTGTAGGGTTTGGCTGCAACGCACAACACAGAGATCAAGAAAGTGCAATCAACAGTTTGTGTTAAGTTGGTCAAGTAAAAGAAAGTTGTCAAACAAAAATTGCTAATGAGCTATACATGTGGCTATGGTGACATTATTGTCATTACATGCATTTTTGTTTTGTAAATTCATGCATCACACAAAGAAAATGGATCACAGAGTAAAATGTCATAGAAAATTAAAAATGAATCATAGAGACTTTGAGAACATAGACATGTCAGAGAGCCAAAGAAGATAGCACATAAATAACTGAACTGGAGTTTGTATTTGCATAAAACATACCTTGCATGGATTGAACCAAATTTTTCACAGTATCCGGGCGGACACTCAGTGCTGCACACTTTTCCATCAGGACTGGTGGGATATGACTATACATGTCTAAATTGTCTATTGACTCTGGGTCAATTCTCAAAGAATCCATGAACTGCCTGTTATAAAATGAAACAAGACAAAGCAGATTTAAAAATCAAATGAAATTCTCTGCTTCCCTTTAGACAATTTTCTCAAATCACAACAGTAAGATATGTACTATCAAAAGACATACTTAAGCTTCTGTCAAGCATACTGAAATACAAAGAGAAATTGATTTTCTCTTTACACACTGACTCCTTTTAAGTCATAGAATTAATGTGGCTCCAAAATGGATAGTTAAAAGCATTTTTTTTTTTAAAACTAGATCACAAAACTGTAAGGCAGCAACATAATTATTGTTTTAGTCATTGTCACAAGAATCCAAAGCACAGAAAAAGGTTGTTCAGCCTCATGTCCACGCCAAGCGAAAACGACTGCCTAACTATTCTAATCTCATTTTCCAAGACTTGGCCCATGGCCTTGGCATCATAAGTACAAATTTAAATGTTTCTTAAAGCTATGAAGGTTTTTGCCTCAACACCCTTAAAGACAGCGTTTGGTACACTTACCTTCATTGGTCAGTGCATCGAGTCTAGGAGTTTGACAGGTTATGTTGTAGCTTATAGGACATGTTAGGCCACTTTTGGAATATTGCATGCAATTCTAGTCTCTCTGCTATAGGAAAGATATGGTGAAACTTGAAAGGGCTCTGAAAAGATTTACAAAGGTCATTGCCAGCGTTGTAGGGTTTGACCTATAGAGAGAGGCTAAATAGGCTGGGACTATTTTCTCTGATGTGTCAGAAGCTGAGAGGTGTCATCATAGAGGTTAATAAAATCATGAGGGACATGGATAGGGTGAATAGCCAAGGTCTTTACCCCAGGGTAGGGGAGTTCAAAACTAGAGGGCACAGCTTTGAGGGGAAAGGAAAAAGATTTAAAAGAGACCAAAGGGGCAACATTTTCACACAGTGGATGGTGCATGCACGGATCAAGCTGCCAGAGCAAGTGGAGGAGGCTGGTACAATTACAACATTTAAAATGCATCTGGATGGGTATATGAATAGTAAGAGTAAGGGTTTAGAGGGACACGGGCCGAATGCTGGCAAATGGGACTAGATTATTTTAGGATATCTGGTCAGCATGGATGAGTTGAACCAAAGGGTCTGTTTCCACGCTGTATAACTCTATGACTATGACATCTCAAATCATACCAAAAGATGAGGGGTTACCCTGTTGAAGCTACCAAATACATACATGCCAAATAGCATGAGCAGCAAATGATATACGGAGCTAAATGATTACGTAACTAAAGGATCAGATCGGGGAGGGGGGGGGGGGGGGGGCGGGCGGGCAGGGCAGTGGCACCAGCACATCCATTCACGAAGTGCTACAGCAGTTATAACCCATTTGGATCACGTCTAGGGGTCCCTAGCATCATAGATGGTAGCCTTCAGTCAATTCAATTTAATCCACATGAAATCCAGAAATTGCTGAAAGCGCTGGACACTGCAAAGATGCTAGCCCTTGACAATATTCAGGCAATAGGATGGAAGACATGCTCTAAAACATGCCACACCCTTATCCAAGCTGTTCCAGTATACCTACAGCACCCAGCATTTAACAAATAATTTGAAAAATTGCTCAGGTATGTCTTGTGCAAATCAGGAAAATCCAACCCAGCCATTCACCACTGCATCAGTCTACTTGCGATCAGTAGCAAAGTGACAAAAGGCATCAACAGTGTTATTAAACAGCACTTGCGTACTGATAATCTGCTCAGAGACTCTCAGTTTCGAATGGTCACTCAGCTCCTGAGAAAATAGATGAACTTCAGAGGTGAGGGGATAATGGATGGCCTTGACATCAAGGCTGCATTTGACAAGTATGAAATCAAGGGGCCCTAGAATAACTAAAGTCAATGGGAATCGGGGCAAACTCTCTGCTGGTTAGGGTGATCATAGCTAGTCAAATTAAAAAAAAAAAAAGATTGCAGAGATTTTTCTTTAACATATCTGAAAGGCAAGACAGCAGGGCAAGAATGGACATTGGGCCATTGGAAAATGAGTCTAGTAATGGCAAACACAGAAATGGTGGAGGAATGGAATAGGTACTTTGCATCAGGTTGCACAGTAGAAGACACCAGCAGCATACTAGAAATTCGAGAGAGTCTGGGGGCAGAAGTGATTGCAGTGGCCATCACTAAGGATAAGGTGCTGGGCAAGCTGAAAGGCCTGAACTTAGACAAGTCACCCAGACCAGATAGACTACACTGGAGGGTTCTGAAAGAGATAGGAGATTGTAGAGGCATTGGTGTTGATCTTTCAGGAATTAGTGGAGCCAGGGAGGATCACCGAGGACTGAAAACTTGCAGATATAAAATGCCGGTTTAAGGACGGAGGCAGAGGACAAGAAACTATAGGTTTGTTAGACTGACCTCAGTTGTTGGTAAGATTTTAAGAGTCCATTATTAAGGGTGAGATTGCAGAGTACTTGGAAATGTGTGGCAAAATAGAGCTGAGTCAGCACAACTTCTATCAAGGGACATCATGTCTGACAAGTCTGTTAGAATTCTTTGAGGGGATACTGAAAAAAATTATACAAAGGACAGCCAGTGGACATGATATATTTGGATTTCCAGAGAACATTTGACAAGGTGTTGCACAGAAGACTGGGGCAAGATATGGCATAGAAGATTGGTTGACTGTCAGAAGGCAGAGAATAGGGATAAAGGGGTCTTTTTCAAGATGGCAGCCTGAGACGAGTGGACTCCCTCAGGAGTCCTGTTGCGACTACAACTACAATAGTTGTACATTAATGATCTGGACGAAGAAACTGAGGGCATTGCTCTTAGGTTTGCAGATGACACAAAGATAGGTGGACTGTAGGTAATGTTATGGAAGTGGGGAGAGTGCAGAAGGACTTGGACAGACCAGAAGAGTGAGCAAAGAAGTGGCACATGCAAATCAATATGTGAAAAGTGTGAGCTAATACACTTCGGGAGGTAGAATAGAAGCATAGGCAGTCTTCTAAATTGGGAAAGGTGTCAGAAATCTGAAACACAAAGGGACTTAGGAGTCCTAGTTCAGGGTTCTCTTAAGGTTATCAAGCAGGTTTAGTTGGTAGTTAGGAAGGCAAACTATTCATTTCAAGAGTGCTAGAAGCAGAGACGTTGTGCTGAGGTTGTACAAGGCTCTGGTTAGACTGCATTTGTAATATTGTGAGCATTTTGAGCCCCGTACCTAAGGGAAGCTATGATCATAGAATCCCTACAGTGTGGAAACAGGCCCTTCAGCCCAACAAATCCACACCGACTCTTGCAGCATCCCACCCAAACCCATCCCCCTATAACCCCAACAAGCTACATAGCCTTGAACACTATAGGCAATTAAGCGTGGCCAATCCACATAGCCAGTACATTTTTGGACTGTGGGAGAAAACCGGAGCACCCGGAGGAAATCTACGCAGACACAGGGAGAATGTGCAAACTCCACACAAACAGTCGCCCGAAGGTGGAATCGAACCCGGGTCCCTGGTGCTGGGAGGCAGCAGAGCTAAAAACTGAGCTGCTGTGCCGCCCGGAGGGGGTCCAGAAGAGATTCACAAGAATGATACAGGCAATGAAGTACTTGTGGGATGAAGAGCAGTTGAGGACTCTGTATCTGTACAGAAGAGTTTAGAAGGATAACTTCCAGAATACTGAAAGCCCTAGACAGAATGGGTTTTCACTAGCAGACTGGGATTCGAAGGCACAGCTTCAGAATTAAAGGATTACACCCTTTAGAACTGAGATGAGAAGGAATTTCTTCAACCAGAGGTTGAATAGTCTCATTACCACAGATGGCTGTGGAGGGCAGGTCATTGAGTGTATTTAAGACAGTAAGGGGATCAAGAGTTATGGGAGAAGGCAGAAGAACGGAGTTGAGAACATCAGCCGTCAGTCATGTACGAACGGCAAAGCAGACATGAAGGGCTGAATTGTCTAATTCTGCCCCTATACGTTGTGGTCTTATAACTGACACAAAAGAAGATGGCAGCATCTTGTTGTATGTCAGTCATCCCAGCTCCAGGACATCATTGCAGGAATTCCTCATGAAGTATCCTAGCTGCTCCATCAATGACATTTCCTCTATCAGATTGAGGACTAGGGATGCTTGCTAATGACTGCAAAATATTCAGCACCATTCACAATTTCTCAGACACCGAAACAGTTCAGTCCAGATGCAGCAAGACGTCCAGGTTTGGGCTGATTAATGGCAAGTATCATTTGCATTACACACGTGCCAGGTAATGACCATCTCCAACAAGAGACTCATCTTAATCATCCCCTAATACGCAATGGCATTGCTGAATCCCCCACTATCAAAATCGTAGGGGTCACCATTGATCAGAAATGGAAGTGAAGTAGCCATACAAACAACAAAAACATAAATTGCTGGAAAAACTCAGCAGGTCGGGCAACATCTGTGGAGAGAAATCAGTGTTAACATTTCAAATTGAGTCACTCTTCATCAAAACAGAGATCTGTGTTCCGAGGAAGGGTGACTCGACCCGAAACGTTAACTGATTTCTCCCCACGGATGCTGCCAGACCTGCTGGGCTTTTCCAGCAATTTCTATTTTTGTTTCTGATTTGCAATATCCACAGTTCTTTTGGTTTTATTTAGCCATACAAGCACTTTATCTAAAAGAGTATGACAGAAATAGCAAATAACTCACTTCCTTGAAAGATTGCCCACCATCTACAAAGTCCAAGTCAGGAATGTGATGGAGTGCTCTCCACATGCCTAGATAATTGCAGCTCCAACATCATTCAAAAAGCCTGACACCACCCAAGACAAATCAGGCCAGATGACTGGCATCACATCCACATTCACTCCTTCCCCACCCGACTAACAACTCAGAGTGACAGTAGTCTGTACCATCTACAACATGCAGAGCAGAGATTCACCAAGAGTCTTTAGACAGCACCTTTCAAAGCCATAACATCTTTATCTGGATAGACATGGATAGCAGGTAACTGGAACATCATGACCTGCATATATCACCACTTACTATCCTCATGTGAAAATATGCTGTTGTTCCTTTTCTATGGCTGGGTCAAAATCCTGGAATTCCTTTCCTAACAGCACAGTGGGTCTACCTACACCAAACTGCAGCAATTCAAGAAGGCAGTGCACCATCATCTTCTCAAGTGCAATTAAGGCAAGAAAATGCTAGCCTAGCCAGTGAAGTCTAGATTCCAGATTTTGTTTTTTTTAAAAATCACTTTGTAAAGAAGTTCCAGCTTTTTATAAGCTGATTAGCATTTAGATTCAAGAACATTTTTAATAACAAGTTGAGTGATATTACAATTTCTGAAAACTCATTGCACAATGTAATTAGGTTCTGAACTATACCAGCTGTATGCGGGGCAAATACGTACTCTAATACTTCATTTTTGCTGTCTATTTTAGCCATCACCTCTCGTAACAACTTTGCCTTTTCTTCACTAGAAAAACAGAACGGGAAAAGGGTAAGACATGGCACAGATACAGCTTCAAACATATAATGTTTCAAAATATTATAATTACAACATTTTGTCTTTATAAACCTGAAGGTTGAACAAAACAAATCCGCAACTACTGTAGTCATTTTGCAATCTTTTTGTTCAAAATTTAGATTATTAAATTAATAATTTAATGTATGTAAAGGAAGCAACACACAAGCACTTTTGGACACCAATAACAGAATAGAGAGCAGTGAAAACCTGAATTTAAAAAAGTAAACAGTAGACACTGCAGGCTAATTTGTATCTAGGAAAAGACAAAGAAAGTTTAATACCCCATCGAGATGTTACCCAGACAAACTGTGAAATTCTGACTTGTCCTTTTCATGTTTTAAATGTACAGTGGCTGATCAAAAATTATTTGGCAAGCAAGTCATTACAGTTTTGATCACACAATGGTTTTTCATGAAATGTGTTAGCAACCTCTCTATTCACCAAATTGAATTTTGAATACATTCATCCAAAATTCATATCAATTCTCCGATAACTCATTCAACAGCTTTCGCTGTGTAAAATAATTTCCCATGTTCCCATTTACCAGTTTCTACCTTCTAGCTCCTGCTACTTGATCCTTCAAGTCAGCATTTCAGGTTTGTCAATGCCACTGTCATCTCAAAGTCATACACCATCCTGGCTTTACCATGTTGTTCCCCTAATGGAAATAGAGCAAAAATCAAAGAAATCTCCAACATCATTGTGGGAGCACTTCCACCAGGCCAGTTTGAAATATTTCAAGGTAGCTACCACCTTCTCTCAGGCAACTAGGGACAGATAATCAATATCAGCCTTGCCAGCAGAACACCTGTTTGAAGGTGAACAATGAAATTCTCATAAGTCTTTTCCCTTCTAAATACAGAATGGTTAAATTCCTAAAGCATCTATGACTTACATACATGTTTACAGAGAAATGGGTAGAGCTAATAAATTAGCTTTTTTTAAAAAAAACAAGCAAAAGGAACTACTCTTGTAATGGTGCAATGACTTTTAGAAGAACACATTTCAAAGTTCCTGTGCTTAATTTTCAGTCATGTAGCTGTTCAGAAGCTGCAAGCCTCAGGCTCACCTGTAGAGAGACGAGGCCTCATGGGCTTCCATAGGCACCAATTTTGCAAAAATGTCAGGACCAGTCACGTTTGGATCAGTTGGATTGACAGGAAGGGCTTTTACCAGAGATGCTCCTATTAAAAATAGATTGCCACAAGAGTTAAAATACCTGCACCTCCTTCCAGAAATAAAATTGTATTTAATGCACTTGAACATGCACAAAAATGCTCTAAATTTTAATGTAAATTTTTAAAATTAAACAGCTCAGTTCAAGGGCTAAAGTTCAGGGCTGGATGCATTAAGTTGTAAGGAACAGAGGAGATGACATTAGGAAATACTGAGTTAAAGAAAAAGATGGAAGAATCAAGAATTGTAGTGATTTGAATCTTGGAAACAAAGTATTAGGATATGAGTCAGTGTTTGTTGTAAGCAATATCCTACACACAGACTATCAATAAAAAATGCAAATTAGGCAATCAAAAACTAAATTATTTCAAGTAGTTTTAAATTTGAATGCGGTCAATAGAAAATAACCTTCGAGAACTTGCCTTTTACAGATGTGAGTGAATCCAGGGGTGGTACAGCCTCATGATAGACAAAATCATTGTCCTTCTTGGCAGCATTGTACCTAAGTGAAACAAAGAAGGCAGAGACTGTAGAAAAAAAACTCAACGTAAAAATATTTTTGTGTTTCTCCCCTGTTTCTTCTTACCCAAATGCCAAAATTTGTGAAAGGTGCTCATAATACAACCTCCATAAAGATTTTCAATTTATAACTGAAATAAACTAGTGCCATCAGGAAATCTTTCACTGACAGATAAGAGCCAAACATCACATATTACTGGTTCTCAAGAGTGGTACAATCTGTTCTGCTTCAACTGATATAAAACGGAACACAAAATGGAAGGAAATAATTCAGTTGTACAGAATGCCTTAGTCAGATCCTCTTAAGTATGGCTTTTAGCTTTTGGCATCAGACAAGGATATATTAGTGTCGGAAGGGGTGCAATACAGGTTCACTAGAATGACACCAAGGTTTAACTAATTACATTAAGGGATTGCAGTCAGCTTGGATTCACTTAAGTTTATAGTACTAGCCTTCAACCATTTAGAGGTAAACATGATGTGCAATATGGTCCTTGAATTTGATAAGTGACAAAGATCATTGCCCATTCCAAATAAGACTTTAAATGCTAATTCTATTTGTTTGCACAGGTACTGCTAGATCTGGAGATTCTCTAGCATTATGTTTTGTTTCAAGCCTCCATAAGTATATGCAATATTTTGCTTTTAGATAGCTGTGGCTGCTCCAGATGGCCAGAGCAACACAAGATCTCTAGAAGAATATCCTTACTGACTAATACAAGGCAGTTTAGGATAATTTGAGAAAATCTTCCCCAATAAGCAAGAAGCCTATAATTCCCACAAATTGATTTATAATGCTTCTTGAATAGTGAAACATTTGTGGCATTAATGAAATTAGGAGGTAGTTTTATTATTCCACAGATTTTGTGAAAAGGTTGAGAGTTCAAGTGAATGCTCATGACCACAAGCTTTATAGATCTTTGTAGGAAATAATGACTAGATCACCTGCTTTGTTGTCCTACCTAAATTTGATCTCTCAAGTTGTTGAAGGAATGCTTTGATTATTTTGGCAATACAGTTGCCTCCCAAACAAAAACATTTCTGTAATACTTCTTCCAAAGATCTCAGATGGCTGCATTATCTGAGAACAGTATTACAAATTTCAGCTCAAAAAGGGAGGAACCATTTGTTTTGACATAGTCTCAATGGGCTGAATGGCCTGCTTCCACACTAGGGATTCTATGATGCGTCAACACAAATAGAGAATATTGTTAGATGACAACATCACATGATAATTAAGTTAGTGAAAATGAAAAAGTAACCTGAAAACCTAAAAAGTCTTCAAAGAAAAATTACACACCTTGACCTATGAAGTAGACAACATCCTTATTGAAGGATAGACCACATGATGTGCTGTTTTTGGAGCACTGCTGAGCGATGCAACACCTACAAGTTTAACTATCTGTGTAGTGGTCAGTCATAGTGAGGTACAGACTTGAACTGCCTGTCTCCGAAGTTTGGAGATCTCGGAAACAGTGTTAGGTGCAGCGAATCAAGCTCTCTCTCATAAAGGCAAGTAATAGGTGCTAAGGAACAGCATGAGAAGACTACAGCATGAGAAGACTACAGCATGAGAAGACTACAGCATGCCCTGCAACAGCAAATAGATGATAGAGACTTACATTGAGTGTAAACAGAGATTAGGCTCCTTGCACTGCTCCAATAGAGTCAGAAGACGCACAACACAGGTAAGGACTTACTGACGAGGCAACGATAGAGACATTGGGAAAAAGAATCTGTGCTTTTTAAGAGAGCAGTAACGTCAAAGAATGCTAAAAAGGAAAGCAGTGTGTGACATGTTGCATTTCTAAGCTCCTACTTATGTTCTTCAGCCTTCCATTAGGTGATACTCATTAAAAGGAGAGTACATTAAAAGCAGAATATTTTCACCTTGGGGTGTTTCTTCTCTCATTCTAAAATCAATTAAAGTGTGTTAGATGTCATAAAAGGTGCTTGATTATTGTATTTTCAGACTGGAATTGTGCACTATTGTAACATTTAAAAAGGAAAGTAGGATAAAAGTTGTTCAAATAATAATTCAAATTATAAAATAAGGGAAAAGGGGTGGTACATGCATTTAATTAGAATACTATTTTGTCAGATTTGCAACCTGGATTTCAATGCCAGTTGCAGAGAACACAAAAAATGCCTCAACTTGGCAGTTAGTGACATTAAACTAACAAGCACCCTTAGAAGGCATGTGAATGACTAACATGTAAAATGGTAATGTCAGACAAAAATGAGTACTTCTGATATTGGAAGTAAGGTAGGTTGTGGTGTTACAATTGAGAGAACTATACTCTAATTGTTTTACTATTCACCTAGGAGTCTACAACGCCAACATTTCCTTTAGGTACAGCTGCGCAGTTGCTCTGAGGATCAGCACACATTGAGTTGGCATACCAGTCACTTCCCTGCATTGAGTCATGGGTTTGGAACTGCCTGTCTCACACGATCAGACAACGTAGCTGAATGCTGGATGCTAGTTACTCAAAATGATGAAAATGGATATCTCGATACCACGTGCAATGTGTAAGACAACTAACACGGATGCTTTTAAGGGGAAGTTAAACACTAGTGAGACAGAAATAGAAGGATGCAGTGTTAAGATGAGATGAAGTGGGCTCAGAAATAGCCTTTGTGGAGACACACATGGCGACACGGAAAAGGCACCAGAGTGGGAGTGGATGCGTTGCCCTTGTTGAGGTTGAATGGCCTCTTTCAACACTGTAACCATTCTATGATTGTAAATCTCTTTAAATTACTTACTTTCCTCCAATTACATCCATAGTAAATCGTAGAGCTTCTTGAACAGTCTCAGGTTGGCCCTAAAAAACAAAATGAGTCTAGTTTGCTTTTGCACAGGATATTTCATACATTGCTAACAGAGTTGGCAATGTCTTCCCCTCCTATCTTCTGTGCTGTTGATGTATTTAGAGTTTTTTTTTTGAGGAAAGCTCGTATGGTACATATTTGGGAACCACTTGATGTAGTATATCTGGATTTACAAAAGGCATTCAATAAGGTGCTACACACAAGATTAATAGGCAGTAATGAAGGGCTTGTGAAGCCGGGTATTAAAGTATCCTGAGAAGAGAGCTGTTAATGATAGGGAACAAAAAGTGGGTGTAAATGGGGCATTTTCAAGTTGACACATTGTAAGTAATGACACACCACAAGCATCAATGCTGGCATCTCAGCTTTTTAAAATCTATGTTAATGACTTCGATGAAGAAATGGAAAGCAACGGATCTTAGATCCTTCATCACACAGAAATAGCTGGAAAAGTGAAGAGGGATATACAGATTGGATAAAAACAAAAAGGGAAGCTATACTATCCTGTAACTGTATAAAACACTGGTTAAGCCAAAGCTAGAGTACTGCGTGCAGTTCTGAAATCTACATTATACAAGGGGTGTGACAGCACTAGAGGGTGCAGAGGAGATTTACCAGGGTGTTGCCTGAGCTGGAGAGCTTGACCACACTTCAATTGTTTTCCTTAGATCAGAGAAGACTGAGATAGGACATGATTGAAATGTATAAAATTATGAGGGGCGTAGATAGGGTAGACAGGAACAAACGCTTCCCCTTAAATGGATGGATCATTGACCAAGGACATAGCTTTAAGGCAAAGGACAGAAGGTTCAGTGGAAATGAGGGGAAAAACTTTTTCATCCAGAGGATGGTCAGAATCTGGAACACATTGCCTGTAAGGCTGGTAGAGGCAGAAACCCTCATAACATTTAAGTAGCACTTAGATGTGTACTTGTGATGCATAGACACATAAGGTTACGGGCCACTTGCAGGAAAATTATATTAAAATTGTTAGTTTCCTGTTTTGACCAGCACCAACTCGATGGCTGAAAGACATTTTTCTACGCTGCAGACTTCTGTGACTGAGTAACATACTTGAATAATTAGTTTCAAATATTTTTTCAACATTATGCAACTGCAACATTTTATACTCAAAAATTTATCTGCCCAAAAATAAAAAAAATGACTCAAAGCTCACCTTTGCATATTTCACTGCTTCATTCAACTTGTCCAATGAGCTTTGGAAGTAAGCAAGCTACAGTGAGAAAACAAAATCCACAATTTTAAGATCACACGACATCTAAAGAGGTGGGCAAATACATGAATTTAAATTCAACTGCAGATTCAGTTTACACTCTCAAAGGTTATATCAACAGTGAAAAATATTTCCTACTCACTCTTTCTCCATACTTCTGTTGTTCTTCTGATTGCTTACCCATATGAAGCTGGAATAAAAGTACAAAAAAGTCTTAAGATTGGCAGGAGCTGGAAAACTCCAGCTACTATAAAGATAGAATGATTGTCAGAACTGCTGTGACCGATAAAAATATCATACTAATCACTTAAACTGATGCCTCCTTCTTGCTTGGGTATTTTTTAAATCAGCTTCACAGCTGAAGTGCATAGTTTTTGTCAAAAGGAAACCTTAACTTGTCCAACATATAACTTACTGCAATGAGTCAGTCTTGTCTCTAGTTTCACTATATTAGGTACTTCACATGCAAGAGGTAAATTCCATGACTTTGGAAGTAAATAAAAACATACAGATTAACTAGGGCTACATTGGACAGGGAAATTTAGCAAGTAAGAGAAATGCACCTTCCCAATTTACAAATGTCCAACTTTCAAACGCTTGCACGTATGAATATAATCTCAGACTGGAGTGCAATTTTAATGATTCGATATACAAAATTCTCCTGTACTAATGAACGGTTCCTTTACATTGTCTTGAATTGTGCTCTGACTTGATAAAAATCGATTAGCAAATGGACTCCAAAATGGGACGCATTTGCAACCCAGGGTCTGCCTGTAACACCTTAGAACTGAACCTAAAAGACTGATTATATAAATCTGTGTATGTTTCACAATAAACTGCCCACATAGATGACCCAATAGGCATCACTCTTGTCTCAGAAACATTAGAGACGAGATGTCAAAATCCAGGCTGATACTTCAGTACGGTAATAAGTTAGTACTAATTAAGGGGAACTGCTGTCTTTTGGTTGCAATATAACACGGATACCTCAACTGCCCTCTCAGTTGGAAATAAAAGATACGGGGACATTTTAGAAGAGCAGAGGAGTCCTCCCCAGTGTCCTGCACAGTTTATGAACTCATTGTGTGTAAATGACTGCCATGTTTCTCACATCATAACAGTGGTAACACTTCAGTGGCCAAGAAAGCACTGGAACGGTCAAATCAAAAGACAACAAAAGGCAACAAAAACAGATTTCAGCAGTAGACGAGCTGATAAAATAAACCAGAATGACAAATTAAAAATTAATCTCAAGCTCACTATAAGTCTTCAAATAAAACATTGTTTTCAAAGCCATACATTTAAAACCAATTTGTATTGCATTTTTAATTAATATGTATATTTGATCTAGATGAAATGACCACTGAGTTGCTGATATAACACTGACGATTAAAGGACTGGTCAGTTTAGACAACAAATCTAATTAAAAAATACTCTATTGAACACAAAGAATTTAAATTAGTTGATAACTTCTGCAGAAAAGGATTGTTATGAAATGATCACAAACATCGAAATAGACACGAAAGAATGCTTTGTTCACTGATTAGAAACAGTCTTGAAGAAGTAGCTGCCTGAGAAGTAACTGTAGCAATTACAGCAACCGATGGATAAAAACACTTGGTAAACTGAGGAAGATATTGATAAAGAAGCAGTTTATCAAGATTTATTTCATACAGAATTGCTTAAGGTTAGGCAAAATCATGTAATCTGTCACATAAAATTTGGAAAGCAGATATAAAAAAATGACTGTTGTTACACTTCGAAAATTAATGGAGGGTCTGAATAGCCAGGCACACAGAGTTCAGAACTATAATGTCTGGTTTTTCCAGTGAGAAGTTCACAAATTTTTGACCAACTGACACTGTTTAGAATATCAAGTTCTGAAGGAGGGTCACTGGACCCAAAACATTAACTCTGATTTCTTGCCACAGATGCTGCCAGGCCTGCTGAGCTTTTCCAGAAACTTCTGTTTTTGTTTTGAATTTCCAGCATCTGCAGTTCTTTCCATTTTTGTTTACTGTTCAGAATACTGTTCTGGTAATTATTATTGCACCTCAAGTCTTTACCATCTGACGGCCATGATGTAAACCCCACCACTTTCTGGGGTAAAATACAGAAAAACTGAAAATAGGAACATGTACTGACCTATTGAGTCTACTCTGCCACTTAACAGGATAATAAATGATCACTTATGTCAATGATATACACCCGCTCTCGCTATTCTAAATAAGAACATGCCTGCTTGAGCAGTAAGCTTGTTTACATTAGAACTGTTAATAAGACATAATATTCTTCATTATTAGTTCTATCCGACAGACTTCATCTAAATGCAGATTGATCTTCATTCTGCATTCCCAAGCATAAAAATGATCTGTGCATTGACAAACAGCCAAGCAATATTAAATAGGGAAACCTCTTTTTCTTGAGGTAGGATGCTCATTTGAGCCCTTTAGGACGTGTAAGCCTCATTGAGAATTAAGCTCAGTACCCTTTAATCCAAAGTTGGGAACTTGACCAAATAAGCAGAAATGTGTCAGTTAGTTTTATGTTCAGTATATAGCACTTAAAAGAATCTAGTGTAACTATCTTTTCAGGACTTTTTTCTTAATTCCAAACTATATTCTTGCATCCTTCCTTTCCTGAAATCATCTTGCCCTTAACGTCTCTGTCCCATAACAACTTCTTCACATCCTGTTGGTAGCAGAAGTTGTCCCTCATCTAGTTGTCTGATCTTCATATTTTCTAAATTTAAGTTCCTGTAGCCTATTTGGTCATTGGAGCGAGAGGGGGCAGAGTTAAGTTTCATCTGGCCTTACTTAATATGTGCACACTTATTGCCAGGATCTAGGAGGCACTATCATTTTTACAAGATACTTGATAATCAGGTCTCTAGATAATTCTGAGATTGTACCTCAATCTCAGCCATTTCTATAGGCACTGTTTTTACAGATAAATACTTTTCATAGAATCCCTACAGTGTGGAAACAGGCCCTTCAGCCCAACAAGTCCACACTGAACTCAGAGCATCCCACCCGGACCCATCCCCCTAATAAAAGCTTTCTCATTTCTTTAGCATCAAAGCTAGAGATTTATTTTCCCCTTTTGCAATGGGGTTGAGAAGGCAAAAAGACTTACAGCACCTAAATTTGATGAGATGCATCCTAACATATTTAAATTAGTCAGAGAGATAGCGGGTGCACCAGTATCAATTTTCCAAGAATCCAGAGGATCGGAAAACTGCCAATATACCGTCTTACTTTAAAAAGGGGTGACATCTACCATCACCCTTCGTCTTCTCCCATTAAACCAATTTTAATTCCAACTTGAAAAGTTGCTTTATCAGTCTCCCACGCGGGACCTTATCAAAGGTTTTGATGAAATCCAAATAAACTACATCAGCCTCACTCCAGACACGTGGTCACCTCCTTGAAAAATTCAATCAATTAAACTTTTCAAACATGACCTCCTCTGACAAAGCCATGTTGACTATCCCTGTTCAAACCTTGCCCCTCTAAATGGAGATTAATTCTCTCCTTCAGAATTTTCTTCAATAATTTCCCTACCACTGATGTGAGACTCTCTGCTCTGTAACTTTCTCATTTATCTTTACCACCCTTATTGAAAAACAGAACCACATTAGCCATTCTCTAGGCCTCTGGCGCCTCTCCTGATCCAGAGAAGAATTCAAAATTTGGGTCAGGGTCCCCATGATTTCCTCCTTTGTCTCCCACAGCAGCCTGGGATTTAACTCTTCCAGACTTGGGGTGTGCTCACTTTTTCACCAGCCAAAGCCTCCAATACCTCCTCATTCCCTATATTAAACTGCCCACAGTTCACTTTCCTGAATTCCACACGTTCATCCTCCTTCTCTTGAACGAAGGCAGATGTTTAACACTCTTTGAAACATTCTCAATATCCTCTGGTTTCACACTCAAGATTTCCCTTTTGGTCCCTAATAGATCTTACTCTGTCCCTGGTATTCTACCAGTGGAATATCTTGGGATTCCCCCTAATCTTGCTCACCAGTGGTTTTTCATGTCCCCTCTCTGCTCTCCAAATTGCTTTCTTAAGTTCCACCTGCACCATACACCACTGACATCTCCACTGATTTGCTAGCTTGTAGCTGCGTTTCCTTTCTATCTAGCGCTGAATATCCACAGACATCCATCCAGGGCTCTCTGAGCTTGTTGCTCCTACATTTCAGAGAATCAGGGACCTCTGTGCTGAAGGCAGAAACCTTATTCCAGTCTAAACTACTTATAATTTGCCACAAGCAAGTCTGGCTAATTTGTCTTGGGATTACCCTCCTGGGCAGTTACTAACCAAGAGCCAATTAAATTCCCAACCATCTCAACTTCCTTTCATTATTATTTAGGTCAGGATTTATGGGTCATATAATCCATCAGGATGGATATTTTTTCCTAGCTAAATCAGTCATTCTTGCAAAATTGAAGCAATATTGGATGAACTGTATTGACTAAAAAGGCAGTTTTGAGTTCTGAACGAAAGCCATTTTATAGTTGGAGTGAAATTGCACAAAACTAATTGCATTAAGAAACCTTACAGTCATCAGAAAGATTAATTTGCAACAAATTAAGTTCAGGCTGAATTCAGTGAAGATAACCAAGCAATTTGCCATAACACCTAATGTACACTTTGTATCCCTGCCAAGAGTAAAATTATAGCAGTTTCAATAAAATAGCAACTGTAATATAGGAACACAAGTTGCTTATTAGACATTTTATAGAAATTTGATGATATTCAGTCAAATTAATGTTTTTTCCGAGGTCAACCAATTGCGTTGTGATTAATGCACTAATAGCGCATATAGACTGAAAAGTTTCTGATACGTACATTCAAAAGCTGGGCTTGAACAAGATGTCCTTCATGATACAATAGTTCAACAATATTCACGCCCAGGCTTATTCTTCAAAAAATGGTACTTATGCAAAGTGCAGAGTGATAGTCATCTACAAACAAGTAGTAAGTCTTACAGAAAAACAAAAGGAGAAAACTTCGAGGAATGGTAAGAAGGAAAGTGTATTCTTGGAGAACACCGGATCAAAATTCGAAGTTTTATACCTTCCACACGATGCTACTTACATGTGCGACTGCAGCATAGTAATAAATCTTCATCTGCACCAGCTTCTTCCAGTCTTTCTGAAATTTCCCAATAAGTGAAGCAGTCTCTGAGTTTTCCAGGGCACGACAAGCTTCCTTATAATAATCAACCACCTGGCAACAAGGTAAACTATAAAAAAAAGTCTCTTCCAATCATCATTTTATCAATGTGCATTTTCCTCTGACTCATCAAATTTCAACCTAATGAAATTACCAGAACAATAAAACCAAAAACAAACCAGGAGCAAATGCGACCAGGGACGTCATTTTCCCTGCCTTAAGTCTCTATGAAAAAGGTGCTAGAAGCAGTCTTCAACTTAATCACAAAAGGACGTTGTGCAGAAAAACTGGCAAGAAAAATTCAATATGGGAGAGGAGTAAAGGGCAGTTCCCTTGATACCTTTACTAGACGTCTTCTCAAAACTAAAATAAAAAGTTACATGCTTCTCATATTATCAGGGCATTATGAAGAATGATGTTAGTAAGATTAATTGGAGTTTCTATTTATCTAGACTGCAACAGTCAGACAAAATATAATATCCAACATTTTGGTCACGTTTCCATATAAATGATTAAAGTTCGGAAAAGGGTGTCACCAACAGCTGCAGCTCTCTGTTACAAGGACTCAATCTACTGAATTCATTTTGACTGAAGACCAAAATAACATGATATAGTCATCAAAAGGTAGAAGCAGGCAGCTTACTTCATAGTTCAATTATAAAAGTAAAACATTTCAAATGAAAAGGTGCTAGAGGCAATTTACAATAGTTAGAAGAAAGACTGCAGATCAAAAGCTGGAAAAAGAGATGACAATTTGCCTTAAGAGTCAAAGTCAGCTCCCTTTGAAACCAGATTAAAAGATTTCTTTGATCTATTCCCACAGAGATGCAGTATAGATTAATAGAAGATCTTAATTTCTCAGGTAATCAATCTTTAAAAAATAAATATGGTCAAAAAAGATTGAGAGATAGATATACAAAGATTTAAAGTAGAGAGATTTTTGGTTGGGATGAGAAAGAAATTTAGGATTCAGGTGAGCAAATTTGGACACAAGAAGAGTGAAATCTATGTTTCTAAAATCCTTTTTATTCATGGTTTTGTGTTCCCTGAACTCTTGGAATAAGGCAGAAATTTGCAACTTTCCTCATTTAAAATTTTTCAGGAAATACAAACACGGTCTAACAAACTACAGATTATGAAATGCACAATGTTACATACACTCACCTGGGCACTGATTCTTGCTACTAAAAAACTTTTTCTGTTGTCCAGCATAGATTTTTCCAACAGACACTCCTGAGCCTGTCCCTAAAGTAATAAAACAGCAGACAAGTATGATCATTGTAATACAGAACATATATTTTTACAGAAAACATTGCAGGGGCCAACAATGACTTGTTCAACTAAGAGCAAAGTCAATATAAAATCTGTCATTTGGGAATGCAGTTGATGTGATAATTTATTTAGTTAATGCCACGCCTCTTAAATAAGATGTATTGCAATAGCACAGACGGTGCATTTTCAAACACATTAGACAGGCATGCAATTACTATCAACGGGGAAAGTCTCCTTATCAAACTTCATTGGTTGCTTTAGCCCCACTATTAATATATTACAAGAAAGAAATCTTCCATATCATTACATAATTCTGCCTCTAATGCTTTCTCTAGCCATTTAAGAGATTCACTAGGCTGATTCCTGGGCTGAAGTGGTTGAATATCAAGATCAGGTTAGGCCTTTATTCATTACAGTTTAGAAGAATGAGCAGTGAGCTACTGAAACCTACTCAATTCTGAGGGTTCTTGACAGGATAAATGTTAAGATGATGCTTCTACTAATAGGGGAATCACAAATAAAGAGAACATAGTTAAAGGACAAAAAGGGATACTCATTTAAAACTGCACTACAGGAGAATTTCCTTTCCCAGAGGATAGTAATCATCTGGAATTCCCTACCTGAGCACGCTGCGGAGGTCAAATCAAAATATTTAAAAATAAGGTTAACACATTTCTAAATTTAGGGAAGTTGAGGGCTATGAGGACTGACACCTGGGCTAGATCAGCCATGATTTTATTCAGGGGCAGGGAAAGCTCGAGGGGCTGAATAGTCTACTCCTATCCCTATGTTCTTTTATAGAAACATCAGTTTATAATCAACATCCAAACAAGGATCAGCTCTGTATAGTCTCCATCACTAAGACTACTTACTTTCATCTCCATAACTAATTTCTCATCTTTACCCCTCAATCACCGCGTTTCCATCACTCATTTTCTCTAATTTTCTCCAAAGGTATAACCTCAGACTCTGCTCTACATATTTCTAGTTCCTTCATTCCTGAATTCCACCTCTATTGCTCCACGTATCTTCTTCCCATATAAAATTACCTCCAAGTACCAAACTTCCGGACACCCACCTAATATCTCCTCCTTTGGCTCAGTTGATGGGAGTAAGCTTCACATGAGCAGTTAGGAGAAAGCACAAAATGAATGAGGCACAGCAATAATGACGTCGTGTTTTAGGGAATGTGACGCAGGAGAGGTGCTTTTGGGGTTTTTTTGTAGTTTATAGCATTCTACAGTAGGGAGGACCATAGAGTAAGGGCCCTAAATAATTTGATATTAAGCTTCTTCAAAAGGTTAAATTTAAGGGGTAAGTCTTGGTGGGGTGCTCCAAGTCATGATGCGCTCTTCTTGCTCTGACAGAAGTCCAGCATAGTTCCTGCATACGTGCTGGCCATGGCACTGGAAGTCTCTAGCTACAGTTCTTTTTGAAGCCTGGATTTCAAACTGGAATGACAGCTGGGGACACTATGGAGCATCATATATCATGTGTACTACAGGCTAAGGCTCCATTGGTAGGAAGACAGTGTGTAACTACCAAACAAAGCAAGAGGACCTGGCAGACAGTGGAGGAGTCTCTTGAGCTACTTCCCTGCAAAATGGATATAATGTTTTGGATTCTGCTGAGGAAAATCAACTCTCAAAAGGCAAGCAGCAACCAAATTTGTTGCACCATGGTTGGTTCTGCTGCACATAGGAGGAATTAGAAGTGTGGAAATGTAATAATTATAGGGGATTCAATTGTAAGGGGAATAGACAGGCTTTGCTCTGACAACAAACAAGACTCCAAAAGATGGGTTCCCTGGTAGGAGGGTCAAGGATATCTTAGAGTGGCTACAATATTTACCGCAGAGAGAGGATGAACAGCCAGTGGTCATGGCACACATTGGCACAAATGACCTAGGTTTAAAAAAAAAATAAAGTCCTAGCAGCAGATTATAGAGAGTTAGGAAGTATAGTTGGGTTCTGATATAACACGAGTTTCTTCAAAGCAAATTGGTTTTAACGTGACTGAAGGATTATAGAACTATTTGCAGAATGTGAGCTTTCCCTATCTGTAATGACTAAAATGTAATTTCCTCCCCATCACTTTAAATGTCACGGTTATTGTGCGATTTTCTTATAAACACAAGATCGCATGAGAATGGAACTATCGCGTAAAACAGAATCAGCTGTAGGTTGAAAAGTAGGACCTTGTAGGTACTGACCTCAGGATTACTCCCAGGCCATATGCTAGTCAGAACAGAAATAGAAGGATATATCAGATGCACACATGGTTGAAGAGGTAACACAATGAGAAGGGTTTCAGATTCCTGGAGCATTTGGACCAGTTCTAGGGGAACGGGGCCAGTACAAATTAGACAAGTTACACCCAAGCAGGACCAGGACTAATGTCCTTGGGGGAATATTTGCTACAGTGTATTGGGAGGCTTTAAAACGGCAGAGTGATGGGACCCTGTGCAAGGAGTCAAAGGAAGAGGAATCAAAGACAAGAACAAAAGATAAAGTGAGATTTTAAAAAATGATTGGTAGAGAAATCAAGGGCCAGGATCAAACAGGGCCACAGTGAAACGTAACAGAAACGGGACAAATAATCATAATAAAGAATAGCCTTAAGGCTTTGTGCCTTAATGCACAAAACAATGACAATAAAGGGGTGGTGCAGACTCAATGGGTTGAATGCCCTGCTTCCACACTGTAGGGGTTCTATGTGTCTGTGATACCCGCTCCAATGCTGTGGAATCTGCACTGGTAGAGCTGAGAAACACCAAGGGGGAAAAGAAAAATATTAGTGGCAATTGTATACAGGCTCACAAACTACAGACGTAATGATAATAAACAGGTAGTAAGAGAAGCAGGTAGTGAAGGAACAATTATGGAAGACTTTAATTTGCATACAGATTGGGCAATTCAAATCAGCAACAATACCACAGGAGGAGGAATTCCTGCAGTGTATACAGGACGATTTTCAGGACCAATACATTGAGGAAACAACTCAAAAACGGGCCATCCTAGACTGGGTACTGTGTAATGAGAAAAGAGTAACTGGCAATCTAGTTGTGTGAGGTGTGTTGGGGGTGAGCGACCATAATATGATAAAATTTCTCATCAAGATGGAAGAATGACATAGTTGATTCAGAAACTAAGTTCTTGAATCGTAATAGAGGAAATCACAATGGCATGAGTCAGGAGTTGGCTAGGATAGATTGGGAATGCTATTTACAGAAATGACGATGGAAAGATAATGACAAACATTCATGGAGTACATGGGTGGACTGCAATAACTGTATATTTCTATCTGGTGAAAAAGCAAAATGGGAAAGGTAGTTGAACCATGACTTACAAAGGAAATTAGAGATGGTATTAGATCCAGTGAAGAGGCATATAAAATGGCCATTAAAAAAAACCAGGCCAGATAGCAGGAGCAATTTAGAATTCAGTAAAGGAGTACAAAGGGATTGATTAAGAAAGGGAAAATACAGTGCGATAGTAAGCTTGGGGGAGAACATAACAATAGTTTCGCCAATATATTATGGGATAGCAATTGGAATCAAGAAATCTAGCTGGATTTCAATCAGAGCCAACCAAGAGGAGTTAACACAACACAGAACAAGGAACAAGGTTCCCACTTCTGGACTGTATGGCTCAGTTACAGTTTGTGTGAACAGTAAAATAATGGGGACCACAGCAGAATATGTGTCTGTAAATCTTCCGATCTAATCTCGAGTCTTGTCCTTACCAGCATGAGGTTGATGTTAAGGTTGAGGATTTGGTGACTCATGTCTACACTGTAAGAGTGACTGAAATGATCCCGTAAGTAAGAAAAAGCTCCTGCTGAACATTGGAAGTGTGTACAGGAAACTTTCATACCCTAGAAAGAGGTAATGGAAATTCAATTACTGGGTATGTCTACAAACAAGGCATAATTAAAAGACAAAATCAATAAGCATTGCTCACTTTGCAGTTACTTGATTATATTTGTTACCCACCTCCTCAGTCACTCTGTTATCCACAGCTCCAAGCATTGAGTGAAGGGCTCCTGGGAGAGAAACAAAATATCACAAGTTCAACATTCTATTATGCAAAGTATTGGCACTGCCAGTCCAATAAGAAATGAATCTAGTTGACCTCAATCCAGTGCTAGAGCTTATCTGCGACAAAAGTATAAAACTATCCGAATTCAGCATTAAGAAGCAATCCCATTAAGAAATCATTGAATGGCTCATGTTAGAATTTGTAAAGGGCTACATCAAGCTCAATGACAAAATACAATTAATGTTTTCCCAAAATAACAGGTTTGAATATGAAGACTCATCCAAGTTACTTGCTTTATGGAGGCTTAATTTTTTAAATTCTTTCATGGTATATGCATATTCTTGGCAAGATTACCCTTTACTGCTATTACTAATTTGCTTTTGTATGAGTTTCGTGCTAAGCCATTTCAGAGCCCAGTTAATAGTCAACTACATTGCTGTGGTCTGAAGTCACATGTCACAAGAGTAGATCAGGATATTCTTCCCTAAAAGGACATTAATGAACCAGATATGTTTTGGTAACAATCAATGATAGTTGTTATGCTTGTTACTGAGCCTAGCTTTATATTCTAGGTTTATTTACCAAATTTAAATACCATCAGCTATGGATTTAAAAGAATTCCTACAGCCATGGTCTCCAATACGTAGATTACAATTGAGTAGTCAATCGCAGAGTCTCCAACAGTGGATTTTTAGCCCAGGCCATGTTTCCTCAGTGTGCATTTCTGACAGTTGATGTCACCACATTGACTCACCACGTGCATGCTGTCATATGACTTTTGCTTCTGGAAGCTGCATGGCTATAGAAAAGTGCATACTGCTAACAGGTTTTATTAGCTGGTTGCATCATATTTCAGTTGGTCCAGGACTATCATGGCAGGATAAGGATAATGCAAACAACCAAATAAGGTATGTAATAGGAACATGTGTGAAGCCAGTATATTACAATACTAGAAACATAGGGGGCTAACCAACCCATGTGGACTCTCTGCAAGAACAGCTCAGCTAATCCTATTCTTGTCTGCTGTTTGCAGGCCTTAAGTTTTTATTTTCCTTCAGCTGCTTACCTAATAGACCCTGTTGCACCTCATACCCAATATTCCTTGTAACGCAAGCTGACCATGGGCCCTGGAAACAGGGTACCAGCAACATTCTGGATGTTCCACAGGCACAGATCCACAGGCCTACTTGCAGCGTGGCCAGCAGCAGTGTGACATCACAAACTACACAGCAGTTATAGTGAGTGATGAATCTGGAACATTTGACAACAAAAATGCACAACTTCCACGTGGAATAGGAGAATGCCTCGTATGTCATAAAAGTACGCTGACAAGTCAAAAAGGGAGCTTGGAACAACACCACTCAACGATGCATGGTGATTTCAACAAAGAAAGTTGACGAGCTGAAGGCTGTTTTGAAAGCTCAACAGCAAATTGCTTCTAAACCAGCAGCAATAGGTAAGGCCTATACTGAGCATCACTTTTGCTTGCCATCTTCTGGCAAAACACAAGAAATCATACACTGATGGATAAATAATTGAAGGCACAATGACTGTGCTCACCGACTATTCTTAAAGTCTTTGAACAAAACAAAGAAGAAACAGTAACAACAATCCAGGAGATGTCACTTAGTACTTTCCACAGGAACAAGACTAATGGAATCTTGGACCAAATGCATCCCTCAGCAGCTACAGCAGGACCTAAGGAGCTGAGCTTCTCACTGTTGATGGATTCATCGATCTACACGACCGACATCGTCCAGCTGATTATTTTTGTGATAAGTTGCAAGTAACATTTGCCGGGCAATGACCATCTCCAATAAGAGACAATCTAACCACCACCCCTTGACATTCAATGGTATCACCATCACTGAAAACCCCACTACCATCATCCTGTAGGTCACCTCTGACCAAAAACTCAACTGCACTCACCACAAACACAGTAGTGACAACAGCAAGAGGATGGAAATACTGTGGGAAGCAACTCACCTCCTGACTGCCTAAAGCTTACCCATTAACTACACGGTACAAGCCAGGAGTGTGACGGAATACTTCCTATTTCTCTGGATGGCTACAGCTCCAATAACACTCAAGAAACTTGACATTAAGTGATCTTGTGCTTAAAAAAGTTGGAGACCACTGTACTAGAGCATCAGCCCAGGGCTCTCGATAACTAGTCCAGCAATATTACCACTATGTCACCACCTTTTTAATTTTTCTTAAAGATAATCAGCATTAGTCATGTTTATCAGAATAAAAGATAAAGTAGATAGAATATACGGTGCAAAAACAGACCATTCAATGCAATCAGTGTAACTCAATGTAACATTCCTGTTTAAGGGAGACAGGCAGAAAGTGGGAATCTATAGGCTGGTTAGCATGACCTTGATCATTGATAAGATTTTAGAGCCCATTATTAAAGATGAGATTACAGAGCATTCGAAAATGCGTGGTGAAATAGCGCATAGTCAGCACAGCTTTGTCAAGGGAACATCATATATCTGACAAATCTGTTAAAATTCTTTGAGGAAAAAAAAGAGCAAGTTACATAAAGGAGAGCCAGTGAACATGATATATTTGCAGTTCCAGAAGGCCTGTGACAAGGTGCCATGCAGGAGATTGGTAAATAAGATAGGATCCCATGGTGTGAGGGGCAAGATACTGGTATGGATAGAGTGACTTCTGCTGACTGGCAGAAGTGAGAGAGGGGGATAAAGTGCCTTTTTGAGGATAGAATCCAGGAAGTAGTCGAATTCTGCAGCAGTGGAACCATACAGATATTCACATCATACGTTAATGACCTGGATGAAGGAACTGAGGGCATTGTTGTTAAGTTTGCAGATAACACAAAGATAAATGGAGAGACAAGTGGTGTTGAGGAAGCAGGGACGCTGTAGAAGGATTTACACAGGCTAGTGCAAAGAAGCAGCAATTGGAATAGTGCGGGCAAGTGAGATTATGCATTTTTGTAGGATGAACAAAGACAGATTACTTTCCAAATAGTGAAAGGCTTTAGAAATCTGAAGCACAAAGGGACAGTTAGGAAGGCTTATGCAATGTTAGCTTTCATTTTGATGGGGCTAGAAGCAGGACTGTATAAGGCTCTGGTCAGACTGAATTTGGAATACTGTGAGCAGTTTTGACCCCCGTACCCAAGGACGGATGTGCTGGCCTTGAAGCTGGTACAGAAGAGGTTCGCAAGAATGATCCCAGGAATGAAGGGCCTGTCATATAAGCAGTTGAGAATTCTCAGTCTATTCTCAATGGAGTTTAGAAGGATGGTGGGGGGCGGGGGGATGGTGGTGGTGGTGGTGGTGGTGTGGGGAGGAGGAGGATTGTATTGAAACTTACAGAATCCTAAAAGGCCTGGACAGAGTGGACATGGAGATGTTTCCGAGGGCACAGCTTCAAAATGAAGGAACAACCCTTTTGAACTGAGATAAGGAAATTTCTTCAGCCGGAAGGTGGTGAATCAACGGAACTCATTGTGACAGCCAAGTCACTGAGTGTATTTAAGGCAGCAGAGATAGATAGGCTATTGAGTAGCAAGGGGATCAAAGGTTATGGGGAGAAGGCAGGAGAAAAGGATTCAGAAACAAATCAGCCATGACTGGATGGCAGAACAGACTCAATGGGCCTAACCCTAAATCTGCTCCTTTATCTTATAGTCTAACCAGTCTGTGCAGGTGTTTATGCACCTGCTCGAGTCCCCTCCCATCGTTTCTCAAACATTAAGAATAGATACAGTAACCTCCCATTTTATATAAATTACCAACCCACAGCTCACATTACTATTCAGCTCTTGCAGCATTTTGCTTAAATTACTAGACTAGGTTTGGGTCAATAATTCAACAAACAGGGCTTCAAATTTCCAATGGCACTTGGAAAACCCAAAATCGGTTTCAAAAGAATCAAGATAGCTTTTTAAAAAAAGGTATAGCAAGAAAAAGATTACAGAGCTTTTGGATTGTCAAAAACCCAAATTGCTTCTTTTTGACTACCTGATAGGCAACTCACTGGGTTCACTCTTAAAACTGCCCTTTAATGTAGTATGCCACAGTATTATCAGACTACATCACCTTCTCAAAGGAAACAAAGCAGGGGCAAGAAACCCAAGGCTGGCAGGTGATGTCAACATTCTGGGACTTAAAAAAAGTTGCACAAATTTTAAAATAACACCTTTATTCAAGAGAAAATAGAGACAAGAAAAACACTGTTGAGTGTGCTTTTTCGAACCTTTTTTTTTTCCAGATCCAAGAAGAAAATAGCAAAAGTTACTGCCCAAGTTCTAATACATTGAAAGGTTAGTTTTAAGGGTACACCAGAAAGTTGCACATCTCTGTACAAAACTATAAATAAATGTCAACATCCTGGGGATTACTACTAACCTGAAACTGAAATGGACTCATCACAAATTCTGTGGGTACAAGAGCTGGGAATCCAGCAGTGAATAAGTTACCCCTTGACTCCCCAAAGCCTGTCCACTATCGACAAGACAAATCAGGAGTGTGATGGAGTATTCCTCACTTTCCTGCGAGTTCAGCTCCAAATACACTCAAGAAGCTGGATGTAATACAGAACAAAGCAGCATCGCATCCACAAACATTCGCTCCCTCCACAACTGATGTTCAGTAGCAGCAGGGTGTACTACCTACAAGATACATGGCAAAAATTCATCAAGACTCCTTATCTGGCACTCTCCCAAATCCATAACCACTACCATCTAGAAGGACAAAAGGAGCAGATATGAGGAAACAGTAACATCTTCAAGTTCTCCTCTAAGCAACTCACCATTGATGGAAATACATTACCATTCCTTCACTGTCGGTGGGTCAAAATCCTGGAACTCCCTCCTGACAGCATTGTGCATATACCCATAGCAATTCAAGAAGCTCAAGAAGACAACTCACCACTACCTTCTCAAAGGAAACGATGGATGGATAATAAATACTGGCCCAGCCAGCCAAGTTCATATCTATAAATGAACCAGAAAACACTACTTACCCAGATTATATAAAATGCAAGCCTGTTCATAGCAGATCTCATCAACAGTTACTGTCTTGCCAGAAAAAATTTCCGTCCTGTAATTTCAGCAAACACATCAGTTTGTCAGTATATACATCCTTCTAATTCCACTGGACTAATATAGTACATTGCTCTGAAGCTCTGCATGAACTGAACAAACGTGAATAGGTTATGCACAAATGGACTGCAATACACAAATCAACAAGATGGCTTCAGGTAAATTCACTTCCACAACAAAGAAAATTGAGTAAGGAGAAAGCCATCCCATAAGAATGGACAGGATTGGTGAGGAGCTGCACCTTCAATCACAGAATGGTTCTTGCCCAGCTTTGCTGCTGATATCTTGTAGGCTTGTAGTGAGCCTTTTTTCTCAGGTGGGTGGAACATTGTGCTCTAATGGAGTAAGGAGTGAATTTTAAACCTTTCAACAAGAGAACTGTCATAACTGGGAGTAGGAAAACTAAGATAATGAATTCCTTGCCAATGGAGAGTCTCCAGCTTAAAGCTGCAGTGGTTTGGGTTATTAAGTGGGGGGAAAATGTTGTGGATGTTAAATTAATGAAACCGTTAATTATATAAATTTAATATTGAGCGGATTTATTTCTAAAGATTTTGACTTGTGTTTTATCATATCTCAAACTCTCTCTCTCACTATGAATTCCTTGAGGTGCAATGACCATTAGGCACAAACATGTAACTATTTGGCTGTGAAAGTTCATTTAGAGTGACAGTGGTTTGTGTCTAGAAGTGTCAGTTTTTTTTTAAAGAAGAGAGCATCTGTTGTTAAATATAAAAGATTTTGTTATTAAGTAACAGCATCACGTAACGGAAGTTAGTGAGAATGAAAAAGGAGCCCTGTAAACCAAAACATAGCAGTCAAAATCTCCCAGTAAACACTCAAAAGCAGCAGAAAAAATTCCCGAAATACATGTTGCGCTCAAATTGAAGGCCTATAACTTGGCCAGCTGGCAAGACCCATGTGAAAACACTTTAACACATGGGTTTCCTGCTCCCATAAAGGAGGATGAATGAACCCTTGCTCTGAAATTCCTTTACTGCTACAGCTTTAAACTGGATTAGAATAATACAGCAACTCCCACAATAATTTTACTAAGCCACATTGATCATCTAGATCCCAAATTGGATTCATTTTTGTGCTATTTTAACAGATCCCCAAAAGAGCAATACTGTGTCAAATGTACATCAGTTAAAATTAATCAAGGAGGACTCCTTTTCTGAAGGTTATAAATGGGGCTAAGCAACCTCACACACAATACTTTCCAGATCGAATCAGGAAGGGTGTGAGCAGGTCAGATAACAGGAGGAGGATATCCAAGAATACTTTATCCATAATGTTGGTGGGGTTTTGCACTTCAGCGCTAAAGACGAGGCTGGGGTATTTTTTTAAATATCTGCAACCAGAAGTGGTCCACGGAAAACCTACCTCAGCCTCCCAGTGATGTTCACAGCTTTCAGTCAATTCAATTCATTGTGTGTGACATCAAGGAAGGACTAGGGTCCTTAGCACATGGATAAACAAGGGCTATAAGCATTGACAATATCCCAGCTGTAGAATTAAAGATATGCTCACAATTACCTGAAATTACCTGAAACCAGCAAGCAGCACTAATTCATCAATAACCAGTTCATCAATGCTTAGCTCACATTCTTCTAGGACTACGTAATTCAGAAACGGACAAATGAGAAAAATTCTAGAGGAGCAATAAGTCAGACTGCTCCTGACATCAAGTCAGCATTTGACCAAGTGTGGTTGCAAGGAGTGCTAGCAAAAATGGTATTGATGGTAATAATTAGTGAACTAATCACTGGTTAGAGTCATATGTAGCAAAGAAGAAAATGCATTTGGATTTTGGAGACCTAACCCATTTACGCCAAGACATCATTGCAGGATTTCCTTAGGTGTAGTTGTTTTGGTCAAACTGTCCAGACATGTTATTACACATCTCCAGAGCAGGTTGGGCTTAAACCCAGGGAGGTAGGGACATTATTGCTGCACCACAACAGCCAAATTTCTCAAATAGATATTTCTAACCAACCTGTTCAGAGATGATATCACACAACTCTGGAGCAGCTAGGACTCAAACCTGGGCCTCCTGACTCAGTTATAGGCTCAACTGCCTTCAGTTGGATCAATGATCTTCCCTACATTCTAAGTTCAGAATGATGGATGGTGGCTCACAATCTCAGTATTCAGCTGCATTTGTAACTCCTCAGACAATGAAGCCATTCATGCCCAAAAGTAACGAAGTCTGGACAACAGTCAGACTTGGGGTAAGGGTCAAGGAATGGCCACCTTCAAAATAATAAGAAATCTATCTACCCTTAACATTCAACAGATTACCATTTCGAATTCCCCAGCATCTTGAGATTACCACTGATCAGAAAATCACATTGGCCGGCCATATAAATATAACAGTTACAAGAGCAGACCAGAGGTTGGAAACTCTTAAGTATTTCAACTCCCAACTTTCCAAGACTTATCTAGCAGCTAAAAGGCATATGTCAGGAGTATGATGGAATATTCCCCACTTTTCTGAATGACTGAACTCCAAACCAGTCAAGCAGTTTGAGGACAGAATCCTTCACGTGACTGGAATCTCACTCACCATCTTAAACATTGGTTTCATACATCAGCCAGTGAAAGCAGTGTGCACCATTTATGACATGCACCACAGTAATTCAACAAAGCAGCATTTTCCAAAGCAGTGAGCTCATCATTCACAAGAACATGATCAGCACGTACCTGGGAAAACTACCACCTGCACCCTTCCCTCCAAGTCGCACAACATGCTTACACAGAAATATATCACCATTCCTTCACTAATGAGTAAAAATCCTGGAACTCCTTCCCCAACGCAACTGTGGATTTAATAATACGATACAGACTGCAAGATTCAACTTAGAGAGTCTGCTCTTGGTATCAAGGTAGCATTCTACTGAGGGTAGCATCATGGAGCCCTGGCTAAATTGAAGACAATGGGAACTAGGAGGGGAAATTCTCCACCGGTTAGAATAATTTCTAACATAAAGGACTAAAGTTGTGGTTACTGAAGGCTAATCATTTTAGCTCCAGTATATAGCTGGTCCTAAACCCAATACTGTTTTAATTACCTTTCCAGCATACAGGGCAGAAGTGGGAATGTTCACTGATGATTGCACATAGTGTTCAGTGTCATTTGTGATTCCCCAGGTAGTAGCAAGAAATAAGTTTGAATTGATAAGTGGTAAGTAACACTCATGTTACTTAACTAGCAATGACAGCCTGAACAAGAAAGAATATAACCACCTCAGTCTGACCTCCATAGCATTATCATTGCTGAATCTTTCACCATTAGCATCCTATGGGCTACCACTAACCACAGACCTAATTGGACCACCTGAATTAATATTTGAGCTAAAAGGCTGTCCAGAAGTCGAGAATTCTGCTGCTAGTAATTCCTCCCCTAACAGCATAAAGCATGCTCATCATCTATAAGGTGCAATTTATGAACATGATAAAATAATCTACATTTGCCGGGGTTGCCTTGCTCTAACACCACAAGAAGCTCAACACCATTTAGGACAAACCAGGCTATATATCAGCATACCATTCACTCCCTCAACCTCTAGCTCACAACAACTGAAGTGAGCATCACTTACAAGCTGGACTGCAGCAAGTCAACAAGTCTCTGTTGACAGCACCCTCAAAAACAATGATCTCTACCAACTAGAAGGACAAGCAGACATTCATGGAATACCAAACTCTTACAAATTCTCCTTCCAAACACACAGCCTCTTGATTTGGGAACTCTATCAATGTGCCTTCACTGCTGCCAAATAAAAATTAAACCTGGAACTCAAACCTAATCAGTACTGCAATTGCAGCTACTCTAAATATACAACAATAGTTTAAGAAGGCAGCTCATTACCATCTTCTTTGGGGCAAGTAACAATAGGACAAGTGCTGAACAAAACCAGAAGTTACTGGAAAAGCTCAGCAGGTCTGGCAGCATCTGTGAAGAAAAATCAGAGTTAACGTTTCTGGATTGGTGACCCTTCTGCAGAACTGCTTTGTTCTGTTCCTGATTTACAGCTTCCACGGTTCTTTCAGTTTTTATTTAGGACTTCAGCGCTGGCCTTGCTAGAATCGCCACAACATATACGCAAAAAAAATGTGCTGACAGCAAATCTAAGAGCAGGGCAGAAGAGATGCCAAAATTAGCTAGCATTTAAGAAGTGAGCCAGATTATCACTTCCAAAACCTATCTAGTCACCTTACTTAAAAGTGCAACTGAGTTTAAGGCTGGACATCGTCATATTAAACTGGAAAAGGTGCAGAAAAGATTTACAAGGATGTTACCAGGACTGGAGGGTTTGAGTTATAATAGGAGGCTGGATTGGTTGTGACTTTTTCCATGGAGTGTAGGAGGCTGAGGGGTGGTCTTTTAGAGGTTTATAAAATCATGAGATGCATAGATAAGGTGAATAGCAAAGGTACTTTCCACAGGGTAGAGGAATTCAAAACCAGCGAACATACGTTTAAGGGGAGAGGGGAAAGATTTAAGAGGGACCTGAGGGGCAACTTTTTCACACAGACAACATTGCGTACATGGAATCAATCATCATCATCATCGGCAGTCCCTCACAGACAAGGATGGCTCTCTTCCACTCTCAGAGTGGGTCCGTACGTGGCTGTAGAGTCAGATGTGGCTTTCACAGGCTGTACCACATTTGGGACATAACAGTGATAGGAAGAGGTGGGTGGGCTGTTGGTGCAACAGTACATTCCTTATGCTGTTTTCACCTGGGTTCTGCCTTTTCAGACTGCAAGCCTCAAGGTGCTCGACGCCTTCCCAGATGCTCCTCTTCCACTTGGGATAGTCTTAGGCCAGTGGTTCCCAGGTGTCAGTGGGAATGCCACACTTTGCCAGTAAGGCCTTGAGGGTATACCTGAAACATTTCCTCTGTCCACCTGAGGCTCACCTGCTGCTTTGTAGCCAGGAGTAGAGTGTTTGCTTGGGAGGTCTCGTGTCAATTACGTGGACAATGTGCCTGGCCCACTGCAGCTGACCAAGAGTGGTCAGTGCTTCAATGCTGGCGGTGTCCGCTTGGTCGAGGTCGCTGGTATCAGTGCATCCGATTTTCCAGTAGATATGCAGGATTTTGCGCAGGCTGCGTTGGCAGTCCTGTTCCAGTGCCTTAAGGCCAACGTCTCAGGAGGGCGGGAACCACCACAGCTCTATGTATCATGACAAATTGAACGTGTTCCACTTTTTCCAAAATTTTCAATTCACTGGCCCCCAAACACCTCATCTTCACCATGAACATACAGTCCCTTTACACCTGTATCCCTCATACGGATGGCCTAAAAGCCCTCCGCTTCTTCTTTTCCTGTAGGTCCAACCAGTACCCCCTCCACTGACACTCTCATTCGCTTGGCAGAACTGGTCCTCACCCTCAACAAGTTTTTCTTTGATTCCTTCCATTTCCTACAAACCAAAAGGGCGGGATCATGGGCACTCTAATGGGCCCAAGCTATGCCTACCCCTTTGTAGGATTCGTAGAACAGTCCCTCTTCCACAACCACACCAGCATCATCCCTCACCTATTTCTCCACTATATTGATGACTACATCAGAGCTACCTCATGCACCCCAAGAAGCTTGAGCAGTTTATCAACTTTGCCAACACCTTCCACCCTGCCCTCAAATTCACCTGGACCATTTCTGATACCTCCCTCCCCTTCCCGGACCTCTCCATCTCCATCTCGGTAAACTGACTCATCACTGACATTTGAAACCACTGCCTCCCACAACTAGCTCGACTATACTTCCTCTCACCCACCCTCCCGTAAAAATGTTATCCCATACTCTCATTTCCTCCGCCTCCACCGCATCTTCTCCCAGGATGAGGCATTTTACTCCAGGACATCCCAGATGTCCTCCTACTTTAGGGGCTGGTATCTTCCCTCCTCTTTAATTAAGGATGCCATCAACTGCATCTGCTCCGTTTTCCACATTTCTGCCCTCAAAACCCCTCCCCCCAGCAACAATAAGGATAGAATCCCCTTAGTCCTCACGTACCATCCCACCACCAAATCCATCGCATCATCCTCTGACATTTCCACCAACTACAATCAGACCCAACCCCAAAAAAAAATTTCCCTGCCCACTCCTGTCCACTTTCTGCAGGAACCATTCATTCCGTGAATCCCTCATCACCTCTACACTCCCCACCAACATCTCCACCACACCCAGTACCTATCCCTGCAACAGCAAGAAGTGCAACACCTGCCCCTACACTTCCTCTCTCACTTCAGTCCAAAGCTCCAAACAATCCTTCCAGATCCAGCAGAGATTCACCTGCACTTCATCCAACCGAATCTATTGGATCCATTGCTCCCAATGTGGTCTCCCCTAATGCAGGCTCAGGGATGGTTTGCAGAGCATCTGCACTCTACATGCACCGACCAACCTGACCTTCTGGCTGCCATCCATTTTAATTCCCCATCCCACTCGCTTGGTGACATGTCCATCCTTGCCCTCCTCCATTATCAGTACGAGGCCAAACGTAAACTGGAGGTACAATGCCTCATATTTTGCCTCGGGAGCTTTCAGCCCAATGGTCTCAATACGGATTTCCCCAACTTCAAATTCCCTCCCACCCCCAGCCTTATCCATGCCCAGCTTTCTCCTTCCTCCTCACCTCCCTCATCTAACCTAACCTGAGCATCTTCCTACTCACCTATGCCCTGCACCCTTCCCACTGACCAATCACAATAATCTCCTACCTGCATCCACCTATCACCATCCCACCTACCCTTCCCTCGTGCCCACCCCCACCCCAAACCTGACAAAGGGTTTCAGCCTGAAATGTTGACTTTCCTGCTCCTCAGATGCTGCCTGATCTGCTGTGCTTTTCAGGCTTCACACCTATTGACTGTGGCTTCCGGCATCTGCAATCCTTCCTGTCTCCACAGTCTGGTTTGGAGGCAGCAGAGAATGAATAATTTCCTGCTGGTTCTGTAGGTTAGTTTCACTCCAGTGGAATGAACTGCCAGGGGAAGTGTTAGAGGCAGTTAAAGTTACAACCTTTAAAAGATATTTGGACAGGTACATGAATAGGAAAGGTTTAAAGGGATATGGGCCAAATGCAGGTAAATGGTACTAGTTTAGTTTGGCAAATCTGATTGGTATGAACAAGTTGGACTGAAGGATCTGTTTCCGTAATGTATGGCTATGACACAATCCAAAGATCTTTTGGTACCTCTAGGTAAAAGTATTAGTGGTCAACTGTATCTTACCAGAAATCAAGGCCTTCAAGATAAAAGAAAGTAGCAACAGAAAATAAAAAAAAAACACTGGGAGGAAAATGCTATTCTTACCACGTGACTGGGACAGCCGCTTCTTCTCCTAATCCCATAGGAATGCGACTCTGCAGATAGTGAAGCTGGCCAAAATATTTTCTTAACGTACTACATCCTTCAAAGTCTCTTGTAACATTCACGGCACTCTGCAATAGGACAAAATTTTTTGATTACCACCTGACAACGATAACCGATCTAAAACTGTTTGTTTTTTGTTTTCCTACACTATTTGCTCTTCCTTTAAATCAAGCAGCACCAAAAACATTAGATCTGATAAGAAATGTTAAACTTACAAATTAGCTTTCATTATGAAGATCAACAGAGAACCAAAGATCTAACTTTAACCTTTAAGTTAGCCTTTCCAGTGAATTAAAATCAAGCTAAAAGAATGCCTGGCTGCAGGTTCACTTCCTTTCTTTTTAAAAGATTGTCACTTACATGACACATCTTGCTTTACACCATCACCTCTGCCTTTTACTGCTATCACAATGGTTCCAGTTACTACTAGACAAGTCAGATCAAAGAACAACATCTGATTCATCAAACTTTGTCTTTCATTGACACACAAGCAGAGAAAGCTGCAGATTTAGTTTGAAAAATAAAACAGCAGATTATTACAGAAATTTAATAAAAACAAGATAAATACAATAGTTTGTAAAATGATGGTGCTGGGGTGTAGATGGGTAGTGTTTTGCATATGTTTTGAAGTCTTTCAGTTAATCAAAATCCACAGAACGTTTCTTACTGTATCAAACTTATAGGATTATCTTAACTGCTTCTTCTCAGTTACTGTCCAGTGAACTGTCATTTGGTTTGATTTATTATCTAAGTACCTAAGTACCGTGAAAAGCCTTGTTTTGTGAAAAGTACAGGCAGATCATTGCAAACACGGACATACAGATCATAGGATGCTTTGAAAGAGCCAGGCATACAAGTTACAACTGCACAGGAGGAGATGTGCAAAGCAAGAACGACATTATTTCAAGTTAGAGAGTCCATTCATCAGTCTAATAACATCTGGGAAGAAGCTGTTCTTGAACCCGTTGGTGCACGTTCAACCTTCTGCATCTTCTGCCTGACAGAAGAGGGCATTACTGGGGTGGGAGGAGTCTGTGATGATGTTGGCAGCCTTTCCGTAGCAAACATAAATGGAGTCCATGGATGGGAGGTTGGAGTCTATGATGGCCTGGCATGCGCACACAACCTTCTGTAGTTTCTCAACAGTCCTGGGCACAACAGTTGCCATACCAGGCTGTTATGCGGTGCATTTAAGTTGGTGAGGGTCCTTATGGACATGCTGAATTTCCTAAGCCGCCACAGGAAAAGAGGCATTGTTGTGCCTTCCTGACCACTGCATCTGTGTGGAAGGTCCAGGACAGACTGTCAGTTATTGTCAATCCTAGGAACTTGACGCTCTTGACCCTCTTCACCTCTGCTCCGTTGATGTAGATGGGGGTGTTTCCTCCTCCTTTCTTCCTGAAGTCAATGATCAGTTCTTTTGTTTTTCTGATATTGTGAGAAGTTGTTGTCATTACACCACGACACCAAGCCCTCTATTTCCTTTCTGTACTCTGACTCATAGTTGCTTGATATCCATCCTACCGTGTAGATTGTGTTCATTTGGAATTTGGCTATACAGTTGTGGGTGTATAGAGTATAGTAGGGGGCTGACAACGCATCCTTGGGGGACTCCAGTGTTGAGGGACATTTTGGAGGAGGTGCAATTGTCTATCTTCACTGATTGCAGTCTGTAGGTCAGGAAGCTGAGGATCCAGATGCAGAGGGTGGAGCCGAGACACAAGGTCTTAGAGTTCTGAGATTAGTCTAGAGAGGATTATGGTGTTGAAGTCTATGGGTAGGAATATGAAGTAGGTGTCCTTGTTATCCAGATGTTCCAGGGATGAGTGTAGGGCTAGGGTAATGGTATCCACTGTGGACCTGTTTTGTCGGTAGGCAAATTACAGGGGACCAAGGCAAGGCTAGAGCTGATGAAGGCTCTGATTAATCTCTCAAAGCACCCCACGATTATGGAGGTCAGAGCCGCTAGGCGGTAGTCATTAAGGCACGTTGCATGTACTTTCTTTGGTACTAGGATGATGTTCTTGAAGCAGGTGGGGATTTTGGCTTGTAGGAGGGAGAGATTGAAGATGTCAGTGAATACCTCCACCAGCTGATCCACACAGGATCTAAGTGCATGGCTGGGTCCGTCACTTTCAAATTTCATTCTACTAAACTCCAATGAGTATGAGTCCAACCACCTTAACCTCCTTATCTGACAGTCCCTCCATACCCAGGATCAGCATAGTGAATGTTCGCTAAACTGCCTCCAGGGCCAGTGCATCTTTCTTTAAATAAGATTTAGCATTACTGTTCACTGCTCCACTTGTGGTCTCTCTAGTAGCTTCTATAATTTTAGCAAGTCTTCCCTATTTAACTACTCCATTCCATTTGAAATAAAGACATCATTCTATTTTCCTTCCCTATTAAACTTATGTGTTATCTTTTTGTGATTTATGCACAAGGACTCTTCTGTGCTATAGCTTTCTGCAGTCTTCTTCCGTGTAAATAATATTCAACCCCTCTATTCTTTCTGCCAAATTTTATAATCTTACATTTTCCTACTTTACATGCCAAGTTTTTGCCCATTCATTTATCTATTTCCGTCTGTAAACCTGGCTGTAGTACATTCGTGTTTCTCAAATAAGTCATTAATATTTACTGTAAATAACTGTAGCCCCAGAAATGATCCCTGTGGCACTCCAATATTAATGATGACCCCGTTATGCCAACTCTGTCTTCTATTAGTCAGCCAACTGTCAATGCATACTAATATACTACCTCCAAAAACATGCATTGTTATGTCATTAAGCATAATACATTGATACCTTATCAAACACCTGGAAATCCACATATTATATCCACTGCTTCTCCTTTATCTGTCCTGTCTGTTGCTTCAAAGAATTTTAATAAATTTGTCAGAAATGATTGGCCCATCATGAAGCTGTGCGGACACCGCTTGATCATATTATGTATTTCTAGATGCTCTGATATTACATGCTTCATAACAGACGCTAACATTTTCCCAATAACAGATGTTAAGCCAACTGGCCTACAGCTACCTGTTATTATCTCCATTTCTTTATTTATAAAGGGGTCACATAGTCAGTTTGCCAATTCTGGCACTTTTCTGGAATATAATGATTTTTTGAAGATTACTACCAGTGCATCTATTCTCTTTAGCTACTTCCTTTAATATCCTAGAATGCATCCCAGCAGGGACCTTACTGGTGCTCCCATTAGTTTACCTAACACTTTCTCTCTAGTGATAGCTAATCCATTTATTTCCTCTTCCCCCATTTGCCCTTGATTACTTTGTAATTTTGTACTGCTATTAGTGTCTTTTTTAGAAATAAGACTGATGCCAGTCAGTCAAAAGAGAAGGAAAACTGCAAAGAAAACTGTGCTAGGGAAGACAAATGGCTACAGAAAGTACGGATTCATGGTTGTACTGTCACATATTCCTGACTGAACAAAGGTTAACCGAATGGTGATCTTCAAGACAAAAAGCCTCACAAGACAGCAATTCCCAAAAGAAGCAGTCATCCACATTCACAATGAAAGATAAATGGATGAATGAAGGTGGTTTGAAATATGGCCAGGATAAGTTTACAGTTTTTGACTAGGGGATTATGAAAATAAAAATCATCTTATCGGAGATGTTTTCAGGTCACAGATCATCAATATAGTTATTGCTAAAGTTAGACTGCAAAACTGATTTCACAGTGATTCCCAGTGGTTCAACCAGACTTCAACAATTAAATGCTCTCTGAAAATGTCTTTCAAGGACAACTTGAGGAAAAAGTGGATAACTGAATGACGGGAAGAAAGAAGTCATTCACAAAAGGAGGCATCAAACATGCTCTGATATCAGCAATCCTGTGTTAATGGACTGCCGAGGCCTGGGACGAAATTAAAACAGAGATTGTCACCAAATCTGGGATACCACTGCACCTTGTGGAATGATATGTCTGAAAGAGGACATGATTACTAATGAAGATGACGTCAATGATCTACACAATGAAGAGGAAGATTAGGACACGTTATTTAGTTGAGGACGAGGGCAATTTTCATGGACTTTACGTCATATTCAGTAATTACTTGCTGCTAAATAGTATTATTTTATTCAATATGAAAAAGAGTGAAATTGTATATACATAATTTACGTTGTTGACAATGGTATTGATGGATTCAGTGCACAAAAATTAATGTTTGCCTCCACGTAGATTATTATGTATAAGTAAAAATGTAATAATAAATACACAGTAGCTCCTTTCATGGGTACGCTTGGGGACAGCAATGGCAGGAACTCTCACAACTGGCAACACTAATTATAAGGCAATGAGAGAGGGTGAATTTCAACCTCTCCAAAATATCACTTCAATAAAAACAAAAACACCACCAATTTTTAATTAAAGATTTAGTCTTAGAAATTCAACTTTTATATGGTAACTCCTGGCTGGCATTTACTGTCACAGCATTCTAGAAAAGAAACATTACGTAAACAAAAAAAAAATCTCGGAAACAGATGACTGTTAGATTGGAAGTAATGACCGAATTATCAGATTGATCTTAGTTGCTGAAGAACATGTAAACAAGAAATTTCAGGGTCATTCTGCCCAACAGCTGAAACCCAGTCCTGGCATAGGATAAGCTCAGATACATTATTCATTTCATAGGTAAATGAATAGGCAAGGTTATGACCCAAGGTGAATGCAAGACACATAAAGAGAGATGAAAAACAACGTTTTCAATGTAATTTTCGGAATGCCAAGAAAATGCCACGAAGTGGCTAAATTGACTGCAGCATTCAAAATAGCACTAGATAGAATTAAAAGTAAAAATGAAAGCAAGAAGAAAAAATAATTGGACAAGATATACAAAAACAAAAGTATGAAAATCAGACAACAGCAGTTCTAAATGGAGTACAGTTAAAAATGCCAAAAGCCTCAATCTGTACTAGAATGTTTTATTTTCCAGATCAGTCACTAATTTTCTCAAGTGCTTCCAAGCGAATTGCGTCACACAAGTTCAAAAACAAAAAACTTGAACTCATATTAAAATTCATTCAAAGAACATGCCAACATCAAGGAATAGGATTCCAACGATGATATCTTGCTGATCCGAGACACAATTCATTTATATTACAGAATGCATTCAATAGTACTCTAACTAAAAAAAAGTTAGTTCTACACTGTCATTCATCTTTGTATCTCATTGCTTCACTTTCCAAATTGATTGATCAAGTACATATGCAGCCACTGGATACAATATCCACTTCACTGACTTTTAACAGATGAGTTACCAATGCTACTGATTCTTCTTCCATCAGAACGGCCTTTCAAAGCACTCTGGAAAAACACTTCCTTTAGTATGGGTCATAACTACTACAGGCAGCAATGTCAATTTGCTGTTGCCTTGCACTAGAAGATTGACAGCATAAGTGAATCAATAAACTGCATCAGAAACAAAACAGAATTTATTGCAATCTAATTTAGCACTGTTAAAATTTGAGAGTTAAAGTATGACTACATCATTTCTATTTTGTTTTGGCAAGGGATCTTGGGCATTTGAGGTTCTACTGTACCAGCAATGATGTGGGGTTAAAACTAAAGGTACAGTCACATGGGCAGGAACACATTACGCAGAAAATTTCCTGAATAAACAAACATGGGGCTTAGAGCTCCAATGGTTAAAGGCAGTAGTCTAATGTTTCAGTAGCAATCTGTTATTAGGTACTTACCTGTCTGAGCTGATCAAGTTTCTTCAGTTCCTCACTGTAGTTGTCAGGATTTTCACCATAATGCTTCAAAATATACTGAAAAGATAATTGATAAAATGTTTAGAGGACAATGTAATCTTTGTTCCACTTTTTCATTACTTAATTATGACACAATGTTAGCTGTGGCACACAAATGAATTGTAGACTTCTTCCCCAAAGCTTGTCATTGCTCTCATATCCTAACTTTCAGAACCTCTGTCATCATATCTAATAATACAACGTATTTGCACACAGTAGATTAAAAGTAGAGGTAACGGATAAATACATAGGATCATGAAAAATTACACACCAGTCTCAGTTTCAAATTGGTTCCTTTCCTGTTTGAGTGCAAACGTATTTGCATGAAATGTGGCAACTAAACTTTTAACTGTTTAACCAAGCACATGTGACAGTAAAGCTAATTCAATTCAATTGCAATCATGGCTTTTGTTTTCTTCTGCATTGTATCAGCTCCATAGTCACTCAAGAATCTAACTCTAGTCATACCTCCCCAAGTGAGATGAAGCCAATAAAGTGCATGTCTGAAGGTCTCATTGCAATTTTATCTGAATTCTAAATAACAAACAATGACCATTGTAATGTTAGCCTCCAAAAGATTATATAGAGCTATTGTCAAGCATCAGTTCTGACTCAATGCTAGCTTGTAATTGTGTCTCAATGCTAAATTGGCAGATAAACACAGACCACCAACTGCAAATTCCCCTCCAGGTCATATACCATCCTCAACTAGACCTTTCCCACTGTTCCTTCACTATCACCATATCAAATCCTGGAATTCGCTACTTAACATTACTGTGGATGTACCTGAAACAAATAAGCTGAAGCAGATCAAGGTGGCCATGCTTGGACAATTAGTGTTGGACAGCAAAAGCTAACATTGCCGACAATGCCCATATCCCATGAAAGAATTTTGAAAATGTAAATAATGGATTGCTCAATGTAATTAGCAATTCTATGTGCATGGATATGATGCCTGTAAATGAGGTAATCTTAATGAACACAGAAGGTAGGGGAACTGAGAATGTCATTCTCCTTTTTTTTTTTAAAATCCATTCTTAGCTAGTCTCGAAAATTTTCCAATCTTCCAGCTCAACTAAAAAAAAATTGTAAAGACAGAAATCACATGACATCAGGTTATAGTCCAACAGTTTTATTTTGGAGACCTGCTCTTTGTGAGGCAAAGTGACTTGTGATTCCAAATAAACCTGTTGGACTATAACCTGGTGGTGTGTGATTTCTGTCTTTGTCCACCCCAGTCCAACATCGGCATCAAAAAAACCTACAGCATTGTACATCTTTTCTTTCATTTTGATAACATCATTAGCCGTGGATACTGCATGATTAGCCTTTCTTTTTCAATGGAATACATTTTTGTTAAAGAGTTATTTTAAAGAGATATTTCATGTCAGTCACTGCTCATCTTTTATCACATTTTCTCAATCCAGGTTAACCGACTGTGTCCATACTTTATGACGTCCCTTATTTAGGTACAAGGCCGAACTTTCTCAGAATTTCACATTCAGTTCAAGAGTGTCATGTTATTATTTGTCTTAACTACAGGATCCTTTACTATAAAGTCATCTGGTCTCAATACATATTACCAAATTTAGAAAGCCTGTTCACTGATTAATTCTAGAATGCACTGTTCTAAGAAATTGGTTCATACAGATTCTACAAACTAAACAAAAGATCCTGTCATGATGCCTGCATGACAATTCTAGAAATGCATTGATTAATAGGTTCTATTTACTTGTAACATTCTGCTCGAGCCTGAACTGTATGAGTACTGAAAAGTTGGGTTTCAGTTTTCAGACAGTCAGCAGGATTCCCTCAGCCATAAAGTAAAGACAAAAGTGAAGTTGCCATCGTCCCAGAGGACCGCAGGGCTTCTCTTGCACCAGAGAGAGATGGAGGTTTAACCTGAGGTCACTGCACCTCAGGCTACAGGTGAGGTGAAAAGGTGGTATCTTCGTGGTAGCCTCAGCCAGTATAAGATTTGAACCTGTGCTGTTGGCATAACCCTGCATTGCAAACCAGCCGACCAGATACTAATCACTACAATCAGTATGAATGAAGCAAACACTATTTCCAGTGGAAAAGAACTGCACCACTGTTTTTGAGATCAACGGAACAGAGGAACAACTAAAAATCACCAGCCTCTATCTTGGCCCCACAAAAGTTCAAGAGGGACCAGGAAAACTTCCCTATTGATAGCAGAAAACATTGTGTGTGGGTGGTGCTATCCTAGCAACCTACTTCACAATCTAAACAAGGCTTGTGAATTAAAAAGAGAGCAGATAATCTTACCATTCTAATCCATTCAAAACATAATGAAAAACCAAAAACATCTACTGTATAAATTGGAACATGGCAAAGATCGGAAACTCAAGAGGACGACGATAGATGGAATTTGCACTTATTCTTATGCATGATGATCATTAATAGAACTTTCAAAATAAACTTACAGTTGATGCTGTAACTTTCTAACCAAAGGTAATATATATTTTTATACATTCTCTCTCTAGGAAGTATATTTTTACAATACAAGGTCAAAATAATAGTGACTGTGCGCCCAAATTTAACTCTGTGAAGTTGGATAGCTTTTCAATAGACTAAAATCTAACAGGATATTTTGTATTCACTCAGATGAACTCTGAAGACCAGCAAAAAAATCCAGAAGCTAGGTACAAGGAGTAGAGTATTTGCCGCATTTGTGCTGTCAAGGGCCAAGGTCATGAGCTTTGCACACAGGATACCAAAAACGCACTTAAGTAAAACAGATCTATACCCACCTTGAGAAATAACTGTACAGTCAACTGCATTAATAAATGAAGTAGCATCACACTATTTGCTTTCTGTAACTATTATACAACATAGCTGAGAAAATTTTTAATGTACATAAAGTTATGATCTGCTCATGTACTTAATATTTTGCATAGAAGTTGTAGTTTGGAAAGTTCAGAAACTCAAATAAAGGTGTGATCCTTAAAATAACCCAAATCAACCATCAAGTTTAATGTTACCCGCCAATCCCTTATCAAGCATTAGTAACCTCACTTGCACTGCAGGCCAGAACAATAACAGGTGGCCGGAACAATAACAGGTAACATTTTGTTTTCACCCAAGGAAGTCACGGAAAGCAGAAAATACTACCAAACAATCAATTCCACAACCAACACCGCCATACATGCACTTGCAACATAAATACTGCAAGATGATCAGGGATAAGATTCCTTCCCAGTTCTTCTCTAACCAAAAACTTGCACTGATATTATATTTCCAGCACAGTTAAGGTTCTACACACTTCATAAGAGAGTTATCAACAAATGTGAGGTGGAGATACAAAAAAGATGTTATGACAACTAACCAGGAATCCTGGTCAGGTATATTGATTTTAAGTAGTTTCTTCTAAAGGAAGAGATGAAAAATACAAAGTATCATAGAAAGCATTTCAGAGCTTAGGCCGTGGCAGCTGAAAAAACAGAGCAATTAAAATGATGCAGATATACAGGAGGCCAGGAATGGAAGATTCGGGGGTCTCAATCTCCCATCTTTGGAGTTTGGGTGGTGATGGTGGTGCTGGTGCTGGGGAGCAGAAGGATCATAGCCAGTTGGAAAACAGTTTAATGTAATTAGAGAGAGAAAAGACATAAAATTTAGAAAGAATACAGTTTTATAAAATGTTTTCAGTAATAAGGAACCTTTAACAATAGCAAAACACCCTATGTTTTACAAAGATAGCAGGAAGTGCAGATGCTGGATGAACACAGCAGGCCAAGCAGCATCAGAGGAGCAGGAAAGCTGATGTTTTGGGCCTTGACCCTTCAGAAAAATCTGAAGGCATGAAAATCTGAAAAATCTAGGCCTGAAACGTCAGTCTTCCTGCTCCTCTGATGCTGCTTAGCCTCTGTTCATCCAGCTCTACACCTCGTTATCCCATGTTTTACAAGAGTCTTTTCAAATAAAATTCAACAACAAGCCACACATGGAGATACAAGAACAAATAACCAAAAGACTGATCAAAGAGATATGTTTTGAGAAGCGTCTCAAAGGAGGAAGCCAGTGAACCAGGAACATTTAAAGACGGAATGTCAGAGCTTAAAGCCTTGATAGATGAAAGCATGGCCCCAGTCGACGAGTGTTGCTAATTTTGCATCAAAGGCCAAAACTGCAGTGACAGTGTCCGTCACAATCACAGATGCCCGCATGTACTTTACAGTCGGTTAAATATTTTAAAAGTATAGTCATTGTTGTAGAAAACATAGTAACCAATTTGCACACAGCATATTCCTACAACAGCAATGGGTTGACCATATAATCTGCTTGCATGATGCTGACCCAGATAAAAAAAAAATTGCCAGGCCATGAGGGAAAATTTCCCTGCTCATCTTCGAAATATTGTCATACACAAAAATTCAAAAAATTCTTCCAAAGGGTTCATCTTTTCATTTACTCATGACTAGGACCCAACTCCTTTTAGGCATAACCAAATTTCAGCAGGTTTGGAGGCACTCTCATTGTACAAAAGCATCCTGATTCAAGTTTTAGAAAATAAGATCCATAAAACAGGGTGCAAGTTACAGCTATACCCAGAACCAGTGTGATCAAATGCACTCAAGCTACCCAGACAGCCATGTGCACCATGTGATTTTTAGGTTCACATAAAAAATGGTGAGACAATTTTAATAGAGATAACAAGGTGTAGAGCTGGATGAACACAGCAGGCCAAGCAGCAGAGGATGTGCTGTGTTCATCCAGCTCTACACCTTGTTATCTCATTCTCCAGCATCTGCAGTTCCTAATATGTCAGAGACAATTTTAATAATCAGGATAAAAAAAATTCCCAAATGGCTTCAGTAAATACTTTTTAAAGAATAAATAATTGTTCCTGTTTGTAAATTCAGTTCAGTTACGTTTTCCCATGGTATAATTGTATGAAATCAATCATAAGAACCTAAGAAGAGCAGGAGTAGGCCATCTGGCCCATCGATGCTCTATCACTCAATATGATTATGGCTGATCTTTTCGTGGACTCAGCCCCACTCATCTGTCTGCTCGCCATAACCCTTAATTCTTTTACTGTACAAGAATCTATCTTTGTCTTAAAAACATTGAACGAGGTAGCCTCAACTGCTTCACTGGGCAAGGAATTCCACAGATTCAAACCTTTTGGGTGGAGAAGTTTCTCCTCAACTCAGCTTCCCCTTATTTTTAGGCTATGCCCCTAGTTCTAGTTTCACTCGCCAGTGGAAACAACCTCCTATTTCCATCCTACCCTTTCCCTTCCCTTCCCTTCATTATTTTATTTGTTTATATAAGAACCACCCTCATTCTTCTAATTCCAATGAGTATAGTCCCAGTCTACTCAATTTCTTCTCATCAGCCGATCCTCTCAACTCTGGAATCAACCTAGTGAACCTCCATTGCACCCCCTCCACTGCTAGTACATCTGTCCTCGAGCAAGGAGACCAAAACTATACACAGAACTTCAGGTGTGGCACCTCACCAGCAACCTATACAGTTGCAACGTATTTTTAATCTCGATTCCTCTATCAATGAGGGACAATATTCCATTTGCCTTCTTAATTATCTACTGCACCTGCAAACCAACCTTGTGATTCATGCACAAGGTCACCCAGGTCCTCTGCACAGCAGCATGCTCCAATTTTTCAACATTTAAATTACAGTTCATTTTGCTGTCATCCCTACCAAAGTGGATGACCTCACATTTACCATCATTGTACTCCAATACTAGACCCTTGCCCACTCATTAACCTATCTATATCCCTCTGCAGACTTTCAGTGTCCTTTGCACATTCTACTCTCCCATTTATTTAAGTGTCATCTGTGAACTATGACACAGTACACTTAGTCCCCAACTCTAAATCATCTATGTAAATTGTAAACAATTGCAGTCCCAATTCTGACCCCAGACACACCACCAGCCACGGATTGCCAACAAGAAAAACACCCACTTATCCCAACTCTTTGCTTTCTGTTAGTTAAGCAATCTTCTATCCATGTTAACACATTACACAACACCATGCACTTTTATCTTATGCAACAGTCTTCTGTACGACACCTTGTTGAATGCCTTCTGGAAATCCAGATACAACACATCTGTTCGTGCCCCGTTGTCCATCGTGATTGTAATGTCCTCAAAGAATTCCAGTAAATTAGTTAAACATGACCTGCCTTTCTAGAACCTATGCTGCATCTGCCCTATGGGACAATTTCTATAAAGATGTCCCACTGTTGCTTCCTTCATTATATAGTCAAGCATTTTCCACACTACAGAAGTTAAGCTAACAAGTCTATAGTTACTTGATAATGGGCCTATTGTTACATATTGCATTTTTACATACAAAGAATTGTTATGGTGGAAGACACAGCCATTCATCCCATTATGTCTGAACTAATCTTCTGAACAGTTTAACGTATAGCCAACCGCCTACTTTATTTCCACATAACCTGTACCTGTTTCCAATTAAATAATAATCCAATGCTCAGCTGAATACCTCCATTAAATCAACCTCCATCATACTTCCAAACAGTGCATTCTCACAGTAACTACTCACTGTGAGAAAAAGGTTTTCCTTACCTCAAATTTACTTCTTTTGCAAAGTATTTAAAAACTATTCCCCTCTGGTTCTTGATCTACTCTGCCAAAGCCCCTCATGATTTTGAAAACTTTGGTCAAATCTCCCCTTAGCCTTCTCCTCTCCACGGAAAACAGTCCCATCCTATGAAATCTTTCCTAATAATTTAAGCAGCTCATCCATAGAGCAGTTCTTGTAATTTTTTAAAAAAAGATTACACCTTCTAAGTTGGTATAATCCAGGGAGACTGAGGAAATATCAACATCAAAGACCCATCAGACCCTGATAATAACCTCCTATAACCTCTTCTATCAAGCAGAAGATACAGGAGCCTGAACACATGCACCAACAGGGTCAGGAGTAGCTTCTTCCCGGCCATCACTAAACCTGATGAAGGGTCTCTCTAGCCTCAAATAACATTGATCTTGCCTAGCACACGCCTTGTGCAACGTAACTTGTATGCCTCTGTCTATAACTTTTTGATCTGTATATCCTTGCTTCCTATGATCTGCCTGTACTGCTCCTAAACAAAGCTTTTCACCATACTTCGGTACACGTGACAATAAATCAATCGAAATACAGTAACAGAAAGTGGAGGTGAGGTTTAGACATCTCCATGTATCTGCCTAAGAACGCGTTTTGACACTGAGAAAATGCTGCTGCCTTATACTCCAGGTCAAATCATGAGACATAATCAATCAAATGGGACAGTCACAGCTGGGGGAACACATATAACATAAGGAATAGTAGCAAAGTAATGCAATGGCTGGAAATCTGAAATAAAATCAGAGGTGCTGGAGAAACTCAACAGGTCTGGCCATATCAGCAGAGAAACAGTTAATGTTTCCAGTCAATATATAACTTCTTCAGCACAAAGGATGATTATTATGGCACTGAAGGCCAATCATCTCAGGTCAAGAGTTCTTCAGGGTAAAATCCTAGGCCCAAACAGCTTCAGCTACTTCAATGACCTTCCCAACATCACAAGGTCAGAAATGTGATATTTTCTGATTCAACAACATTTGCAACTCCTCAGACACTGAAGCAGTCTATACCATATACAACAAGACCTAGTTTTTAGGCTTGAGCTGTCAAGTGGCAAGTACTATCCCCACCACATATGTAGCTGGCATGACAATCTCTACCAAGAGGAAATCTTACCATCTCCTCTCGACAGACAATGAAATCACCATCATTGAATCGATTACCACTGACCAGAAACTCAACTGATCAGTGACCACAAACCGTGAGGTGGTTAACTCACTTGCTGACCCCTACAAGGCACAAGTCAGGAGTGTAATGGAATGCTTCGCATTTGCTTGGATGAATGCAGTCCTGGTATCACAGAAGAAACCCATCACCATCTGGAACAAAGCATTTCACTTTATTGGCACCCACTGATCAACTAAAACATTCACCTTGTCCAGCACCATTTACAAATTACTGCCACACACTTGACCACCACTCCTATAACAGTACCATTCGAACACGTAACCTCTGGCACCTGGAAAAATGAGGGAAGTAAGTCCATGGGAAGGTCACCACTTACAAGTCCAAGCGGTGCAGCATCCTGACTTGAAACTAGACTCTGTTATGGAGGCAAAAGCATCAAACTTTTCTTTCCTAGCAGTGCCAGATGAACCACTGAGATTCAAGAAGGTAATTCCAATCACCCTTCAAGGGCACTTAGGGATGGACAACTAATTTTTGATGTTGACAATAATGCCAATATTTAGAGTTAAAAATTTGTATGGGGGGGGGCCAAGAGGGAGAAAAAAGGCATATAGCAGCTGGTTGTTGAGTCGCCCAATGACTGTACCTTCCTCAGTACTGACTGCCGCATCAATCTTGATTTGTCTGTTCAAGTTCTGGAGTGGGATTTGAACCCACAGTGTTGGAACTAAAGTAATATGAAACTATTTTTTAAAAATTCAGCTGGTCAGACAGCAGCTTTCATAAGGAAGGTCATCATTTTGATGAAAGGACGCCTCAACGTGAAACACTAACTCTGTTTCACTCCACAGCTACTGCCTGCCTTGTTGAGCATTCCAGAATTTTGCAGCACCTTTGATCGGCTTCATGTTGGGTGTCTGCTGACAGCTGACTGTTACACTCATCATGGCGTGATGGCGTTGAACGCCCTTTGTGAAGCTCATCGTGGGTCGAGAATAACATCAAGGAAATAAATGGTTTGGTTCAGCCTCAGACGCTTCGCTGTCCGAGTCTGCAAGTTAATAGCGAATGGAATAACGAACAATCAAAAGGGACAGCAAAATCTATTTAAAAACAAGATGCCAAACTCTTAACGTTAAAGGTGGTAGGCGCAGGGCCCCGACGCAGCTGCTGGGATTCATAGGGGCTCAGCAGAAACATTCAGGGGCCTGAGTGACGCCCGCCGCCGCCACCGTCTCCTCCTCCCAACCAACCAGCCACTGAGTCTGAACGCTTTGGCGTTGTAAGTGCTCAAAATAATCTAACTCAGATAAAAAACACCGAGCCCTGCTTTCGATATTCGGCCGATTCTCCATCATTCTTATATACCTGTCGGACTGCACTGGCGAAAGGAAACTCCCCGGCTTCCTTCAAATCCAGCCATATCATCGGCATCCGCGGCACGGCCTCCATGTTGGGAAGACAACCGAAACCAGCCAGTCGTCGGCGTCATCCAACGGATATGACGTGACGGTCGGCACCCTTAGCCTTGTGGGAATTGTAGTTCAGCCCTGTGCTAGCTGGGAGCCTTCACCACACAAAGAAGGGGCGAAAACAGAAGTTGCTGGAAAATCTTGGCGGGTCTGGCAGCATCTGTGAGGAGAATTAACGTCTCGGGTCCGGTGAGCCTTCAAAACTGATGGTGGCTCGGAAGATATCGTTTTATACGCAGAAGGCATCGCGTTGTCTGCCGTTACCCGCTACCTATGGTTAGAATGTGGAGGTGCCGGTATTGCACTGGGTTGGACAAAGTCGGAAGTCACACGACACCAGGTTATAGTCTGAGAAAGCAAGGTGTAGAGCTGGATGAACACACCAGGCTAAGCAGCATCAGAGGAGCAGGAAAGCTGATGTTTCGGGTCTAGACCCTTCTTCGGAAATGGGAGTTCCTACTATCTCTGAACCAGGTTATAGTCTAACAAGGTTATTTGAAAACACGCAAGCTTTCGAAGTGTAGCTCCTTCATCAGGTGATGTGAGAGAAAAGCATACGTAACTTATGGGCAGAGAGATCAAAAAAACCACAGTGTTGAATAATAAGTCGCTGCAGCTCATCCAAACTGTTAGATGGTGTGAATAAAGTATCAACAGCTGAATAATGAGCGAAGGGATAACCTATATTCTGATTAAATGAGGCAGAGAGATAATTACAAAAACTTTAAAAATAAGGTGGTGTTGCAGACAAACCAAATGACTGGAATAACATGATAGGTATAACAGTCACATCCTGAGTCTCTAACCAAAGTCATAGCAATCCAAAACTGTATAAACTAATTAAGGTAGAGAGGTCATAATAATTTATCCAGGTGATGGTGACAAAACAGGACAGTAAGGAAGATTTTACAGATACCGAACAGTGTGGTGGTGTCACATGTAACGTGATATGAACCCAAGATCACGGCTGAGGCTGCCTTCATGGGTACGGATCTTAGCTATCAGTTTCTGCTCAAGATTCTGTGTTGTTGTGTATCTCAAAGGCTGCCTTGGAGGACACTTACCCGAATATCGGAGGCTGAAAGTCCTTCACTGCTGAAGCCTCCCCTGACTGGGAGAGAGCATTCCTGTCTGGCAATTGTTGCGCAGTGTCCATTCATCCATTGTTTTGGCGTCTGCATGGTCTCACCAATATACAATGCCCCAGGCCATCCTTGCCTGCAGTGTATGAGTTATACAACATTGGCCAAGTCACATGAGTATCTGCCATATACATCTTGGGTGGTGTTCCCACGTCTGATGGCAGTATCCATGTTGATGACCTAGCATGTCTTGTAGCGGTTTCTGTGGCAGGGTTGTGCGGTGTTGTAGTCGATGTTCCCCTGACGACTGGGTAGTTTGCTGCAAATGATGGTCTGTTTAACATTTCTCGGTTGTTTGAAAGTGAGAAGTAGAGGTATAGGGATGATCTTGGCGAGATACTCATAGTCATCGATGACATGTTGAAGGCTGCGAGGAACATGGTGTAGCCTCTCCGCTCCGGGGAAGTATTGTATGATGAAGGGTACTCTATTGGTCGAATCCTGTGTCAGTCTTCTGAGGAGGTTGTTGCGGTTTTTCTCTGTGGCACGTCAGAACTTGCAATCAATGAATTGAGTATCATATCCCATTCTTATGAGGATATCCTTCAAAATCTTTGGGTGACCGTCGTGTTCCTCCTCATCTCAGCAGATCCTGTGTGTTCGCAGCGCCTATCCATACAGCATGGCTTCTTTAACATTTTTAGGGTGAAAGGTAGAGAAGTGCAGCATCGTGAGGTTATCCGTGACGTATTTAGCTGTCCATCCTTGATTTAGATGCATGTGTCCAAGAATGAGACTGATTCTGAAGAGTAGTCCATGATAAGTCTGATGGTAGGATGAAACTTGTTGATATCGCTGTGTAATTGTTTCAGTGATTTCTTGCCATGAGTCCAAAGGAAGAAAATGTCGTCGATGTTTCTGGCATACAGCGTTGGTCGGAGGTCCTGCACAGCGAAGAAGTCTTCGTCGAACTTGTGCATGAAAATGTTGGCATATTGGGGTGCAAATCATGGCTGTTCTGTATGTTTGGATAAAGAACTGATTGTTGAAGGTGAAGACATTGTGGTCGAGGATGAAGCGGATGAGTTGTATGATGGTGTCTGGAAATTGGCAATTGTTGGTATTGAGTACTGCGGCTGTTGCAGCTATGCTGTCATCATAGGGTATGCTGGTATGGGGTACCGAAATATCCATTATGATGAGGAATGTTCCTGGTTCAACTGGTCCGTGAGTGCTGAGTCTCTGTAAGAAATCTGTAGTGTCGCAATGAAAGCTGAGGGTTCCTTGTACAATGGGTTTCAAGGTGCCCTAGACATAGCCAGAGATGTTCTCACACAGAGTCCCATTGCCTGATACAACAGAACATCCAGGTGTGTTGGCTTTGTGTGTCTTTGGAAGGCAGTAGAAATCTCCTATGTGAGAAGTACGGCGGATGAAAGTTCATAGGATACTCTGAAGGCTGGATCAAAGGTCTTGATCAGTTGACAGATGTGTTCTTTGATCAGATTGGCAGGTAGTTGACGGTAGTATTCCTAGTTGTTCAGTTGTCAGTATGCTTCTTTGCAGTAGTACATTCTGTTCCATATGACAATGGCTCTTGCTTTGTCTGCTGGTTTGACAATGTTGCAATTAGTCTTAAGAGCATGGATGGCGTTGTGTTGTGCTTGGGTGACGTTTTGTGCTATCTTGTAAGCACAGCTGATGAATCTGGCATTAGCGCATGTCCTGACAGCTTGAACATGCATGTTGAGCCTAGGGCAGCGGCCTTCTGGAGGAGTCCAATTCAACATTTTCTTCTTTGGTCGCTGCACCATGGATCTCTCTGTCAACTGTACTGGTTCGTAGGTTGTCTCATTGGGCTTGCTGCTGACATCTTGAGTTTGTGGAAGAATTCCCGGAGCCTCATTCACCTGATGAATTCCTCTGTGTCTGCCGCCAGACCACTGTGGTCCATTTTGGTAGTGTGGCAGAAATTGAGTCCTCAGCTGAGAACTTCAATTTTGTCTGATGAAGGATGCGTCAGACAAGTTGACAATGGACTTCCATGTAATGATACCGGTTTCAATTGTGGTTCCAGGGGAAGCTTGGACTGCTGGTAGTGATGCCAAGTTTCTCCAGTTTCTTGGTCTTGGTGTGTATGTAGGTGGTGTAGTTCCGTTACCTCATCTGCTTGGCAGTATCTCGTAGCTGGTCCACTAAATCCTGAGCACAAGCTGAGAATGTGGACTCTACCTCGATTTCAACGTTGCAGCATCTGCTGTGGAATTGGTGTACAAGATGATTGAGGAGTGTGCAAGAGGTGTGACAGCAGAGTCTCTCAGCGTAGTCTGTGTTGTAGTTTGACTTTGGTCCAAATGACACTACTCAACAATCGCCAGACAGTGTTGTTCCCTCCCAGTCAGGGAACACTTCAACAGTCCAGGACATTAAGCCTCCGATCTTTGGGTGAGTGTCCTCTGAGGCAACCTTTGAGATACACAATATGCAGAATCGCAATGCAGAAACTGATAACCAAGTTCCGTTACCATGAAGATAGCTTCAACCTTGACCTTGGGTTCATGTCATGCTACATATGACCCCACCACACTTGTCCTGTATTTGTAAAATCTTTCTTACTGTCTTGTTTTATCTCCATCACCTGGATAAATTATTATGATCTCTACCTTAGTTTGTACTGTTTTGGATTACTATGACTTTGGTTAGAGACTCGTCATGCGACTCTTATACCTATCATGTTATTCCAGTCATTTGGTTTGTCTCAAGCACCACCTTACTTTTAATTTTTTGTAATTATCTCTCTGCCTCATTTAATCAGATTATGGGTCATCCCTTTGCTTGTTATTCAACTGTCAATACTTTACTTACACCATCTAACACTTCGTATCACCTGCAGGGCCTTATTATTCGGCACTCCACTCACACCATTTTATGGTCTTTTGACCTGGCTGCCCTTGATCTCTCTCTGCCCACAAGTCCTGTGTTCTGTGTGCTTTTCTGTCACTTAACCTGACGAAGGGGCTACACTTTGAAAGCTTGTGATTTCAAATAAACCTGTTGGACGATAAGCTGGAGTCGTGTGACTTTTGACTTTACCTGTTGTTAGCCACTAACAGTCTCTACTCTCCTAGGCAGTTCGTTATCCACTCCTTTATCCAATTTACCTGTTGTTAGCCACTAACAGTCTCTACTCTCCTAGGCAGTTCGTTATCCACTCCTTTATCCAACTGTTCTTCTCTCTCTTTGGGCTCAATCCTCACCTATTGTTTACTCCTTACCTCCTCCCCCACCATATCTTCTGCATTTAAACCAACCTTTTCCTAGCTACCATAATTCTGAGGAAGGGTCACCAGACTCAAAGCGTTAACTCTGACTTCTCTTCACAGATGCTGCCAGACCTGCTGAGCTTTTCCAGCAACTTTTTTTTTAACAGCATCTGCAGTTCTTTCGGTTTTTGCTCAAAGTAAGGGAGTTGTTACTCTAATGAAGTGTTAAATTGAAATTGAACATAAGTGACAGTCATGCCGAATTGGATCCTCTCATTAACAAAAAGAGAACCTTAAAAATCAAGAGATTTGCCACATAAGTCATAAATTGCAATTTTTATAAAATAATTTTGTTTGACATCCGAGTTAAAATCATTTTCAGTAGTTCATTTAATCTCTAACATGTCACAGTTCTTTACAAACATTTTATCACTTTATCTGAAATGCTTTACAAAAAGTTTTTTAAAAATCTGAAGCAGGTCAGGCAGCACATATGGTGAGAAACAAAGTTAATGTACAGGCGAGATGACCTTTCTTGATAACAAAGTGCTGGAGAAACTGCACGCCTGGCAGCATCTGTAGGGAGAAAAAAAAAATCAACATTTCAGGCCCAGTGACTCGATCACAACATTTTGCTTTTCTTTTGAACAACCCTGCCTGATATCCTCATACATATTAAACAAGGACCTACTTCCACCACAGCAAAATGAGACAACGTAGAAGAAGGCATTCTACCCAATGTGTCTGTGCAAGATCTTTGCAGATTTCTTTTTCCCTTCAAGTTTTTATTCATTTCCATTTTACTATATTGATTTATTACATCTGCTTCCAACTGTGGACAGTAAAATACATTCAGAATCAGAACCATGATCCATGATGGAGAATAAAAGTACATGAAAGGATTAGATGAAATAAGATGGCATCAGTTTGATCTAACCAGGAAATGGCACATCGGATCTGTGGTGATTGTAATGAGGTCAGCCAGGCAAACTTCATAGAATATGAGTTTCCTGATTGGACCAGATTTACAGCCCCAGTCAGGGAGCCCTGACTGACAGATATAAACAGGAGTATCAGAAGTTCTTTTCACGCTGAGAGCTGGCTCTGAGAGACCTGCATCAGTGTCAAGGACTCTCCACCTGGAAATACAGGGTGATTGCGGTGATGGGATACTGGCCTCTGTTCGAGTTATTTCAGTGGCAAAGAGAGTAAAGCACACTATTGAAGAAATTCTTGCTGGACTCCAACCCTTAAATTTGTGCAGGGCCTCGGCTAGACCGAGAAACTACACCCACGAACATTTACATATTAAGGGTACAACTTCAGTTCCGGTCTCTTATGAGAAGAAGCCAGTTCAGTTACCAAGCCCAAGCTCGATGGGACAAAATTAGTTGAGAAAGATTCACCTAGATTAGCTCAATGTTTTCCAATTAGAAAATGGCTGCCCAAGTGAAGTCAATAAGTTTTTCAGGCAGGTCTAGAGACTATCAAAGGAGCTAAGGCCACCTTGCATGTTGACCATGGAGTAATTCCAGGATTCTGCACGACCCACCTAGTGCCATTTTCCTTGTGGGCAAACTTAGAGGCAGAAAATAGAAGGCTGGAAAGCAAAGGAATTGTCAAACCAGTTCAGTTTGCAGAATGGACAGCATCGATTATGAATCCTGACGGGCCAGTTTGCCATTGTGGGGACTTTAAACAAATTGTAATCTGCTTTTTGCAGCTGGATAAATACCCCCTCTTAGAGGATTTATAGGCAAAGCTGGCTGGTGTATTGTTCTTCAGATAGCTGGACATGAGCCATGCGTACTTGCAATTGCGGTTAGATGAGGATTCCCAGAATTTGCAATACTTAATCCCCATTGGATGTGTACCAATATATGACACTGCTATTTGGGGTATTGTCAGTCTGTTCTATTTTTCAGCAAATGATAGAGAACATTTTACCAAGTCTACCCCAGGTCCCCATTTATAAGGTGCTAATAACAGGCAAGACCAATAAGGAGCACTTAGGGAACTTGGACATAGTCCTTAGACGTTTCTCCCAGGCAGGCGTATGCCTAGAGGGGAAAATTGTGTGTTCTAGGCACTCCAGGTGAGCTACGTAGGCTACAGAGTCAACATGACTGGTTACACCCTTTGGAAGATAAAATGAGGGCAATCAAAGGCACCCTTGATCCCATGTCTGTACTGGGGCTTAGGGCTTTTCTTGGGCTGCGAACTATTACAGATGGTTCATAAATAACCTGGCCTCCTCCTGGCACCTTTTCATCAACTCCTAAACAAAAGTCATCCTTGGAAATGGTCACATAGCCAAGCCATAGCCTTCAGGGAAGTGAAATAACAGCTATTATCCTCTCAGCTGTTGGCGCATTATGATACCCATCAAGATCTGGTACTGACATGTGATGCCTCCCTGTATGGCATTGGGCTGGTATTAGCTCATAGGTAGCCCAATGGAGAGAAACACCCAATAGCGTATGCATAGCATAAATATGCCCAGATAGTGAAGCAAGAATTGGCAGTTATATTTGGAATCAGGAAGTTCCAACAAAACCTTTATGGACATAAATTTGTAAAAATAACCAAACACAAATCCCTGCTAGGTCTACTTAATGAGGACAAGGCAGTGCCTCCCATATCTTCAGGCTGAATTCAGTGGTGGGCTCGAATACTAAGTGTGTATAATTACAAGTTTGAACACCGTCTGGGAGATCAAGTAGTAAATGCATTGAGCTGCAATTGTAGATGTACCACTGGTGTTACCACCACTGGAAGAGTCTGTAATAGTTTTAAGTTTTCTGGACACACTTCCAGCCACAGCTGACAATATCAGACTTTGGATGCAGAAAGATCCAGTCCAGGCAAAACTGAAACAGTTGGTGGTGATGGGGGAAACCAAAGGCTGTCACAACCAGAACTGATACCGTTTAGACCCGGAGAGACTAGATGACAATAGAGGATGCATGTTATTAAGGGGAACAAGAGTGATTGATTGTCCCGAGCAAAGGTTGCCACCAGATACTGGCTGAATTCCACCAGGGTCATTACAAAATGAAGATATTGGCCAGAAGTTATGTCAGGTGACCAGGATTGGATGCAGACATAGTTGCATTGGTGAAGCAATGCCCAGAGTGCCAAAAAGGACAGAAATATTCACCAGTAAGTTCCCAGCATTTGTGGGAATGGCCAGGTAGACCCTGGACTTGGTTACACATTGACTATGCAGGCCCTTTCATGGCTTAATATTCTTAGTCATTGTGGATGCCAACTCAAAATGGCTGGACGTGCATAGAGTTCATTCATCAAACACAGGGATGATGATCGAAAAACTGCACACATCTTTTACAATATATGGACTCCAAGAAGTGTTGGTCACAGATAATGGTCCATCGTTTACCAACAGGGAATTTGAGTATTTCCCAAAGTCGAATGGTATTCGTCATATAGGGATAGTTCCTTACTATCTATCATCCAATGCTCTGGGAGAAACAGCAAGTTCAAACTTTGAGGGCATGCTTGAAAAAGCAGCCTAAGACTTCACTAGATACCAAACTGTCCTGGTTTCTATTTGATTATAGGAACACCCATCATACGACTATAGGGATAGCTCCAGCAGTGTTGCTAATGGGGAGAAGTTAAATCTGATGTGGCCATACCTGAGAGGTGGGTGAAATGGCCACCAATGCTGGACACAAGACTCTGCTAAGCAAGAGAGACAGTTTATTTCAGGGAACAAAGTTTGGTATAGGAACCACCGGAGTGGCCCGCATGGGTAATAAGCATGGTCAACACAAGGTCAGGTTCAGTGATGTATAAAGTTTGCATAGGTGCAACGGTCCTGAACAGGCACATGAAATCTGCAAACTTACAAACGGTGCAGGAGTAAAACATGCCTGGCTGCTCGACTGCCATTCCGACTGTTAGGAACCTGTCTGGTCTCCCTCTTTGTCAAGCAATGAAGAAACCTCAGCGTTTGAGATGGACATGGCGGATGTCACTTCCTTGATGGCTTTATCCCTTGATGATGAGAATAAATTTCTTCCAAGAGATGGTCTGGGTGTAAGAGGTGAGGTATTGTGCGTTACATGGCACCCATATCAGAGGCAGAGTTGGAGGAACCTACCCAGTGCTAAAATGCCCCGGAAGGGGCTACAAAAAAAACAGCCTAAAATGGACTTAGAGGGGGAGGATGTAGTAGTGGTAACGAGGTTAGCCAGGTGGACCTCATAGAATATGAATTCTCTGATTAGGGCGGTTAAACTGGTCCAATCAGGGAACCCTTGCTGGCAAACATAAACAGGAGTGTCAGACTGTCTGCTTACTCTGAGAGCTGGCTCTGAGGGAGCAGAATCAGTGTCAAGGATTCTTCACATGTAAATAAAGGGTGATTTGATGATGGGTACTGACCTCTGTGAATTATTTTAGGATCCAAATTTGGCTGAGATGCCAGAAGATGATGGTAGAGGGATGCTCTTGGATTATTGTCTGTTTACACAGGTCTTAGTGCTGGGGCCCTTGTTCTTTATGATGTACATTCATGATTTGAACTTAAATACAGAAAGTATGACCAGGAAAATGCGTATGTTACAGAAGTTGGTAAGGTGATAACTTGTGAGAAGAATAGCTGTAAACTGCAGGAGGATATCAACTGATTGGTCCGATGGGCAGAACTGTGGCAAATGGAATTCAACCTAGAAACTATGAGGTAACAGACTTTGGAAGGACCAAGAAGATGAGGAATTACACTAAGAATGGTAGGATCATGGAAGGAACTGTAGATCAGGGGGGCCTTGATGTGCATATTCACAGATCCCCTGAAAGTAAGAGGACAGGTAGATAAGGTGGTTTAAAAGGTGTATGGAATATTTGCCACTCTGAATCAAAACACAGAATAGAAGAGGAGAGAAGTTCTGCTGGAACTGCATAAAAACACTAGTTAGACCACCATTGGCACACCATGTATAGTCTGATCACACTTATAGAAAGGATGTGGTTGTACTAGAGAGGGTGCAGACAAATCTTTCCAGGAGGCTGAGATATGAGGAATAAATTGAATAAACTGTTGTTGTTTTCCTTGGAACAGTGAAAGTTAAGAGGAGACCTGTCTCAGATAAATTAGATTCTATAGGGTATAGTTAACGCAGATAGGAAGGCTTTTTTTTCCCATTTGTAGAGGGCTCAGTAACCAGGAAAAATAAATATGAAGTAAGAGACTCAGAGGAAAGATGAGGAGAATTTTGTTTCATTCAGAGGATGGTGGGAGTCTGAAATGGTGGTTGAATCAGAATCTTTTGTTTCATAAGAGTAGTATTACATTCAGATCTTGTGCGGACCAGCTGGCGGGAAAACTCGGTGACATCTTTAACCTCTCTTTACTTTGATCTGAAGTCCCCTCCTGCATCAAGAAGACTGTCATCATCCTAGTGCCAAAGAAAAAATCATGCAGTGTTCATCAATGACTACCACCCAGTGGTTCTGATCCCCATAATTATGAAGTGCTTTGAGAGGTTAGTCATGGCTCACATCGACTCCAACCTACCAGATTGCCTTGATCCTTTGCAATTCACATACCGGTACAACCGGTCCATGGCAGATGCCATCTCCCTGGCCCTATACTCAAACCTGGAACATGTGGGTAACAAGGACACCTACGTCAGTCTCCTACTTATTGACTACAGCCTTTAACAGAATAATTCCGAAAAAACTCATCTTCAAACTTTGAGACCTATGTCTCTGGTCCCCTGTCTGTAACTGGATTTTGAACTTTCTGACCCCTAGACCGCAATCAGTAAGAATAGATAACAACACTTCCTCCATGATAATCCTCAAAAATTGTGCCCCGCAAGGCTGCTTACTCAACCCCATACTTGTACCCCTTATACACTCGTGACTGTGTGGCCGAATTCAATCTCCATTCCATTTACAAGTTTGTTGATCACACTGCCGTTGTAGGTCAGATCTCAAACAACAACATTCAGAAAAGATTTACAAGGATATTGCCAGGGTTGGAGGATTTAAGCTCTCGGGAGAGGCTGAATATGCTGGGGCTATTTTCCCTGGAGCACTAGAGGCCGAGGGGTGATCTATAGGAGTTATAAAATCATGAAGGGCATGGATCGGGTGATAATCAAAGTCTTTTCACCAGGGTAGGGAAGTCCAAAACTAGAGGGCATAGGTTTAAGGTGAGAGGGGAAAGATACAAAAGGGACCTAAAGGGCAACTTTTTCAATGTAGAAGGTGGTGCGTGTATGGAATGAACTGCCAGAGGAAGTGGTGGAGGCTGATACAATTACAACATTTAAAAGGCATCTGGATGGGTACATTAAAAGGGAGGGTTTAGAGAGATATGGGCCAAATGCCGGCAAATGGGATTAGATTAATTTAAGATATCTAGTCAGCATGGATGAGTTGGACCAAAGGGTCTGTTTCTGTGCTGTACATTTCTATCACTCTATGATGAGACAGAATACAGGAAAGAGTCTGGATGGAATGATCTTCAGAAGATCTGTGTGGACCATATGGGCCAAATGGCTGCTTCCACACTGTATGGATTCTATGATTCTAAGTCTTATAAACTATGGTTTTGATTGCATTCAGCCCTTTATAAAACTGTGAAGTGCATTTGACCTAGGTTGGACAGTAACTACAACTTAAATTTTTATGGTACCTTTAAGAAAGAAAATTAGGCCTAAGAAACTGTATCTATTGTTTGGTACTTGCTTTCCAATCACAAAGATATAGGTTGGAAATCTTAGCTGAATATTTAGGTTTTGAGAGGATTTGGAAGATGGGAAGATGATTTAGAGAGAGAGAATTCCCGAGAGTTGAGCTGACCATTGTGACTCTGCTATGAATTAATTTTTCTCATCTCAGCTACCAGCATCTTCTCTCACCTTTCAGCCTTGTTACAACATCCTGGCCACACTTGGTCAATGGGATACAACAGTTACCTAAAAATGAATATGTTTTGAAAAAAAAATACAGATTTCTGAGCCCTCCTGAGAGATTATGAGAAGGGCCTAATTTTATATAGAAATAATATCATTGAGATATCTACTTCTCAATTAAAATTACAATTAACAGATTATCTAGTCATAAATACGTTGCTGCTGGAAGGAGCTTATTGCGTGTAGATTAGCTTCGCTGTCTCCTATATTAAAACAGTATCTACACTTCAAAAAAAGTGTTGCACTGCTCTGGGGTGTTTTGTATGTTTATTTGTGTTACCCCAACATTCCATTGCATGTTGTGGGGGAAATGTCATAAGCATTGAAATGACAGTGCTATTTTTTATTTTTTAGAACTTTTTAATTCACTATTTATCAAAGTATTAGAGATATGAATATGGGCTGTTTGACAAAGCAAGTTCTTATTTTATTCTTTCATAAGATGTGGACTTTACAGGCAGAGACAGCATTTATTGCCTATCCCTAATTGCCCTTGAACTGAAAGTCTTTTTGAGCCTTTTCTGAGGTTAGATAAGAGTCACATCTATGCCAGACCAGGTATAAAAAACACATTTTCATCACTATGGAAGATTAGTGAACCACATGAGTTTTTATGATAACTGATAGTGTTATGACAACCAATACTGTGACTAACTTTCAAACCCAGAATTTATGAATTGAATTTTACCTCGACCAGCTATTTTGGTGAACCATCAGAGTATTAAACTGGGTCTCTTCATCGATTAACCTAGTCACTTAGCAGCAATGTAGTCCAACAGGGAATGCACGCAAGCAAGTCTGTTAAGGGAGTCAGTAATACCAAATAAGCCAAATGTACATAAACAACTAGCCCTGCTGACTGGCTGTTTGGCTTTAGTTATAGCAAAAATAAAATTCAGATCCTATCAAGAGCTTTAAGGGAAGTACTTTAAAGCCAATTGAAGTGCTTCCAGATAAGTTGGAGACAGTCAATGATTATAGTCTAGAGAGATTTTTTTTCCAGGGGTTGCCATTTTAAACAGTGTGTATGATTAGTGAGAGCAGTATGAGATGTTTGTCTTAGCAGCTTATACTTTCCACTTGCAGCTTTTAGGGCAACAAAGAATCAAACATCCCTTGTTGGCTCCATCTATCTTTTGTCCCTTCCATCAAGCCACTGCGCCTCCAGAGTGTCTTCCAGATCCCAACCATGCTTGCTTCTCTATTCTGCCAATGTCTTATGTTTCCCATGTACATATTGCAATATAGAACCATATGAGGCCCATACTCTTTCTCCCATTATCAGCCGTTATGCCCACAGCCCTTTTCAGGTGAAACCATACTGCACACTCCCTATCTCTTACCACCAACCAGACGAGTCATCAAGTGTTCTTTACTGCTTTGTGAATTCCACGCACACAAATCCTGCCAACTACGCCAAGCTATTATGCAGATGGAAGAATAATCCAGCAGGCCAAGCAGCATCAGAGGAGCAGGAAGACTGATGTTTCGGGCCTAGACCCTTCTTCAGAAATGGTCATTTCTGAAGAAGGGTCTAGGACCGAAACATCAGCCTTCATGCTCCTTTGATGCTGCTTGGCCTGCTGTGTCCATCCAGCTCTACACCTTGTTATCTCAGATTCTCCAGCATCTGCAGTTCCTACTATCTCTGGAAGAGTAATCCAGTCTGGTCAGGCTGCTCAAGGTTTCTTTTTACCAGTGTCCTTTATTCAAGAACATAGCAAGATCTCTCTTCTGTCTCCCAGAACAACATTGTATTCTATTAATTTAAAGTGCTATAGATTACAGTGTTTGCATGATCTACCAATTACACAAGACATCATATCCAACTTGACAATCAAATGGATACAATATCTTTTTTCTTTTGACCACATACTTTCCTTATTTGCCTGCCTGTCTAACCTGTTGGTCAAAGCTTGCGCACTCTTTGTGCTTGCCCAGACATGTTTGTGCTTTACTAACCCTTTCACCTCCCTACTTTGGACACTAAAGTTATCCCAATTGACATTTGGGGAGGTAAAAATCCTCTACTCTTCCTGTCATCTTAGTCTTTCACTTCCTGAAAATTGATTACATACTTCAGCCTTTATTTCTCCCTTTTTGGGTGCTCGTAGTGCACAACCAATAGCATATATGTCCCTTTTGTGTCTTTTACTTCTACCTTTATGGCCTTGCTTGATGACCCTTCCAAGATATCAACCCTCCTCACAGCTGTAACTGATTCCTTGATCAATATTATGACCCTCTTCCTCTTCTATCCCCCTCTCTATCTTGTCTGAATATCCTAAATATTGAGCTGCCAGTCCTACCCATATTTCAACCAAGTCTTGGTCATAGCTATGGTATCATACTCCCATTTGCTTATTCATGCCCTCAGCTCGTCTATCTTATTCCTTGCATTTAAATACATCCATTTAGCCTTGCTAAACTCACTTCATTCTTATTTTGTCTGCCATCTAGACTCACTTGCTCGTGTTTTAAGTTCTAAATCCACATCAGCTTTGTTTCTCTCTGAACTATGTCAGAATCCCATCCCCCTGCCAATCTATTTTAAATCTGCACCAATGGCATCAGCAAGTCTTCCCTTGAGGATGTTGGTCCCATTTCTGTTGAGATGTAAGCCATCCACTTACACAGTAACCACCTAATCCCAGAAATGGTCCCAATGCCTCAGGAATCTAAAGCTCTCCCTCCTGCTACTATACTCCAACCATACATTCAGTTGCTGGACCCTTCTGTTCCGAGTCACTGCTGTGTGGCACCGACAGTGATCCAGGGATGACTACTTTAGAATTCCTGCTTGTCAATTTTCTATGTTGAATTTATTGCCTTTATTGTGGCCTAAGTTGCTGTTTGTGACAGAGTCCTGAAACTTTGGTATCTACACCCTGCATAACAGTTCACATCTCATTACCCAATCTGCCCTAATGAAAAACCTGACAGCATGTCAAACAGCAACCAAAACAACCTGTGAAGGCTGCATTCACTGCTATAAGCCAGGAGATGGTATTAATATTGAAATGGAATATGAACAACAGCATAAGAATCAAAAATTTTGAGCTTGATTTTTAGACCTTGCTTGAACTCAGCTCCAGTTGGACCAGTGTTTAAAACAGCCCTATGGTTGGTTAGCTGGTTCCCCAGCTAGAGCCCAAACTGGCCATCTTTGTGGAGAAGGTAAATGGGTGGTTGACAGGACTACCAGCCTGCATGCGGCAGGTAGCCAACATAGTTTGTTATTGGCCACTCAAGGCCAACTAAAGGAGAATGACCAGAATTTTCCAGTTCCTGTCCAGGTTCTCACAGTTGGGGAAACTCTGTTTTATGTCTCCCTTGGTGTTACAGTGGCTGAAGTGTCCGTTATAGAGCTCTCCTGGCTTTTAAACCTGTTATTTCATTTTAAATTTATATAATTTGAGAGAGGGCATTGCTATGTCATAGACTTACACAGCGTGGAAACAGACCCTTCAGTCCAACCAGTCCATGCCGAACATAAACTAGTCCCACCTGCCAGCTCCTGGCCCATATCTCTTCAAACCTTTCTTTCCTATTTGATAAATAAATGTAGCAGAAATGCTGTCGGACTTAATTGGCTACCGTCATCAACTCTCCTTTCCAAGCTGGAAGTTCTCTTAATGACCCCAACCATAATTGACTGTACTGAGGTAAATCACAATGATTGATTGTTTTCCACAAAAAGAGAGCTTCTCCTGACATTCTAGGCCAATGGTACTGCTCTAAAGTTCACATGGACTACAAAGCTACTTTTTGTCTTTTGGCTGTGACTCCACTCTTGTGACTGAACTGCTGCATTGTGAAGATGTAAGATGAATGCAAGGTAGATGGGTTGGGCAACGAGTGCCAGCTTTGCTAAAACCCAAGATTGAATTTAAAATAATATCCTTGAAACAAACCAATTTTTAGATCAAGATAGAGAGGTTATTTTTTCAATTTGAGACATTCCCTTCAATTGTTTGAAGTTGATTTCATTGAGAATTTTGCACTTGCTGCTACTTCTGTCAAAATCAAGTTTGTTATTGTAATAACAAGGTGTAGAGCTGGATGAACATGGCAGGCCAAGCAGCATCAGAGGAGCAGGAAGGCTGACGTTTCGGGCCTAGACCCTTCTTCAGAAATGAAGGGATTAGGCCCGAAACCTCAGCCTTCCTGCTCCTCTGATGCTGCTTGGCCTGCTGTGTTCATCCAGCTCCACACCTTGTTAGCTCAGATTCTCCAGCACCTGCAGTTCCTACTATTTTTGTTATTGTAATGTCTGATTAAAACAGTACAGTATGCTGCCATTATAGAGCTGGGGGCCTTGCTAGCAGCCAGTAGTCAGACTCCCATTACAATTGCTCCTTCCCCATTCCCTCCAACTTCCCTCCGCAACGTTTAAGATACTGCCCAGTATGACAGTGAGGCCCATCAAAGGACCTAAAAGACTTTGGTTTGGTTTTCATTCTGCACTAGTTTATGCGGTTGGTGTCGGTACAGGCAATTACAGCTTACTGGCATAAGCCATGTCTGCTTGATTCTGGGACACAGTGGCCACGTTACCTGTGGTGAAGTATTTTCTCCCAACAGCATTGCTGGAAGGTTGGAATTTAGAATTGGAAATGCTAGAATTTCTTATTCTGTTTATTATCACACAAGTTAATCACCTAGTGGCAAAAGAAAACATGAAACGGGTGCAGGTGAAATCAGGCCCATTTTTATTGGTTAAGACACAGCAGGTGAATGCTTCTGCTTGACCTCATTCCATTGATGATACTTCGGAATTATCTTACATTCCACCATTTTGTTGCGTGGTCTGAAAGAAAGGAAACAAATGTACAATGATTTATTAGGATAATTTGATTGTATGTCTGGTCTCGACTGCTCTCAGGTTAGAAAGTGCCTTTATTGATGTTAAAAGAAGACATAGTGCCTCAGGTGTGATTTTAAAAAAATGACAACCTGTCATTTTAAATTAATTACATTTAAGGGCCCTAAGGTATTTGACATGAATCCAGTCAGACAAAAACTGACATGGAGCCAAACAAGAAGACATTAGGATGGGTGACCAAAAGCTAAGCCAAAAAGAGATCTGTGTTGAGGAATTTCTTAATACAGGAAAGGGGTAAAGAGACGATGAAGTTTAGGCAAAGAAATCCATAACCTAAGATGCACACAGTTGCAGACATGGGCACCAATGGTGTGATGAAGAAGACAACACACAGATATCAAGATTAGTCAAACACAGAGTTCCTTGAGGCTTTTATTATTGAAGGATGCGGCAGAGGTAACGGAATGAAGCTGTGGACTTCATCTGAACACACAGATTAAATTTTTAAAATTCAGGTGTTTGTGGATCAACAGAGGAGGCAGATAGCAAGTATTGACTTGATGGTTAGATAGAAATTAATGTGATCGAGGCAGGGAAGTTCAAGGTGAGCCTTGGCTTTTTTCAAGGTACAAGAGAGGACAGTGAGGTGGTCACACTGATGGTTGAGTTGGCCAATGACACTCTCTCTTTTGGCTTAATTATGAAGATTGATGATGGGCAAAATACAGAAGCACTTAACAGGGAAATCCAGGTGCATATGTGGTTTGGGGAAGCTAGTTCTCATTGAAGATCTGTTGTTATGTCTGTGGAATAGGTTCTGGAATGCAGCTTCAAAGTTCAGGGGCATAGACTAGGACAGGACAATGATTTATTAGACCAGGAACGATTAGCAAAAGTTAGATCAGATCAGCAAAAGTGAAGAACTGTAGTCCCTTGTGAAGTTTCACAAGATTTAGAACATAGAACACAGAACAGTACAGGCCTTTTGGCCCATGATGTTGTGCCAACCTATTATCCTACTAAGATCAATCTACACTGCATACCCTACATTTTACTATCCTCCAAGAATCGCTTAAAAGTCTCTAAAGTATCTGACTCCACTACCACTGCCGGCAGCGCATTCTACACGCCCACCACTCTCTGTGTGAAGAACCTACCTCTGACATCTCCCCTATACCTTCCTCCAATCACTCTAAAATTATGCCCCCTCGTAATAGTAATTTCCGCCCTGTGAAAAAGTCTCTGGCTATCTAATTTATCTATGCCTCACATCATCTTGTATACCTCTATCAAGTCACCTCTCATCCTTCTTCGCTCCAATGTAAAAAGCCCTAGCTCCCTCAACCTTTCCTCATAAGACCTGCCCTCCAGTTCAGGCAGCATCTCCTCTGCACCCTCTCTAAAGCTTCCATATCTTTCCAATAATGAGGTGACCAGAACTGACCACAATATTCCAAGTGTGGTCTAACCAGAGTTTTATAGAGCTGCAGCATAACCTCACAGCTCTTAAACTCAATTCCCCTGCCAATGAAAGCCAACACAACATATGCCTTCTTTACAACCCTATCAACTTGGGTAGCAACTTTCATAGAATCCCTACAGTGTGGAAACAGGCCCTTCGGCCCAACAAGTCAACACTGACCCACAGAGCATCCCACCCAGACCCATCCCCATCCCCCTACCCTTTCCTTTGAACCCACCTAATTAACACATCTCTGAACACTATGGATAATTTAGCATGGCCAATCCATCTAGCCTGCCTATTGTTGGATTGTGGAAGGAAACCAGAGCACCCAGAGGAAACCCATACAGACACGGGAAGAATGTGCAAACTCCACACAGACAGCTGCCCGAGGTTGGAATTGAACCCGGGTCCCTGGCACTGTGAGGCAGCAGTGCTAACCACTGAGCCACCGTTCCACTTGGGGGATCTATGGAAGTGGACCCCGAGATCCCTCTGTTCCTCCACACTGCTGAGAATCCTGCCATTAACCCTGTATTCTGCATTCAAATTCAACCTTCCAAAATGAATCACTTCACACTTTTCTGGGTTGAATTCCATCTGACACTTCTTTGCCCAGCTCTGCATCCTGCCAACGTCCCGTTGCAACCTACAACAGCCCTCCACGCTGTCCACAATTCCGCCAACCTTCATATCATCAGCAAACTTACTAACTCACCTTTCCGCTTCCTCATCCAAGTCACTTATAAAGATCACAAAGAGCAGAGGTCTCAGAATGGATCCCTGCTGAACGCCACTGGTCACCGAGCTCCAGGCTGAATACTTTCCATCTACCACCGCCCTCTGTCTTCTATTGGACAGCCAGTTTTGTATCCAGACAGCCAAATTTCCCTGAATCCCATGCCTCCTTACTTTCTGAATGAACCTACCATATGAAACCTTATTGAATGCCTTGCTAACATCCATATAACGCCACATCTACTGCTGTACCTTCATCAATGTGTTTTGTCACATCTTCAAAGAATTCACTAATGCTTGTGAGGCATGACCTGCCCCTCACAAAGCCATGCTGACTATTTCTAATCAAACTGTGCTTTTCCAAATAATCATAAATACTATCTCCCAGAATCCTCTCCAATAATTTGCCCACCACAGAAGTAAGACTGACAGAAGTAAGATTTGATGACCCCTATGCCATTAATGTTTGAGGGGTAGTTGCTGAGAAATCTGTGAAATCTGACTTGATTTCATTTATTATTGATTTGTGCTGTGGGTATTTGATAATTGTATTCTGGGTGTTGAAAATAAACTGTAGCGAATATAATGTAGATTATATTACTGTCAAATGTGTATAGGAAGATAATGTTGCTTGTTCTAAACTGTGGCATCTTTTGGCTTTATTCTCTTAGTAAGTCCCCTGCATCTCATCTTTTACCTACTTTAAAAATAAATATTGTTGGTTCCAAGGCCACATTGCAAACGTAATTTTAGTGATCACTTCCAGAACCATAACCTGTTGGCAGTCTGGTTTGGGGTCATAACATGTATATTTAAATGAAGGAGATTTGTAACATTTTATTTCATTGAGTAGATTCTTCAGATACTCATTTCAAATAAGTCCTTTCCAAAATTCCTTCATGGCTTCATTCCTTATCCTTTCTGAGAGATCATCTTTATTGATCAACACCCTATTCACTCCTGTATCACTTAGTTAATGTTTCCAACATTTCTTTCTCAAGACAGATCTTTCTTGGAATGTACCATCGTCCTTTAGAATGTTTCTCACAATCATTTTCCCTCACCAGCTTCTCCCTGCTGACAGTCAACAACCTCTCTCTAGTCTTCCCTATAATTTCCCTCCTATCCTTTCCCCTGCTATTCTGCTCTATAAAGTGCCCTAGAATATTTTCCTTTAAGTGAAAAGCCATGTAGTACTTGAATATAAAGGTGTTGTGCATCGTGGCCTACAAAGGAACAGCTAGTATAGTATTGAAGCAAAGTACTGCAGATACTGAAACCTTTAAATTAAATACAGGAAATACTGAAAAATCAGTGAGTCAATCATCGTCAGTGGCAAGAGAAAAAGTGTTAACTTTCAGAGCAGTGATCTTAGGTCAGGGTATATACAACTGAGGAGGCCTACCTGCATTATCCAGTCAATGAATGCTGATACTCGAGTAAAAACTGTAGGATACCTCTCCATAACGCAGGAGACTGGTCCAAAGCTTACAACACCCTGGACAATCCAAACTCCATCATTACCCTGACAGTTCAGAGGGCCACCAGAATCTCCCTGTCACAACAAAATGAGTACGAAGTGATGAGATGAACTTATTTAGTTTATTACTTTCACTAATTTCATAACATGACATTGACTCAAGGGCCCACTAGGTTGCAACTATTCATGTGATATAAACCCCGCTTTAACTAACTTTTGAATGGACCTCTCAAATTATAAATTTCATGTTGATCTCGCTCTCTGATCACCCTCTCTGCAGCCATAATATTGTATTCTGTACTATTACCCTATGCACTTTTTATGGCATGATCTGATTGTACCGCACGCAAGAAAAACTTTTCACCTTAAGTACATGTGACAATAATAAATCAAACCAAATTAAAAGCAAAAACAGAAATTTCTGGAAAGGCTCAGCAGGTCTGGCAGCATCTGTGGAGAGAAATCAGAGTTAACATTTCGGATTGAGTGACCCTTCCTCACAACTCAGACTTAAGTCTGATTTCTCTCCACAGATGCTGCCAGCCCCTGCTAAGTTTTGCCAGCAATTTCTGTCTTTGTTTCTGATTTACAGCTTCCGCAATTCTTGCAGATTTTACAGATCAAATCAAATGCAGCATTTACATCATAATAACATTATAAATTAATAGAAGTCATTACCTGACATCCAGCAGTCACACCATCACCCCCAGCACAGATCATATCTTCAGTAACTGCGTTTGACCACCAGTACGGGGATGAGCATGTCTTGTAGTCCACCACGTGGAGCAGAGCTTGCTGCAGTATGGGAGATGGAACACCAAAAGCTGAAAAAGTGAATCAATGTAATTTTATTTTTAGTGGCTCAGATAGTCCCATCAAACCTATATTGTCAAGTTTCCAGTCCAGTAACAAACTTATGTATTTAATGAGTTGTTATTTATGTCATGATTACCGGATTACTTTGTGCCACTATGTTGTAGAATGGTGCTTACAGATACACCTGAATCAATATCTGCCCTAAAACATCTCAGGCATGCTTTGAAGACATAATGAAGGATATAGTGACATCTAATGGCTAAATGTCCATAGTGCAAATTTAGTTTTAAGGAGTGAGATTTTCTCTAGTTACCATACATGTCAAAGCATCTGCATGGTGGCCAATGGGGAGTCTTAAGCTGAAACAGCATTAATCTCACACTTAACAGAAGCTGCTATCTCCACTAAGGAGATAAACTTTAAGTGTGCTCAAACAAACTGCAGGGAGGATTGTTAAGAACCGATTGCTCAATACAGTTGCCTTCCAGCACTTGCGAAGGAAGCTGTGTGGTATTTTAGTGTCAGACAATTGAGCAAACACTGTCTCCTAACAATGACTTTGATGGGGAGGAATTATGTTGCTGCAAGAAATTCTGACCACTGCATCACTTCTACATCATTTTTTACTGCTCAGTTTTGATTTGAAGACAACTTTTGAAACGCATCAAGAAAGCAGAAGGAACACTTTATCAAGATTTCAACAGCACTCCATCAATAATTATTCTATAGGAAGATTTCATCAAAACAGCCTAACTGCTGTGCCATTCCATGCTATTGAACAACAAATAGGAGTCATCAGGGACAAGACGGTGCTGGTCATCAATGTCTTGTTTAGGATTGCTAACGATCTCTAATGGGAAAAGCAGGAATACAAAATGCAAGACAGAGCAGCTGCAGGACAGTGACAGGAAAATACACTGTCAGTAGAGGACATGCTGTTTCACTGAAACTCCTCCTTTAGAACCTTGCCACATTGTATGCCCTTTCTCACTCAATCCCGAAGCCAATCTGAAACAGGATGTTCTTTATCAGCCTGTACACTCCACACATTCATTGAGGTGGGTTTATGGAGCCAATATATCATATTACTAGAAACATTGTGCCCAATTAGCACTAAAACCAGATTGTCAAACAGGGTAAGTCTTGGCATAGCATCTATTCAACTGCAGTGTTCACATCATTTTGACCAAATAAGCACCAAGTTGTCCATCTTCACTATTATGAATCTTTTCCATAATGCGTATTTGCACTGCTAATAATTTCAGGCATATCTAAGGAATTCAGCAATGGACGCTGCAGAAGTCCAAATTGAACTTTTTAATTGGCACCACATAAAATGTGCAATACCAAAACAGGCCATTCAGTTCAACTGCTCTATGCTGCAGTTTACACAGTGACTTTATTTTAATTTTGTTACTCTCCTTGCCCTGAGTTCCATATTCATCTGTTCCCTTCCACCTCTTCTTAAATGTACTATGACTTTTTAGTGCAAACATTCCATGTAGAAAGCATTTCACATTCTTTCGGTTATCCGTACAAAGAAATGAGTCTTAAAGTTTTTGATAGTGGGATCTGCCGATGCTGGAGAATCTGAGATAACAAGGTGTAGAGCTGGATGAACACAGCAGGCCAAGCAGCATCAGAGGAGCAGGAAAGCTGACGTTTCGGGTCTGGACCCTTCTTCAGAAGAAGGTGCTGAAGAAAGGTCCAGACCTGAAACGTCAGCTTTCCTGCTCCTCTGATGCTGCTTGACCTGCTGTGTTCATCCAGCTCTACAACTTGTTGTCTTAAATTTTTTTGTTTGATCTGTTAACTATTGTGTTATATTTGTACCCTCTTGTTGTGAACTTACATTGAGTTAATCCCCATCCAGTGATGTAACAAGGATATCCATTGGGTAGGATCTCACCAACGACTGGTAACATTGCTATTTCTACATCAGGAGTACCATATGCAGGTTGTTTCAAACGCAGTAGGGCAATGTCATTTCTAAAATTCAAAGAGTGAAAGGTGAATGCAAAGATCAAATTGGTAAGAGATCCCCGTTGTTTTTCTGAGTTAGCTGACCTCATAAGTACCTCCAATGTACACCAGCACCTTTGGCTAAGAAGGAGGGAACAAAATCAGTCAACATTCTCATGGTTGAATGCTCTGTTAGTTAGCTCTGAGGAAAAGTGTAACATTGATTAGGTGCAATAAAATGAAGCTTACAATTGTACAACACCTTTCATGACCTCAAGATGTCTCAACGTCCTTTGAGGCCAGTAAAGTCTTTTTGACTTTTAGGGATTGATTTGTATTTTGAATATATGAAAATTAGAATTGGTCTGTTTTCCAACTTCAAAAGCCATCGCCTCAGCCTAAAACTCAATCAAATTGGTGAGACGTGATTTCCCAAGCACAAAGCCAATCTGACTATCCCTAATCAGTCCTTGCTTTTCCAAGTGCATGTAAATCCTGTCCCTCAGAATCTCCTCCAACAACATACCCACTACTGATGTAAGGCTTACCAGTCTGTAGTTCCTAGACTTTTCCTTACAGCCTTGCTTAAATAATGGCACCACACTAGCCTAATCCCCAGTCATCTGCCACCTCACCCGTGGGTATCGATGATACAAATATCTAGAAAGGGACCCAGCAATCTCTTCACTAGCTTCCCACAAAGTTCTGGGAAACACCTGATCAGTTCCCAGCGATTTATCTATCTTTGTGCCTTTTAAGAACCCAGCACCTCATCTTCTATAATGTGGATACTTCTTAAGATATCACTATTTATTTCACCAAGTTCTCTAGCTTCTATGTCCTTCTCTACACTAAATACTGGCATGAAATATTTGTTTAGTTTTGATGGTATTAGACAGGAACTTTCAAAAGTTGACTGAGTGTGGCTATTTGCAGGTAAAGGGATGGTTGGGAAGTGGGATGCCTTTAAGAATGGGATAACAAGAGTTCAGAGACATTATGTTCCTGTTGTTCTGAAGGGCAATGCTGGTAGGCGTAGGGAATATTGGATGACTAGAGAAATTGAGGCTCTGGTCAAGAAAAAGAACGAGGCATTTATCAGGTATATACAGCTGGGATTGAGTGAATCCACTACACGATGATACAGTAAATTTCCCTTATTTCAGGTATATCGTTTTTACTGGATATGGACAATGCCAGTTAAAACAAAGTTTGCTGTATATTTGAGGCTTGGACAGATTTTTGTAATCGGTAAGTGATTCAAAGCTTATGGGGAAAAGGCAGGAAAGTGGGGTTGAGGATAACCACTGATTAGTGGAACATACTTGATGGGCCAAATTGTCTACTTTTGTTCCTGTGTCTTATTGTCTTATGGACACAGCACTGAATTCTATCACAGCAGTAAAAATGCACCTGACATATAATCCAGCATCTGATAATGACATTTGAAGTGATCACTTTCAACCCATATCTTTCAGAATCTTCCCAACTTCTCAGCAGGCTTTCCAAGGTCTCCTAACTCTCAAACAATGCAGATTTGCACAATTCTTCTAAATCCTGCCAACTGATGAACATACTACGGGACAGGAGAAACAAACTTCTTTGTGACTACCAATATTGATCTGAATGTCAGAGTACATGTAATTGGGGTCACAACCCAAGCCTAACTCAAACTTCTTCCTGCATTGGGAATATCATGTGATGCTTTCTTTAATATAGGAAATTTAAATTTCTAAAAAAAAATTTTGCTGATTCTAGGAGGAAACAAAAATTTGGCCTTTAGTCACTATTGTTTTGAGACAAATGCAGTGGCCATCATTCACACAGCAAGTTTCCATAAATACCAGTTAATTAAATGGACAGATGATAGGTATTACTGATGTTGATCAAGGGAAAAATATTGTACAGAACAATAGGAGAAAACCTGCTGCATTGCATTCAATAGGACTCTTTATATCCACCAGAGACAGAATACAGAGACTCAGTGTAACATTTGATTCAAGTTACACCACCTACTGATAATTTCACACTCTTCTAATGTTGCAGTGAGGTGTTGATTATTTATTCATAAATCTACAGTGGGATTGATCTTACAATCTTCTAATTTAGAGGCAAAAGTCTACCACAGAGCCATAGCTGGTACATATTGCGAAATAGTCCAACCGAAGCGCAAAAACAGTTTTGCTTCTAATAATGCCTATGCCAGTCCATTGGAGAAATGTGCAGAACTGATTAAGATATGGATTTGCCACCTGGAAGTTAAGAATTCTAATTATACCAAGACGAACTGTGAGGGTGAACTGAATAAGTCTGATAACTGCCATAGTGTTGAATTGCACTGGTCTACGTGTAATTGACAATGAGATTATTAATGAACCCTTTTTGCATATTACTTGATCCCAAATAGCTTGGCCTCAAGTCAGCTCCTTTTAACATGATCGCAAAGACAATCCAGAAACCCATCCGGCACAGTTTTAGTGTTTAATATTTTTACCCGGAATGTTGGAGCTTGAAGTTACCCATGAAAAGCAGTGTTGCCCATGCTACGTGTTTCTCTCATCCTCTGTTATATACCGTGCCCCACAAAATACCAGTACTGTTCAGCGGAATATGAATAACTCAACTAATGTCTGCTGCCCCTTGCTGTCTCTTAATTACAGCCAAACAGACTGGACACACTGTTCTTCCAATCTGGGATTATTCCTTACTAACACACTGAACCCATCCCTGAATATCAGTGCAACTACAGATACTTTGTCTTCTTCTCTGTCCTTCCTGTCAAGTACAGGTGGAAAGTATGCAATGAATGGCAGAACCCTGAGGAGTATTGATATGCAGAGGGATCTGGGTGTGGAGGTCCACAGATCACTGAAGTTGGCAGTACAGGTAGATAAGGCAGTATAAAAGATTGATGGCATGCTTGCCTTCATTGGAAGGGACATCAAGTATAAGAATAGACAAGTTATGCTGCAGCTTTATAGAACTTTAGTTAGGCCACACTTGGAATATTTGTGTACAGTTCAGGTCACCACACTACTGTAAGGATGTGGATGCTTTGGAGAAGGTACAGAAAAGTTTACCAGGATGTTGCCTGGTATGAAGAATTTTAGCTATGAAGAAAGGTTGGATAGACTTGGCTTGTTTTCACTGGAACACAAGGAGGTTGAAGGGTGATCCAGTAGAAGCTTATACGCTTGTGAATGGCATGGATGAATTGGAAAGTATGAGGCTTTTTCCCAGGAGAAATTACTTGGGGACAGGTTCAAGGTGTGGGGGGTAGGGAGAGTTTAAAAGAGATGGGAGAGGCAGGTTTTTCACATAAAGGGTGGTGAGTGTCTGAAACGCACTGCCCGAGCAGGTAGTGCAAGCAGATACAATAGCAGCATTCAAATGTACTTCAATGAATACATGAATAGGAAGGGAATAGAGGGATACAGATCCTGTAAGTGAAGACAGTTTTAGCATGGAAGAGCAAATTTGTCTTAGCACAGGCTTGGAGGGTTGAAGGGCCTGTTCCTGTGCTGTATTGTTCTTTGTTGTTTTCTTTTCTGAGCTTGAAATATTCTTAAATATTCAGTTCCTAGTTCCCGTGCTCATCATATAACCATGTTTCTGTAATGATAATTATGTCATAACTATTTACCTCTATTTGTGCCTTCAGATCATCTACCTTGTTGCAAATGCTGTGTGCATTCAGATAGAGTGCCCTTAACTTTGTCTTGTTGACATCATTCGGATTTGAGGCATGCTCAGTGCTTGGCTTCATTTCTCCTCCCTTCTAACGTCATTCATGACTTTTCTACTTCCTGTTATCAGCCTAACTCCCCTCCTCTCTGACTCCTCCCCCATACCTCTCTCCCACGGAATTGCTGGATTAAACCCACCCCAAAAGCCTACCAAATCAATCTGGAAGGATGTTAGTGCCAGTCCTGTTAAGATTTAGCCCGTCCAGTTTGTACAGGTTCCACCTGCTCCAGAATGGCTTATCCGAAATTTCTCATAAATCTGATACCCTCTCTCCTACATCAGTTCTCCACCCATTTGTTCAATCTACTCATCTTTCTGTTCTTATGCTCAGCATATGTTGCACTGGTGGTAGTCCAAAGATTACTGCTTGCTTCCATCCTACCTCTCTACATTCTGCATTAAGGACCTTATCCCTCTTCCTACCTATGTTATTGGAACCAAACTGGACAGTAACTTCTGGCTAATCCCCCGCCCCTAGAAGGATGTTCTATAGGCTGCACATTATTGCCAGGGTCTAGGATCAGATAGCCAACACACTAACCTGGATTCATAGTTCAAGCTGCATTAACAGCTGCCTGATCCTTTGACTATGGAATCCTCTATCATTATTGCCATCTCCTGTCTTGGTGCTGTGTTCAGAATGGAGGTATTCCCCGCTCTCTGCACTCTTTTTAAATTTGCTTCCTCCTCTCTCAGTGCTGTGAAAAGAATGAAGCCACTTCCCGTTCTCTGTGCTCTTTTAAAACTTGTTGCCTCCGCTCCAAATGCTGTGTTCAGAAAAGAGGAAACTGAGGTGTGACTTGATACGGGTCTTAAAAGATTTTCAAAGAGTTTGATAAGTTAGACTTAGAAAATATGTTTTCAACCATCGTGCAGACCAGAACTATGGGCTAAACATACAAATAGATCTGACAAGGAATCCAGGAAAAACTTCTTTGCCAAGAAAATGTGAAATTTAATTAAATATATGGGATTGCATTGATATATGCAATAATATGATAATATAATAGAAATTGCTTATACAGAAATGAATCTCTAAAGCAAATGCCACGAATGTTTTGTAGGAAGGGAAGGGGGTATCGACATTTTTAAGATCTTGGGAAAGAGCAATTTGAACAGATGGATTTTCAGTTCAACACAAAGGGATGCAGAAGGAGGGACAGCCAACACAATGGAGCATTTAAAGAATTTTAGAAAGAACATGAAATAAATAATTTACCATTACCTTCATTGCACTAGAGAAATATGTCTTAAAAGAAGTTGTTCAGGAATTATATAATTAAGAATAGTTCCGTGTGGATGAACTGGTAAATTTTAAAAGGTCAATCTGAATTACCCATTTGCAAGAGAATTGGGATTCCATTGAGGATGCGTGATGATCAATTGAACATGTCTCAAATATTCATTGCCTTTGTTCTCCAGGTCATGCTCTCCAAGAACAACAGCAAATCTTCCTGGTATGCTGAAAGAAAAGTAAAGAAAAATTCCTCAGTGCCTTTCACAATCTAAGGTTATTCCGAAGCATTTTACAGATAATTAAGGACTTTGGAAGTCTAGTTACTTCTGTAATGTAGAAAATGCAGCAGTCAAAATGTGTATAGCAACCTGCCACAACCAACAGTAAGACAAGGACCAGATAACCAGTTTAGTGATAACAAGGTGTGGAGCTGGATGCACACAGCAGGCCAAGCAGCATCACAGGAGCAGGAAAGCTTGACGTTTCGGGCCTAAACCCTTGATACAATTTTAACCAGTTTAGTGAGATTGGTTGGGGGTAAATATTGAAAAATCACACCAGAGATAATTACTCTAATTTAAAATAATATGTATTACACCCATCTAAGGAGGCAGACAAAGTCTTGGTTTAGTGTCTTTCTTGACAAAAGGAAATAAAATCCGCACTTGCAAGAGAATGTGGGGGAAATTCATTTCTTTGAAGTGGAAGAGGAGGTAAATCTTCTGCTTGCCTCTCAGACACTGCCTTAAATCCAACCCAATTTCCTGAGTCCAGGTTCATTTTTCAAGCAGAATAGATGCCTAATGGGCATCAAAAAAAATCCTATCAAGAGAATACTTCCAATGATGGAAAAGAGTGAGGCTTGTTGCAGGGGGATTTGTTGTTACATGCGCGAAGACATGGCAGGTCCTTTAAAACACTGAGAAGCCATAAAAACAAAACAAATAATCTGAATTTGTATGTTTTGACCAAAAACCGTGATGAAAAAAAAGTCAATTACTTCATAATACGTATATATTAAGACATATGTCAAGTTATCATCAATGTTACAATAAATATAGTATCTGACAAGTTCCCTTAATTTGCTAGAATATTTCAGCTTCTATTTTAATAAACCAAGTTCAAAACTTTTCAATAAGCTTTTGGTCAAACTATCAAACTGGCAATACTGGTTCAAATGGAAATTCGATTTATTTCAGAAAATGACATTTTACAGTGAAGTTAATGAGTAATTTGAAACTCAAAACAATGAGCACAGTGAGCATTGAAGGAATATGACATTGGACCAATGCTTTTCAAAGCTTTCCACCACCAGGTTTTCTTTGTGTCATTTTTGGTCTTTGTAGATTAATTGATCATGAATGAGTGCCAGAATTAGTCAACAATTTCTTTATCATTATATTACGTAACTATTAGGATAATAGAGGCAATGTTGGTAGTCATTTTGCTTAGCAATTCCTGTATATATCTAATGTATTGCATTGGTTATAATTCTAATTTGTATAAGTATGAAGGAATATCTCCAATGTAAAAATGATTGCACAAACTGCTTGTTGCATATCTTGAAGCAATGAACTTACGTGACAATACAATGTGCAGCAGTCATGACCCAATTTTGAGAAATGAGGGTTCCACCACACATATGTTGGAAGAAGTGAGGGTCAGATTCATAAGCAAACTGCAGAGAGGCCTAGAATCAGAAATATATGTTGTATTACTTTTTTTCAGGCGTTAAAATTACTCTAAGGCTTCAAAACCTAAGGACATCTTGAACATACAAAGGTTCAAAACAATGCATTGAGCATCCTGTATGGAGACAGAGGTGTGTTTGTTCTCAGTAAGCACCAAAAATGTAACCCTGTAAGTTGATGTCAAAGACCTACAAGGACTGCTGATGTGAAGTATAGAAATAGCATTCTAATGCAGTAGTGTTGGTTACTATAATAAATCAAACATTATCACTGAGGTTAGAGGGATGCACTGCTTCCTTTCTAGTTCCATTCCTCCACTAGTCACATAAAATTTTATATTTAATCAGGATGATGATATTGCCAATTATTATAGGTCTCAGACTGTATCTGGTTTGATTTTAAAAATAAATCACCCAGGACTCTTCAGTCAACAATGAATAATTATTTTATTATAAAATAAAACTTAACCAAACATGCAAAGATTATTTAGATAAAAGGATTTTGATGGTGAAAAGATAGACATATCTTATATTCTAGCATCTTAAAATTAATATGAGGCAAATATGGGTAGCTGACAAACTATGGCAAATGCTCTACAGAACACATCAATTAGTAAACACAACGTGACAGATCTCATGGAATTCTCCCCAAATACTATCTACATGTGAGTCACCAAGTCTTACTAAAAGTTCACAAGAAGTTCCAATTGTAATCTTTTAATGATCTGGTATGGAAGCTCCTTCAATGGTTGCTCTGTCATAGACTGCTTCAGCAACTGTTCATGTACTGGTGATTCTTTTTTCATTCCTGGGACTATGATCCCTGGAATCTGGATTCTGGAACTTGTACTCCAACACTTACTCATAGGCATTGCTGCATATGTTCACAAACAGCGAACTTCAGCAAGCCAATTCTACTGCTTTTTTTTTATTTTCCTGAGCTCTATTCTTTCTCAGTTGCATAAGGCAAATACAGCTTCTGCATTTCCAGCATGCTGGCTCACAACTGCACTGAACTTCGTGACACATAGCTTCATCCAGACCTACGTATCTATTCTGATGTATCTTTGCTTTATCATTTTTATTTTCAAATCCAACATTGATAGAATGCAGAGCTGGGCTGAGAAGTGGCAGATGGAGTTTAACCCTGAAAAGGGTGAGGTGATTCATTTTGGAACGACATATGTGAAAGCAGAATAAGGGTTAACAGAAAGATTCTTGGCAGTGTGGAGGAGCAGAGGGATCTTGGGGTTCATGTCCACAGTTCCCTGAAAGCTGCCACCCAGGTGGATAGAGTTGTTAAGAAGGCGTATGGTGTGTTAGCTTTCATTAATGGAGGGATTGAGTTCAAGAGCCGTGAAGTTATGCTGTAGCTATTCAAAACCCTGGTTTGGCCACATCTGGAGTATTGTGTCCAGTTCTGGCCGCCTCATTACAGGAAAGATGGGGAAGTGTTGGAAAAGGTGCAGAGGAGATTTACCAGGATGTTGCCTGGAATGGAGGGAAGGTCTTATGAGGAAAGGTTGAGAGAGCTAGGGCTTTTCTCTTTAGAACGACAAAGGATGAGAGGTGACTTGATAGAGGTGTACAAAATGATCAGAGGTATAGATAGAGTGGACAGCCAGAGACTTTTTCCTAGGCTGGAGGTAGCCATTATGAGGGGGCATAGTTTTAAAGTGAGTGGAGGTAGATATAGGGGTGACATCAGAGGTAGGTTCTTTTACTCAGAGAATGGTAGGGGCGTGGAATGCATTGCCGGACAGGGTGGTGGAATCGGCCTCATTAGGGGCATTTAAGTAGCTATTACTTAGGCATATGGATGATAGTATAAGGTAGGGGTGGAGGTTAGATAAACCTTAGGTTTAGGGGAAAAGTTCGGCACAGCATCGTGGGCCGAAGGGCCTGTACTGTGCTGTACTGTTCTATGTTCTATGTTCAGCATTTCATGCAATGCATCAATCACTTTCTTCAAAGCCACCTGGAGGTTTCCTGTTTTTTTTCTTCTCATGGGCTTTCAACAATCCTTCAAGTTTATAATGGAAAACATGTTATTCTGATTGACATTCAACTTCAAATTATCTTCCTTAATAATTTTTTTTTCCATAATAGGTTTTGTTGTTTCATTGTTTGAATCACCCCAAATGAATAAATCTGCACTGTGGGTTTTTGCTCTCTTTAGCTGCTTTTAAAGTCTTCTAAACTTTAAGTTCTTCCCTTAAATTCCTGAGTAACTTCTCATTCTTATTCTCCAGGTTGCATCAGAATATAAGCCTTTCATTATTCCTTTTTACTGTGAATCTCCAGTATTTTGTAAGTCTTAGTTTTTAATTCTGCAGTCAACCAACTTTTCTGATACGTCAACAATTTATTTTACTGCTCTAAGCTTTTCTCATGGTACTTCATAGAGAATTTTGAAACTTGTCTTTATCAAGATTACACTGAAGATGTACCGTTGTTGAATTCATTTCTATCAGTGTTATAACTCTGCTTTCTCTCCACAGATGCAACTGAGTTTTTCCAGGATTTCCCATTTTTGTTATTGCAAGAGTTATTTTGTCTACTCCCAGTTCTACACTTCCCTCTGGTGGCTTTCCCAATTCATTACATGGATTGTTGACCACTGGTTTTAGATTTTCTTGTTTCTTAGCTTATGATCTAAATCCTATCTTCAACTTTCCAGTCATACTTCTTCATTTATCAGCGGGTAATGCCTTTAAAATACTAAAGTTTATCCCACTCTGCTCAAAACTAGACATTTCACTTCTTCTCATTGTCCTCTAGTGCACAAGAAATCTGGCATTTTTAACTAACTATCTAACTAACTCTTGACTCCCCTGTTAGCTAGAATTCTATTTAACTCAGCCTTGAAGATATGTAATCACCAAACCTGAACGATTCTCTGGGGAAGAGAATTCCAAAGTTCAATTGACACTCAAAGAAATAAATCCTTCTCATCTCCTTCTTAAATGGGAGACCCCTTATTTTTAAATTGTGTCCCCTAGTTCTAGACATCCCCACAGGAGAAACATCCTCCCAGAATTAATATCCTGTCAGAATCGTACATGTTTCAAAAAGTTTAATTCACATTCTTCTAAACTCCAATGAGTGTACGCCAAGTTCCTCATCCTTTCATCATAAGAAAGAATGATAATCAGATGAGTGAATCTTCTCTTAACTTCTTCCAATGCAGCTTATCCTCCCTTAAGTAATGGGACTGTATACTGTATTCCAGACGTGGTTTTACTAAGTCCTTATACAGCTGTAGCAACAGTTCCCTACCTTTATGGTCCATTCCTGTAGCAATTAAGATCAACTCACCTTCTCAATCATTTGCTGTAACTGCATGCTTACTGTTTCTGGTTTGTGTATTGGATATCACATCCCTTTGTACCACAGATCTGATACGTATGCTGCTTTAGATTCTTCCTGCCAAAGTGACCATGTTCCCACTTTCTCAGATTATATTCCATTTACCAAATATGTGCCCACGCACCTATTCCACCTCTATCCTTAACTTTATCTGTAATTTAAGGAATTGAAATCTGGTAGACTTTAAGTTCAAACTTGAAAGATGTAACAGTGTTCCCGTGTCCTGACTGTCTGGTAGTCTGCAGTCAGCGAGATCTCCTTACCTGCCATGGCCAGCTGTGTGGTTTGGCTTCCTGTCCACCAATCACACGACCGGTTAATGGGCTTGCAACGATAGGCCCAACTACATAGCAAGACAAATGCAAAATAGGAAAGAAACAAAGAAAAGAATTAGCATTTGGTAAACAAAATTGACATTTTTTCAGCTAATGCATTCTAAGCTAATGAGAAGAAGCAAGCAATTTCAAGTTCTGGCCAATGCTTACTGAAAAATAGAGTCAACAATATGTACTGCAACATATTGAAATTGGAAGTGAGGTCAATTGTCAAGGAGTTTCTTATAAATATATACTTTTTGGCATGTGTCACTAGATAAACTCTCTTTCGTGTAAACATGATAATTTTTCAGAGGAAAATATTTTATTTGAAAACTATGCCAGACTGTTTGTGAAACTCTCCAGGTTAATTGAAAATTAGCAATTAAATAAATGACTTATCAGTCATGGTTTGCAGTATTGCCAACCTCTTGTCCACACTGCCAAAATCCTCCAGAACACCATATTACATGAGACAGAAAGGCACCAACATAACCCTATTCACAAATGTAGCCTGTGGAAATTCAAAGGTCATCAGCAACACTGCAGAAAAGGCAGGAATGGAAGTAGAAATCAATGTAAGTAATAAGAATCAGCCTCTTGCATTGTCCTTTAAATGGCTATTTAACGTTCATTCCTAACATTTGCAATCATTAATATAGATTAACCTGTATAAAACCTGCATAAAGGACTAGTGATCTGCCCTGGCAACAATTTAGGTATTTTGTGTATCTTGGGTGATCGCACAAGACGATTGATGGCAAACTGATAGCCTGCATTATACCTCAAATAAAGTTTTTCCCATTGAAACCAATTCAATCAACTGTTTGTATTACCAAGTGCAAATTTATTTTCTTTTTCTCTAATGTTCTCCCTTGTGGTGAGGCTGATCCTATTAGCAAATCTAGCCCTTACATTTCAAAGTGGAAATATAGCATCCGTAATATTTTACACCCTTTAGTAACTTTCATCCTTACTGTCCATAAGAAATAGGAACAAGAGCAATACCATTCAGCTCCTCAAGCCTGCTCTGACGTACAATAGGGTCATGGGTGATCCAATATTTCTCACATCCTCTTTCCTGCATTTTCCCAGTAGCCCTTGATTCCCTTACTGATCAAGGATCTATCTATCTTAGTGTTTTGCCCCACAGCTCTCTGTGGCAAGGACTTGCAAATACTCACAACCCTCAGAAGAAATTCCCTCAAGTTGGTGCCCCTTTATTCTGAGACCATACCCTTGGGTCCTAGACTTTCTCATGAGGAGAAACATCCTCAGCATTTGCCCTGTCAAGCCCCTTAAGAATCCTGTAGGTTTTAGTGAGATCATCTCTCATTTTTCATAAACATTAGTGAATAGAGTCCCAACCTGTTTAGTCTTCGCTCAAAGGACAATCCCTCCATACGAGGGATCATCCAAGTGAATCATCTCTGAAACAGCCTATGTGATGTCGCCATTCAAAAAAGAGAGGAGGAAAAAGTGGTTAACTATTGGCTGATTAGCCTAACATCTGATCTTGGAAAAAAGTTGAATCAATTAATAAGAAAGTAATAACAGAACATTTGGAAAATCATAATCTAATCAAGGAGAGCCAGCATGGCTTCATGAAAGGGAAATCGTGCCTTTGCTGTGAAAAAGAACAGTGATTACGTATTTGAAGGGATTAATCAGAGTGTCATCAGACATACATCTTCCAGCAGATGATTACTAGGTGATGATGACGAAAAGGAGCCATGGTCTATTCATTACATCCTGTAAGCTAAGGCTGATTCTGGTTCTCCTACTTGTAACCATGATGAAACAAAAACAGAAATTGCTGGAAAAGCTCTGCAGGTCTGGCAGCATCCGTGGAGAGAAACCAGAGTTAATATTTCAAGTCGAGGGACCCTTCCTCAGAACTGGTGAGATCATGATGAAATCATTTGATTTAGCAAAGGCCTACCATTGGACCTGATCCCTATTTGGCTTATGTGATACAGTGCGGATGATTTCTCTGGATATGAATACCTGTAGAGTGCTCGTGTTGGGTTATAGATAAGATTTTGTTTTGCTGTGTTTTGAGATCTTTCAAATGGTGTTTTAAAGTTAGATAGCTTGTTTTATTTTTGTCTTTTGTGAAATAAACTTCTGTTTTACTTTTAAACAAAATTTGCAACCTTGTATGCCTATTTTTCAGGGAATGACCTCCATGTTAAAAAACAATAAGTCATCTATCAAGCTAAATTTCATTCTGTGATGTGACTTCTCCAATAGTAACATCAGCTGAGATCATAATAATACCACAGAATTGTCTAATTGTCTAAAATCAAAGGTATCTCCATTGTGGCAATGTTAAAATGTAAAGTCAGTTAAAAAATAATCTAGAAATAAGTAACTGGTATCAGTGAAAGTGATCAGGAGGCTCTCAAATTAGTCTAAATTCTCAATTGGTTCACTAATGTCCTTTAACGACAAAAGCACAACACCCTTACTAATTGTGGCCTGTATGTGACTCCAAAATTGATTCTTACCTGCCCTTTGAAGTGGCCTGAGATAGCAGGAACTGCAGATGCTGGAGAATTTGAGATAACAAGGTGTAGAGCTGGATGAACACAGCAGGCCAAGCGGCATCAGAGGAGCCGGAAGGCTGACATTTCGGGCAGATATGAATTTGTAATTAACCATTACCAATGGTTCAAAACAACCCTCTACCACCTTATGAGAGCAATTGGGGATAGGTACTAAATGCCATCCTCATCAACATCAATGTCCTGAGAATAAATTAATTAACAAGCAGATGCTGTCTGGCAATTTCCCAATTTGGCAGACGCGTCTTGGTTTAAACTAAGTAGGAGCAAATTAATGCAGATGCTGGAATCTGTACTGAAAGCAACAGATGCTGGAGAGCACAGTAGGTCAGGCAGCACCCATGGAATGAGATAAAACTAATGTTTCGAATTTGGATGACTCTTCATCAGAGCTGAAGTGAAGTGTGAAGGGGGAAGCATTTATGCTATAGTTGGGGGAGGGTGGTGATGTGTGTGGGGTTGATGGAGTGTAAGGTGCTGGTGGAGAAAAGAGGTTGATAGTTTAGGTTAAGTGATTGGAATGTGAGAATAGCAGAACAATGGTGTGTCTAACTGCCAGACTTGAAAGAGAATACGGTCCCAATGGGTTGGGGGGATGGCAGAGAGGACACGGTGACAGCTAATGTAACAACTAAAGCTAAAAGGGAAGAAATGTGAGTTGGCTCACAATTTGAAGATGTCGAACTCAATATTAAGTCCAGAAGGCTATAAAGTGCCTAGTCTGAAGATGAAACGTTGTTGTTCTGGTTCATGCTGTGATTCACTGGAGCACTGCAGCATTCTGAGGACAGGCAAGTGGGCATGCGACCAGGACGCAGTGTTAAAATGACCAGCTATGGGAATGTCAGGGTCATGCTTACATGCAGACCGAAAGTGTTCTGCAAAGCAGTCACCCAGTTTGCATTTGGGTTCCCCTAATGGTGCAGCAAATACAATACACAAGATTGAAGGAGGTACAGGTGAAATGCTGCTTCTTCTGGAAAGATTGTTTAGGCTCTTGGATGGTAAGCAGGGAGGAAGTGAAGAGGCAGCTTATATGGGAAGATGCCGTGGGAATGGGGGAGGTTGGTGGTTGTGGAATGGATGAGGGTGTCCTGGAGGGAACGATCCCTGCAAAATGCAGGCAGGGGGAATGAGGGGAAGATGTGTTTGGTGGTAGCATTCTGCTGGTGTTATTTGAAAGGGTGAGAATGATTCTTTGAGTGTGGAGCCTGGTGGGATGAAAAGTGAGTGCAAAGGGAAACCAATCACACCATTGTGAGTAATGGGAAGGGGCAAGGGCAGAAGTACGGGTGATAGGTTGGATGTGGTTGGGGGGCCTGCCAACCACAGTGGTGGGAAACCACGGTTATGGAAGAAACAAGCCATGTCAGCAGCATTGTTTTGGAAGGTGGCATCATCCGAACAGATGCAACGTAGGAAAAGGAACGGGAAGAATGGGATGGAATCCTTGCAGGACATTGGGTATGATCATCTGTACTGAAGGTAGCTATGGGAATCAGTGGCTTTGTAGAGGATGGCAGTGGACAGTTTATTCCCCGAAATGGAGACAGAAACGTCAAGGAATGGATGGGAAGTGTTAGAAACGGATGATATGAAAGTCATAGAGGGGTAGAAATTGGGAGGCAAAATGAACAGATTTTTCCAGGTCGTGGTGGAAACATGAAGCAGCACTGAGCAGTCATCAATGTACTGAGAAAAGAGTTGTGGGAGGGGGCCAGTGTAGGACTGGAACAAGGATTGTTCCACATACCCCATAAAGAGGCAGGCATAACTGAGACCCATGTGGGTGCCCGTAGCCACTCCATTGATTTGGCAGAAGTGAGATGAATTAAAAGGAAAAATTGTTCAGTGAGACAATAAGTTCAGCCAGGCAGAGGAGAGTGATGGTGAATGGAGATTGTTCAACCCTCTGGTTGAGGACAAAGCCGAGACCTCTCAGACCATCCTGGTGGGGAATGGAGATATAGTGGGATTGGAGATCCATGATGAAGAGGAGGCAGTTAGGGCCAGGGAACTGGAAATTGTCAATATGTTGGAGAGCATCAGAGGAATCGTGGATGTAAGTGGGCAGGGTATGGACAAGTGGAGAGAGGAAGGAGTCAAGGCAGGAGGAAATGAGCTTGGTGGGACAGGAACAGGCTGAACTGGCTTGTGGTTTAAACTGATTTTTGTTCCAGAGAGGTAGGAGTGGAATGCCACCCACCCTGTAGGACACACCAACTTTTGATGCAGATCACAGTTGACTATGGAGACAGGCAAGTGATGTGATGTGCCCATGTCTCTAGGGCTTCATTGTAGTTATTTTAGAAGCTGTAGGGGTCTCATCCTTCATACCCCATTCACTGCGCCTCATCATTTCACGGCACCTCATGTCCCCACCTCCATGTTACCTCACACCTCCATGCTCTCCATGTCAATGCAAGTCTCCACCCACTCCCCATGCCCCTTCATATCTTCATGCCACCTACATGATACCTTATACCCACATCATTCCCACTAACCCAATATTTACAAAGGCAGACCTCAGGATCCCTGTGGAGATGAAGAAGAAAAACTTCTAACAATCTCAAGGAGCTCTCAATCATACATGCTTGATGTAGAAGAAGAAAATCTCATTCCTGAAACCCAATCTAATATTTTAAATCCTCTCAAGGATACATCTGTTACAAACAAACAAACAAACAAACTTCATTCAGCAACTGCATTAAAGACAGTTAATTGTTTCCAATTATACCTCAACCAGAACAGGAAAAAGACATGCACTGGTATCATTATTCAGAACTACATGATAGCCATCTAGCCAAATGAATTAATTGGTTCTGTAATCTGTTCATAGCCTCTTTAAATTATCAATAAAAATGTGAGGTTAGCCCAACTTTCTTTTAACTGTTAAAACTTGCCCAAGCGTTCATAATATTGTCAGCTACAATTCAAGCTCTTGGAAAATGGCAACAATTGACTCCATTGGAATTGCAAGAACAGATGGTATTTTGTTTTCCAACCTGCACCCAACAATCTGTCAATCAATGGTTTCTAGAAACCAGTGATTCGTTTTCAAATTCTCAGGGTAATTTATACCATATCTCCTTCACCTGCAGTAAAATTGGAATTGCAGAAGTGTAGGCTTTTATTCCCTCTTTCCTTTGTTCATCAGGCTTACTCTGGATGTCAATAACCCAAAGCAATTCTGACAACAGAATGTAGCCAATGTTTTTTATTAAAGGAAAATATAGTACAAAAATACTGCAAAAAAACTTTCCTGTACAGTGCTTACAATTACAAATGAGCCCTTTCACATGGACTAGTCCAAAAATTAGACCAGATCGGAAGATCAGCCCAGTCCATTTCAACTTCTAGTCATTGATCAATTGACTTCCTTGAGCTAACTACATTTTTGCTGTGAGCTAAGCTGTCTTATACCATTTCCATACAAAGAAGCTGTAGATCCAAAGTCTTGAACAATACAGTCTCCAGCAAATGATAAGTTTGACCACTGGCAAACGTCACAAATGTATGATGTTTTCCAAACTGGTTTGATCAATTAACTCAATAAGACTTGCTTGTGGCTCCTTGAAAAGATGCTTATCTCTTGCCTTTTATGAACTTTGACTGTGGCTTGCACTGGCTGTTTACCACTTTTACTTCATCCACTTAACTGTATGATATTTACACGGCACAATTCCAGGGTATTCGCATATTCAGCTGATAAATAGTTCATGTGATCGCACCTGATTCACTGTATCTGTTTTAAAACCTTAGCCTTACTATGTCAGTTCAGTCCATTACTGCTGGGTTATGAGGCTTGATCTAAGTAAACACACACATGGGTTTGGGGATGCCACCACCAGGCCTGATTAGGTCGCCATCTACCTCCACGACTGGAGCATTCCATCCCAAAGCTGATACTGTACAAAGTCTATAAAACCATGAGATGTAGGAGCAAAAGTAGACCATTCAGATCATCAATCCACGCAATGTGATCAGATAATCTTCAACTCCCACTATCCTGCCTTTTCCCCAGAACGCTTGATTCCCTTACTGATTAAACATCTGGCTAACTCAGTCTAAAACCTACTTAACAACCCAGCCTCGGCAGCTCTCTGCAGTAAAGAATTCCATAGATATAGCACCTACTGAAAGAAGAAATCCTTCCTCTTTTCTGGCCTCACAAGGCAATCCTTTTTTCTGAGATAATGCCCTCAGGTCCAAGACTCTCCCAACAAATTGTCTGCATTTACTCTTTCAAGCCCCCTAAGAATAGAGAATCCTTACAACTTCGACGAGACTATTTGACTCATCCAGTCTGCACTGACCCTCCAACGGGCATCCCACCCAGACACGCACCCCCCCGACCCTATCAGACGTAATTTATATGAAGTTTACATCCCCTCAGACCACACAGGAGTGCCTCTGAAGTCCTTGAAGTCAGCAGTGACTACATGATCACCTGACTCAGGTTAAAGCCAAGACTCTTGTTTGGGTGAAGTTTCAGCTCATACCAGCCTGTTTTGTTTAAAATGAATACTGATAATTTGAGCAAATCTACAGCAACATCTTAATCTCATTGAAAAACTCCCACGCTGTTGTTTTCTTTCTTTATCGAGTACATTGGTAGTAAAATGCATTTGATAATTTCGACTGCACAGCTGTATTGGCAATAAAATATTCTCACAATTATAATTTTCCATTTTTGTTGAATCAGTACTGTTTGAATCAAACTATAAGACATGGTGTGTGGTAATTTCATGGAACTACTAATTCAGAAGCTTGGTTTAGTCCTCTGGGGAAATGGGTTCAAATCAGTCACTGTAGTTAGTGGGATTCAATTAGTTAAAAGGCAAAATATGAAAGTTAGTTTCAATAAAAATGCCAGGAAATTATAATTGTTGTAAGGAGACCTTCAGTTTTCTGCTGTCCATTGGAGAAGGAAATCTGCTATCCTTACCTGTTCCAACCTGCATTTGACTGTAGGCTCACAGCACCACAGTTGACTCTCAGCTGCCTCTCTGTTCAAAGGCGGTTATAGATGGGGAACAAATGCCAGCCTTGCCAACAATGCCACATCCCAGGAAAGAAAATGAATAAGTTAAAGCTTAAGTATTTATATTTGAGCATTTTTGCGGGAGTCTGATCTCAATTCTGACAATGGCCTATGTGCTGAGCCTGGGTGCAAGTACAGAAATTGGAACGCTCCTGCTGTTAATGCTGATTGACAGTTAGGCTTTGTTAAATGTTAAGAAGGTTGGCTTTGATTGGTTAAGCCATTGCCCTGAGAGATGAACCAGCAAATGACTGTCATCAATTATGTAAGTTAAAACAGGCACAATGCATGCATGTGTTTCTGTAAAGAACAGCCCTTTCTATTAATGTATATAGCTTCAAAAGTACACATATGTGGGGTCATCTGACAATCTTAACTTGATTTCCAACATAATTCTTCTGTCTTTTTCCAATAAAACTATCAAACAGAGTTTATCTATGTCTGTGTCAGTAAAATCTGTTCTGAAGTATATCTGCTGTCTTACAATTTTCTTGCTCTTTCAAAAATAAGATCGAAAATTGCTGGAAAACCTCAGTAGGTTAGGCAGCATCTGAGGAGAAAGAAACTGAGCTAACAGGCAGAATCTGGTAAGGTCTAAGGCTTGTGGGTTGTGGTGAGATTTGTGGCAGAATCAGGTGAGAAGTCCAACAAGGCTATCTCCCCCTCCCACTCCCCTGGTGACGTATCTATCCACTGCCAGCTTGAGGCCAAATGCAGACTGGAGGAACAATGCATCATATTTCATCAGGGGAACTTACAGCCAAATGACCTGAATATTGTCTTCACCAGCTTTAAAATCTCTCTTCCCACAACCTGTCCATCTTCTGACTCACCTATCTGCTCCACACTTCCCACTGACCAGGCACAATAATAATCCACTACCTGCATCCACTTATCTCCATCTCACCTACCCCTCCCCCCCAGCACTGACCCCCTGCTATTTATTTCTGGGCTTCCCTCGCCTTCCCTAGTCCTGAAGAAGGGTTCCAACCCGAAACATTGACTTTCCTGCTCCTCGGATGCTGTCTGACCTGCTGTGCTTTTCCAGCTCCACGTTTTTTGACGCTAGCTTCCAGCACCTGCAGTCGTTTCTGTCTCCAAGGGCTATCTCAATGTCAGGAGCACTTCACATCAACTTTTATACTTTTGCCAAGTATCTCACTAGCCAGCAGTGAGTTACAATTATTGCATCACAGAATCCCCACAATGTGGAAGCAGGGCATTTGGCCCATCGAATCCGTACTGACCCTTTGAAGAGCATTCCATCCAAACTCACCCAGTCCCTGCAACCCTACATTTCCAATGGCCAATCCATCTAACCTGCATATCCTGGGTGCTATGGGCAATTTAGCATGACCAATCCACCTAACCTGCATATTTTTGGACAGTGGAAAGGAACTGGAATATCCGGGCAAATCCCACGCAGACACAGGGAGAATGTGCAAACTCCTCACACACAGTTGCCTGTGGGTGGAATGGAACCTGTGTCCCCAATGCTGTGAGACGGCAGTGCTACCCACGGAGCCACCACACCACCCTGAGTTGTCAACTAAGTGAGATTATAGCTTGGTAATGGCCCAACTCACCTCATTAATATTCATAGCTTACCAAATATCCAAAACAAACTACATATCGAGAAGGGTTTAGGCCCGAAACGTCAAGTTTTCCTGCTCCTATGATGCTGCTTGACCTGCTGTGTTCATCCAGCCCCATGCTTGTTATCTCGGATTCTCCAGCATCTGCAGTACCTTTTATCTCTGATACATATCGAGAAGTCCCGGTTTGGAAAATTAGAGCAGGTAACTGGCAGATTCAACGAGTTACTTGTTCTGAAGGACTTCCATATTGTTGGAACCAAACAGCACTTCATTGGTTTTAGCTGCATACATCCCTCATCCATGGACATTTGTCAATGCCTCACCATCATAATGGCATCACTCAAATTCAGCTCTCAGTCTGCTTAGGAACCACAGATTTACAATGCAGGGTGCACAGCAACTAGCATTGAAAGGCTGCAGTGAGGACCCTTTGTGACAGAGAGAAACAAGCTTTCAGCTCATGGATTGGACCAGTCTGCATCTCAGGGCTATTTGCTTGATCTTTTAGTGCTCACTTATTTAACATCTACCTACATGCTTACACCATCAGTGCCTTGCCTTGTCTGGTCTTGCCTGCTGTGTCTTGGCAGTAGGCTCGTCGGCACTTCAGCCAGAGCCAAAGGCTATCAGTAGTGCTGTATTGATGAGCTCAGCCTGGGAGGAGGAGTGGGTAGGTAGTAGAGAGAGTTGTTGGTGAGGGGAGCATCTTGACATACAGCATAGAAAGGGGTCAGTTTAACACCTACAGCATCTGCCAGCTGCTTGTGTGGAAAACATACTGCATGTGTATTCAATCAAATTACCACATCAGTCCAGTCAATGAGGAGCCATTCTCCCCTCCCTGCCCCCACACCCCCAACTATAGCATGAATGCTGCCCCCACCACACTTAAGCTCTGATGAAGAGTCATCTAGACTCAATACGTTAGCTTGCCCTCTCTCTATGGATGCTGCCTGATTTGCTGTGATCTCCAGCATTAGTTGTTTTCAATGAGGAACCACTGTTGGTCAGGGTTTTCTGGTATTATCAGACTTGATCACAGTCTGCACACAGTCCAGAGTTTGGCCATGCAGTCATCAGGTTGGGATGTTCAGCATCAAGGGCTTTGCCTGATTGCAGTCTGGGGCAAGGGCAAAGATCAGTCCTGCAGGGGCAGGGAGCTACATATACAGCAGTCAGGGGAATGGTTAGCCAGGTCTAGGTGCTACCTGTTGATGTCGGTCTAAGATCTGAGACGAATATATTTCTGGGTGTCTGTCCATCCATTGATAAGGAGAATGCAAGGGGAACATGTAAGAGCAGTGGTGAGGGAGGGATCACTGCCAGAAGGGGTGGGGGAGTCAAGGCTTTGGGGAGAGCAGAGATAGTAATGGTGGGAAGTTCAAGGTGCATGGGGGCATGCAGAACATCATGAGAAACCTGGTAGGATATGGGAGCAGAGTTATTGGCAGTGACAACCAAAGGAGGAGCGTAAAGGAGTATCATGTTCATCTTTCGGGATAATGTCAGATTTGTTGGCAGAGAGGACAGTTGATGGAAGGGAGGACAGTTAAAGAGATGTTTAATGCATGGCATCTCCACATGGTGGACAATCTATGGTGTGACAAAAAAAACTTCAGGACTTTAATAACTGTTCATGAATTGAAAGAATCAGCAATAAATCTTTCTGGAATAAACCGTTTTCTGAGTTAGAGGAACAAGGAATTGAAAGCAACATACTAACTAGCCATCCCCTGGAAAAGAAAGAGTCGACGCTACATAACCAAACTGTTTTAACAACCACTCGATAAATGTCCTTTGCTACAAGGATAAATGATTACCTTGCAGAAGAATTTAGGGAATTAACGAAAGGACAACCTGAGTTTCAAGCGACAGTCAACACAGAAAGTAACAAGGAACAGAGAAGCCAGGCTCAGAGCAGCTGGCTTTCACTCCTGATAAGAAAGCAAGCTACAGACTTGGTGATTTCAGAAGTGTCATGAACAATGTCACAGCACAAACATAACAAGACAGAAAATTTGATAAGAATTCAACTTTGGGATTCTTCAGCTGCAGAACTCTGGAGAAGTACACTGTACAAGAATTGAACCCCAATCATATCCAGAAACAAATGCTGTTGGTTGGAATAGTAGCTAAATTCCACCATTAATTGGATAATAGCTAAATCAGATTGTGAGGTTTAACTTGCTCACATGAAGAGTCTTATTTTAGTTGCTAAAGACAATATGGTTAAAATAATTATTTCAGTACTTTATTGTCTGTGCAACTTTTTAATAAGTAGCTTGTGGTTACCTTTTACACAGTGGGCATGGGCTGTTGAGGTAGTGTGAGGCAAAAGGCAACGTGGAGGTTCTGGGGAGGGAATAGGATAAGTAGGTGAGCAGCTGGTCTCAGTATCCAACACAAGCTGTGATTCCTGATGTTCTCGAGATGTGAAATGCTGCTTAAGAACGGCTAGGAAAATGCCGTAGTAAATCAGTGTTACTTCGATAGATGAAAGCATGGGATCCACATCTGCTGGGTGTTAGGACATTGTGTGCACAAACTGCAGCTATATTTCATTTGTAAGCATGTCTTTGCACATCTACAATATACGCAGAATGAAAGTACCTCTGTATCAAATGCTGGCCAAAGGTAGATTGTGCCATGCCATTGGTGCTGGCTAAACTAACATTGTCATCTCAGAGATGTGGGAGTTTGAGGCAGTGATTTAAAGGGAGGTGAATGCTCGTTGAATGCCCATCAGTTCTGGAACTTCCAAAGTTGAGGCATCATGTGCCTTTTAAGTATGAAGACAAATACATTAGAAAGTGGAATGGTTCAAGTGGGTCTGGAATGGGAAAGAGGCTTGAGCCCGGCAGGCACTCCCTTTTAGATGTTATGCATTGGTCACTCAGCTGGGATTGCACCTTCACTAAGTTGGTACACATACTGCCACCAGGCCATGGTACACCAGATGATAGGGCTGCTAAATTCTGCAATTTAGAATGGTTTGGGACTGGAGTTGGGGCGGGCTCCAGTATAGACTGGACAGAGCATGCTGCACCATCCTGGCTCTGCACAACTGGAACAGGCAACGAGGTGTTATGATAGATAGCTGAGGAACCAAGGACCAGGAGCAGTGCCTGTGGAGAAGGATGAAGATAATGAGCTGGAGGAAGCTGTCCTTGTGAATGACAGAGCGTAGCTGTGTTGTGCTGTACAAGGCAGACAGGACCTGACTGACACCCTGTTCCAATGGATACAAGCTGGGTGTGGAAGACCATCATGGACTGTCAAGGTAAAGATGCCAGCATTTGTTTCACATTGTGGGTGCAATCTGAAACTGGTATTTGTATCTTTGGCTTTCCTCTTTGCTGGCTTATAATAAAAGCTCATGTTTGGGCTTGTTTGAATTCTTGCCGTTGTATTTTGAACTCTTATTTCTCGTTTTTTCTAATCTATTGCTGGACTTTATATTTCTTTATTTTTTCTAATTTTTCCCTAAGAACTTGTACTTAAGAATCTGTACCTAGGTACCTTGGTACCTAAGATGGTGCCATAAGTGACAACTTGTAAACTTTTCGCTGCATTCATGTGAGTACATGTGGCAATAAAGCTAACTACAATTCTATGTGATGTTCCCTTGCTGGGCAATGAAAAAAGGCAGTTAACCAGTGGGTACTGGGGAAAGAATATCAGGGAGTCAGAGAGCGTCTTCAGGCCGCATGCAGCTAATGACAGTTAAAGCTAGTGGCCTGGTGCTTAAATAACGCTGAGGGTTAGAGATTGGGATTGTATTTGCGAGGGAATGTCAGCTATGCCGGGTCTGCATTATGACCACATGGCTTTGTGGCTGCTTTGCCATTATGTTACTGATGAGACGCAAGGCCAGATTGAAAACTCTCGTCTGAGTGCACAAAAGACCTCAAAGTTGATGCCGCATAAGGGATACTGGCCTCTTGACAGAGACCCACGAGAAGTGACATTACATCAACGTGACTGCAACTTGGTGAGACAATGAAAGATCCCAGAGAAGACCAATTCAGGAAAACAAGAACGGGTATAAAGAACACATAGAACAAGATTCTGTGGTATCACACATAGGCTGTGAGTGGAGACAAGAATTTCTAGTTGAGCCCAAAACTGAATACAATAAGACTGAATTAGCTTTATTGTCACGTACTCACATGAGTACAGTGAAAAATTTACAAGATGCTGTTTACGGCACCATCTTAGGTACATAGGTACCTTGGTATAGATTCTGGAGTGCAAATTCTCAGGAAAAAAACACAAAAAAAAGAAATAAAATGTCCAGTATTGCACATCTTCAAAAGTACAAAATGATAGTAATAAATTAGAAATATAAAGAAATAAAAAGTTCAGAATAACCATCCTTCCATGATAATACAATAAAGAAAATTTTAAAAATTTAAAAAAGAGAATTTAAGACAAAGTCCACTTAGTCCATTTCACCAGACCTGAAATATTAACTCTGATTCCTCTCCACAGATGCTGCCAGACTTGTTGAGTTTTTCCATCACTTTCTGTTTTCTTGCTCCTTTTTATTCCAACGCTTTTTCAGATAACTGCATCTAACACATATTAACAGAACGTGAAGAAAATTGGAAAGGAGAAATGATTCTTTATTGACCTCTGCTACAGATATACCTGGCTCTTTCTGGCCATAAGGTGTTAAAATTTGAGCAACTTTCAATTACGAGCAGATGCAGTTTCTTTCCTGTTGCACGGGAGACAAAGATATTACGAATGATACAGATAAACAAATGGAAAAGTACTTGAAACAGCACAGGATTCTCATAACTAAAAGGATGGGTGTTGTTAATAGTGTCACAGAACCATTCATGGGTGCTTAGGAAATCTACTTTAAACGTTACAGCTTCTATTTGCCTCTTAGTGTTGAGGGGCTCTGTGTTAAAATAGCTGCTTAAATTTATATCTAGAAATTTATATTACTTTGATGAGGGAATGAGTTATTGATGAAGTCCCCTCTATACCAATTAAATGTTGAATTTCACAAAATATTGATTTGGAGGTGCATAAAAATGTATAAGAAGTGGATAGGTGGCCATGTGTGTGTGGCATTAGTAATGTATGAAAGTTCAACAATTGAAACATTCCATTTGGTGTTTATTGTTTTTGGATTAACAGATACCTACGTCTTTGTTGCCTTGAGAAGCGAATCAGTAAGCAAGACTATCCGGGACAAAAGCAGAAATTGCTAGAAACAGTGGACAAGTCAGACTTGAGACATACTGCACGGAAATATTGGAATCAAGGTTTTAGGTCAAATGCCTTTTGCTAGGATAGTAGGTGATTGGATACAATGTGTGGGAAGTTTGTGACAGTGTATTTTCTTGTGAAGAGAGCAGGGCTGGACCTACAACAGAGACGGATGCTGCAGGTGTGTCGTTCAGCGCTGGCTGTTGAAAATTTGGTGCTTCCCATTTGCCTCTAAAAGAGAAGCTGGGATAGTGGAGGAATGCAAAATGTAGGGATTAACTCTAAATTTGCTGGGAAAACCAAAATGATTAGGTCAGCTCTATTAAAAGGTCAGAGGTCAGATGCTGACCTAATCATTGGAAAATCATTGGGCCATCTGTAAATGTTTTCTGTGCTTTCAAAGGGATATGTGTGTTTGCATCTCAGCGTGAAAAAAATAAAGTCACAAAATCCATACAGAGTGAAAACAGGCCAGTCAGCCCATCAAGTCCACACAACTCTCTGAAAAGCATCCCACCCAGACCCACCATATCCTTACATCTCCCCTGGATAATCCCACATATCCCTAGACACTATGGGCAATTCAGCAGTGCCAATCCACCTAATTTGCACATCTTTGGCTTGTGCAAGGAAACCAAAGCACCCAGAGGAAACTCACACAGAGAGAATGTACAAAGTCCACGCAGTCACCCGAGGCTGGAATTGAACCCAGGCTCCTAGCACTGTATGGGACTGGTGCTAACCACTGAGTCATCATGCTGTCCACAATGTACTAACTGGTGATATTGTAGAAAGATAGCAAGGTGTAGAGCTGGATGAACATAGAAGGCCAAGCAGCATCAGAGGAGCAGGAATTTTGGCCTGCTATGTTCATCCAGTTCTACACCTTGTTATCTCAGATTCTCCAGCATCGGCAGTTCCTACTATCTCTGGTGATATTGTATGTCTGGCTGAAGATCCGATTCAAAGCAGATGGAGGATCCTCAAAGCGTGAGGGACCATTTGTCTGTAAATCAAAGTAAGGTTGATCACAATATGATTCTGCTGTGTAAGTTTCATACCGTTCATTGGATGATACAAAAGCTGCAAGGACATAGTTTACATGAGCAGCCTGAAAAAGTTGACCTGAAGTCAAGATTCACTGATACCAGGAAATATTCCTCTTTCCAGAGAAAACAAGCAATGTCTTAATGAACAAAAGATTAACTGATCATGGTAGATGACACAATTCTGATGTTTGCTGGTGGTCAAATTGATCAATCGCTGAAGACTGGACACTGTATAGAAAGGAATATAAAATAATATGCCTCGGAGCAATAGTTAGCTAACTCAGGAATGGGAAGCATCTAATCAACAACTGGAGATTGGGATAGAACAGGCTGATCACCTGTTTTAGTATGATCCTTAGACAAGTTTACATAAATTGCGTTAATTGCAATAGTATGCATTGTTTGGGTAAGCTTATGATATAATATGTTGAAAATGGCACAAAAGCAGATATTGCTGGAAAAGCTGACAAGGTCTGGCAGCATCTGTGAAGAAAAAATCAGAGTTAATGTTTCGGGTCCAGTGACCCTTTCTCAGAAGTGGCATCTGATGATCTTCTAGATATGGATGTTGGTTGGAAGGTAGGTAAGGACAACGGGAACCCTATTGCCTTTGCTGGAGGGAAGAGATGGGGTGAGGGTGGAAGTGCGGGAGATGGATCAGACCCAGTTGAGAACCCTGTGATCAAGGGTGTTGTCCCAGCACCGCCGTCAACAGGCCCTCAACCGGGATCGATCCATCTCCCTCATTTCCGCCATCACCCCTTTTCTTCCCTCCCATAACAGCGATAGGGCTGAAACGATGTGAAGGGGTCACACAACCTCTCCTTCCTTGACGTCCTAGTTAAGAAATTGTCCTGGGGTTCTTGACTACAGTCTACTACAGACCCACCTTCACTAGTTTGTGTAGATATTGAGATCCTACAGTTCCCCATGTCATAAGATTGCCTTTATATGAAACATCATTGTTGCTAGAGCCATTTGTCAACTTGCTGATGAACAATTAGACTTGATGGTGAAACAGGGTGCCATCCTACAGGATAATGGCTAGCACAATCAGATCATTTCTTGCATATATATCATTCACACGTGGGAAGGTGCTGAGGCAGTTACTCTTGGTGCTAAACAATGCTCTGTCTACCTCAGAATACCCTGATGAGGACGTGCCGGCGTTGGACTGGGGTGGACAAGGTCAGAAGTCACATGACACCAGGTTATAGTCCAACAATTCCTCCGTCTCTGTCGCATATGTTCCAATGAGGCCAACTTTGGCAAGGGATCCTCTGAAATGTCCACCTGCTTCCTCAAATGAGGATTCCCCGGCACCATTGCCAACAGGGCCCTTAAACCGGTCCAACCCATCTCCCGCACTTCCACCCTCACCCTCTGTCTTCTTTACCGCAACAGCTATAGGTTTCCCCTTGTCCTTACCTACCATCCCAACAGCATCCACATCCAGAAGATCATCAGATGCCATTTCCGCCACCTCCAGCAAGATACCACCACCAGGCACATATTCCCCTCCCCTCCCTTGTCTGCCTTCCACAGGGACCATTCCCTCTGGGACACGTGGTCCACTCTTCCTTCACTCCCAACATCCCCCCACAGCCCCACGGCACCTTCCTCTGCAACCAGCAGAAGTTCAACACCTGCCCGTTTGTCTCCTCCCTCCCCACTATCCTAGGGACCAAACATACCTTCCAGGTGAAGCAACACTCCACCTGCACTTCCCAGAATCTAGTCTACTGCATTCGCTGCTCACAATGTGGTCTCCTTTACATTGGGAAAATGAAGCGGACTGGGTCACTGCTTCACAGAACATCTACGTTCTGCTGACAAAAAAGACCTGTTACCTGTTCCCTGGCCAACATCTCTGACTCTGGCTTGCTGCAGTGTTCCAATGCAACTCAACGCAAGCTGGAAGAACAACACCTCATTGTCCTCTTGGGGACCCTGCAGCCCTCTGGACTCAATATCGAGTTCAATAAACTTAGGGCCTAAACTCTCCCATGTCCTAGCCCCTTACCCAACACACCAGGCTTTGTTATCATGTAGCCTTGCCATTACACACTTGCTATTGTTAGTCACTAACAGTCCCCATTAACAACTATTCTCCGAGCCAGATTGTTATCAATTCCTTTGTCTAACCAATTGCTCTTCGGGCTCTGTCTTATTGTTTACTCCCTATCCCATCCCTTTCCCTATTTTCTGCACGCAAAATGACTTTTTGTCAGCTACCATCAGTTCTGAGGAGGGGTCACCAGACCTGAAACGTTAACTCTGATGTTTTTCCTTCACAGATGCTGCCAGACCTGCTGAGCTTTTCCAGCAACTTCTGTTTTTGTTCGAGATTTACAGCACCTGCAGTTCTTTCAGTTTATATTTAACAAGAATTGCAAAGTTGCTATCTACCAGTTGGTGGCACTACTGGTCTTTGAACATTTACTTCATTCAAAATGAGCTGAATCTTCAGGGGAATGGCAATCATTCAGTTTCCATTTCACTCCTAATTTCTTAACCTTAAGATGGTATTCCTCAAAGCTAATTGTCTGGTAAGCAGAGGATCTGAACCAATATTTATTTGAATTGTGTGAGCTGTATCAGTTTCTTGGACCATTGCAATAATTTCTAAATTGTATGCACAGAATGAAAATTTAATTGGAAATGATGGAGGCTGTTCTGCCCACTTGCTTTGAGAATGAAGGCCTAGCTCCACCTAATTTGAGACTAAACTATGTAGTTAGTTTAAGGGCAAAATGGTTACATAGGTTTTAAAGTGCATCTTAAAGAAAGAAACAGCAGAAGAGAGACGAAGAGGTTGAGGGATGGAATTTCAGAGCTTAGGACCTTAGCAATTGAAATTGGATTTCAATGCAGGCAAATTTGACTTTGAATTTGACAAACACTTTGGCCCTATAAAGGATTGTTTTTAAATGGTGATGTTAGGAACTGTGGAAGTCCAAGGAGACTTGGGCATCTTGGTAAGCAGATCATTAAAATGTCCCGAACTAGTGCAGAAAATAATTAAATCTTCTGATGGAATGCTGGTCTTTATAGACGAATGGAATACAAGAGGGTAGAAGTCATGCTTCAGCAATACAAAGCCTTGGATGGACTACACTTGATCACTGTAGTCACCACCTCGGAGGAAGGATACATTGGTGTTAGAGGCAGTGCACTGTAAATGTACTTGAAAGACACCTGGGCTTCAAGGGTTAATAAACTCTAAGAAGGGATTGCATTCCATTGAATTTGAAAGGTAATGGGGAGACATTTGATTAAAATTTTATAAATATTGAAGGGAAAAGAAAAAATGTTTGGGAGAAATTATTTCTTCGAGGTGGGGTTTCAGGGACAGGGAGCAGGGGAGATTGTCTAAAAATTAGGCCTGGGTCTGGACTGAAATTAGGCAACACAAGTTCCCAAACAATGTGGTAGAAGATTGTAATTCGCATCTCAAATTTATGCTAGGGGTTAATTATTATATTTAAAACATGGCCTAATTAATTTACTAGTTGGTATGGTGTAGTGTGATCTCTTCAAAGATTTATTGAGATACTTTGGATCTATGCATAGTCTCAGTTTTGAGTACTGCTGAAAAAAATTACACATTTTGTCAAAGCTTTTCTTTCACTCATTAGGACATTTTGCAAGAATACAAATTTAATATTTATACTGCATGAGTGGAGAGTTTGGATTGGTTGGCAAGTGGACTTTGGCAGAAGTATTGCCATTATGCCTGATGTTCAGCATGAGCAGACCACCTTACTTGAAGGCAAGCTATAAAAATGTTAGCTGGGATTGTATAGGAGCATTGAGGCTCCTCACAGCTCAATTCATCTGTATGAGATTAGACCCTGCAAGGCGCACAAATGCCCCCTTTTGCCCTATCTTATCTATGACTAGTTCGACACAATGTGAACTGGTCAAATGGTTCAGGTAAGCAGCTCACACATTTTTTTGAACAAGTTCAGCATTTCCTTGGTGAAGGATTCCTTCACGTTTTTGAAGACTGTATAGGATTTGTATATCGATCGCAACATAGTGTCCATGTGCTCATTTGACGTTGCTAACCTATTTACCAACATGCTGAACAAAGAAACCATAGACATCTGCATTGAAATATTACATCATGGTGATAAGACAGACCACCATCACAAGCTTCATGAACATATCAACACTATTGAATTCAATTTCAATAACACCAGGTATGCCAAATAGATGATGTTGCCATGGGATCCTCACTACGTCCAGTATTTGCAATTGTCTCTGTTGGATTCCATGGGGAACTTATCCCTGATGGAATGGCAATTAACATCCTAACCCTTGCATATTTCTGCTACGTAAATGATGTGTTTGATATAGTTGACTCCGTAGCTGCATGTAAGAATTCCCTTAATGTCTTAATGAACTCCAGTCTGTGCTTAAATTCACCTTTGAAATGAAGAAGTCAAACAATCTTCTGTTCCTTGATGTCCTAGTTGAGATTTGTCCTGGGGGTCTAGACTACTATTTACCCACCTTCACTAGTTTGTGTAAATATTGAGATCCTACAGTTCCCCATGCTATACAATTGCCTTTATATGAAACATTATAAATGGGGCTAGAGCTATTTGTCAACTAGCTGATGAACAATTAGACTTGATGGTGAAACAGAGTGCCATCCTACAGGATAATGGCTACCACAATGAGATCATTTCTTGCATATATATCATTTACACATGGGAAGGTGCTGAGGCAGTTACTCTTGGTGCTAAACAATGCTCTGTCTACCTCAGAATACCCTGGTGTGGACGTGCCGGTGTTGGACTGGAGTGGACAAAGTCAGAAGTCACATGACACCAACTTATAGTCCAACATTTCCTCCACCTCCATCGCATATGTTCCAATGAGACCAACTTTGGCAAGGGAGCCCTCAAAAATGTCGCCTGCTTCCTCAACCGAGGATTCCCCAGCACCATTGTCAACAGGGCTCTCAACCGGGTCCAACCCATCTCCCGCACTTCCACCATCACCCGCTCTCTTCTCTACCACAATAGCTATAGGTTTCCCCTTGTCCTTACCTACCATCCCACAAGCATCCACATCAAGAAGATTATCTGTCACCTCCAGCGAGATGCTGCCACCAGGCACATATTCCCCTCCCCTCCCCTCTCCTCCCTTGTCCGCCTTCCACAGAGACTGTCCCAACACCTGGTCCACTCTTCCTTCACTCCCACCACCGCCTCCCCCTCAGCCCCATGGCAGCCACTGGAGGTGTAACACCTGCCTGTTTACCTCCTCCCTCCTCAGTATCCAAGAGCCCAAACATACCTTCCAGGTGAAGCAGCACTTTACCTGCACCTCTCACAATCTAGCCTATTGCACTCACTGCTCATAATATGGTCTCCTCTACATTGGAGAAATGAAGCATGGACTGGGTGATCGCTTCGCAGAACATCTACGTTCTGCTCACAAAAAAAGACCCTGAACTTCCAGTTGCCAGCCACTTTAACAGACCACTCTGTTCCCTGGCCAACATCTCTGTCTCAGGCTTGCTGCAGTCTTCCAGCAAAGTTCAAAGTAAGCTGGAAGAGCAACACCTTATTTTCCACTTGAGCCCTCTGGGCTCAATGTCGAGTTCAATAATTTTAGGGCCTGAACTCTGCCATGTCCCAGCCTTCTAACCCCACACACCAGGCCTTGTTATCACATAGTTTGCCATTAAACACTATGTATTGTTAGCTACTAACAGTCTCCATTAACAGCTATTCACCCTCATAGCCAGATCGTTATCCACTCCTTTGTTTGTCCAACTGTCCTTCTTTCTCTCTGGGCTCTATCCCCACTCATTGTTTACTCCTTATCCCCTCTCCCCACCCTATCTTCTGCGTATGAACCAACATTTTCCTAACTACCATCAGTTCTGAGGAAGGGTCACCGGATCCGGAACATTAACTCGAATTCCTCTTCATTGATGCTGCCAGACCTGCTGAGCTTTTCCAGCAATTTCTGTTTTTGTAGTAGTCCAACAGGTTTATTTGAAATCACAAGCTTTCAGGGAGCTGTTCCTTTGTCAGGTGTAGTGATCAGCGTTCTAAAAGCTTGTGATTTCAAATAAACCTGTTGGACTATAACCTGGTGTCATGTGACTTCTGATCAGATTACACTGTAAGAGTACGAGATCTCAAACATTTTAACAACAGGTGAAGTTAGCTGTTTCACAGTGTTACATGAGTGGTTCTCACCACTAACAGGCTGCTGCTGTAAAGCCAAAATGAGTAATATGAGAAATGATTTTCAGTGCTAGTGTGAACCCCAGTATCTGGTCTTTATGCCCCAAAGAGTTGTGGATCATATTAAACTTCCATGTTCCTTCACCAGTTCAAAACAAACAGGGTCCTGATTGTACCCAACCTGCCTAAAGTTGCAAAGCTTGCAACACAGTGGTCTAACATTAGATGTGATTCTGCTATTGGACAACATTGGCTGGTTAATGCTGATAAGCAAGACTTGAATTGCTGTAATGGATAGTGCTGGGAAACTGGTTGAAACTTAGTTTTTCTGCGTGTTTTTGAGATCATTCTAACTGTTGTATATTTTAAAATTTCTTCTTTTGTCCAATTCACTTCTGCTTTATTGATAAAGAAAATATGCAGCCTCATGTGAAGATGTCTCAGTGACAAACTATCACATTAAATAGTTAATAAAAATGAAATAATCTATCAGGCCAAGTTTCATTTTTAGATTTGAACTGCCAGTAGTACTATCAGCTGGGATCTTAGCAATTTGAATAACAGCAATTGGAAAAATCACAGCAATTCTGACTCACCCAGCACTTCAAATTTGCTGATTGTGATTTTAATTTATTTGCTTTTTTAACAGTAGCTGACTCTCATACAACTCTGAGAATGCTCTCGATTTCAGCTTCATATTTCGAACATAATGCTTTACTTAATGTCTTTAATTGCTGCCACAACTAAAATGAAAGCAAGTTGTAGCAGTGATATAGGTCACATGACTAGACTAAGTCAGCTAGTGTGCTATTCACAAATGCATTTCTCCAAATACAATGAATTGTGAAACTGACTTGAGGGACTAATTGACCTATGTTCTTATGTTATGAATAGAGCTAGACGGAATCTAGGATACATGCAGAAGGGCGATGATGACAATTACTTTATAGCTATTAGAATGTGGGACGCTGAAAGGGCTGTTTTGAAATCAAGTTTAGAGGCAACAAAGCCATTTTTATGGATTTTGGCAGCAGATAAGGCATGTAGGGGCAGAGTTTAGCAATGTTACTGAAGTGGAAATGGGCAGTTTATCAATTACTCAGATATGCATTTGCAAGTTCACCTTGTGGTCAAATGTAACGCCAATGTTGCCAACAGTCTGGTTCAACATTGGACAAGGAGATGGAAGAGGTCTTGGCTAGTGAGTAGAGTTTGTGGTGATGACAGTTTTTGCAATTTTTAGTTGGAAGAAATTCTTGCTCATTCCTCAGTGGATGTTAGAACAGCAGTCGCACAATTTAGAGATGGGAAGAGAGGTGAAATGAAGGGGAGAGGGCATGGCATCATTAGCATAAGAGTACAAGAGTAAACTAATGCTGTCTTTTTGGATAATGTACCTGATGGTTGGCCAAGTAAAGATCCTTGGAGAACATCAGAGGTTACATTGCGAGAACAGGAATAGAAACCTCATTGGCTATGACAGGGTAGGTGAGAACTAATAAAACTGGAACCACATTAGTGCACCCCTACTCAGCTGGATAATTAGTGAGAAGGTTATAGAGGAGGATTGTGTTGTCAAATGTGTCAAAGGCTGCAGACAGCTTGAGGGGGACCAAGATAGACTGTTTACATATGTTGCAATCATGCAGGATGTTACTTATGAGTTTTATTAGGGCAGAATCATTGAAGCCTGATGGGTTTTGCTCAAGTTATCTTACCTTGAGACATCTTCAGGAAAATCAGGTCAGGGACAGGATGGCTACCTATCCATGAACAGTGAATAGCCAGTTGAGGTAATTAAAGGGCTAATTAAGACCACTCTCCTGCCCTGATGACTGGGCTTATTCAACAGCCATTTAAACAAGGTGACCTCCAAGTGGGCGAGAGGATTACATTTTCTCCTGCTAGAGAAACCCCTGCTTACTTCGTGGCTGTTTTGCTTTGGTCCCTGGGAATTAGTGGAAGGGTTTGATCATCTATAATCATGACCAGGCTGCTATGGCCCTTTTTAGTTTATTGATTGATTGACTTATTGTCACGTGGACTGAAATACAATGAAAAGCTTTGTTTATGAGCAATACAGACAGATCATAGTAACCAATGGATGCACAGATCAAAAAGACTTAGACATAGGCATCAGAGATAAAAGGTACTGCAGATGCTGGAGAATCCAAGATAACAAGGCGTGGGGCTGGATGAACACAGCAGGCCAAGCAGCATCATAGGAGCAGGAAAACTTGACGTTTCGGGCCTAGACCCTTCATCAGAAATGGGGGAGGGGAAGAGGGTTCTGAAATAAATAGGGAGAGAGGGGGAGGCGGATAGAGGATGGATAGAGGAGAGGATAGGTGGAGAGGAGGCAGACAAGTTGAAGAGGTGGGGATGGAGCCAGTAAAGGTGAGTGTAGGTGGGGGGGTGGGGAGGAGATAGGTCAGTCCAGGGAGGACGGACAGGTCAAGGGGGCGGGATGATGTTAGTAGATAGGAGATGGGGGTGCGGCTTGAGGTGGGAGGAGGGGATAGGTGAGAGGAAAAACAGGTTAGGGAGGTGGAGATGAGCTGGGCTGGTTTTGGGATCCACCTATCCTCTCCTCTATCAGCCTCCCCCTCTCTCCCTATTTATTTCAGAACCCTCTTCCCCTCCCCCATTTCTGATGAAGGGTCTAGGCCCGAAACGTCAAGTTTTCCTGCTCCTATGATGCTGCTGTGTTCATCCAGCCCCATGCCTTGTTATCTTAGACATAGGCATACAGGTTACATTGCACAGGGCATGGACCAAGCGAGATCAACGTTAGCAAGATCAGCGTTATTTGAGGCTAGTGAGTCCATTCATCAGTCTGGTAACGGCCGGGAAGAAACTGCTCCTGAACCTGCTAATGCATGTGTTCAGGCTTCTGTACCTTCTGCCTGACAGAAGAGGTTGTAGGAGATCATTACTAGGGTGCAATGGGTCTCTGATGATATTGACAGCCTTTCCACGGCAGTGGGCTGTGTAAATAGAATCCATGGTTGGAAGGTTGGCTTCCGTAATGGTCTGGGTTTTACACACAACCTTCTGTAGTTTCTTACGGTCCAGGGCAGAGCAGTTGCCGTACCAGGCCGTTATGCACCCAGACAGTATGCTTTCAATGGTGCATCTGTCGAAGTTGGTGAGGGTCCTTAGATATGCCAAATTTCTTGAGCTGCTTGAGGAAGAAGAGGTGTTTTTGTGCCTTCTTGACTGTCGCATCTACATGGGAAATCCAGGACAGGTCATCAGTTATCATCACTCCGAGGAACTTGATGCTCTTCACTCTCTCAACCTCAGTTCTGTTGACGTAGATGAGGCGTGTTCTCCTCCTTTCTTCATGAAGTCAATGATCAGTTCTTTAGTTTTGCCAATGTTGAGAGACAGATTCTTTTCATTGCACCACGTAACCAAGCTCTCTATCTCCCTTCTGTATTTGGACTCGTCTTTGTTAGATATCTGTCCCACTACGGTGGTGTCATCAACGAACTTGTAGATGGCGTTCATTCAGAATTTGGCAACACTGTCGTAGATGTACAGGGAGTACAGTAGGGGGCTGAGGACACATCCTTGAAGGGGTTCCAGTGTTGAGTGTTATTGTGGAGGAGGCATAGTTACCTATTTTTGCTGATTGAGGCCTGTGGTTTTTCCAAGGATTTTAATTTTTATTTGACCCACCACCAAATTTTCAGACGATGTTTTATTTTTACATAAAACCTCCATCAATCACCCATATTTCTAATTTTTGTTTCCCAGGACTTCAGATGGTGCCTCAATTACACACATTCAGCTCCTATCTCGGATGATGGGGCTGACATGAGTCATCCCTGGAGGATCTCCTATTTGCTTTCCGAGCTAGGGAGCCAGCTTGCTATTCTTATTTGGATGGTGAGCGTGTACTCTGGCCATTAATTGACCAGTGCAGCTATAATTAATTTCAATTAATTCCTGATATTGTACAGGATCAGGATCTGCATTCCACCTCAATGTCAGGGTCTAGATTCAAAATGCCAAGAATTCACCTTTGTCTGTCTATCCCATGTATTCCTTACATGCTTCCTTGTGATTCCTGTAGTGTGATGACCGGAATTAGAGACATTTTTCTAGGAAGGTGAAAACTAGTGTGTTACGTAGTTTCAGTGTCATTTTCTGATTTTTGTTGTCTGAGATTCTACTTAGAAAGCTCAGCGTCCTATTGTATGATTAACACATTTGTTAACCCATCAAAGTCCGTTCAAAGTTTTGTGCATCAGTACCTGTAGGTGCCATTTGGTAATATGTAATTTGTAATGTAATATGTAGTATGTTATATTGCTTCCCTTTCTGCTTTACAATTGTGTGATTTGTTACTGAGAGGACAGAACCAGCAACATAATGTGGGGTTAGAGTTAGACTGAGTGCGTGTGACAGACTCCTCCCCTAATGGATATTACTAAGTCATTTGGGTTCTGACATCAAACTAGATCTTTCACAGTTGTTTCAGAGATTGTAGGAACTGCAGATGCTGGAGAATCTGAGATAACAAGGTGTAGAGCTGGATGAACACAGCAGGCCAAGCAGCATCAGAGGAGCAGGAAGAGCATTTCTGAAGAAGGGTCTAGGCCCGAAACGTCAGCTTTCCTGGTCCTCTGATGCTGCTTGGCCTGCTGTGTTCATCCAGCTCTACACCTTGTTATCTCTTTCACGGTTGTATTTTAATGCTAGTCATGAATCTTCGTTTTTACCGAAGCCAGATTTTAAACTGAATCCAGTTTTTAAACTTGGCAGTGTAGAATTCCAACCAACAACAATCAAGTTTGGTACCATAACCACTCTGAACATTCCTAGACAATCCAACTGAAACAATTACTACGAGGGCTACTTGGACACTAGCTGCCCAATAAACAGCAGCTGCCATGGATTTAGATATTGGTTCTACCAAACCCTGGGGTGCCCTTTTGTGACACAGTGGCATTGTCCCTACTGTTGGACTGGAAGCCCTGGGTTTATGTCCCACCTGCTCCAGAGGTGCATAATAACATCTCTGAATAGGTTGATTAGAAAAATAGGTAAGATAATAAAAAAAATTCCTGAGACTAAAGTGTCTTGAAAACAAAAAATGGACTGTAGCTAGCACATCCTTGTGATATGGACAATGCTGAATATTTGACAATGTTGCACTGAAGAGGCAATGGTAAATTCAAAGTGGTAGGAATTCTGGGTACATTGAGGAAAATGGAGAGATTTAACGAAGAGTAGGAGACAATGTGTACTCATTTGATGAGTTTTGTCAAAGGGGTGGTATATTGAACACGGTACCAAGGTTTGGTCTTTGCACAACTTTTGTGGCTAATACTCAAAAGGAACTAATTTCAATTCATGCCAAATGGTCAAATTTATAAATAATGCAAACTATTTTGAGGCCATTGAGAAATCATGCAAGTTTTTGGTAGAATATTCAATGGCAGATGAAATACCCTCTTACCGTCTCCGACATTATTCACTCTCACTCCCAGTAATTTATTCTTCTTCCTGACTCCTGCTTTCCTTTTATGTTCTTTAAAACATCCTCTGTCAATTATTCCTTTTACCTTTCTCTTAACAATTTACATGATCACTGACTCGTTATTACTTTGTTACGCTGAATCACAATATTTTAAAATCTCTGAACAATCCATATCTGTTCTCAGGCAATGCATGTCAAGTTACAACAAGTTCAACTTGATGATATAGTTTTCTTTGTTATGCTTACTATAGCAATTTGAATTTAAACACATACTTGTTACATGAGTTTAATAGAAACAAAGGTTAGAAGTTAATATTTTGGTATAAGTTTCAATGTCTGTTTCTTTGAAAATCTCCAACATTTAAAAAAAAAATTCCATCTAGCTATGTACTGAAACAGGGCATGATGGCCATCTGCTATGACACCAGACTAACCAACCCCGAAGTTAAGAGTTCTATCATAGTTGTGAAATTGAATTCGATAACATGGTTAGCAGCAGAAGTGATATAAAAGCTGCCAGATTGCTGTGAATAGTCACTTGTGTTCTTTGGGGAAGGGACCCTGCTACTCCTACCCGATCTTAGCTAGTAAATAGGCCTCAAATCCCATAACTTGCAGGTGGCCTTTCTGTCAAGACAGCTAGGGCTTCGGCAATAAATACAGTTTGCTGTGCACGGTTGTTGAAAAAAGACATGCTGATTACATACCATATATTAGAGATAATAGGTACTGCAGATGCTGGAGAATCCGAGACACCAAGGTGTGGAGCTGGATGAACACAGCAGGCCAAGCAGCATCATAGGAGCAGGAAAGCTTGACGCTTCGGGCCTAGAGCCTTCATCAGAAATACTATATATTAGCTGCATTCCTAAAGCAACACCACCAGTGTACAACATTACAGCATTCTCTCTGAGAGTTTTCTTACCGGTCTTGGTGTAAATTGTCCCACCTTTATTCACTTAAAGTAATAATGTGTCATAGGGCCATTACTTATCTCTTAAAAAAAATTCTCACTTTGCTAATAAGTCAGTCCAGTTTCATGAGTGGTACTTTGAATTTTTAACAAAAATTATTCTTCAAATGTGAAGAAAGGATCCTTGTGAAAGTGGTGACGAGCCATATTTTCCAACATCTTTATAAAGCACCTTTCGCGTAAGGAAACATCTCAATTTGGTATGAACATACGAGTATGTGAACAAAGAGTTGCAGTAGGCCATTCATTAATTAAACTAAAGTTGATCCAAAGAGTCTACTGCTGGGCGAGGACAAATGGAGAAACAAAAATCAAAGAAGATTCACAGAATCCAATTGAGAAGCTTCAAATGGGCACCAGTCTGTAGATGTTGGTAAGGATAACTTTTCAGAGTTGACATTGGGATTAACCAAGTCATGCCTTGATCTAAGGCACTATTTATTGTTGATGGGCCATTGACTTAGGATTTAGAACTGCCTGGATTCAGAGGCCATTAGCGACATACACATATTGTGGCACTGGAGTTTTTCTTATTTTTCTTTCATGGTTGGAGGAGGACTATAACTTTCTACACGTTTAATGGAAGGGCATTTTCACATCTGCTTCAGAGTTGACAAAGACTTGGAGCTCAGCGTTTTTAACTGAATGCATACAGACAAATGCCACCTGCATGTGTAGGCTGAACAATTTCCCATCTGTTTCGTAAATCATTTCCCATGTCAATGAGTAATTTGCTGGAGGCGAGGTGAAGTATTGCAGCAAGGAAAACAAAGAGGGGAGCTGATACAATGGAACAGCCCTGTATAACCTCTGATTTCACTGAAGTACAGTTTGCAGATGAGGATCTTTGTGGAGTAGGCAGAAGTCATTACAAATATTGGGAGACAGCCAAATGTGAGGACTATATTCTTTAAGCCTTTGCAGTTAACATTGTCGCAGGTTTTTTTTTTAAATGATTCTTTCTTAACTTTGTTATGTAACTTACAATTTGTCCCAGAAATTAATTCCATAATTTACCTTTTCTGCGTCAACGTATCTGATGCTCTCCAACTTTCTTGAAAATATGTACCTTGTGTGCAAGGACCATTAAAAAGCAATGAATCGACTTCCTGATTGCTGGTCTCTGATATGTAGCGATTGTTAGTCCATATAGCTTCTTCAGGATATTAAGATCAGTGACATGACTGTTTCTTTGCTAGTGATATGCCAGCTGTCAAATGAAGAGTTAAATCAAGACTCTTCACTCTCATTTGAAGGCACAAGATCCCACTATTTCAGAGAGGATTGTGGGAGACTTTTCCCCCAGAAACTTGACTAATATTTATCACTCAAAACAGCAGTGTCTGTGGGACTTAGCAACATTTGAATTGGCTCAGCATTTCCTTAGAACTGTGATTACGTTTCAGGTGGTATTTGCTGTCAGTCAAGTACTTCAGGTAAACCTGAGGTTGTGAACGCAATAATTCATTGGTATGCAAGCAGCCGGTGTAAGAATTTTTGTGTTTACATTTTACAACAATTTCCCCCCAACCCCCACCAGAAAGCTTCCTCATTGTTCCCTCTACAAGCAAATCAAACTTTTTGAAGACTATTTGTTTCTGCATTACCTATCTGCCCTGGTTGTTTTTGTATCTTCACACGTTTCCAACGGAAGATGGCTGTATCGACGTTCAGTAGTAACAACACTCAGGATGGGGATTGGCGAAGAGAAGAGGAGGGGGATGAAGAGTATACACTCATCTACAAGATGTAAACATTTCAACCTCAAATTCAGAGCCAAAGTGCAGAATTTGAAGGAGCTGTTTTGGACCTAGAACATTCTGGCTCACAGGTAGTAATGCTATCCCTCAAACCAAGGTCTCATTCTTCCTTTCAGAGGGTCACAACAGATCCTTGACCACTATTCGAATAACAGTTTGAAGTAATTCTGGTCAATCCTGGCCTAGAAAAAGAAAGCGTTAAAAGAAAGAAAAGCAGCCATGCTTTCTGCTCCTAACCACAAACTAATACATCCTGTGGGGAAATGAATACCCACACTGGTTTGTGTGGAAACATGGCAATGGCACAATCAGATTAGGATATAACTTCCCTCACTCTTCCCACAAGGAATTTCAACGGTCTACTGAACTTAAGGATTCACATGAGGACTGACGTTGTTGGATAGGCTTCACTTGGGTGAGGTACTACAGCATGGCTGGTATGCATGAAAATATTCTCTGGCACAGAGTAGCATTTTCAGAAACAGGGAAGAAAGCTGAAGAAAGAATCTCAAATACACATTTCTTGCATATATAATTTTATTATTTAAAAGTATGATGTAAATGGCTTCATACAGCTTGGATGAAATGAATAGCACATAATTCCATTATCGTATTTTACAGATTAAGCTAAATGCGTTTTCTTAAAAATCATCGTACCATTCTGCAAAATTACTGAAGTCTGAATATATATTATTTACATATCAAAGGCAAATGGGAGATGTACAGAAAAATCAATTCAATACATAACATTATCTTAACAGTTTTGCAATAAATACCAACTTTCATTTTTTATCTATGTACAAACAGGCAAAAAAAAAATCATAATGGAGTGAGATTGAACTTATTTACAGATTTCTAGTGCCTTTGAACGGATTTCAATTTTTGCCAAAAAAACTAAAAAGGGAACCAAAATAAATTAATTTTTAAAGGCAGTACAGCTGCATATTGCTTGGTCCAGGTTGTTTATGCAGAGAAACTTCAGAGGACTGAAGAACAAAAGTATTAACTTGACTAACTGATCCTCCCCTCACCACATCCTCCCTAACCAACCTGAAATATCAATTCAGCTGCTAATCCTAAGCCAAGTAAAGTGACAGTTTTAGGGAATAAATAAGTTTGTTCACACAAGTTAACACATCACAATGGAAGATCCTCCATTAGCTCAGCTCCTTTTTGATTTTTTATAAAAATACCTAGAAAATCTTTACATTTCGGATTTTAAAGTATTTTAATGCAAATAAGTAAAGGATGGAAATTTTTTTCTCTGCAAAGCTGATCTACGTTCCTTCACAAAAGAAGCACAAATATTGGTCATGGAGGTCTCTAACAGACCACCACAACCATTTGAGTCCTGCCCTCTTCCTGAACAGAATTCATTACTGTCTCTTTTAAATTTGTTGTCCATGAGAAATTGGACATTTTCCCACAGTTTCAAGATCCCTAATGTCATAGTATTCAAATAATTCGGGCAATAAAAGGTCACCAGTCCTATTTTGCTTGTCACCAGGTCTCTATTAGTTGTGCAAGATGGGAACGAGGCCTAAAAGCAATTGCTTATAACTTAATAATAAAATGGGAGTGTTATTTAACAGTTCTCACTTCTGGTCTTAATGAATACATATAGAAATTACAAAATTATATTTTTGGACAATTAGCTTGTCATACAAAACTCCTCACTGGGCTATTTAATGCGCATTAACTAATTTAAAACAGAAATTTCATACAAACTCCCAATAGTTGGGATTGAACTAATAGTAATCTCTACAATATTCATTCTTTTCATGTTCAAGACTTGAGAAGGAAAGTGAGTCTGTAGACAATAGCAGTCATTTTTCATGTCAACTAGACTTCCAAATGTTTGATAGTTTGTACATTAGGAAGAAAAGATCAAATATATTTTCAAAAACACCAACGGCTGTTCAGAAAATATATCAGTTCTAATAGTTTTTAATTTCATGATTCCTTTCTAATTTGGATTCTTCATCTTTCAGTCTCATTGTTATTAATTCAACAGCGTCCCATCTGCTACAAAAACATTTATAGTTCCTCTGCATATTAGACACGGGGCTGAACCATGCATGCCTCTCTCTCGCAGAATTTCAATAAATTATAAATTGTAAAGCTTAAAAAAAATTAGCTACTTTGTGGAATTTTAAATAATTAAAGGTTTCGAATCCCTAGCACCCTTACAGAGCTAAAACCTTCATTCCAAAATACAGCCTAAAACACTAAATGTTTGAGTGTAATTCATGTCTTAGTTTTTAAAAAAACGATTTCTTACCAAAAAGGTACTTTTCAAATCTTAAAACATTTTGCAGAGTTCTTGGAGAAAAGCCGAGAACCTGCGATAAAGTGTTTCACATACACAGGAGCAGTGCTGTCACTAGGATTTTTAGCGATCACATTCGATAGACAAACTTTTGAGTTGAAGAAACACCCAGGCAACAGAGTGACAGAGCTTTTGTCCCTCTGAATGTGGCTCATGTGAAAATCACATTTCCAGGCTTTGAAAAACGAGAGGATGAAGTACAGGCGGGTTTTCATGTCTGGTGCTAGTGAAAACAGATGCACGGTAAAGTAACAAATTAAAGCAAAAAGGTGTGGAATTAAAAAGTGCGTGACCAAAACTGCAACGTGTAGCCACTTATAAGCAATTTTTGATTTTTCTCTAGCATATTGGTACCAAGCTGATAGTGACAACACTGCTCGAGCAAACACAGTTACCATAACAGTGTAAGGATGAGAAAGACCAGTGCTACTGAAAGGCTGTATTGCACTTCCATTGTTTCATTATTAAACCACAGTGCTCCTTGCAGTACTGCATGTACAAAAATAAATAAATACAGTACAAAATAAATAAAAACTGCACATGTAATACTTAAGGTACAGTATTACAAAAGTTACTTATTAACTTCCTGCTATTTAAGACCTTGTCTCAAGTTGGCTTTATCAATGTACTTTGCACTTACAAATTACTGTTCAATTTGCTAGGCTCGGCTGTAGTTAAGACTTTGCATAGTGAGTTTAGTCAATTTGTGCATTAACCCTTTACCATTCAAAGAATCTTTATCTTGTAAGGTGTGTAAATTAAAAAGAACACTAAATCTAAGGAAACAAGTGCTGGAAATGAAAAGCATTTGGGTGAGAGACTGAAAGGCCCAGGTCATCAAGTGAAGAAATTTTCATTGGAACCCGGGAAAAGTTATATTTAAAATGAAGGTACTGACAGATCTGCTTCTACTTGCCCATTATTGTCCACAAATTTCAAGTGTACAATCTACCCGCAATAAATACATAACAATTGTACTGCTGTCCCTTCTCTGAGGAATGCAAAGATTTGAGCCCTTTTTCTGTGCAGGAGTGTGCACAGAATCGTCTCGCTGCTCATACCAGTGATGTGTACATCTATTACACACCCCGTGAATGCAACACCAGGTTGAGCACTCAAAAGCACTTCTAGAAAGAGAAAGGAGATCAAATATGTTACGACTTGGGAAGTCAACTAATACAGTAAAGCTTAACACAGCATTAATGCCCTGGGCAATGCATGTCACTAGCATATATGGATATATTCCATGCATTATGTGCAGTCATGTATATTTTTGATCAATGTCCCAAAATTGAAGCTTGGAGTCAAATTACAATCTTTGGTTCCAGAATCCCGACCAAACTGTAAACAACTGCCACATAATTGTAAGCTGAGCAAAGGGAGTTCAAAACCTTGACTACAAAAAAAAAAATCATATTCTGGCATTCGTGTGTCCCTGTGTAACTCTGTCTAGTCTTATGACCCTCTGAGAACTGTAAACACCTCCAAGTCTAGTTTTGAACATCCCCAAATTTCCTTTATCCAATTATTTTCAGTTATGCCTTCAGCCATCTAGGTTCCGATCTCTAGAATGTTCTCCTTCAACCTTTGTAACATGCTCTCTCCTATTCTTATAACAACATCCTTTAGAATCAAGATTTTCTTCTTTCACACAGATATAGATCAACCTGATCAATATAGATTATGTCCTTATGTGGCTGTCAAATTTTAAATGATAATCCTACTGTGAAGGATCTTGGAATATTTGAATATATTAAACATGCTACATTGTCCCAGAACTACAGGTCGATTTAATCTCATTGCTCAATTTTACTGGATAATCTCAATTATTGCTCCCGTTGAGATAAAAGGGGCAAGTTTCACACTTTGAAAAATAACTCTCATCTGCTATAAATGACTATAACTAAACCATAAGACTTATTTCAAACATACCACGATACAAGGTATGGGGACCACTTTATGGGGCGTTAGAACAATGTACTTTAACAATATTGAAAACATCAATATCAGCAGCATTCCAGGTTGTTTGGCTGATTTACATTCAGCTAATTGGATCAGGCTGAAGGTAATAACAGTGGCACTCCCATAAGCTTCGATCTGTACGTGATACAGCAACCATTCAACTGTGATCTTGAAACCCCAAGGGTGTGTAGATGCAATGGAGTAAGAATGTGGCATTAGGCTTGGCTGCTTAACCAACTAGCAGTCATCCACTGCATAGGTTCATCTAATACAGAATTGGAATGAGGTTACAAAGGTCAAACAGCAACATTGAATTGTAGCCTAGCATGGGTAGTTGCTTTTACAATTCAAGCTGGGGTGCAAAAGAAAAATCACATAGTACAAGATAGTAATCAGGGCTGAAGGAAACAGCACGATTCTTTGAATAGATTGGTCACAAAAGCATTATTGTACAAATGATTTCAGCTGCCAGATGTCCATTGATAAGCCAAACAGATTTAGACTTATTCCATTTCCACTTTAAGTGTAATTAGTAAGTCATCATCTCTGCGTTGCTCTTCACTAAATTACCGAGATTCGGCATTGATGCATCACTATTACAACACACTCAAGATCCAATTATCTTTTGGATTTAAACAATATATAGCTTTTTCATACAAAACATTACCAATTGATACTTAGGAGTATCACTCCCACTTCTTCAAGTTGAAGAATCATTTTGACATTTGTAGCCTCACTGGATCCTCGATTAATACAACTGAAGGCTAATTACTGCAGAATGATTCCTTGACTTATGATTTCAATTAGTTCTGCATCCCCTCCCCCCCCCAAATACATCAGTCATTTCACAAAGATATCTGTCAATTATCTTCGAAAAGAAACAAAGAAATTTGAAACTAGTCACTTCAATAATCTGAAGTTAAACCTTCACAGTTTCCATAATGGATGTTTTGATGGCTTCTTCAAGATGCTGACTGTCTGGGAAAGGTGTAGGGGGCTCTGGGAATGAATCAGCTGTGATTGGCTCAGCCAGACCAATCAGAGACTCTAGGAAACAGCTACCTGGGTCAGCAGCCTGGGAGAAACTAGGAAAGCCAGGGAACTGAAACTGTAGCATTGGACAGTTGTCCATGCTTTCATGATCCTTCTGTGGATTGTGAAATGATCCATAGTTGAACTCTGAGAACGACTGGAAAAATTCAAAGGAGTCAGTCGAAAGGCTGAGGTCAGTGTAACTTTTTGGAGCCTGCTCCACGCAGTGAGCAGGTGGGTAGACATGGTTACTGCTCTGTGTCGGAGCTACATCACCCAGGGGAAAACTTCCCTCCTGATTGGCATTCTCGTCCAAGGTGGGCAAGTGATTAGGATAGTACTCAGTGTTGAATTTAAAGCTTTCCACACCAGAGTGCTGGTCACCAGTCTCACAAAAAAAATCAGATGGGTTAAAGTAAGGGAAGCCATCCTGGTTGTCAGCGTCATTACCACACTCATTATCAGAATCATTAAAATGGAGTATTCGGGTCAGTCCGTCGTCATCAATGTCTGCTGTTTGATGAGACTGCGGTGCATTATCCAAGAAGTGGTCATTGCTTCCCTCATCCACCTCCTCACTGTAATTTGACAAACTGGAGTCAGTCATGTCACTGCTACAGCTGTTATCCTCACTGTCATCTGACTCTTCACTGAAAGGAAAGGCTGGCATTAAGGAAGCACTTCTGTCCTGAAACGTGGCCTTGTCTGCTGAGTATCCATAGTGCTGGGGATTTTCCAAGTGTGGCATGTCTGACTCTCCATTCTTATTTTCACCATTTGATTGTCTTTTCTCCAAGTCCAGCTTCATGATGGTGTGGATGAAATGCGTCTGCACTCTGGCAGAGTTGAACTCTATCCTCCCCATTGTGTTACCACAACCATCCTTGGTACAACCACAGGGGAAAGACATCCGGTCCATCTGTACAATACAAAAGTGCATAACATAAGTATTCAGGAACATCTGTCCGTATAGAAGTAGAAGTAGGCCATTCAGCCCTTTATCTCCTACTATAAAGCAATTTGTTTACAATAATATATCTAAACTCCACCCAATTACTTTGTATTTATTGTCCTCTAGACTAAATTACAGAACTCTACCACTAATGTAATTTAGTTACATTTAAGTAGGTTTTGTTGCTATCTCATTTCCCCAGGTTTTCAGCAAAGAAGGAGAACTGCTTTTTTCATGGATGCCCTTTTAAAGAGTCATTTCTGTTTCCATTTGCCCCCCAAAAGTAGTCCGAGTTGGAGGAAAATGTAAATGGTCTAATTATTAAGTTAGTGGATAATACAAAGATTGGTGGAGTTGTGGATGGTGAGGAGGATTGTCAGAGGATATGGCAGGATATAGATCAGTTGGAGGATTGGGCAGAAAAATGGCAAATGGAGTTTAATCTGGGAAAATGTGAGGTGATGCAACTTGGAAGGTCAAGTACGGGTGGAAATTATACAGTGAATGGCAGAACCCTAAGCAGTATTGGTATGCAGAGGGATCTGGATACGCAGGTCCACAGATCAATGAAGGTGGATAGGGTCATAGAAAATGCCTATGGCATGATTGCCTTCATTGGAAGGGGCACTGAGTATAAGGATAGGCAGGTTATGCTTCAGCTCTATAGAACTTTAGTTAGGCCATACTTGAAATATTGTGTACAGCTCTGGTCACCGTGCAACCAGAAGGACGTGGATGCTTTGGAGAGGGTACAGCAAAGGTTTACTAGGATGTTGCCTGGTATGAGGGATTTTAAGTATGAAGAAAGGTTGGATAGACTTGGTTTATTTGAACCGGAAAGCAGGAGGTTGAGGGGCAATCTGATAGAAGTTTAAAAAGATTGTGAATGGCATGGGTGGAGTGGTAAGTATGAGGCGTTTTCCCCCAGGGTGGAGGGGTCAATTACTCGGGGACACAGGTTCAAGGGGCGCGGGGAGGTGGGGGTTGAGTTTGAAAGAGATGTGCAAGGCAAGTCTTTCCACACAAAGGGTGGTGAGTGCCTGAAACGTGCTGCCAGAGGAAGCAGGCACAATAGCAGCACTCAAGAAGCACCTGGATGAATACATGAGTAGGAAGGGAGTAGAGCAATACGGATCCTGTAAGTAAAGACTGTTTCAGAATCACCGGGAAAAATGCGGTGGCGCAGGCTTGGAGGGCCGAAGGCCTGTTCTTGCGCTGTATTGTTCTTTATACTTTGAGCTATAGAAGGTGGTGGATTCCCTTTCCCTCAGTTTAAATGTCAGCGTTCGGGAGAGAAACCTGCTGCCCACATTAGGTTGGATGGGGCATTTCTGCCTCTCAGCAAGACCTGCCTCAGAGAGATATTAGCCCAAGGCATGGGGCATTAGATCAGGATTTGATTGTGTATGGAATCTATAGGAATGCCAAACTGCAGACCCCAGAGAAGGAATTGGAACAGGCAACAGTATTGGGTGGGGGTGGGGTCCTCATGCAGGTCCGGGATTCAGACTTCAAGTTTCTCTTTTTGTTTCGTGGGACACGGGTGTTGCAAGCTACCATTTGTTGTCTATCCTTACACCATTTCAGACGCAATTAGAAGTGTGTGTGTGTGTGTGAAGTCATACATAGGCCAGACATTCCTTAAATGACATCAGTGACCCAGATGGATCTTTACCACAATTAACAACAGGCTCCTCCTCCTTTGCAGAAGACTTCAAACCAAGGTCCTACCTATACAGTAACTATTAAATGATCCTACAGTGCAACATGAAGGTAACTATCTTCACTGAAGAATAAGACGCAGATATTCCCAAAAGACAGATCAAGTCACTCATCTCATAGGAACAGTACAAGCTATTCAAGCTCTTAAGTATTTTCAATAATTCACTTAAATCACGTTCCATTTCCACCTCTACCTCATATCAGTTTGAGAGTCTTCAATACAAAAAGCTTGCCTACAGAACCAGTCAATTATCAAATTATTGTGTAAAAAATTCAGACAGCATTGAGGGAGACTTGATGAGACATTATATAAACTTGAGTCTTTTACACACTGTCAATTATTAGTTATTTACAAATCATGATGCCATCCTACAAAGGTATTTGCCACATAAAGGGGCAATAAATGAAAACAGACTCTGAAAAACCGCTGGATCCATTAATAACAAAAGGGCATTTTTTTTTAAAGACACATCAAAATAAGGAGCAGCTACATTAAAACTGCACACAGTGATCATTAAATACCAGCGCTGTCAGATCTTTTACACTCCTGTCTCCACCCAATTAAACATTTTGCATCTGGAACACAGGGATTAGCGCACAGCTCAAAAAGAAAGTTAGCTGTTGACAAGACAGGCCACGCGTGGAGACAAATCCAGAATCATGAATTGCATTGAAGGTTTCAGTGCCTCAGGCTACTTGATTACTTAACCTACATGTTAATGTTTAGAAGCTGAGATGTTGCATACCTAGGCATTCAGGTTTTTTTTAATCTTTTAATTTAAATTTGAATAACTACTGTAAAACCAGTGCTTGTTTTTACAGGCAAGTGATTCCCGGTAAATACCACAGGATTAAAGCAGCAGTAGGAAGACATGCTCATGTGATATGGTTACAAGCCCTGCATATGCTCCCAAATCTGCCGACTCAACAGGCTGCCTGATGGGAAAAGGGTGAGAAAACAATACAGGTTTCTTCACTGAAGGTGAAATATTGTTGGACTAACCCAATAGAGATTGCTCTGACTGCAAAATGGCCAAGTTTAAGTTAGGGTCATTGTTCACACTTGAACTAATTTTTGGAGACACATAACAAAAGGGTACATTAAGACATTTTGATTGCGATGTTAATACAGTCAATGCTTTGCAGATTTTACTTAAAATTAGAAGGAAGCATGGGAAGTGAATTTGAATCTTGGAAAGTAAAGTGTCACTTATCACACCAGTAAGTGCACATATATGTCTATAAAACTAAGTATTTAATCAGCTGCTTACTTACTTGGCATTTAATTCCAGCTAGGCTACAGCTACAAGTCTCTGGTTCACAGAATCCCTTACAATCACAACCACAGTCCTCACGTGACATCCTGATTGCATTCAACTCCCGCTTTTCCTCTCGGTCGATTTTCTTCACTCCAGCTGCTTTCAGTAGCATGTGCCTCTTCTTAGCTGGGTATGGTTGGGGAAAGAAGCTGCTGTCAAGCTCCACTTCACTGACATCAATATCTTCATCCAAGATGTCATCCACGGTGAGCTGGTCAGCTTGTTCTGAGTCAGCAGTACCATTCTTTGTCAACTAGTTGGAGTAGAGGGTAAGAGAGGTGTTAATTTTATCCAAGTTAAAGACCAGTGGCAATTTGCTTTCATCAGTGCTTAATACCTCAGTACAGGTTTACAGCACAAGAGAACAGCACATCATGCTAGATGAATACCAAAGCAATCCCACTCTCAAACCTTTAACCTTATATTGTCCTTTGCTGCATCTAGGAAATGCAATAGTTAGCCACATTTGACTTGCATCAACCCTCATCTGTGTTGCGTTGACTGATTTCAACTGGAACAGCACTAGCAAGAGGAGGAATAGGGCAAGTGATCTAGCCAGAATTAAAAGATGATCGGAATCTTATGTTATACTTGGCAATATTTGTGGGGTGGAGGGAAATGAGATGTGGAAATGTGCTGGCTAAAAAGAATGGTGAACGCAGATGCAATTGGAATTTTCAGAAAGGAAATGGATAAATATTTGAAGGAGAGACTGGGTTGGTAGGATTAGAGATAGCAGGCAGAATGGACTGAAAAGTTTCTTGTAGGTCAGGAGATGTCTAATGAATTTCTACACTTTGTGGGTAACAGTCCAAAACACAGTTTAGCAGAATACATTCCAGCTGGAGGTGGAGATGCCAATATCTGAGCAGACTGAACATCGCTACTTGTTACTGTAAGTAACACTCTGGTTACAACTGTCTACTCTGCTTTTGATTGAAGAAATGCGAGCAGACTTGCTGCTCCTAATCACAAACCAGCAATTTTTGAAAAGTGTACACACACAAATGTTGGGTAAAGAATACTGTTGCCGTGTCTGTAATACCCCTCATGGTCAAACAGGTCCACAGCACTTAGATTCAAAGTTAACACGTGAAGAGGGAGGAAATTAGAGTGCCATTAAACTGAATATAGAATTAAATGGAAGAAAAAGTTGATAATAGGGATGGAAATGGAAAAGCAGCATAAATGTACTTCCCACGCTGGATTATACTTTAATTAATTTTTAATAATCTCAGGATGAGGGCAACACAGACTGTTATTAATTATCCTTAGTATGCCTCTTCAGGCCATCATAGGACTAAAGTCATATATGGGCCATGTAAAGATGCTTAAGTTTCCATTCTCTAATGGCCCTATTGGTCTTTTACATTTCGTAGGTTTTCAGTCATTTAAACTGACATTGAATAATTATTTCTGGATTTTATTCAACTGAAATTCAAGTGTCAAACTACTACGGGAATACGTGAACTTGTACGATAAGAACAAAATGTAACCAATAGGACAGGAGAAGACCAAATTAACCCAAGAACCAGTTTCATCATTCAGCAAAGGTCATAGCTGATCTTTGACCTCAACTTCATCTTCCTGCTGGATCCCATATCCCTTAATTCCAAAAACTAATCAATGTGAGCCAGGAATATACTCAATGACCAAGCATTCAAAGTTCGTTGGGATGGAGGAGAATTTCAAAGATTCACAACCAAAGAAAATTTTCCTCACCTCCATCCAAAAATCGCTGATCCCTTGTTCTGAGATTGTGGCTATTAGTTCTACACATTTCTACCAAGGAAGTAGATTCTACCCTGTTGAACTCCATCAGAATCTATGGATTAATTAGATCACCTCTACTCTAAATCCAAGAAGCCATATGCTCATTCTACCCAATGTCTCCTCAGAAGGACATTCTCACCCAGGAATTTGGAATCATTTCTAGAATACTCATCTAGTAACAAATTAATAGGTTATCATTCCCAGGTTTCATACCTGCAGTCTTAACGAATCCAGCTTCTGTTCTTTCAAAAGTTCTTTGATTTTTTTCCAGCGAATGAGCTCTTGCTCTTTGGCAAACTCTGCGAGCGTGTACTGCCTGCATGAACTGTGCTTGTTGGCCATCCCTAGTGTGCAGCCTCCCTGACTTGGAACACTAGTGAACCCCTGACACCGCGCAAAATAGAACACGACAACACGGTCAAATTGGACGTTGTTCTTTCTCATGCGTTTAGTTCTCTTCAGGATGGGGACAGCTGCAAAACCAAGACGGAAAGAGAAAATAACATTAATAAGCATTTAGCTACTAATAGATTTCATTACAAATGACATTACTTTTAAAACCTAGTGACAGTCCCTTGTGCAACCCAAGGGCACACTGCAGTGATGCTACGAATAGCAAACAGTGATAAGACAAATGACAAGGTCTTCGTTTTGCTTGTTTGTCAAGAGAGAATTGTTAGGCAGAAATCTGTAGACAATCCTCTGTTCTTTTCAGTTGTGCTGAATGATCTTTTAAACCAATTCAAATGGCCAGAAGTAGCCTGCGTTAATTCCTCATGTGTAGACAGTAACCCCAACAATGCAGCACTCCAGAGTGCTACAATGAAGTGTCAGCTTGAATTATGTGTTCAAGGCTCTGCAGTGGGCTTCGCAAACACGTGACATTCTGACAGAGGACAGCCTTGGCGCAAAGATGGCATAATAATTTCCACTCCCCCAAGGAAGTGCAAATCTCTTCAGTAGCCTTAATGCCATGGGCCACTAGGCTTGAACTTGACAACAGTTTGGAGAGTATGGCCCTCTGTTTCTCAATACAGAGGATCATTGTGGAGCTGTGTGTGGGGTTGCATGTAGTTGTACATTTTCATAAACTGTCCACTGCATAAAACGGTGGAAGATGGAGAAATGATAACAAATTCAGCTGCGTTTAAAAATAACCAAAATGTGCATTTTCTATTTAAAACCAAGAAAGTGTTAAAATAAAAGAGAAAAACTTGCGGTTTCGACCTTTTACTTCTCAAAAAACAAATGGGTAAAGCAAGGAAGCAGCTCCTCTCACCATGGAGCCTCAGCACAGGACTCAATACTGAGAAAATCCAATCTGTAACTAGGTTTCCTGGCAGTTTGCTTGTTTCAAGGAACCCAGTTGCCATGCTGTCCACTGAAGACTAATCTCAGACCTATTTTAAGCAGATTATCAGAATGTAGCCCTGTTATTACAAATGCTTTCAGCACATGTTTTCTTTTGTGCAGGAACACAATATAGTACCTGGCTGACTTAGGAACATTGATTCTATCCCTCCAAACCCACCTAGTTTACACTGGAGTACAGCACCAGAGGAGGTAGACAACCTCCTGCTACAATAAATACCACATGCACTATAACTATCTCTTCACTAAGTGGCTTTACTACTACATGCAGGTCTAAATACTTCAAATCTTAAAAGTAACAAAGAATAATTCTACTCTAAATTAGACATGGTTCAGCATTGTCACTCTTAATCCCCCTGATTTGCTAACTGGGTGCAAATTCTCCTGGTCTCTGTTAACTCATTGTCAACCTGTGTGTTGTCCCTACCCACTGGCAAGATGCTAGTCAGTTTCTCACCTTCGTTGAGTTGCAATGATGTGGAGGTGCCAGTGTTGGACTGGGGTGGACAAGGTCAAAAGTCACATGACACACCTGGAGGAGGAGCGGGACTCTGAAAGCTTGTGTCTTCAAATAAACCTGATGGACTATAACCTGGCGTTGTGAGATTTTTGATCTTAGTTGGGTTGGCAGGTCTCCTGTGTGGTAGTAGTCTGCCCAATTCACAGAACAGGTGCCAATTTAACAGATTATATGAGCAGAATTTCAGATCTGCAATAAGCAATTGCTTTATACATCACCCCCAGAGACCAGTACATCATGGTACCTGGAATTGCTGCATTCTTGTGTGACCTCGTGCTATATAAAATAGCACTATCGAAGATCACGTTATAGGGAAATCGCTACACCCGTACAGCACAAAGTTCACATTATCAAAACAGCATTCACTATTTATCAATCGCATTACAACCAATTTGCGTTAATGAAACTCACGTTATAGCGGAACTACCCATTCTTTGGAAGGTGTTCTTGTCTTTCTAGGACCTAGGCTTTAGAATACGTTCGTTCTTGCAATCTTAACATAAACCCCTTCTTACAGAAGTTGGGCAACAGCTTTGCTGACACCCAAAGGAACTACCTCAAGTGTAATCCAAGCCAAATATGGTAAAGGCTTGGCCAAAGAGAGCTTTCAATAGGGTCTTAGAAAGGAAACATTGGGAAGAAGGAGAAGATAAAGTTGTTGAGAGAATTCCAAGATGTTGTCACAGTTGTTTCCTTTGACCTGGAACTTCCTCACAATTTTAAGAAACAAACAAGTTTCCAATTTCAGTGCAAACTATTACAGAAGCCCCCAGTTCTCTTATTTGTTGGAAGATTCCATGCCTGCATGTTGAGTGTGTGCTCTTTCCCCTCTAAATGTTGTGTAATTGAGAATCAATAACAAAATTGCATTTGCTGGTTGACTCATTGGGCGGTGAAACTTTGCCACAAAATAGATTTGTATTGGAGATGAAAACTAGGGGGTCATGAATACAAGTCACCTGTAAACTTGAGTATAGCATTTAAGAGAGCCTTCTTTACAAAGGACATGGATAAAACAGGTGGCTCATCACCACAAGACATATTTGAGGCAAATCTCAAATTCATTAAAGAGAATGCTAAATAAACATGAGAGAATAAGGAAAATAAGGGTATGTTAATACAGTTAGAAGAAAGTCAGGAGAACACTTGTGAAAAGCATAAAATGACCATGAAACTTTTGGGATGAATAGCCAGATTGTGGTTTTTACTTTTTAGATTCAGCAATTTACGACAAGGCAAACTGTCTGCTTCCATGCTTTCATTTTTAATCCATAATGCTATACGTATCAATGCCAATAGAGATAGTTATTGTTGTTCAACTTTTCTCCTATCAACAATTGCTTATTCCCAGCTCAAGTGAAGGAGGAAAATTATTAATTAGGAAACGAATTTTAGCAGTTTTAAGCTAGCAGTGGTAGCAACTACCAGCAACTGCACTATGGCCACTCCCAGGAACCCAGTGAGGGAAGGATCCAGGTCTTGCAAATTTGACTTCTCATAGGGCTAAGCACCTTCAGAATACTCCTGGGGGAGTCATTAAATTCTGCCCAAAAATGTTATCCTGAGGTCATACAGACACCAACACCTTGCAATCATAATCAAGCCCCCTAACTATAAAAAAGGTGAACAATGTTAGTTACTTACGGGTAAATGGTGTTGAGGGGAAAGCTGTTTTATTTTTGGTCGGCCAGGTTTCATCACAGGAGCTGTCATCATCCGTGTCCCAGCTGGAGGATAATGAGCAAGATGAAGTAGCGGGGGAGGACGATGTAGAGGAGGAGGAGGAGGAGGAAGAGGATGATGGTGAAGATGAGGAGTAACAGGGATCATCCTCCACCTCTTCAAACTTCCTTTTCAGAATTCCACTCATGGCAAAATGTAGTTTGGTCACAGGTCTGCTTTAAAAAAAGCACAAAGAAAAAGAAGTGTTTCTACCACATATTGTATAATTACAGCTCTCCAATTTCAACGATTCAGCCACATTTAGATTTACATTTAAGAATGACCCTCACCAAGCTACAATTATTCCAGTCACTGAAGTCTTTCAATGACATGTTCGGAATTAAATATTTAGTTCTATCTTGAAGAGCAGATCTTTGACAAATGCCTTTTTATACAAAGACTTACATGCAGACACTTAAAAAAATGGCAGAGAAAGATCAATTAAAACCACATTGATATAGGTCAAAAATATATCGAAAGAAAGGAGCAAGAGAAGATGAAATTAAAACTAATTACCAGAGACAAAACCTCAGTATCTGTTCTCTGTTCAGTGAGTTTCTTCAATAGTGGGAATGATAGCATAATGGTACATTACTGGATTAATATTCAATGGTTTGGACTAACTTGAAGAATAATCACCTCAGATTCAACATAGCAGTTTGAGAACTTCAATTTTATAACATAGCTGAAAAGCTAGTACTGATATAGGTGACTATCTTAACCATCTTAATTAGCCATGTATTTATATCATATCACATCACTACAACAAGAAGTATTTACCACTTTACCTACATTACTCATATCTCGAGTTGGAAAAGAACACAAGGCAAGTGGAGTAATCAATGATACAGTTGGTCCTATGTGAATTGGAAGCAGCAAGTTTCATAGCCTGTGAATTTGACTTGAAGGTTAAATGGGTTCGAGATCCAGGTCATAACATTTTTGAATTGCATTTTTTCTGCCAAGAACCTGGATTCATTTTCATGAAAGAAAATTCCCAATTGAAATTTTCTGGTCAGGTGGCAAAATTAATCAAACATTCCCCAATCTCAAATGGAATAAAAAGTGATCTTCTTTTATAAAAATCCGCTGATGTTTCCCTAGGGATCAGTGTGAAAATGTAGCATTTGGGAGATACATAGGTATTGCACCACACAGTGGCCCAGCAGTAGACCTCAGTTCAGTGCAGCGCAGCAGTGAAGCACAAATAGTGCATGGTTTTCGTTTAGTGAGAAGATTGGAGTTAGCTGCTCCACTGTCAAAAATGAAAAAAAAAACACAGCCAAGATCAACTAACGGATTAGAACTGTAATTTTCACTTCCGTCATCAGGGAGTATGTTGATGGATAAAAGAACAAACATGTTTCCATTTTCACACTGTCTTTCATGACCCCAGGACATCCCAAATTGCTTTACTGTAAAGAAAGAACTTTTGAATTTATATCATTGTCCTAAATCAGGGGAATGCAACCACCAATTTGGAAACATAGGGACTAACAGGCAGCAATGGGATTAATACAGATAATCTGGTAGTTTGTGATTTTATTTGAAGGATAAATTGGACAAGACAATCCCCTGAATATTGCATTGATATTTTGTGTCTATCCATGTGGTAGATTGAGCCTTGATTTAACAGCATCCAAAGACATCATATCTCGAGGTGGAGAACTCCCTTAGTATTGCAGTAGAGAACATCAGTCTAGTTTCTACGTACTGAGCAGAAGTAAGCATTTCAACACTGAACTGCAGCTAACACCTTACAATCATACATGTCACTAAAAACCAAATCTTAACTCACATCCCTCAGCCCAATCGAAATTCCATTTCGTACTTTGTCAGTACGTACATTTGTTACAATCCCGAGTCTCTAATGACTGGAAATGCAAATGAGCCAATTAAAAGAAAATCCAACAAGCTGATGGTTTGGGAATTGAAACAAAGTGGTCACCCGACTGTATCACAATTGATACTTCCCTGCTATCTGCCTGATGGGGTAAAGACCGACCCAATGTAGGACTAAATCAATTAGATCTGAAGATTCCAGGGTAAAATGCGGTTTGTGTTGAGTCATGTGATCCCATTGTGGGGAAAAGTAGCAGCAACTAGTTGATGGAACAATTGGTCTCATTATTTCTAGACCGGGGTGTAGAGAAGAATCAACTTAGGTTCTTACTCCAGTCAGTTCATAGGTGCTCTGAGAGATCAGTACATGGTGTCTCTGCACCCTGCATTTGAACAGCCAACAGTCAATCAAACTGTGTAGATTTATAAATAGTGAATGCTGTTGGGGGAGAGTCAGTAAATTATAAAGGGGAACTACAACTGTGAAGGAAGCATTATGTACCGAAAGGATTAGTGACCCTGATGTATTGAGGACTTTAGATAAAATAAGGTTCAGATATTTCACTTGCTGTTTCAGAATTATGGAAGGTCGACCTGAACCTTTTCTAAATTATTATTTGACCTGGGAATGTAGATGATTGAGCAAGACTGCATTTAACTTCCATCTCTAGATACCACAACAGTTTTTGCAGTTAATCATGTGACATGGATTAGTGTAACAGGCAGGCCTGACTGGGTACAGTACTGACATTGTTACCTCCTAAAGAGATACTTGCCAACCTGTTTGATTACAAGGATTGTGGTCATTTTGATTCCTACGGAAACCTGTAAGTGAATGAATTTATTGAATTCAGTTCCTATCAGCAAGAAAGCAGAAATGCTGGGATCTAGTGAAATTGCTCCAAGTCTTCTATGCAAATAGCTCAATACAAAATGGTATGTTTTTGAACCAGGTGGTTATGAGTTCAAATCTCACTCTGGAGAATTGTGCACATAAACTAGGTCAAAATTTCAGTGATGTAATAAGGGGGATGCTGCATTGTTCAAGATGATTTTAGTTCTGGATGAAATGTCTGTCCTCTAAAGGGAGATGAAATACCCCAAGGCTTTACAGTTTTTAAAAGATGAGCATGGGTTTTATGGCCAACATTTATCCCTTAGTTAGCATCTGTGTCATATATGGCTGCAAAACTTTTAAACTTTGTTCTGGAGATATTTATCAACCTATCAAGACTACATTTATCAACCGTCTCTAATTGCTCGACTAAGTGGTGTTGAGCTCCTTCTTGAACTGCTATACAGGCGAAGGTGGTAGCGGCAGAGCTGTAAGGCAGGGAGTTCCAGGGTTTGACTCTTTAATGATGAAGGTTTAAAAGTGCAGGGATTTTTATCACAGGACTAAACTATGAGCTTTGCAGGACTCTGGATATGCACTGAGTAATCTGAGACAACACAACAAATACTCGTAAACACAGCTTACTCACTGGTGTCAGTGGAGACCCAAAAACTTCCCACACATGACTCAGTACAGTACACTCTCAATAATGTAACCAGCATGACTTGCACTCCCCTTTACTAGAATGATTCTGCAACCTTTGAAGCCTGCATGTGGGTGGATGTGACTGTCCATGGAAGACTCATCTGATCTATTACTTCCAAGATTTCACAATGATTCATGCCATGCGTATGTGAGCAAACCTTTCCTGAAATAAAATTGTACATAAACCTGCTGTGTGATAATAGACAGAAAAGGGAGAGAAAGACAACAAAGGTAAGGACTGTGGGGCTGTTTAGAGAGGAGTATGATAAAAAGTTGTGACATTTAGCAGGAAACACATGATACTCCTTTGAAAGCCAATCTTGGATTTTTAATGGACTGTGTAAAATGGTTCATTGAGTGATAATATCAGGGGATGATGACCCACAGATGTATCATATGGATTGCACACACTAAGCTTAAACTAATCTCTACCAATGAGTAACAAAATATGTACCTCCCTAACCAAAACAGTACAGACGGGCCTCAGCTAAATGAATTTTCCCCTGTTTTCAGGGCAAGCAGCAATTCAAACTTTTAAGAGGATTTCTTAGGGCTGTGGTTTATGCATCCTGAGGTTATCCCAGGTAAAAACAAAGGAGTAGTAAATCCTTGTGGAATACTGCTCAGAAGTTACAATGGGCAAACAGGAACACCTCCACAGCTGTTGCTTTAGTGTTGTTCTCCTTCAGAGTGTGCAACTTACTTTGGAGACTGGGATCGTACCATGGCATTTTTAATGCACCATTGCAAAATAAGATTGCACAAAGGCTAACTGGTTGTCCTATTATATTATGCTTTAACACTCATTACCTTAGAACCTTACAATCAATGACAGATCAGCAATTATTGATCATTTATCCCAGACAGAACTGTTCAAGTGTTCACTCCAATGTTGGGAAGGACAAGACCTATTGCACAAAGTCAAAATGGACATGTGAAATATTACTTCTCGATCATTGAAATTACTGGAATACAGCCTTGGATTAGTGATTACACTATCTTGGAGCAAGACAGTTGTAGGTTAAAGTTCCACTCCAGAGACTTGATCAGAATCCAGGAAAAACACTTCACCGGAGCACTGAGGGTCTGCTGCACTGAGCCTTTGAGACGAAACATTGAACAGAGGCCTCCATCTGCCCACTCAGACATGAAAGAACCCACAGCATAATTCCAAGAAGAGCAAAAGTGCTGGGCAAAATCTATTCTTAACCAACATCACTATATAATACCAGACCATTATTATGTTGCTGTTTGTGGGATGTTGCTGTGCATACACTAATCTAAACAACAACTGTAGCTACACTTTAAAACTACCTTACTGACAGTAAAGTGCTATGGGATGTCCTAAGGTTGTGCATGGCACTATATAAACGACTGTTTATTTCTTATTTGTCTTTCGTGGCTAGAATGATTGAACACTTTGATGTCATCGTTCTTGGCATTTACAAGTTTCCTGCTGACCAATCCTAGACAAATATCTACGAGAGTTCCAGTAAGTGCTACGTTGCAGCCTACCAACAACACAGACGTCGCTGTTGCCTGGCAACACAAGGGCTTGCACAACAGAGAAAATACAACATCGTCACTGGTCTGTCATCACAGATTTGAGCATATGATTAGAATTCTCAAAACAGGGCAACTTTGGTGTTTTTTCCATAGTACTTTGGATTTAACTTTACTCAAACAATTGGCCAGATTCCAGAATTGTAAAGCTGGGACTTGAGTGAACAGTGAGATCTTCAACAATGTAAATGCCTCAGTGCAACCTTAACATCACTATCTAAAGCAAAGATCAGACTAAATGAATGAATCCTTCCATATCTGATGGGCCAATCAAAATTTTAAAAGAAAATCCTGAAGGATTGATGCTGTAAGAGATTAGCATCTTCTCCCAGTTCAAAGATCAGAGTGCTGTAAATTTTATTTTCTTCCCCCCCAGGATCCAAGGGCTACTAAACAAATGTGAGACCAGATTTGCGAATGTTTCGATTTTACCGCACTCTGTCTTTCCCATCCAAAATAACCAAAATCAATCTTCAGGTGCTAAACAGACCACAAACACAAGTCTTTGAGTGGGCTTGCTTCTTGCAGTTCTTTTAATTATTCTCATATCGCTTTCAACAGCCACCACAAGTGACACACAATTTATTATAGAGCTCAAAATAAACTCAAGTCAACAGACATAACTCAACCTTCAGTTACTGAAGGATGATTTGCCCGCCAACTTCACCCACATCCACTGTTTAAGAGAAGACTAAAAAAAGGTTCTGAAGAATCGCAGAGACGGCATTAACTGGTAGAGTTTAAGGTTCAGTAAACTAAATAGGTAACAAGTCAGAAAGAATCAGTTTACAAACCAATCAGTAAACATCTATTAAATCTGCTCCGCATTCACTTGCATTATTATATTGTTCAGTTGCACAGTGTCCTGATCATATACAAATGTGAAAGGAAAAAGGCACAGAAACAAACTTGTTAAAAAAAGGAGATATTTATGGATGGCCAAGATTCATTTCTTTATAATTATTTCAGTTATTCACAGTTTTAGCTGTATATTAGGAGCATGTTAATTTCTTACACCAATGCAAAAGCATTTCAATTTAAATAGTGAACCTCAAAAGATTAAAGCCATCCAGTAACAATCTGCATCAAGCCAACACTACTGATCTATTTTTGTTAGAAACAGGTCAAGAAGTGATAGGTGGCAAGACATTGAGCTGACTTTAACTAATAGTTCGTATTAACATAAACACAGGAGTATCAGGAAACAGATTAGATGAACTGGGTTGACATGGAGTACAAACAAACAAAAGCTTGCATTTTGATGGCAACATTCATAGTCTTGGGATGCCCCAACATGCTTTATAGGGAATCTTCTGCACTTTTTCAATTACATTTGCAGGTATTTTGCTGTGGGCTCACGGTTTGCCATCATTTTGCAGATCAGCGTCCCTGTTATCATGAAGTACTTCAGACCATTTCTTTCCTTTCATAAACAGCTTTATACCAACAGCAAGGGGATAGGACAGTACCCAAAAAGAAAATCTATATAGAACTACCAAGAGAAATCCTTCCAAAGCATCACTCTTCCCTGCAGAAGAAATGCTAACAACTTGTGTTTTATCTGACACTAAGTTACAGCTGGGACAGGGCAATTCCCTGTGGTAATGTTGGCAGTCAGTTCTTTCCTTCCTGGCTTTAATCCAAAACAGATGGGAGCTCCTTGGTTCAGACCCTATAGTTTGTGGAAAATAGGTAACTCACTGCAGAAAAAAGGTAACTTACTGCTAGGCTTGTGAAAAACGCCAACTTACACAGGCACTTATAGCAGATAATTTTTTTTCCTGCAACTAAAGAGTTTCCAGTTTTGAAAATCCTTTCAGCTCAGGTTCTGCAGAGCTGTCATTACAACGGCAGAATAAATATTCCATTGACACTGCCCTCTGGTGGCACAGCAAGAGAAATTACAACATTTGCAACCTAGTTTTCACATTCACACAGGATGAAAAAAATAGCTTTGTACCCTGTCTCCCCTGCCAAAGAACATTCTGTTCCTTGGCTCCAGCTCTCCCTCATTCATTCCATTTAAACTGTCTGTTTTAGTAAAAATAAACAGTGGAACAGATAGAACCCACAGGAATTTTCTGCTGGCTCTCTGACTCCCACTCAAGCTGGAACAGTGCGTTACAAGTATTTCACCCAGATGTGTTTGATAGTTCCTTTATAAGAAGAGGGTAGGAGCATGCAAGGAGAGTTTGAAGAGTGAAGGCAGTGCAGCTTAGAGGGCATGGTCAGCTGGGATCAATTTCTTAATCGTTTTAACAAAGAAAGTATATGGAACCACATCACAACCTCAAGACATCCCACAGTGCTTCACAGCCAATTAACTTTCTGAAGCAGAGCCACTTATGTAAACAAACATGGTGACTACACCGTGCACAGACAGATCCCAAATACAACAAATGTAATGAAAAGACAGCTAAAGTGTCATACTGGATAGTGGTTGAGGGTGGAATTCAGGTAAAAACCCCTCACCAGGAACAGGCTGACAGAACCGCTGACTAAAAAGTTTCTGTCAAAAGATGACACCTCTGCTCCCTCAGTCCTACGTTGAAGCTTCAGTCTTTCTGAGCCTTAACCAACTGAGCCAAACTAATGAAAACCGAAAGAACTGTGGATGCTATAAAATCAGAAACAAAAAACAGAAATTGCTGGAAAAGTTCAGTAGGACTGGCAGCATCTGTGGACATTTTGGGTCCAGTGACCTTCATCAGAATTAGCATTTCTAAGGGTCACTCAACCCAAAACATTAGCTCTGATTTCTCTCCACAGATTCTGCCAGTCCTGCTGAGTTTTTCCAGCAATTTCTGTTTTTGCTTGGGAGCCAAACTAACAGTCAGTTTAGCAAAAACACTGCACTGACTCAGCAATGAGATCCTAAGTCCACTTTTTAGTCAGAAGTCAAACTGGCCTTGAGCCTCACCACCTCTAATAATTAAAGGAACCACACAATTGAGCCACACAGACCAAAAAAGTCCCTAATCTGTGTAGAGATCTCTATTCTCCAACATAGCTAGCAGTGAAATTCAACAAGACTTGGATTTCACTTTTGGGGATGAAGAGGCTGCCTTAGTTGTACAAGTCATGTTAAGTATGGGGAAAAGGTATGCAAAGTCCCAGAGGACTGGTCTCTCATGCAAGAGAGATAGACAGACAGACACATATACACATACAACCACTGGTGAGTTTAACCAGACAGTCACCGTGCCTCAGGTGAGGGACAAGGTTGAGAAGGTGGGAAGTTCATGGTAATCTCAGCCTACGTGGGAATTCAACCTGTGCTTTTAGTATCACTCTGCATCATAAACCAGCTGTGCAGTCAACTGAGCTAATGACGGTCATCAATGCACTTTAATTACAGCTCTGGTTTAAAATATTTCCCTGCCATCAGTCCTGCACCATCCAAAAAAAACAAAACAAAAGGCTAGCAAAGTAGGAATCCATCCTTCATCATTGTCACAGTGCATTTCCTCACTCTCTCTTAGGTGAAACACTGTACTTTCATCAAATTAGGAGGGACCTTTTCCCTCCAGGAAGCTTCCTTCTGCTTGGCCTTGACATTGATTTGCATTAATTTCCTGACTTGTAGTCAGAGGAATGTCTTTAATAAAATTCCTTCCGTTTCAGCGTAGTATTTAAAACGAGCCCCAGAGTAAAAATTGGGAGCTTATATTTTTATGTTAAACCAGGCTCTGAGTTAATGTAAAAAGGTACATTCCTCCATATCTCCACTCGGAAGAAATGGCAAAGTATTAAGCAAAGCCCTCTGACTTACTTTCACATCAATCTTTCCTTCTCCTTTCCTACTCGTTTTCTTTTCCACCTCTAGATTTGCTGATTCTTCCCTCCTGCAGATGGAACGCCTTATGGAATCATGGCACTGATATCAACATCCACAAGTCAACATTTTTCCCTCTCTTTCCCTTTTAATCCACATTTCAAGCAAGTTGCTGGGTGGAAGCATCATCAGCAGACTGTAATTCTGGCTTCTGCCACTTTGCCCATTTCCCAGGCAGGGAGGGAGAGCAAGCTGATGGTGGTGGAGGAAGGAAGAGGGAGTAGCATGATAAGCAATTTGAATTAACAAGTGCCTTTAATGTCATTAAGAGAAAGCCCAGAGTGAATTCATAAGAGCATACATCGCTAGCCAACAAAAGGTGACAAGCCAAAGGAGGGGATATCAGGACATATAACTGATCTTTTGCTATATCAAAACAGTGTTTAAAAAAAATTATCCAGGACAGCCCTTATTTCATAGCAATCATGTGTACGCAAGTGACAGAAACTTCTTTATAATCATAAGTGTGCTCCTTAGTCAAACATGCATGACTCTTGCTGTCATGGCAAAATTGGAGCTGACATCTACACTGGAGCTCCTCATGGTCTACTAATCATGCAAAGTTAGGTTCATGCAACAGGGCTACAAGCAACACAGATAGATAAATTGAAGAACTGCATAGAAAACCGATTTTAGTATTCCCAAATGACAGGTTAAGAATCGGTGCTGATTGAGAGTGAAAAACAGAGATGGGGAGCAGGATGCCCAGAACTCCCTATAACTTTGCTTGTCCAAAATTTCTGCCAGCAGCAAAGGTAAAAACGTTTTATGGAGGTGTGGCTGCACAAGTAGATAAACCGGTTTCTATTTGCACAGTGAAGTTCATTCCCAGCCATCGATGCATTCACTGCCAGGTTCTCCGAATGGAAATTCTCCAGGCAAAGAAAAGCTAGTTTATACACCATGCACCTGCATTAAAACATTTAAAAACAAATGCCAGTCCTGTTTTAACAAAAAAGGGGACCAAAACGCTCGAGATGAAATAAACCTATGTGTCCAATGATTAATTTAATAGTTTACCACCTTCAAATAGCTTCATAAATCACCTGCCTTTAAACCATCTAGCATGCATTTTTCATTAAAAACAACAATGGAAAAAGCACAGCAGCCTGCAAACACAGTATGCCGAGGGCAATACGTTCTAATACAGTAAACCCATTTACAGAACCATAAACCTGAAGTGGTCGGGAAATTTACTGTGGCTTTAAAAAAACTGCAAATGACACACAATATAACAGCCTCATCTCAATTAAAAAATATCAAAATTCTCTGAATGGCTCTACACGTTGCTGAGTGATACAAAGCGGAAAAGACTTGAAATTCAAATTTGTAGTCTGCATTGAGTCTGTCTGTCTCTAATCGGGTCAACAATGGAATGGAAAAGGTGAAGTAAAATAGGCCATCATTTAACACATCTGTACTTGTGAGAGGAGGTACAAAGTCAGAATTCTTGCTCCTGTTGCCATTCAGGAGCATATCTTGGAAGGCTTGAGGCAATTATTGCACTGTCTTATGGACTTTAGACATTTTCCATCAAGTTGCAAAATCATAAGCCAGAGCAAGCCTAAGAGAGCAACCCATTGCTGTCTTGTACCACACTAGTTTATTTGATTTTGAGCTAACATGACCGGGCAGAGGGGGTGGAAGATAGAATTTAAAGTGGAATTGGGTCTATTGGGTCAATTGGAATTGACATCTAATGTGAAAATGTAGCAAAGCAACTGATTACGGAAAATCGTGTTTTTATTTTGGATTCACATTTCTGATTTTCTCTAATCAGAATGAAGCTCCTCAGCTAAGTCTTGGAATGTCAGGAGTCAGAAGTGTCACCCAATACAACTTACAGTGTTGTAGTCCACTTGGTGAATACGAAGCACTCATGACCAGATATACTTGCTTTACACAATGTGTTATTTGGGTATTGGAACACTATTGTTGCACCTCTCACACATTGAGCCATTTCCACTGGCAAATTATCCTTACTTGTTCTCAGAATGTTGGCTTTGTGGGCAAGGCTGTCATTTGCTGCCCATCCCGAGATCAGCTGAACAGGCCACATCCTTTGGAATGGGATGGGAATCACATGGTCAGGCAAGGCCTCCAAGCTCCTTTCCCCAAATGAATATTAGCAAAAACAGTTGTGTTTGAGGCTTTTATTGGTTCCAGATTTTTGAAAATAATATTGAATTATGGGATTTCAAATCACTGTGAGTTAGTAGTCCTGAGAGGTAGCCACTGCACCACAATACCATTTATATATAATATTCCTGTTTCGTCACTGTAACAAATCATTAACAACTAGTGAACACTAAATAGAAACTCACATTTTACACGATTATAAGACTAATTTGCTAACCAAAAAGCAACGGTAGGGAGGGGTTGGGTGGGAGTGGAATAAATTTTGCATAATTACAATTTTGAAGAATTGAAATCTACCTTAAAAACTGAAAGGATACGAATGGTGGAAATCAGAAACAAAAAAAACCCAGAAATTGCTGGAAAGGCTCAGAAGGTCCGGCAGCATCTGTGGAGAGAGAATGTTTCCGGTTTGGGGTCACTGCACCCCAAACGTTAACTCTGATTTCTCTTTACAGATGCTGCCAGACCTGCTGAGCCTTCCCAGCAATTTCTGTTTTTGTTTTTGAAATCCACCTTCTCTTATCCCCTCACCATCAGGATTGTCAGGACAGAGGCTGTTCCTGCCAATCCTGCCTCAAAGGTAGCACCAAAGGAACTAAAAGTACATGCATAGCCTTGGAGGGAGATCCTATCAAGGAGGTCTGTACCAGGAAGAGTCAGACTTCAGTGGCAAGCAGGTATTAAGTATAAAGAATTTAACCATTTTGGTTAAAAGTCATGGATTAACTTTTACACATGATGGGCCATTATTCAAGAATGTACAGTATATAAAATGGAAACAAATTGTACATTGTTAAGCTACAATGTCCTACAACAACCTTCTGAAAATGTGAGAAGATCTTACAGTAAATAGCCAATGGCTTATCTTGCAGGGCAATGTTCCTTTCAGAAAAGTGACACACTTAGCAACAGAAGAGAATGTGAAAGCCAATTAAAGGAAACTTTATGTTGCACCTCCTATTGTTACGGTCAGCAATTTCTTCCCCTCCATCTCTGCCAAAAGAACTGCACATTTTCATTTCTACTGCACAACAAAATGACTCTTGTTAAGTCAGCTGGCTCTGAACCAACCAGCACGAGACTTCAGTTCCTTTCTAACCTCCTCCCTCCAGCTGTGTGCGCCAAACGGGAGGAAAAAAAATTGCCAAATTTAGAATATAAAAAAGCAATTTGTGAAAAAAATACCAAATGGAAAGAACTCAGGAGGGGGAATTCAAGAAGTGGGAAGGGGCTGGATGAAAATAAGAACAGAACATGGGTTGGAAGGTGTTTAAAGAATGCACAGTGTTTCTACTGAAACAGATTGAATGGTCCTCCTGGGATTAATAACTATCATGCTCTACTGCTGATTAATTATTTAGTCAGGCCAAACTGTAGTTACAGCTGTTCCTCACAAGGTGCCACAAACACATCTTACAAACTATACTGAGCTCCCCACTGCCCTAAATTTAAAGGCAAATACTTTCCCAGCTCACTTATTTTGCTATATTTAGAAAGGCTGCTTCTGAAGTCATAAGTTCTGAAGTCAATCTCTCACACTGGTGAGATGCCACTGGCATGGCACAACAGAAAAAGGATAAAAGCTTCAGTAACTTGAAAATGAGAAAAGCACTGGGTGCACAAGAAAGCACAAGAAACAGAAAAGATGCTGCAAAGGATGAGATTATTAGGATGGATGATCAGAGGTTTACACAAAGAGATTAATTTTATTGAGGGTCTTAAAAGGAAGAAGAGGCAGAAGCATTTAATGGGGGAGTATTGTAAGTGGGTAATGATGGGATGAAAACTGTAACATAATTCCAGTGATACCCAGTCCTAATTTTTTATGGCCTTCAAAACGGTTGTCACGGGAATCTCTACTAGGCCTTCAACAGGTCATTAGATGTGCAGGTGACACTTGTAAAACAAAAACAAGGAAAACATCTTCCCTTGATTGCAAGTCTGAGTGTAGCAGAAAAACATTTGTGTGTCCAAACGTAGCTAAAATATTTATTCTGACATAAAGAGATGCCCAGAAAGAAGATTCTGGAGAACTGAAATTCTTGGGAGCCTTTAAGTTTTTATTTCTCGGAATCTCAAGCCACAAGAAACATGAACTTTCAGCAATGTCATTTAATCTAGGCAAAGGCTTACTAACTTATTGGCAAGGCCCTTGCACGTTTAAGACTGACGTTATTTCACAAATGAAAGGATCAGTAGCAACTTATATTCTCAAACTTTTTTGTTGTAAAGAAAGTCACTGATTAGGCCATATTCAGTTCTCACTCTCTGTTGGTTCCACTCTAGTCAACTGTGGATTTAACTCTATCTCCCTTGTCAGTAACACAAGGGAGTTTGAAAACTTACTCCCATTTTCTGGAATTCACCTCCTAAAACCTTTTGCCGATCATCCTCAAAATCCACTTCTTCAACCAACCCTCTGCTCATCCTCCTCATTTCTCTCGTTTTCTAATTTGATGTCTGAATATTCTTCACCTCATCAGAAAAGCAAAATGCTGTCAACATGTTTATTTTTACTTAATTCCACATTTTAAAAACAAGCTGTTGAAACTATTTTTTGCTGAAAGTTATGTGCAAATAAATGTCCCTCACCCTTTTGGAATTTAGTGAGAATGGCAGAAGAATGTGGATTAAGGAGTTGGGAAAAAAACAAATTTAAAAAATGTGCACAGCATTCCTGAGGGAAGGAACAGACAGCCAACCTGCTACACAGAACACAAGAGAGAAAAATTCACAGTGATTTGTTAATTTGCACAGTGGAACTGATTCAGTTATAAGAGCAGACACAGCATGGAACTTAGCCTCTTCAAGACTGATCATTATCTCTCATCACTGTTGACTGAGGCAGCTTAATTAACCTCCTTTGAAGTCAACCTTTCAAATACCTCTGCATTACACAGGCAGATAAAACAAAACTTACACAATCAGAAACATGTCTGTGAAGGTATTACTTAAAAACGATCACAGTATATTGAAAAACAGAAGATCACCACTATTTGCTGAAAATTATCTTAAAGAGACAAGGCAGCTTATTATGGCATATCTGAATTTACAAGAACACAAATTCCTGAGATTTACAATGTTTCCACCAATACTGATAGTGTGCTCTAACCCCTTCTTTCAGTTCGTTCCTTCATAATTTTAACTTGCTGTATCATTTTGTGTTTATCATTGTGTTTAAGAGGTATAAATTTTAAAATGGAAACGTATACCACAGTAGACGAAGTTAAAGTGACAACATTTTTCCATAAAAAAAGGAAAACTAAAATCTGTTCAGCGTCTGTACAAAATGAAATCTGCTCATAGCGAGTGTGGGTATACATATGTGCATTTGACTCTGCTATACTCTGCAGTACTTCAACTGAGCATAAACTCAGACATCCTAGTACTCCAGGTTACTACGGCAACATTTTTTCTGTCTAGCAACTCGCAGGAACAGTCTGAACCTACTGAATAAGCACTTTTTGGAACAAGAACAAAATTACATTCAGCCTTAACCAGACACAAATAAATATATATTTTATACAGATAAATAGGCATTTAAAAGATATAAATACACATTCATTACACAGCTACTTCACATTGAAGCAACACTGTAACACCCTATCTGACAAGTAGCGCTATAATACATACCGTGCGAGTACACTATCTAACTCCGCCAGGCAAATTGCATACCAGAAATTCTGTGAAATCTTATAACATAAGGAGAGAGAGAAAAGAAAACTTACCTCTCGAGAATTCTCAGGGTTTGATGATCACCATTAATTTGAAGGAGAATTGAGGGCAGGGACTAGAAAAAAAGAGTCGAAATTCCTCTTTTTTGAATTAAAATAAAAGCTGATCGTTATATTCCCATGTTGGGCAGATGAAGGTAACTGGAGGAGTGAGTGAGCTGTGTGGGGAGTTGGTGTAGGATTCCCGACTAGGGGAGACACTGGAGGTGTTGAGAAGCGGCGGCTGGTTGCTCTCCAGTCGCTGTGTTGGTGGTGGTGGTTGAAGGGGGGGGGGGTGGTGAGTGGTGGTAGTGGCTGGTTTAGTAGTGGTGGTGGTGGTGGCGGCGGAGTTGCTGCCGCTGCTGAGGAGCGAGTGACAAGGGAGCAAGCGGCGCAGAGCTGCTGCTGCTGCTGCTCCGGTGGCTCCGAGCGGACTGGAGAGGACGGAGGGGCAGCTTGAGCTACGTCACTGACTGGCTCCCAGTGAAGTGACTCAGTCGTTTCTTCCCCCTCCCGGCCGGGCTCGGTCTCCTTTCTCTCGCCACCCAGCGGAAAAAAAAGCGCTTGTAGCGAAGCTGACGCACGCTCTGACAAACTCCAGCCCACTGCTTCCTGTTCCCAGCAAAACCTCTTTTCTCTCTCTCTCTTTCTCTCTACCCAAGTCATTAATGTTGCATTTACTACTATGAAACCACCACAATGATTTTTTTTCAGCTAACCCACAGACCAAATTGTTAACGTAAGAATGAATTGTAAAATCAAATCTGCTATTATTTCTTCAAAGGTGTAAAGCAAAAGGCAAACCTTTCTTTATCTTCACCCCCCCCACACAAAACATTATGAAAACGGACTGTTGGCAATAAAGGTCAGATTAAAATTACTGCAGCCTGTCTTTCTTTCTTTGCCCCATCCTTTATCAGACTATTGCAACCAATAGCTTGTCAGAATTTGGCAGGAGTCCCAAAAAAATCTCTTGTCTGTGACTCCTCTGACATCAGTAGTACGTGGGGGAAAAGAGGTTTCTCTTTCCACATTTCCTCAATGTGTTTACAAGTGATGCATTTTCACAGCCTTAAACTCTGATGTCAGATTACAAACTGCTGAAGTAACAGAACTGATTCAGCGTATGACATAACATCTTCCTGCGCTTTCCATTTTCAGTCTGTGGCATTCCACCGCACTGGGAATTGTATTACTCTTTCAGCTCAGCCTTTTCGTTTGCTCGTTATTCTCTCGAATAACGTCAATGGGCCACTCCGAATGTTCACAGCAAGTGCCAAAACGTCTACAAGGGCCCCACCAACTATAAGATGTAGGAGGGGATGTAAGAGGCTGTTCGGTCCATCGATCTACTCAACCATTCAATTAGATCATTGCTGATCAGATAATCCTGAACTCCACTTCTTTCCCTTTTTCTACATAGTGCTTGATTCTCTTGCTGGCCCAAAATGTCTCTCTATTTTAGCTTGGATAAATTTAACAATCCAACCTTGACGATCCTCTGTGGTAAAGAATTCCACAGTCCTCTGAGAAACTCCTTCTCATCTCTGCCTTAAATGGGCGATCCCTTCCTTTGAGATTATGCCCTCTGATGCTAGTCTCTCCCAAAAGTTGAAACAACCTCTCCAGATCCAATCTATTCCTATTTAGCACTGCTACCTCAATGCCAGAAACTTGGTTCGATTCTGGCCTTGTTTGTGTGGAGTTTGCACATTCTCCCTGTGGGTTTTCTCTGGATGCTGCAGTTACCTCCCACAGTCCAAAGATGTGCAGGTTAGGTGGATTGGCCATGGGAGTGGGTCTGAGTGAAATGCTCTTCAGAGGGTCAGTGCAGACATTGGATGGGCTGAATGGCCTCTTTCCACATTGTCAGGATTCTATGTTTCTAATGTTCCATTTGCCTTTCTTATTATCCTCTGAATTCTGATGCAAGCCTTTTGTAATTCATGCAGAAGGACGCCCCAAATGCCTCTGTGCTGAAACTTTCTGCAGCCTTTCACAAATTAAGTAATTTGTTTTATCCCTCCAGCCAAAATGCATAACCCACATCATATTATGTTAATTTTTTGCCCACCCACTCAAACCTCTATAGACTGTGTGTCATTCTTACCATTTTCATTGTCACCTATTTTGTTTCATCCACAAATTTGTCAATAGTACATTCCCGTTCCTCATATAAGTCATGAATATATGTTGTAAAAAATGGTGACACCAACATTGATTCAAGGAAGGAAACCATTCAGTCCGTTGTTTGTGTTTTTAGAAAAAGGAAGACTCTCCTGATATGAATTAGGCTGTTCATGGAATTCCTTGCCATCCCAAGTTACCTCGGGAAGCTGGTTATAGGACTTGGAGCCACTGCATTTCTTGTGGTCTGGATCCACTTCAGTACTGTTAGAAAGGGAATATGCAGTTTTTTTGATCCTTTGACAATGATGGAATTGTGATAGATAACAAAAACAGAAAGTCAAGATGATCACAGCAGGTCTGGCAGCATCTGTGGAGAGAAAAACAAAGTTAACATTTCAAGTCCAGTGTAACTCTTCCTCAGAACTGAAGGGGGTTGGAAAGTGAGATAACAAGCATGGGGCTGGATGAACACAGCAGGTCAAGCAGCATCATAGGAGCAGGAAAACTTGACGTTTCGGGCCTAAACCCTTCATCAGAAAATGGTTGGAAAGTGATTGTTTTAAATTGTTGACAAAAGGGCCAGAGGACCGAATTGAACAGATTATAAGGGTACCCAGTGCAAAAGGCAAATGAAGTTCTAGTGGTAGTAGAGAAGAGATATAGATATAGAGTATGTACTAATGATGGGTGTTAATAGTTGAATGTAGGTCTGCTTTGCTGAGATCAAAACCATGCATCTAAAACACTGGGGATGGATGAAGGAGATGCAAACAAATGGAGGATGGTGTTTATGCTCTGAATTTGTTGAACACAATGTTCAGACCAAAAACTGTTAAGTAACTAAGTGGAGAACAAGGTGTTGTTCCTCCAGCTTGCTGGAGCACTGCACCTTCTTTGCCAACAACGTAAAAGCCATTACTTTCCAACCCCTTTCAGTTTCGAAGAAGTACCATTATTGGTCTCGAGTGTTAATTCTTCTTTCTAATTCTTTCTGCACAGATGCTGCCAGACCTGCTGAGTTTCTCCAGCATTTCCTATTTTTATTTCAGATCTTCAGCATCCACTGTTCTTTGTGTTTATTTGATTGGTGATTTATGTTGATAGCAGGATGCTGTGTGGATTTGAATTTGGAGATTATCTATTGCCATGACCTTGTTGATTCTTTGAAAGAGCTATCTAATTGGTTCTAATGTCTTATTCTATTTCTGTAACAAATTCTTCCTTTTAATGTTTACATTGGTCTCGAAAGTTACAATTGAATCTGCATCCACTAACACTTGAGATAGTTCATTTCAGATCATCACAGGTCATTGCATACAGGAAATGGTCTTCATCTCCCCTCTGATCCAGAGAATTTGAGTTTTACAAAAAAAGTCCCAGAAGCATTCAAAAGATGCTACATTCAGAATATAAGTACACGTTAATTTAAACCTGCATCTTAATGAGTTGCACAAATTCCAATTATAATCCTAGAATGTCAATAAGCATAGTCAAAAATCAATGCTGAGCCAGTGTATCAGATTTCTGCCAGACATAACCTCTTCTATGATGGAGAGACCGGGCAAATATTCAGCTGATCAATTGGTGACACTATTGCCTCTGAGTCAAAAGGTTTTGTGATCAAGTCTTACTTCAGAGAACTGAGTCATTCACCTAGACTGCCTCTTCAGTGCTGTACTGAGGCAGGTTCTGCCATTGAGAGGAGGCATTAAATTGCCTTCTCCCTTAGGTGAAAGTAAAAGTTCCCATGGCATTATTTGAAGTAGAGAAGAGAATATTCTGGCCAATATTACAACTCACTGGAGGAGGAAGCTCCACAAATATCTCCATCCTCAATAATGGAAGAGCCCAGCACATCAGTGCAAAAGATAAGGCTGAAGCTTTCGCAGCAATCTTCAGCTAGAAGTACCGAGTGGATGATCCATCTTGGCCTGCTCCAGTGGTGCCCAACATTACAGATACCAGTCTTCAGACAATTCAGTTCACTCCACGTGATACCAAGAAATGGTTGGAGACACTGGATATTGCAAAAGCTATGGACCCTGACAACATTCCAGCAATAGAACTGAAGACTTGTGCTCCAGAACTTGCCACTTCCTGAGCCAAACTGTTCCAGTACAGTTACAACACTGGTATCGACCTGACATTGTGGAAAATTGCCCAAGTGTGTCCTGTACACAAAGAGCAGGACAAATCCAACCCGGCCAATTACTGCCCCATCAGTCTACTCTCGATCATCAGTAAAGTGATGGAAGGTGTCATCAACAGTGCTTTCAAGCGGCACCTGCTCAGCAATAACCTGCTCAATGATGCCCAGTTTGGGTTCTGCCAGGGCCACTCAGCTTCTGATCTCATTATAGCCTTGGTTCAAACATGAACAAAAGAGCTGAATTCCAGAGGTGAGGTGTAAGTGACAGCCCTTGATATCAAGGCTGCATTCGACTGATTGTGGCATCAAGGAGCCCTTGCAAAACTGGAATCAATGGGTATCAGGGGCAAACTCTCCGGTGGTAGGAGTCGTACCTGACACATAGGAAGATGGTCGTGATTATGGGAGGTCAATCATCTCAGCTCCAGGACATCTCTGCAGGAGTTCCTTAGGGTGGTGTCCTAGGCCCAAACATCTTCAGCTGCTTCATCAATGACCTTCCCTCCATCATAAGAAGTGGGGACGTTTGCCGATGATTGTGCAATGTTCAGCACCATTTATGACTCCTCAGATACTGAAGCAGTCCATGTTCACATGCAACATGATCTGGAAATGTCCAGACTTGGGCTGACAAGTGGCAAATGACATTCGCGCCACACAAATGCCAGGCTATGACTATCAGTTGTTAGGAACTGTTAAATGGAATTTGGGCGTCCTTGCACATGAAATACATAACATTAACATGCAGATGCAGCAAACACTTAGAAAGTCAAAAGGCACGTTGACCTTATTGCAACTTTACAGGGCTTTGATAAGAACACCTCTGGTGTGCTGTTATATTGTTTTAAACTCCGATCAAATGAAAGCTTTATTTGTCTTTCAGAGGGTACTACAAAGGTTCACTGGATTGATTCCTGGTTGAGAAGATTTTTGGTGAGAAGAGATTGAGCAAATAAAACATGATCCTACTGAAACATGTAAGATTATGAGAGTACATGACAGAGTAGAAGCTAAGATGTTGATTTCTCTGGCTAATGAGATTGTTCGGCTGTTGGAGTCAACCGTTAGGACCTGGGATGAGATGAAATTTCCTTAGTCAGAGTGTTGTGAATCTCTGGAGTTCTCAGATATACCCCGTGTTGTTTGTAAATGCTCAGTATGTGCTTTTTATATTTATTTATTTGTTTGTCTTATTGAGATTGATAGATTTCTGGATGGAGGGGGGGAATCAAGGTACTGGCAATCAGGTAGGGATGTAGAGTTGAGGTCAAAGGTCTTATTAATTGTCCTAAATGTTAGAGCACAGGCAAGATATTTCGGTCCTGTGATTAAAGTCCCTACCTCTGAGTCAGGAGACCTGGGTTCAAATCCCATCTACTCAAGAGGTATGCCATAATATCTCTGAAGAGGTTGATTAGAAAATGGCAGCATTTTGGGGCACCATAGAAGGATCATAAGGCCTCGTTTTTGTTTTAGAGCAATGCAAGTCTCCAAACTGATTGAATCAGTTTTCTGTATATAGAAGATAGGGTGCAAATATTTTCCAGAGAAATAATCTGGAGCATTATGCAATCAACTGGAATGTATTCCAATGAGAAAGATCCTTGATTTGTGACCATTTTAGCCTCTATGCTTCAGCTTTCTCTATTAACCAGCGTCAGACTATTTGCATTATGCTGAACATGTAACAACAAAAGGGAATTGAGCATGCATGGCAGCAGCTGTTGTTATTTTGGAATTAACTAATACAGGGACCAGCATCAGTTACTGATGATGATATCAGAGACTTAAATACAAGGGTTATTAAGGACTATTGTGGTGCAATGGTAGTTCCCCTACCTCTGGACTAGGAGCCCTGGGTTTAAGTCCCGCTTGCTCCTGAGTTGTGTAATAGCATCCCTGAACAGGTTGATCAGACAGTATCAACAGGTGGATCATTTCCCCCATCCTGGAATCTGTACACTTTTGTCCAAAATAAATGAACTTGCATTTATGTAGCACCTGTCATGAACCTGAGGAAACCACAAAGTGAATTAGAATCAATTAGACACATTTAATGTGTAGCCACCGTTCCAGTGCAGCAAACGCAGCAGCCAATTTATACACAGCAAGGGGTCACAAATAGAAATAAACTAAATGGTCAGACATTTGTTAGTGACATTAATTGAGGGAACACTGTTGTCCAGAACAGTTGAAGAGTTCCTCTGTTTTTCTTCGTGTTCAATTCTTGAAGAGGGGTTTATGACAAGTTTAAACTGCACTGATTAATGTCACTATTTGACACTGGAGACTTATAGTCATATACTTTATATTAGGCACCAATGAGCAATGATCAGGAAGGGGAAAACCCATTTTAACCCTGCCTTCCTTGACATTGAGCCTAACACAGTTGCAATATCACTGGCCTAGCTGCAATGGGCTTTCTCAAAATTACCCCTTTATCCTCGTTAGTATAAAGGTAAGGGAAGTCCTGCTTTAGTGGTTCATTTGCACACTCAGCAAATTCACAAATGAAGCCATTGCTGGCATCCCAGCTGGGATTTCTTTTATCCATTTCTTGCTTATTCAAGTTAGGACTTAGCACTTCTTCCCTTTCCAGTCAACCGTTACTTGAGAAACAGAAGAGAACTTCTTTTTAAAACATAGGGTGGGGTATCTAGAGAAGAAAGTTTAAAATTTTCTGGTGTGAGAGGTGTTTCCCTGTTAGGAAGTTACAGCCTGTTAAGAAAACAGAAAATCTTGAATAAATTAGGATAATATGAAAGCAGTGGGGACTGGATGTTTTACTAGTACACATTAATCACTTACTGCTCACTCAATATTGAACAAAACAATTCTGTTTGAGTCAGAAACTTGTTTGACATGAATGGATGCCAAAATTCTCTGCAATAAAAGTATTGCAGTATCTTCCATCAAATAATTCTGTGTATTGTGTTGACAAGATAAAAAGAAAGTGAATTATTATAAGGCCTTTGAAACCCTCAGGTCATATCAAAGCCAATGATTTTTAAAAAGTGATTGGAATGTGCTACAATAGAGAATGGGATGGAAAACCCAACCAAAACACTAGGTTTTGGAAAGATTTGGTTATTTCCTTAATGTAAAAGATTCTAGGACCAAAGGACATGATCTTAGAGTAAGGGACTGCCCAATTAGGACAGAAATGGGAAAGAATTTCTTCTCTCAGAGGATAGTGAATCTTATGACAGAGTTCTGCAGAGGTTGGGTTGTTAAGTACATTCAAGGCAGAGATAGAGAGATTTCTCATCAGTAAGGGAACCAATTTTTATGAGGAAAAGGCAGGGCACAAATAAACACAGGAACAAAAACAAAGTTTCTGAAAAAGCTCAGCAGGTCTGGCAGCATCTGTGAAGGAAAAAGCAGAGTTAGGGTTAACTCTGTTTTTTCCTTCACAGGTGCTGCCAGGCCTGCTGAGCTTTTCCAGCAACTTTGTTTTTGTTCCTGATTTACAGCATCCGTAGTTCTTTCGGTTTTTATTTAGGGGGCAAATAAAGTTTGACGTACCCAGTACACTGGCACCAAAGTGGCAACATCACAAACTTTTCACTGCACTCATTCGAGTGCATGTGAGAATAAAGCTATTCTACTTTACAAGTTCATTGCAATACCCTCAGTTCCTTGGTTCAGATCATTAATGTATAACATGAATAGTTGTGGACTCAACACTGACTCCTACAGAACTTCACTAGTCACTGGCTGCCATCCTGAAAAATACCTCTTACTCTCTGCTTTCTGCCAATCAACCAATCCTCTATCTATGCCCGTACTTTGACCTAACAGCATATATTATTTAACAGTTTCCTGTGTCGTACCATGTCAAAGGCCTTTTGGAAATCCAAATATATCATGTCCACTGGCTCTCCGTTGTCAAACTTGCTCATTACATCCCCAAAGAATTCTAACAGATTTTTCAGGCATGATGTCCCCTTGATGAAGCTGTACCGAATCAGTCCTATTTTACCAAGCACTCCCAAAATATATTATTCATTTTTTTTCATTTTTTGGTGTGGCACGATGGCTCACTGGTTAGCACTGTTGCCTCTCAGTGCCAGGGATCCAAGTTCGATTCCACTCTCAGCAACTGTCTGTGTAGAGTTTGTACATTCTCCCCGTGTCTGTGTGGGTTTCTGCCAGGTGCTCCAGTGTCCTCCCACAGTCTAAAGATGTGCAGGTTAGGTGGATTGGCCTTGCTACATTGCCCATAGTGTCCAGAGATGTGTTAAATTAGGAGGATTATCCATGGGAGATGCAGGAAAAAGGTAGAGGGATGGAGCCTGGATGGGATGCTCTTTGGATGGTGGGTGTGGACTTGTTGGGCCAAATGGCCTGCCCCCACACTGTAGGGATTCTATGATTTCATGAAGTACTCTGCATTCTCACCCTGAATAATGGCCTCTAAAATCTTACCAATGACGGAGGTCAGGCTCACCGGCCTGTAGGTTCCTGTCTTCTGCCTCTCTCCCTTCTTAAACAGGGATGTTGCATTTGCCATTTTCCAACATTCTGGCACCTTCCCTGACTTCAGTGATTTCTAAAAGATCACGACCAATGCCTCCACATTCTCCTCAAATATCTCCGTCAGGAGTCTGGGGTTTAGTCCATCTGGTCCAGGTTTATTTATCCACCTTCAGACCTTTCAGCTTTCCCAGCATCTTCTCTGTGAAGACAATTGCTACACTCACCTCTGCCCTTGACTCTCATGAAGTTCTGGTGTGTTCCTGGTGTCTTTCATTGTGAAGACTAATGCAAAGAGGAACTATTTCTCTTTGTTCCCCATTATTACTTCTCCAGCCTCATTTTCCAGTGGTCAGTTGTTTACTCCTAGATAACAAGGTGTGGAGCTAGATGAACACAGCAGGCCAAGCAGCACCATAGGAGCAGGAAAGCTTGACGTTTCGGGCCTGGACCACCCTGCCTTTTTATTATGTTTCATATCTCTAAAAGAACTGTTGCAATCTTCTTTCATATTACTAGCTAGTTAACCTCATATTTCATCTTCACCTCACCCCCATTGCATTTTTAGTTATGCTCAGCAGGTTTTAAAAGTCTTACCAATTCTTCCCACTAATCTTCACCACTTTGTATGTTTTTATGCTGTCCCTGACTTCCCTTGTCAGCAATGGTTGTCTCATCCTCCCCTTAATATGTTTCTTCTTCCTTGTGATGAATTTCTGTCATGCCACCTGAATTATCTCCAGAAACTCCTGCTGTTTCTGCTCCATTGTATACCCTACTAGGTTCCCCTTCCAATCAACTCTGGCCAGCTCCTGCCTTTACTTGATTGTAATACCATCGTATTTGATTCCAGCTTCTCTCTCTCAAACTACAGGGTGAATTCTATCATATTACGGTCACTGCCCCCTCCTTAAGCTCTCTAATCAAGTCTGCCTCATTACACACCACCAAATCCAGAATTGCGTGATCCCAAATGGGCTCTACCACACACTGCTCTAAAACAAATCTCATAGATGTCCCACAAATTCCTTTTCTTGACATCTGATAGGAATCTAATTTTTCCAGTCCACCTGCATATTGGAGCCCCCTCTGATTATTGTAATAGTGCCTTTCTTAGATGCCTAATATGTTTCCTGATTCATTTTCCTTCTACATCCTGATAACTGCTAGGAGGCCTGTACGTAACTCCCATCAGCGTTTATTTTCCCTTGGCGGTTCCTCAACTCTGCACATACAAATTCTACACCTTCTGAATCTATATCACTTCTTGCTATCTATTTAATTTCATTTCAAATTAACAATGCTATCTGGGCCCCTCTACCCAACTACTTGTCCTTTCGATGAGACGTGTTGGGCACTTAGTTCCCAGCCCTGATCCCCTTGCAGCCATTTCTGTGTGATATCCACAATATTGTACCCACCTATTTCATGCTACACTACAAATTAATTTGCCTTGTTTCATGTACTGTGCCCATTTGAGTACAACACCCTCAGCCTTGCATTGACTGCTCCCCTTCTCAAAATTGTCATCTTACCTGCTGTGCCTGAAGATAGATTCCTAACTCTTTCCATACTCTCTGTCCTATTACTTGTTCTGGAAACTTTAATAACCTCTCTTGTGAGCCTGTACTCCACCCAATAACTTTTTCCATAATTTCTCATTTAACTGAACTCACCCCCCCCCCACCCCCCCCCCCCCTCCATACACACATACGTTATTTAGTTTAATGCCCTATGTCCGAAGTTTCTAGGCTCATCAGCATGGGAAACATCTTCTCTATATCTGCTCTGTCATGCCCTAATCACTCTGGCCTGCCCCTATGCTACTCACCCTGGTTTGCCCCTATCCTGCTCAATCTGATCCGGGCCCATCATTTTCACTGCTTTGGCCCACTGAAACTATAGACTCTATTTGGATTGCCAGTGACATAAGTCTTTTTATTTAATCTCGCGATGTTCACTACATACGGCACTGCATTTAAGCAGCCAGGCTGTATCACATTACCAGCTTGACATACCTTCTAATACTTCATGGACAGCAGGAGACTCAAGGGAGATTTGGGGAAGACTATTTTTACCAATGTGGATTCAATCCAATAATTTAGGGAATAGTTTTTAAAAAGACTTTTACTCATAGGGGTAGTTGTACTCTTTTAAAGGCTCTTCATTTCAACCAGTTTGCCTTTAGGGCTCAAGTGGCACAGCAGTAATATACCTTCCTCTGGGTCAGAAGGCCTCATTCAAGTTCTACATGCCCCACAGCTGTATGATAACCAGTCTGAATAGGTTGTTTAAAAATATACATGTGTTGCATTTTTCATGGGAATTTACGATCAAGATTCCAAAAACTGATCAAGATTGTCATACACAGTGCAAGTCTATCTTCTGTTTACAATTAAAGTTGTTGCTAAGGCGAAACCCAACATGTGTTTTAATGCAGTTTACAGAATTGCTTGCATTGTTTGACAAAATTTTTTTTGTCAACAATATAAATGTCATTAGAATGTGTCCTCATTAATAAAACTGATGTACTCATGACACAAAAGATTCAGAAGAAAATTCATGTGCAGATATTCCAATCTCTTCAGGCCTGCGTGATTCGTTAGAAATACAGTATATAATATTCATCCCCATTGGTTCAGTGACTTTAAGAATAAATAGCAGGTCTATATAGACTAGAGAACATTTGATCCAGTATATGTGTTGAAAATTACCTGATCTCTGCAGGGTTGCAGTAGGATGTGCACATGTGGTTTCAGAATCAGTGTTCCTGTCTCGCTATCACAATCCAATGATACCTGTTGGAATGTGAGATTTCAATGTAGGTGAAGTGGTACATGCATTGTGGTAATGCCACCAGCCTATTGTCATAGCAGGAATGTCACTCCATAGGCCCAGGCTATTTCTCCAAGACGTACAAACATACAAACATATAAATAGGAGCAGAAGTAGGCCATTCAGTCTCTCACGATTGCTCCTCCTTTCAATATGATCATACCTGATCTATTTTTGCTTGTATTCTACATCCCTTTTACTCTGGAAAGGCTTTGATTTCTGTGTCTCACAAAAATCTGTCTACCTTCTCCTTAAAACATTCCGTGAGACTTCCTCGTATAATCCTTTTAGATGTAAAAGTCAGTCTCTGCACCTGTCAAGCCTGCGTGGCTACCACCTAGCAGGTCAAGAGCTGCAGATACATGGGAAGGCCACCACGTGCAAGTTCCCCACCAAGTCACACACCATCCTAACTCCGAGCTATTTTGCCATTCCTTAACTTCTGTTGGGTTAAATTCATGGGGAACGACACCAGTTTGAGAATGCTCCCACCTTGTCCAGGGCAATTAGTGATGTGTAATAAATACTGGCCTTGCTAGGGATGCCCACATCCCTTGAGCAAATAAAAAAAATCACTTGTCCTCACTTTTCTAAACTCCAGAGAAATCATTCCAGACAACCTATTCATTTCAGTTTAGTAAACCTCCTCTGAACCATCTTCAATTCATTACAATTTTCCTTAATTCAGGAGAGCAAAATTGCATACTGTATTCAAGTTAGGGTTTCACCAATGACCTATATAATTGAAGCATAACATCCTTATTTTTATGTATAATTCTTCTCAAAGTAAACAACAGTATTTCATTAGGTTTCTTAACTTTGAGGTTCATTTCATACACTAGAACATTACAACTAGAATTTTCTCCTTAAGGGAATTGTGAGTCAACCCACAGCATGTGGACTGCAGTGGTTCAAGAAGACAAATCACAACTACCTTCTCATGGGCAACTAAGGATGGGCAATAAATGCTGGTCAGCCAGCAATGCCATGAGTGAATAAGTAAAAGAAAAAAATCTAGATACTTCTGCACCTGTGAAATATGAGGTTATTCTGCATTTAGATAATACTCTGCTTTTCCTTACTTCATGCCTAAGTAAACCAAATTTCAGTCTTCCATAATTTTGTCCACTCACTCAACATATTTATTCAAGAACTCCTCATAACATATTTTCCTGGTTATTGTTGTGTCGTTTGCAAATGTAACTACCATGCCTTCACATCTAAATCATTGATATAAATTGCAAAAACCTGAAGCCACAGCACAGGTGCCAGTGGGGCTCTACTTGTTACATCCTGCCAATCAAAAAAAATCAATTTCTGCACACTCTGTTTTCTGCGAGCTAGCCAATCTTCTATCCATCCCTGCATATTACCCATTACACTATATACTTCTAAGTTGTTCGAAGTTGCGCTTTCCAGTCTGACAGAACTTTTACAAGAATCTAGTGAACTTTGAAAAATTAACACCAAAGCATCTACTAACTCATTAGCCACTTCTTTTAAGATGAAATCCATCAGGACCCAGGGCCTTCTAAGCCACCAGCTGTGTCGGTTTGCTCAGCATCACTTTCTTCATGATTGTAATTTCACTAAAGTTCCTCTCTTCCTTTCAACTGCTGATTGACAGTTATTATAGGAAAGGTTTTTTGTATCCACTATAGTGAAGACAGAAGCTAAAAAATTTTCAACTGCCATTTACTCATTATTCACTATCAACTTCCCATTCTCATTTTCTAGAGGTCCAGCATTCACTTTATTTACTCTTTTTCTGTTTAGGTACCTGTAGAAACTCGTGCTATCCATTTTTACATTTCTAGCTAGCTGCCGCTCAAATTCTAATTTCTTTCCCTAATTGACCTTTAGTCATTGGCTTATTTATGTACTGACTAATCATCTGACCTACTAATCACCTTTGCAAAGTTATATGCTTTTCCTTTAGTATGAAATTTTCCTTAATTTCTTTAGTTATCTAGGGATTATGAATCCTTCCCTATGAACTTTCCTTGATAGTAAGAAGGTGCATGTTCTGAGTATTTTGAAATAACTCCTCAAATGTCTGTCACTGTTCTCTAATAGTGTGTCTCCAAGGCCAGTATTCCAGTCCACTTCAGCTGGTTCAGTTTTCATGCCCATGTAAAGTATAAAATATTAGTCTTAGACCTTCTCTTCTTTCTTTCAAACTGGCTGTAAAATTCAACCAAGTCTGGTTGCTGCTGCTTGGAGGTACCCTTTCACTGATCCGTCATTAATTAATCCTATCACATTACACAATACTAAATGTAACAACTGATTCTTTCTTAGAACAGCATGTTCTGGAACAATCTCAAAAGCATTCTATCAATTGACATTTAAGGAAATATTCAACTCCTCCAAACTGAAATATAATCCAGAGAGGAAGGAAGATTGTAAGAGGGGGAAAAAGGATCCATTGCTAAGCAAGGAGGTTAAAGATAATATAAAGGAAAAACTAAGACATACCAATACTGAAAAGGTCAGTGGCAAGCTGGAAAATTGGTGAATTAAAGACCAACAAAGCATTAGAAAAAAGTAATAAAAAGATCAAGTATTAATTCTGAAAGCAGACTAGCATAAAATATAAAACCAGAAGCAAAAGAGTCAATAAATATATAAAAAGGAAGAGAGTAGCTAATGTGAACATTTGATTTTTAGAGGATGAGATTGAGGAGTTACTAACAGCGAACTCAGAAATGGCAGAGACACTAAATCAACATTTTGCCCATGTTTTTACAGTAGACAACACTGAAACCATCCCAATAGTAACAGGTGATGCAGATATTACAGAAAAGGTGGAATTTAAAACAATTGGCATCACCAAGTAGGAAAAAGTACTAAGCAAAATATTGGGATTAAAGGCAGACAAGTCCCAGGGCCTTGACAGTCCACATCCTAGGATTTTAAAGGAAGTGGCTGCAGGGTTTATGGATGCATTGGGTATGATATCCTAAAAATTCCCCCGATCTTGGCAATGTTCCAGTGGATTGGAAAAGTACCAATGTAACAACTTATTGAAAAAGGGACGGAGGCAGAAAGTAGGAAACTATTGACCAGTTAGTTTAATGTATGTCATTGGGAAATTGTGGAAATTCCTTATGAACAAAGTCATAACGGGACATGTGCAAAGGCAAAAAGCAATTCATCAGAGGTGGCATGTTTTTCTGTAAGTACATTATGTTTGACTAATTTGCTGGAGTTCTTCAACACCTAACAAGCAAAGTGGATAACGGGGATCCTGTAGGTGTAATACATCTGAACTTCCAAAAGGTGTTTGATAAAGTGATGTACGTAGGGTTAACGCACAAGGTGAAATCACAAGGGTTTGGAATAATATATTAGCATCGATAAAGAAAAGGCTAACCAACAGAAAATAGAGAGTCAGGATGAATCGTTGACAAACTGTGACTAGTTAGGCGTCACAGGGGTCAATCCTTGGCATACAATAATACAATTTATGTTACAGAGCCCATGTACAGTGAGGGAACGGCAATATATTTCCAAGTCAGGATGGTGAGTAGCTTGGAGGGGATCTTGAAGGTGGTGGTGTTCCCATGTATCTGCAGCCCTTGTCCTTCTAGATGGAAGTGGTTGTGGGTTTGGAAGGCACACTTTGGCAGGAATAGAATAGCTGAAAATTATTTACTTGGAGAAGGACTGCAGAAAACTGCAGAGTAGAAAGAATTTGGGAGTCCTCATGCATAAAGCACAAAAAGCTGGTATATAAATTCACCAGGAATTTGAGAAAGCAAAAGGATTGTGGGCCTTTATTTCAAAGATAATAGAGACTATGAATAGGCTAAAACCATCCAAGACACAAGCTGGACAAAACCTACGATACTGTGAACAGTTTTAGTTCCCTTATCTAAGGAAAAGTATAATGGCATTTGGAGACAGTCCAGAGAAGGCTCACTAGGTTGATTCAGGTTATGGAGGGACTTTCTTACGCATGGGGATGAGAAGTTTGGGCCTATACTCATTATGTCAGAGTAAGAAATCTCCATTTAAGACAGAGACGAGGGGGTATTTCTTCCCTCATACCTAGTGAATTTGTACGATTCTCTATGACAGTGGGTTGTTGAGGCTAAGCCATTAAGTATATTCAAGGCTGACATAGACAGATTTTTAATCAATAAAGGAATCAGGAAGATAGAGTTGAGCACTGTCAGATGAGCCACTATGTTATTGAATGGCAGGGCAGACATGATGGACCAAATAGCCTATTTTTGCTCCTACATCTTAACCTCTAATGGACCATTAGACTATTGTTGGTTGTGTCAAAACTCATCTAGTTCACTAATATTAGTTTGAGAGGAATTCTGCCAGCCCTTACCTGCCAGGTTTGGCTTACATGTGAGTCCACACCTACAGCAATGTAATGGGCTTTTAACCCTAACTCTTGGAATGATGTAACACTTTGTCCAAGGATGAGCAACAAATGCCAGTGACAAAACAGAATAAAAGAAGGATCAGACTTAGCCATTCTTCCCTTATAAGGGAATAATAGGCAATTGAACAAGATGGGTAGATGGTACTTGTGGAAATCAACTGAAGAGTCTCCAGTTGCCTCCAAGATCAGAGATTAAGCAAAGCACTGTTGATGACCCAGGTGACTTGATAACAATACAGACACATTTGGTCCCCATATTGTATTTGGTCAAGCCCTATCAGTTCAGGAAGGTGATGCTTCCAATGGAGAAGTGACTTAAGAGAAACACCCTGCACCACCACCCCCACCCACAAACACACACACTTGCCCAACTAGGATGAATTAAGACATAAATCAGTCTTGCTATGTGCAAATCGCTTTCAAAAGCATTTTTTTTTTGCTTATTCATTTTAGTGCTTATCTCTCCCTGGTTACATCCTTCATGGGTTGCGTAACATTGGCTTGCCCGTGGCCTCAGGAAATGATGATTGTGAGTCTTGTTGAAGGCAGCGTCATTTACTGGCTACCCAAGTTGTAGACTGGAAGTTTCCCTCTTATACCATTTGCTCACTACAACTTGCTCCCTCAGCCTCAGCGCTTGCCTTCTCGAGAAAGAGGACTCAACAGCAAAGCTTTAAGCCCTACCTCAAGAGGTGATCACACACAATCAATTGAATGTGTTATCTGCAGTGGTTTCAGTGGTAATTTTCAAACCATTCACAGAGCTGGATGAGGGAGGGACATACTGAGGCAAATTTCCCTCCTGCTCAGTGTGCTGATTGGAAGATGCTACTCAGACTGGCATACCAGTGCAGTTGTGCCTTATTGGAGATGCCACGCCATAAAAAGATCCAGATGCCCGCTTGTGCAAGGGGTTATTTTTGTTCTGCACATTTGCTCGCCTTCAGCAAAGGTTTTCCATCACACTCGGCGGATTTGTGCGGTGAATACACGGGAAACTGACACTGAGTCACATTTCCTCTACTGGGGGAAATCCAGACTCGGAGAGCACCGAGTTAAAACGAGACCTGGCTTGTTCAGCACTGAAATCAGGAAAGCAGTTTTGCCTCACAGGATGTTCAGTGGAAATCTGTAACCTGCATTTCCAAAAAGGCTCAGGGGTGGGATTGATTTACACAGTCAAATTTGAGAATGATAGATTTCTTTTCCTAAGGTAAAGGGTATACACAGAGCAAAGGTTTAGGTACAGGGTAACCCATGATGGAACTGAATTTCCGGATAATTCAATTGTTAACTCTGTTCCAATGTTTCTATTGTCATTAAGAGCAGGAAAATTATAGGATTTGATTCCCTCTGTGTTGGGCTTTCCTTGACGTCACTGAAAAAGTGCAGAACTAGTATGGCAGAACAACAGTTATCCACAACAAACTGGAACGGTCAAGTTTTTGCTTCTGGTTACTACAGGAGAACACAAGAAAAGTAAGTGAGGACAAGATAGAGATTAGTTGGGATGGCTGTCACAGTTGAATCACAGAGTTGTGTGGTGCAGAAGGAGGCCATTCAGCACACGTGCCTGCACAGGTTCCATTACCTAGCGTCCCGTCTTTTTCTCATATCCCTGCACACCTTTTCAATCCAAATAATCATCTAATGCCCTCTTGAATGCCTAGATTGGACTTGCCTCCACCCATTTCCAGGCAGTGTATTCCATATCCTAACCACTCGGTGTGTGACAAATATTTTTTTCATGTCGCTTCAAATCTATGCCCTTTTGTTCTTTTTTTCCCTTTTACAGGTGGGACTGCTTCTCCCTATCTACTTGGTTCAGACCACTCATGATTTTGAAAACCTCAATCACATCTCCTCTCAACCTTCTCTCCAAATTGCTCTATAATAATCCGCTAACCTTTAGTGGCTCTGGCCCAATGGAATGACTTAGCAGAAGTCTTATTTATGGCAGACTGCCTGAGGATGGCAGTGATATCAGGAGGAGGTAAAAAGTTTAGAATAAAGAGACAACCTTAATTATTGGGGTGAGTTCAGAAGTCATGGTGAGACCCCACTTTAACACATTAACACGTAATTTGGGCTGGCAATTGAGTTTATTACTGAGTGAGTGCTGCACTGTAGGAGTTGTTGTCTTTCAGATCAGATGTTAAGCTGGTTGTTTGCTCTGGTGGTTATAAATATCCTATGCCACCACTGGAAGAGCCAACATTTGTCCCTCAACCAACACCTTGAAAACAGACTAACTGGTCACTCAGTTGCTGGTTGATCTTGCTCCATTTGCCTACAAAACAGCAATGACTGCAATTTCACGTGTAATTTGTTGGTTGTGAATCATACTGGTACATTCAATGGATATGAAAGATACTATGTGCATGCCATTCTTTATTTTCTTTTTCCACAGATAGTCATGGAACAGAGGAATTAATATGAGATGGAAAAAAAAGGTTTAAATATAGGGTACGGACAGAATGTATAAATGATACAAATTACCCAAATGCTACTGATACACTCCTGACTACACACAAGAAATCTTTGACCACATTTTTGCATACTTTCCATTCCACAATATACAGACAGGATAACAGCAGCCAAATAGTGAGTCACTGTGTTATCCAATTCATATTGTTCTGACTGTGTCACAGGGTATGCCTCTGTTATTTCACTTCTACTGTTTGTGCCATTACCATGTATAGTTAAGGTAATGAGTAAGACTGTGTCCTCTTTATCCCTTGGTCCATGCAGAATGGGCAGTTGAAATGGCAATGAAGGTGTTATATTCTGCCTCAGTGCCTGCCCAATTAAGAATCAGAACATTGGTCAAAATATTACCTGATTGTCAACTAACAATCTTTGCAGTATATCACTTTGGGTTATTGTTGAGGTTCATCTCGAGCAGCTCCAAAATGAAGGATTCTGTACTCTATGGTCTATTCCACAGGACGTACCAAGCCAAATATCGACTGCACTTGGAGGACCAGCAACTCAGTGAAAGATGCTCTGGTCCGCCTGAAACTTGTTGGCCTTCCATAACAAAGAATTGACCTTAACCGAGTGCGACAGACTGGCGCTTTCAAAGATCCAGGATGACTCGCTGAGGGGTGCACTAAAGGCTGGGGCAGCTGCCATCGAGGCAGAATGGGGAAAGACCGCCACCTCAGGTCTTTCTTCCAAAGTTAAACGGGGATTTGTTCAGTAATTGGACCCTCCCGGTACCTCAAATGTATATAAATGCAATCTTGTACAAGTAACGAATGGCTTGGGTTTGTTTGTTCCTCAAATGCTGCTGTACAGAACCGAACTGCTTTCTCGATTATGTGTCTATATAAGGGTAGTTTTATGAATAAAATAAAGATTTTAACCTAAAAATAAGACATGGACTCTGGGTGAGGACAATGTTGAGCTCAGCTGAGACATCTCCTCTCCAGTCTGTGCAGTGATGTGCATTATCAGGGCCAAAAACAGCAAGCAATACTAACAACAAACAAGGCCATACCTTACGTTTACGTAGCGTGGTCAATGTAAAGAATGTCTGAAGGCACTTCAGAGACAACCATGAATAATAATAATCTCTTCTGAACTTAAGTCCACTGACATGGTTGACTGCCTTTTGCAGTGGACATCTCAACCTTTAGGAAACTTTTGGAAATCATTGTCGAAGAAGACACACCATCAACTTCTTAAAGGAAACTACAGGTGGGCAATAAATTCTGACCTTGCCAGAAAACCTCACTTTTCAAAAGTGGATATGTGAAAATAGAATTAAGTCACAACTAAAATATAAACTCTGTTAAAAGGAAAGCTGTTTATGGTAGTTAAGAATTGGCCAATTTGCTAATGAAGAATCTGTTTGCTTTTCAACTGCTGTGGTCAGGCATTTGAATGGTGTGCTGTGTGAGCAGGAGTTTTGGTAGGCAGTTAATGATGGAAAGTGAAATGCAGAATCTTGTTGAAAAATGCCCAGCTTGAGTTGGCACCTAAAGTCAATGACAATAGCCAGGCCTGGACCACATAGTGAGGCCAACATGAATGATCTATGAACTACGGCCAGTAGATAGACACCCATCTATAGCCAGGACCAGCATTTCCGGGCTGATGGAGTCTACTCCTTGAGCCCTACGCCAGTTTCATCATTAAGGGGAAGATGGAGCTCTGCTGCTTACGCACTAACCAGGAGACTCCAAGAAAGTAGCAGATTGGATATTCTGCAGGTCTCCTGCTGAAATTAAGGTGGGAAACCTCAGTGAATATCAGATCCGCTGAATTAGACTGGATTATTCCAAGGGATAGTCACAAATTACTTAAATCTGCTATATCCGCTTGGTATAAAATACGCTAGTGTTAAAGTTTCTAATTAGTACAGACAATGTGCCTTATGTCTGTTTCAGGCAGTACCTATGCATTCCTAAGAAATTGCCCCGTATTTAACAGTTTGCTGAAAGCACGAGCAGATTGGACATGGCTCTTCTATTATTCACATTACTCAATTGGTCAGCATTATACCTGATTTACTTCTAAGAACCTGCAGCAATGCATTTCTATTCCAACATTATTTGCTTCTTTTTGTTTTAAACAGTGAACTGATGGCTTAAACCCCCTGACCTCTTTCCTGATGTTATCTCTAGCCATTTAATATGTAACAAGGGACTCACATTCTTGATTCTCCAATCTCATATCAGACAGACATAAAGAGTTTCCCTCCCCTCACTCATCCAATTATCTTTCCTCAGGACATTGATCCATGCTGATGTACAGTTCGCGGTCCATTTCTGCCCTTCTTGCGCAACTAGTGTTTAGTCACGACCGCGTCCTAATAATGACTGTTGGTAGGCTATTGCACTGGGATAAATTGCAGGATTTCCCAATCCTATTGTCTGTGGATGCTGGGTTTGACTGCACTGACTCACTGTTTAAAACAGAAGCATTTTTATTGCAGTATGGTGTTCTCAACCTGTTTCATAATGGCACTGGAAAAAATTGAATGACAGTGATGTCTCCTCTTAGTCCTTGTTCCCTGAATATCCTGACATTTGTTTACATTTCATATGAGGCAAAATGAAAGTATCTTCCTAGTCAGAAATCTACTTTCTGCATGGCATTCATTTTGTTTTCAAACCTTCTCTCGGGCATAATTACATAATGACAATTTCTTTGCTGCCTATCTTTGCCAAATCCTATGTATTTTTTTTAACAAAGTTTCAACACTGTGGTGAGAACAGTGCTGAGGAAATTCCAGGCCAATGGTTGCTGCAATTATCTCCTCTATCTCTTAGAAACACATTGATTCACACTGAGGCAAAGTTTCAGGGGAACCAATAAGTACTCAATTCCCAATAAAGGAGGTGTGGTCTGAACTTTGTTCATGAACACGTAAATAAAGAACTTGCGTTTATGTAGTATCTTCCAAAATATCAGGATGTCCTGAAACATGTTACAATCTGCGACATATTGTTGAAGTGTTGTAATGTTGAAAATGTGACAGCCAATTTGTATGCAGCAAACTCCCACAAATAGTAATATGATAACAAACAGAAAATCTGTGTAGTAGAACATATAGATTGCAGGGTGACCTGTGGCCAGAATGCACTTGGCCTTAGAGTTATAGAGTCATGGAGATATACAGCATGGAACCAAACCCTTCAGTCCAACACTGAATGTCAATGAGATATCCTATATAAACCTAGACCCATTTGCCAGCATTTGGCCCATATCCCTCTGTAAGGTGGAGCAAAAATCCCCAGCAGTTGTTGGACATACCCTGGACTTAAAAACCCCTGAAGGCAGAAGTTGTGGGAATTATATTATATCAGATTAAAGTCACTGGGACTCCAGAAACCATAGGCTGCAACAGAGGCTGGCTGGGACGGGCTGAAAATATACAAACCCAGGGGCAGATGTCTGGGACAGAGGTTACAGAACTGAAACTAAAGGAAAACCCCCATTCATGCCTCAGCTAAAACAAGGCAAGCCAGTCTACAACCTCAACAATTTCAGACCCTTTGGAGCCTACACAAGTTTAAACCCATTCAATTCCAAATCAGTGTTCAGGCTCAAAGTTTCTGAAGAAGGGTCTAGGCCCGAAACGTCAGCCTTCCTGCTCCTCTGATGCTGCTTGGCCTGCTGTGTTCATTCAGCTCTACACCTTGTTATCTCTGAACATTCCACACCATTGTGTTACATGCAAACTTGTTTCACCTTGGAACGTTCACACCACTATGCAAACTGAACGGATACCCATCCAAGGGAAATGCCGGACATTCCAAACCCATCAAAACCATTCATTTCAATTGAAAAACAATTCTCACCCACTCCCGTGCTCAGGAAACTTTTCAGCCTCAAGGGGAGGAACAATAGCTCATAGATTTGGCAGGACATAATTGGGGTGGGGGGCCTGCAGTAGGAAGAAAAGGCAAGGGAATTGAGAGAACGAGAGCGAAGATCCTGCTCTGTGAGTGGGACACTGTGAAACCAGTACAGCGAGACCAACTACTGAACACCAGAAAACTAACTATGAACATCCATTCAACGTCCGGAGACAACTGAAGGCATCCAAAGACACGAAACACCAACCGGGGCAACACCAGTAGCATTCATCACCATCTGCAACAAAAACCCGCTCACAAAGACCACTAGGAGGAGGAGAAAAACCAGGCTGGTCCCACACGTCCAACCGCATCGACAGACAACACCCGACTGAGTATTATCAACTGACTGACTCCCTTTATGGAGTCCTGATTACAGCAAGCGACTACATACAGAGTCAGTTGAAATTGCGTTTTTCACACCAGCCTAACCCAGCTGGGATAGTCATTTATATCAATGACAAAAAGGATTCATCACTGAGAGAACACAGTGTGGAGCTGGAGGAACGCAGCAGGCCAGGCAGCATCAGTGGTGCAGGAATGTTACCGTTTCGGATTGGGACCCTTCTTCAGAAATGGGGATGGGGACAAGGGAGCTCTGAAATAAATAGAGAGAGGAGGGGTCGGGCTGGGGATGGTCAGTGGGATGGTGATAGGTGAAGGGAGTGGTGAGGATTGGTCAGTGAGGTGGGAGGAGCAGATAGGTGGGAGAGAAGATGGACAGGTTGTGTCAGGTCAAGGAGGCAGGGATGAGAGGGAGGGTTGGTCATTGAATGAGGCCGGCGGTGGGGAGATTTTGAAACTGTTAAAGTCCACATTAAGACCACTGGGCTGTAGGTTCCCAAGGCAGAATATGAGGTGCTGTTCCCTCAGTTTCCATGTGGCATTATTGTGACACTGGAGGAGGCCCAGGATGGACATGTCTCCCAGGGAGTGGGAGGGGGAGTCGAAATTGTTTGCGACTGGAAGGTGTTGTCGTTTGTCATGGACAGAGTGCAGGTGTTCTACAAAGCGGTTTCCGAGCCTTCGCTTGGTCTCACCAATGCAGCGGAGGCCACATTGGGAGCAACGGATGCAATTGACCACATTAGTGGACATGCAGGTGAACCTCTGTCCGATGTGAAAGGTTTTTTTTGTTCCTTCGATGGAGGTGAGGGGGCAGGTGTAGCATTTCCTGCGGTTGCAGGGAAAGGTGCTGGGGTGGCGGGGCTAGTGGAGAGTGTGGAATGGTCGAGGGAGTTACGGACAGAGCAGTCCCTCCGGAAGGAAGATAAGGGTGGGGAGGGAAATATATCTTTGGTTGTGGGGTCAGATAGCAGGTGGCAGAAGGGGCGGAGAATGATACATTGAATCCGGAGGTTAGTGGGATGATACATGAGGACAAGGGGGATTCTGTCTTTGTTTTTGTTGCGAGGAGGGGGTGTGAGGACAGAGATGCGGGAAACGTGAGAGATGCAGCCGAGAGCATTTTTGATCACCAAAGGGGAGAAGTTGCGGTCCTTGAAATAAGAGGACATCTGGGATGTTTTGGAGTGGAATGCTTCATCTTGGGACCAGACGCGGCGGAGGCGGAGGAATTGGGAGTAGGGAATCGCATTCTTGCAGGAAGGTGGTTGAGAGGAGGTGTTGTCTAGTTGTGCAGGGAAGTGGGTGAGAGGAGGTGTAGTATAGTCTTGCAGGAAGGTGGGTGAGACAAGGTGTAGTATATCACTGATTCTCATGGCACACTGCTGGTCACAGGCCTCCAGTCTGAAAAGCAACCCTCCACCATCACCCTCTGCCCCCTACCTTTGAGCCAGTTCTTTATCCAAATAGCTAGTTCTCCCTCCATTCTGTGTGATCTAACCTTGCTAGCCAGTCTACCATGAGGAACTTAGTCGAACACCATTCTGAAGTCCATATAGATCACATCCACCAGTCTGTCCTCATCAATCCTCTTCATTACTTCTTAAAAAAACTCAATCAAATTAGTGTGACATGGTTTCCCATGCACAAAGCCATGTTGACTATCCCTAATCAGTCCTTGCCTTTCCAAATACATGTGAAACCTATCCCTCAGCATTCCTTCCAACAACTTGCCCACCACCGATGTCATGCTCACTGGTCTGTAGTTCCCTGGCTTTTCCTTACTGCCTTCCTTAAATAGTAGCACAATGTTAGCCAACCTTCAGTCTCCTTTGAAAAAGTATCAAAAAATTTGAATGCTTCAAGAAACTGAAGAGTAACATGCATTTATATAGAGCTTTTCACAACCACAGGACATCTGCAGTGAATGAAGTACTTTTTTAAAAAATTATTCAGTTTGAAAGATTTTCTTACAAGAACAAGGCTGATTTTTCAATCCAGTACCGAGGAAATGTTGCAACATTGAAGATGTGGTCTTTTGGATAAAACATTGAAGTCCTCTTAAATGAAACATCCCACAGACCTCTTTGCAGAACCAAAAGGGAGTTTTCTAATAACTGGCCAATATTAATTCCTCAAAAACACTTAGAGCAAATTATACGGGCATGTACCTCATTGCTGCTTGTTGGACCCTGCTGTGTATATAATCGCTGTCATGTTACTGTTATGGTTGTAAAGTGCTTTGGAATGCATTGCCATTGTGAAAATATACACATAAAAAGATTTCCTTTTTTCTGTTCATATATGTGGGATCAGGCATTGAATAGTGAAGGGTACAGAATTACAGTGAAAATATAGGATTTGAAAACATTGTCTCCTGGACTAAATTCTGACATTCCCTCTCTGGTGACTCGCATAACTTACGTCTCTGACCTTCAAGGCTGCATACCCATGTGGAGCTATTTCTCAACAAGGCTGAAAATGTCTTTGTAATAGGCTCTACCACACCTGAGCTTTAACTCTGGCAGAATGATAATCAGGCAACGGTGATATCATGTTTCTGAATCACCTCTGTTAGAGCATCATAAAACATTTACATGCATAATGAAGAGACAAATATTAATGCATATTTATTTCAGCTTTATTTTCATTAGTTTTAACCTATAATGCAAATACAGTCCATTGTGGAAATTTCTGGAACTCCCTTTGTTAATAAAGCCATATCTTGTCCTTTTTTTCTATTCATTTACAGGATGAGGATGTCACTAGCAGGGCCACCATTCACTGCCTGTCCTTAGCTACCCTTGAGAAGGTGATGGTGAGCTGCCTTCTTCATAGATAGAACCATAGAATCTCTACAGTGTGGAAACAGGCCCTTTGGCCCAACAAGTCCACACTGACCCTCAGATCATCCCACCCAGACCCATCCCCCTATAAGCCACCTAACCTACACATCCCTGAACACTATGGGAAATTTAGCATGGCCAAACCACCTAGCCTGCACATGAATTTGAAAGAAAAGGAGGAAACCAGAGCACCCAGAGGAAACCCACATAGACATGGGGAGAATGTGCAAACTCCACACAGACAGTCACCCAAGGGTGGAATTGAACCTGGGTCCCTGACGCAGTGAGGCAGCAGTGCTAACCGCTGAGCCACCGTGTTGCCCCATTTTGAGTATCTGCAGCCCATTTGATGGAAGGATGTGCTGTTAGGGAGAAAGTTCCAGGATTTTGACCCAGTAACGAATGGCAATATATTTCCAAGTCTGGATGATGTGTGAGTTCGAGGGGAACTTGTAGGTGGTTGTGTTCCTATATATCTGCTGTTCTTGGCCTTGTAGATGGTAGTGGTCACGGGTTTTGAAGGTACTATCTAAGGAGGCTTGGTGAATGTCTACAGTGCGTTTTGTACATGGTACACACTGCTGCTACTGACCATCAAGGGTTTCACAGTTTTCTGGCACTTATGTGACACAAATGTCACTTGTCGATCTAAACTTGGATCTTGTCCAGGTCTTGCTGCATTTGGACATGATTACATCAGTATCTGAATATTTGCAAACAGTGCTGAATGTTGTGCAATCATCAGAAATTATCAACACTTCTGATCTTACAATGGAGGGGTGGTCACTGATAAAACAGCTGAAGGTGTTGGACTTGGGTCACTGCTCTGAGGAATGCCTGCAGAAATATCCTGAAGTTGAGATAATTGACATCCGACAACAAAAAAACCATCTTCCTTTGTGCTATGTATGAATCCAGCCATTGGAGGGTTTTCCCTTTGAATTCCATTGACTCCAGTTTTGCTAATGGTTCTTGATACTACACTTAGTCAAAGGTGGCATTGATGTCCAGGGCTGTCACTCTCAGTACACCCCTGGATTTCAACTCCTTTGTTCATGTTTGAACCAAGCCCGAAATAAAGTCAGTGGACCCTGGTGGAACCCAAATTGAACAACGGTGAGCAGCTTATTCCTCAGCAAGTGCTACTTGAAAGCGCTGTTATTGACACTTATCATAATTTTACTGATGTTTGAGAGTAGACTAATGCTACATTCTCTACAATTTTTACTGCTGCTGCACTGACTTTCAAGGTGTGTGCATAGCAGGGACTTCCATAATTCAATGTACCCCACGCTGATTAGTTTATGTGGAGGTCATGCAGCTCAGCGGAATATCGTCTGATCGGGTGGTAGTTTGCAGATGGATTGTTTCTGCTTTGGGTACAGGATACTCAATTTTCCACGCTGTTGGGAACATGTCAGTGTTGTTGCTGTTCTGGGACAGAGGCACGAGAAAGTTATGGAGCACCTGCCTTTAGTACTATTGCAGGAATGTTGTCAGGAACTATAAGGTTCTCAGTACCCAGTGCCCCCAATCATTTCTTGTGCAGTGAATCAAATTGGCTAAAGACTGGCATCCGTGATGTTGGAGAACTCTCAGGAAGCCAAGATGCATCATCCACTTGGCATTTCTGGCTGAAGGTTGTTGCGAATGCCTCAACCTTATCTTTTGCACTGATGTGCTCGGTACTCTCATCGTTGAGGATGGAAATTTTGGTGGATCGTCTCATCCTCCAATGAGTGTTTAATTCTCCACTACTACTCATGACTGGATATGGCAGGACTGCTGAACTTAGATCTGATTCATTTGGTACGGAATGAGTAAGCTCTGTCTATCACCAGCTGCTTATGGTGGGTGACACACAAGTATCCTGTTGCATAGCTTCACCAAGTTGATACCTCACTTTTAGGAATGCTTGGTGCTTCTCTTGGGCATGCCCTACTGCATTCTTCATTGAACTACAGTTCATCCTCTTGTTTGGTGGTAATTGTAGAGTGAGGCATGTGCCGGGTCATGAGGCGACAGATTGCATTGTAGTATGACTTCCTGCTGCTGATGGTTCAGTGTCTCATGAACACCCAGCCTTGAGTTGTTAGATCTGTTCGAAGTCTATCCTGTTTTGCCCTGCCACACATTACGATGGAGGGTTTTCTCAATATGAAGATAGGATGTTGTCTCCACAAGGGCTGTTCTGTGGTCACTCTTCTTGATGCTGTATGGACAGGTGCAGTTTGTGGGATTTGCGCAAATTGGATGTTGTGTTCGAATACAACTTTACAACAGTAATGACAATTCAGAAGTGAGTTGTTAGTGCAGTACTGAGTATTACTAAAGACATACTTTGTTAAAGCTTTTCATCTTGTACTCATTAAAACAATTCAAGCACAAAAAATAAAGTTTTGATAATATGTGTCTTTTCTCAGCAATACTTCAAAAATTACTTCACTGTCTAGAAGATGTTTGGGATATACCAAGGCTGTGAGAAGCAGCAATGTAAAATTGCAGCATTCTCTTTAGGGAATTTATTTTTAAGAAGGCTTTGCAATTTTTTATAGCAAATATAAACTTTATTTATTAAAAAAATCATTTACAAGTACATACAAAAGTTCTAAATAAATTCTGTTCAGTCTTTGCCGAAAACACAATTGGAATTTTGACATTTCCCAGACCTTCCCAGCAGTTACAAAAGTAAAGGCATTTCCTACTCATGCAGGAAACAATTTAAATTCATGTTGAGGCACCAAGAGGGACTGACACCCGAACGGATCCTCAGGATACTTTGGTAGAAAGACCCCAGACGGTGGTTTCCTCATTACGCCTTGACAGCAACTGCCTCAAGCTTCAGTGCATCCCTCAGTGTGTAGTCCTGTACCTTTGAAGGTGCCAGTCTGTAACACTCAGTTGAGGTCAACTCTGTATTCTGGAAGACCAACAAGTTTTGGGCAGACCAAATAGCTTCTTTCACTGGGTTGATGGTCCTCCAGACGAAGTCAATGTTTGTCTCAATGCGTATTGTGGGAAACAGACCATATAACAAAGACTCCTGTGTCACAGAGCTGCTTGGGATGAACCATGACAAAAACAACTGCATCTCTCTCCAGAGATAGTAGGAATTGCAGATGCTGGAGAATCTGAGATAACAAGGTGTAGAGCTGGATGAACACAGCAGGCCAAGCAGCATCAAAGGAGCAGGAAAGCTGACGTTCCGGGCCTAGACCCTTCTTCAGAGAAGATCCACACCATGCCTGAAAAGATCCACACCATGCCCCAACTCTTGCAAAGTCCTAAGGACATTCAGTACTGACCACTTCCTGATGGACTTATGGTCATTTTCCTTTGCAAACTTTTGTACAAGGGCCAGGTGGTACAGAACAGTCCAGCTACTTGGAGCTTTGCGTGGCAATGAGGCTAGACCCATCCTTCATAGTACCAGGGATAGGTATAGGTATGTACCTCAGTACGGAGTGACACTTGGTGTTTGCATACTGAGGGTCTACGAGCAACTTGATGCAGCCACACACAAAGGTGACCATCAGGATGATGGCAGCATTGGGTACGTTCTTCCCACCCCCTTGTCCAGAGCTTTGTACACGGTGTCACTGCAGACATAGTCCATCTTTGACCTTGAGATGAAGTGGAAGATGGTTTAGGTGACTGCAGTGCGCAGGTTTGGTGAATGGGCCAGACTTGTGCCACATGCATCAGTACTGAGATTACCTCCCACCTGATGACCAGGTTTTTACTTGCAATGGGTTTGCACATGGTAAGTTTCTGCCTCACCTTTGTAATATCCTCCTCACAAGTTTTTGCGTTCCCTCAGCCTCTCTGAACCATATTCTCAGCACTTTCGTGCAATCTGATCTGACGGTGAAGGGGGTAAAGGATTGGTTGGCTAGTTCCCAAAGAGCGTGGCTTTGCTCTTGCCTAGATTTACCTTGGCAACCAAGGCCAGGTTGCAGATGCTCATGAGTCTGCACATTGACAGCAGATCCAAGCAGAAAATGTCATCCGTTTACAGGGAGGCTTTGACCTGCAGGTCTCCAATGCCCAGAAGAGTCTTTGGGGCTCACATCTTTCCTGATGGACTCAACAAAAGGCTCTATATAAGACAAACTAGGCAGTGAAGAGAGGACAGCCCCTGCCTGACTGGGTCTTTTTTTAAAATTCATTCACAGGATGAAGCTGTTGCTGGCCAAGCAGCATTTATTGCCCATCCCTAATTGCCTAGAGGGCAGTTAAGAGTCAACCACATTGCTGTCACATATAGGCCAGAACAGGTAAGGATGACAGCTTCCTTCCTTAAAGGGCATTAGTGAACCAGATGGGTTTTTCCTGACAATGGATTCATAGTCATCATTCAATTCTTAATTCCAGATATTTATTGGATTCAAACTCTACCACCTGCCATGGCAGGATTTGAACCTGAGCCCCCAGGATGTTATCTGGGTCTCTGGATTAACAGTCCTATGATAACACCACTTGGCCATTGCCTCCCTTTATCTAATCAGGAAGCTTTCTGACTCCCACCTGTTGATTGAGATTGCAGTAACGATGTTGGTGTACAGCAAGTCAGATCCAATTTTGGATTCCCTCTCCAAATCCCATGTTGGAGAACACATTCCACATGAATGCCTGCGATAACCTGTCAAAGGCATTCTCCCGGTCTAGGCTGATGAGGTGACTGTCCACCCCCTGTTAAGCATGTGGGCAATTGTATCCCTGAGGAGTGCGAGGTTCTCAGTGATTGTCCTGCCCAGTAAATCACAGGTGTGGTCAGGATGAATCATCGATCCCAGAGTACACCCGACCCAGCTGGCTATAACCTCAGACAGGATCTTGTAATCTGCATTCAGCAGTGAAATTAGTTGCCAATTTCCAATTATCTCTCTCTCCCTCTTCCTCTTGTAGATGAGGGTGACAATACTTTTTCTTATGGATACACACATATACTGCCTGTACACATCCGACAGATCCTGGCCGATCAAGTCCCACAGAGCCGAATACAACTGAGCCGGGAAGCTGTGGCTTCTGGCAGTTTTATTTCTTTTCAAAGGACTCGAGTGCCAGAGATAACATCTGGTCTGACCTCTCCCACATGTCATCTAAGACCTCCACGACAGTAGACAGGAATGATTGGGAGGCCACACTGATTCGAGGCTTCATGTGATACAGTCTGACATAAAGGGATTTGCTGATCCTCCAGATGTCAGGCTGAGGTGAGGTTACCCAGCCATCTTATTCCTTCAGACTGCTGATCACAGAGCTGTCCCTGTGCACCTTCTGGAATAAGAATAAGCACATCTCATTCTGCTCCTTGGAGTGGCCCAATTGCCTTGAAGGCTTCTGAGGCAAACAGCAAGGCTTGCTGGTTCCTCATGACTAGGTGATCTCCTTGAAATTGATATCTATCATCTACCACAGGAATAGTTTCTGCATGCTTTTCTGGAGTTTTTCCCATTTCTCTCTCTCTCGATCTCTCTCTCTCTATCTCTCTCTTCTCTCACCTCTCTCACCTTTGAGGATGAAGAACCTTTTGATGTTCCCCTTGACTGTTTCCCACCAGTCTGCTGGAGACTCAAAGAGAGGTTTCATGGTTCTCCAATGTTTGTAATCCCTTTTGAGTTCCTCAATGTGTCCTGAGGTCAACAGTTTCACAGTCAGCTACCACACTCCTCTGCCAGCCTGCTGGTCATCCTGTACATGACAGTCAGCCAGCAGGAGGCAGTGGTCAGAGAAGAATGTTGGTGGATCTGACTGACAATGATTGGGACATAAACAGGAAATCTATTCTGGAGCAGATAGATCCACCTAGCCGTGACCAGGGGTACTGAAGATGTCATGTGGTTTTGCATCTTCTACTGTTTCCATCAGGAATCTGGATGTGGTGTCCAGTTTGTTGTCAGTCCATCTGGATCATCCAGCTGTACCAATGATGCGGTTACAGTCACCAGCTAGAATGACCAGCAGCTGAGGGATGGCCAGTCACTCACAATTTGATGTAAAATTACAAGCTGTGAAAATCTGCTGCAGTCTTGCCTTACGTTTCTGGTGCTGCTGACACTGAACCAGAAGAATTGTTTTTAAGTGCAGCTGGGTTTGAGACAGGCAGCACTTCTCTCCAATTTTGGACTGTTTTTACACCTTCTTCATTGCCTGTGGGTTTCTCTGGAAACAGGAAGTGCTTCCTCTCAGTTTGGGTGGCACTCCTGTTTCTTGAAGTCATTATTTCAGAACATCACAGCAGAGGGAAATTCCCAGGCCAACTTTCTGTTTTCAGACTGGCTGCATTTGTCCAGCTGTATTCTTAATTTTGAAGGTGTCAGCTTTAGCTCAGCAGTAGCACTCTCACCCTCTGTTTCAGAAGCTCCTGGCCTCAAGTCCGTATTCCAATGGTTTAAGTACACAATTCAGCTGTCGCTTCAATGCTCTGCTTTTGGTGGTGTCACTTTCTGATGAGGTTTTGATGTTAAAGTGTTAACCTTAGACCATCTCTTCAAGTGAACTCCGAAAAAGATTAGAGCTTTCCCCAGAGTCTTGAAAAGTGTTTATCACTCAACCAACTCTGGTCATTTAATTCATTGCTGTTTATGCAGTACAGTTTGTTTAAGGGACATCACAAAAATGACTATACTCTTTCTTTCTTCTTAAAGGTGCCAACTTCAGCAAGTAACTCATCACAAGTCAGCAAAAAAACTGAAACCTTCTTGACTAGTTATACGGCAGGCGACAGATTAAATGCTACTTATAATTAAAGCTGTTATCTCACACTGTATATACACTAGTGCTTAATCTAGTGCTGTCCACTAGAAATCACTGACTCGCCACAGGTACAGCCAGAGCAACACCAATTTAACCCCATGCTCCAACTGGAGATGAAAATAACTTATCACACAGCAATTATACTTAACAAGTGTGTGTTTACTTAACAATCATCTAACCCCCTTCGATAGCCAAGGAAGGAAAAGAACTCTCAAAATTCAGAAAACCCACTCGCATTCTGTTTCTAATTTAACCATTTTACCAACAAAAGCACAAAATGGTAAGGTTCAGATCTGTAAATCATGACTAGATTATTAAGACCACATGCCTAATGACAGTGTTTATTACACATTTTTTTATTTACCAATCAGAAATTAGCCATACCCGGATTCCCAATTAGCCATACGGGGCAAGCAGCCAACATATTGGATAGACATAGTAGGAACTGCAGATGCTGGAGAATCTGAGATAACAAGGTGTAGAGCTGGATGAACACAGCAGGCCAAGCAGCATCAGAGGACCAGGAAAGCTGACGTTTCGGGCCTAGATCCTTCTTCCTAAGGAAGGGTCTAGGCCTGAATCATCAGCCGTCCTGCTCCTCTGATGGTGCTTGGCCGGCTGTGTTCATCCAGCTCTACACCTTGTTACAACATATTGGATAGCATTGCTTTAAATTGCTAAGAGAAGTTGACATTATGTAGTTCTTTAAAGTTTGACCACATTCTGCAAGCCAGCCCATTTTTCTTATAAGGCACCTTTCTTCTGGCTGCTTGTGCTTGCAGTGCATGAACAAATAATTCATCTAATTGGATTTTCAAATGCCAGTGTGACTCCAGGAAGGCTTCTAGTGAGCTGAAGTTTTTCTTTAATGAATCTGCAAAAGCAGCACAAGTGAAAGCTCTGGCTGCTGACCTGAGCGGTGCTTTATTAAAGGAACAGAGTCCATACAGGGAACTGAGGTGTCAGATTTGATCAAATCTGCTTTTATTTTAGCAATGCTTTAATCTGGATTGCAGGTGTTTCAAAGTACAGAATCAAACTGGTGTGTCCTGATTTTCAGCTCACAGGGAAAAAATAGGGTCTATGTCAGCAGAAAGAGACTGGATTCATGAGCTTCAATGCTGCGTGAAATGCTGATAATGCTCAGAATCCAGGTTAAAGCAAGGCCAATATAAAAGTAACTTTATGTATTTCACTTAAGCTATTAGGGAAGGCAGAATAATCTGCTTCCATGTTATGAAACAGGGAAGGGAAGCATCATATAAAATGCTTATTAGAGAATTGCAGATCCTGGTATTTGTAGCTCATTGCCAATATTGTTATGTTTGAGTGAGTTGGTTGTCATTCATATTCTCTTGTAGAAGCCTGATGACATAATCCATGCCAACACTTCAATGCAGCACCGAGGGAAAGTTACACTGTTGAAGTGGATGTGTTTAACATGATATTAAACTGAAGAACAGTCAACTCTGTCACGTGGATGCAAGATTGTATTACATTCTTGACAGTGAGCAGTGGAGTTCTCTTTGGTGTCATTCCCTAAGTAACTAAATTAATTTTCTGATTACTATGTTATTGGTGTTTGTGGGAGCTTGCTGTGCTTGGCTGCGTCATTTTCAGCATTAGCCTGGTGACTACATATCAAAAATACTTCATTGACTGTGAAGTGTTGTTGGATGTTGTGAAATGTGCTCTAAGTAATGTATGTTCTTTCTTTTTCATTTTAACAGTGTCTCGAATTGGCTGTTTCTAGCATGAGCCAATTGATACTATTGCTGGCCTTGTGAAGGAAAATCCAGTTTGTCATTAGAGACCATTTTAAAATTAGACTGATTACAAGTAACCTGACATTTATTTTTATGCCTATTTCTTCTGGTCTTATTGAATACCATCTAAAAGTGAATGTTCCTGACACCTGGCAAAGAAGATTTACTGAGCTGAAATTAATTTGATTCTAGTGGAGTTGTAGTCATTAGCTAAGCTGATCTCATCATTCCAACTGTATGCACTCATTCAGCTCCTGCGCTTACACTGTCAGGCTTGGGATTTCATCCAAACTACTCTGATCAGATCTTCGGCATTTGCTGTTTAAATGAGAATACTTTTGACCAATGAAAGAATGGAAAGAGATAGAGGGATTTTGGAGAGAGGGTTGAAAGAAAATAATGGAAAGGTGACATGACAAAAAGTGAAGCAAAAGATGAAGATGGAATATGTAAAGTTTAAAGAGGGGTAGGGGGAAGAGAGAACAAGGAAAGGAGGTGGAGAGAAATTTGTGTAAAGGTGGTAACTAAGAAGACCAAGGTGCACAATATATAAACCTGACACTATTAAATTTGTTCTGTAAATTCTGGCATTCATGCATAGGAACTAACAAATGAAAAGGACCAAGCTTTACCTATGTTGCCTTTTACTATCCTGTTTACAACCCAATGCAACTCTAATTTATTTCCAGTTCTGATGAATAGTCATTGTTCTAAAATGTTAGATAACAAGCATGGGGCTGGATGAACACAGCAGGTCAAGCAGCATCATAGGAGCAGGAAAACTTGACGTTTCGGGCCTAAACCCTTCATCAGAAATGGGGGAGGGGAAGAGGGTTCTGAAATAAATAGGGAGAGAGGGGGAGGCGGATAGAGGATGGATAGAGGAGAGGATAAGTGGCCCTGAGGTTTGTCCGGAGGGAGGAGGGTAACTTCTTCAGGGTAGGCATCCTTAGAAGAGGCTTCGCAGTGGGGTTAAAATTGTATCAGAGATAACCGTTTCTCTCTTGGTGAATTCTGTCTGACCTATTTACAGCATTTTCTGAATTTGTTTCAGATTTCCAGCGCCTGTACTAATTTATTTTTGTGTCAGTGTCATAAGTGTTATCCCAAATGTTGGATTTTCTTTTACACCTGTACTTTTTGTCAGGTTGCTCACAGCCATGTCTCAGAGATGAATTGATTCCTGCACTTCAGGACACTGCAGGTGTGTTGAAAATCCTCCAGCCTAAGCACACTTTACAAGGTGAATGCGGCATTTTCTGTTAATATACCAAAACTGGTTGCAGGTAATTTATCCAGCAAAGCCCACTGCCCGCTAGTCATATGCAGAGTCTGTCGGTGTGACATAGGGATCAAAGAAATGAGCTCTTGCCGGTGACTTAACAGGGTGTGAACGCTTTTACATTTTTCTCTTTAACTGCAAATTCAACAAGGCTCCTGGCACAGCAACTGCTGCCTCAAGCTAGGGAGAGGTAACTGATTGAATTTAGTACGTGTGGTTTCAGGGAGAGGAACATCAAGCTCAGTTGTGATGCTCCAAACTTGGAGACCACCTCCCCCAACCATTCTCTTCCCTTCCACACAGGGTAGGCCCAAGAATTATTTGTGGCATTGACCATTATCAAGAATTTACACCAGCTTGTGATTTCTGTGTCAGGCAACGTTTGAGTCTGACCAGCTCAGTGATTGTGTCATCAGCAGTCAGCCCAAAGGCCATGATGTGCTGATGAAATTTCACTTGACCTGAAATGTCAACTTCCGTTTCTCTCCACAGATACCGAGTGACCCATTGAGATTTCCTAGCAGTTTTGATTTTTCATTTCAGGTTTCAGCAGTCACAGTCTTTTGATTTCATATTTTTGCATTTGGAAGGTCATGACTTAGACTTGAGCACAGAACTCTGTCCACCAGGCAAGGATGTGGTAGGGAAGTGTTGCAATGCCAGAGGTGCTGATGTTTGGATGAGATGTCAAACTGAAATCCTATATGCCTGCTCAGTTACATGCACAGGAGTAGGCTGGGCCAAGCTTAGCTTTCCTCACTATATTGGTTCACATCTGAAAGTTAATCAAATTTCTTGGGTCTGTAATTCCTTTCAGCAGGGCATGTACTAGTCATATCCTCTCAATTAGAATTTTCCATTCTCCTGTCAATAGAGGAATCCGTGGGGAGTGGGGTTCAGCTTTACTATTGGAATGTCTTCAGGTAACAAAATCTGAGATGTGACCATTGCAAGGGCGGAATTTTTGGCTCTGGGTATCTAAAATAAGAAAGTGTTTATGTTTTATACCATGGTACTAATAGCACCCTGCTCATTAAGATTTCAATGCAGATATTTTTCTAGGGAAAGAGGGCTGAATACTGAAATGTATGCAGCTCTTTAACAGCTGGGCATCTAATCGAACCTTAGTCTCAGTGTAAAACTCAAGCCGGTTTATGTCATCTAAATTTAAATTATACTGGAGACAAACGTGTCCCATAAACCATAAGCACTACTAGAAGCACCAAAAAACCCTGTTGGGAGGTAGGTGTGTCAGAGAGCCCCGGCAGAGATACTTGCTTTGGAACAACCGCTTTGATACTGCTACTGACACTTTGACATTTATCCACACTGATTAAAAATAGCAAAACCAATTTTAGGAAGGACCCCGGTCTGAATGTCAAATTTGTGTAATCAGGCCACTTTAAAATTACTTCTATAAATTTTGACTGACCCTGGCCAGACACTGTGAAATTAGCACCCTGATCTCACTATCCATTGTCAATACTAAATACTGTGAGCATCTGATCAGATTTCAATAAGCAGATCAAGGCTTACTGTTGGGATGATTGCCAGCATGACAAGTGGTGAGATTGATTTTATCGAGAAGATACAGTACTTTAATATGTGAAGAATGCAATGCTTGTAAAATGAATCCTTTTTTCTTTCATGAATAAAAACTGTGATAAGGCACTCTCAGCTGGGTGAGAACAGAAGCCTAGAATTTACTGAGGGTGATATCAGCAGACAGAACCTTCACATGCTCACAAAACAAGCCTTTGTCCACTTTGGAACATTCAAATAATGGACAAAGAACTGTCAGATGACTGTGTTATGCATTCATCCATTGACATTACTGACAGTATGTCCAAACTCAAGTCTCTTAAAAGCATATATAAAACACAAACAGGCTTATATACATGTGGCAACATGTGTGACTACAATGGGATGAGATCTGTAGGTCTAAAGATTCCTCAGCCATTAGCATTGCACACAAGCCAGGAAAGTACTATCCTGTGACATTGGCCCAATTGGAATATTTTGGCCGGTGGGGTCCACTTGCAACGGACATATATGTTGCTTATTCCATTGTATTTGATTTCCTGGCCTTTGCTTAGGACCTATTTCCTTCCTGTGGTAACTCACCTGTTGGTATATGGGCAGCATTGTGGTGGATAATTGAATTGGGCAAATGTTTCTTGCCAGCATATTTTGGCTTGCTCTATCGAGGGCTGGGGAACTATAGGTGATATTTGAAATTTTAATTCCAACAAATTCATTATTGTTAGGCTATTTCCCAGACCCAGATCCCATTATAGGACTCCACTTCAGAATTTCCTAGTGGGAACTCCTTCGGGAACTCCCATGTGGGAGTCACTTTCTGTTTTCCTGGAGGCCTTATCTGGAAGCCTGCATTAACGTTTAAACATTTAAGGTGTTCCATTGAGATCAGAAAAGCAGGATCCACCATGTGGACAGTTCCTTTACTACTCACCCCACAACTGTGCCTCTTATATCAATGGACTGACGTAGGGTGGATGGAAGCTACGCTCTTGCAAGGCCAACTGAACACTGGTAGTATAGGTTCTTCATCAATGTACCTAGGCAGTTTCTAGTTGTTATGTCTCTCGTTGCTAGGATGGATGGATTCCATTAGTACAGCTGGTAAGGTTCAAACCTGTATCTTTAACTGTGTGCTGGCACAAATTCTATCCTGGATGCAGGCCAAAGTAGTATACTGTCTCTCTGCCCTGACAATAAAAACAAATCTTTACACACCCAACAGGTTTTCTCTTCTGTGTACTATGATATTGCCAATTACCTTATTTGGAAGACTGTACATTGACCTTGTGTTGAGTTGCTAATTCTTTTTACTCTCGATTACACAGATGACCTATTTCCACCTCTATAAAATTGCCCACCTCCCCTTCTAAATCACACCCTCATCCACAGATTATCCATATTTTTATCCATATTTATATAAATCTCCTGTTTTACATCCTTCAAAACCATGAACTGAAGCAAAATTCAGCTGCAATCAATTCATCTCACACCAAGTCCCACTCACCCATCAAACTTGTACCCAAATGAGCAAAGCATGGATTTCCCTGTTTTTAAATTCCTTCCTGAACTTGACCCTCCCTATCTCCAGACTGGTCAGCACTACATCTTATTGAAATATACCTATTTCTCTAGCACTATCCTTCTTTGCTTTTCTAATTTCAGCTGCTCCACAAATGACATTTAAAGCTTTGGCTGCCAAGACCCCAAGCTCTGAAAGTGTCTTGAAAAATTTTACCACTCTGTTCCCATTCTTTCCTCCTTAAAATATGGTTCTTAAAATATGCTGCCTTTAGGTAATATGCCTTTATATGTTTGAGCCAAGACCCACTGACCCGTCATTCTTGCATTTGTTAACTTACTTTGGCACCTCTTCTCTCATGCATTGATTTTTAACATTCCCATCTTCTATCCAAACTCCTCTGTGGCCTTGACTCTTCTTATCCCTGTGACCCCCCTCAACTCCAGAATCTCAGAGGGTGGCCTCACTCTCTCTGACTTATTGTAAATCTCCAACATCTTTCATCACAGATGTGTGTAGGTCCTTCTGTTGTCTAACTATGCTATGCAAGTTGTGCCCTTGTATACTAATCATTGAAAGCAAGCATGCAGTTGTAGCAAGCAATTAGAATTACAACAGTGTTGAGTACAAGATCAAGGAAGTCTGACTGCAACTGCGCACGACTTCGGTGTGACCACTAGTAGTATTGTGAGAAGTTTTTGTTAACCATATTCAGAAAAGGTAGAGATAGTAGAAACTGCCGATGCTGGAGAATCTGAGATAATGAGGTGTATCAGAAAAGGTATATCTGTGGTACTGGGTGTTCAGTGAAGGTTCACCAGACTGATTCCTGGGATGGCAGGCTTGTCGCACGAAGACAGATTAAGATCATAAGACCATAGGAGCAGAAATAAGTCATTCAGCCCGTTGAGTTTGCTCGCTATCCAATGAGATCATGGCTGGTCTGATAATCCTCAATTCTACGTTACTGCATAATATCATAGCCCTTGATTTCCTTACTGATTAAAAGTTCATCTACCTAAGCCTTGCATATACTTAACAACCTAATTTTTACAGCTCTTTTCAGTAAAGCATTCCACTGATTCACTACATTGTGCGAGGGAAAAAAGCACATTAAAATCCAGAGCAGCTCTGAAATCATGCACTCTGTTCTAGACTCTCCCACAAGAGAAAACAACTTATCATCCTCCAAAGACCCTAATCAATATCAATAAGGTCTCTTCTCTTTCTTTTAATCTCCAAGAGTACAGGTCCATCCTACAGCAACCTCTCCTCATAAGATTATCCCTCCATACCCGGAATAAACCCAGTGACCATTCTCTGGACTGGCTTCAATACCAACATATCATTCCTTAAAAAGATGCCCAAACTGTTCAGAGTGTTCCAAGTATAGCATGACTCGTGCCTTCTACAGTTTTGGCAAGACTTCCCTATTGATATATTCCATTCTTTTTGAAATAAAGGCCAAATGTCTATCTGCGCTCCCTATTACCTGCTGAACCTGGATGCTAGGTTTTTGAGATTCATGCAAAAGGACCCCAAATCCCTCTGTAGTGCAGCTTTCTGCAGTCTTTCCCCACTTAAATCACATTCAGTTCTTCTATTCTTACTCTTAAAGTTCAAAACCTCACTTTTTCCCACTTTAAATTCCATCTGCAAACTTTCTTCCCATTCACTTAATCTGTCAATGTCCCTCTGTGGATTCTTGTATCAACCTCACTACTTGTCTTCCGACTTATTTGTGTAGCAGTTTGGGTCAACCGAGCCTGTATTTGTGAAAGTTTAGAAGAATGAGAGATGATCTCTTTGAAATGTGTAGACTTCTGACAGGGTTGGATAGACTGGATATAACAATGATGTTTCCCCTGGTCGAGGGGTCACTGTCTCATGATATGTGGTAATCCATTTTGGACTGAGATGAGGAGAATTGTTTTTTCACTCAGAGGCTCGTGAACCTGTAGAATTCTTGACTACAGAAGGCGTTGAAAGCGAAATCGTTGAATATATTTAGCACAAAAACAGATTTCTAGAGGCTAAATGTGTCAAGGTGTATGGGGAATGGCTGGGAATATTGCGTTGATAATAAGGATCAACCATGATCATGTTGGTTGGTGGAGCAAGCTTGATGGACAGAATGGATTCTCCAGCATCTGCAGTTCCTACTATCTCTGGCCGGAATGGCCTTGTTTTTCTCCAAATTTCCATGTTTCTCAGTTTCTGTGATGTGTTGTGAGACAGCCAGGATCACTTGCTTCCCAAAGAATGTGACATTTGGAGCAAGCTATAGTTTATGAAAGGTGACCTAAGC